>OX392532.1:19351272-19987545 GCA_947623455.1 Mimachlamys varia | reverse complement strand
TTATGGAAAGGAGAGTAGCGTATTGTACATGTACACCCTTGGCTTGCGAAATTGGCTTAATATTTACTTTCGGTATGCAACTAATTAGTCATTCGATCTACATGCATACATCGATATCCAAATATACATGATATTTCGTTTTTGTGCAGACTTGAGGAAATGTAGATGATAATGTAACCTTACCTATGAGGCGATGCATGATGCTGATGAAGATTCGCTTGTCACAGCATCCAGGCTGATAAGCTTTTGAGCATACCCACTGACACACGTATGGTTATATCGTTTTCGTCGCAGGAATGCAGATCTATTGTGCAGCCGTAATGAAATGGGTCGTTTTCCCAGAGCGCACTGGACGTACAAACCTCTTATTTGACCTAGAATCTATATTAATAGGTAGATGTTCAACCCAGTGTATAGTACGTAACACTTCAGTGAGTAGGACAGAACAGCGTATTAATATTCACAGGGCGTAACCGACCTGTATACACCACGTCATAGTGACACTACCCAACCTATACACAGATACGCGAGATCTGAAGACGAGCTTTCTCTAATACGATCGCACCTGTTAAACAGGTCCATTTAATGTATTGTCTGGTAACCGATCAAATGAGCCGGTGATATTTACAATCAAGTGTCTTTTTCTCTGCTGAAAAAAATGTATTTGGTTGTTGTTTTTAATGGAAAAAGATAAACAACTCTTACACAGTGTAAATACTTTCAACACACGTTATGTGTAATGATTATAAATGCAAAACTGTAGGTATTATAATTATGAATTGAAGTAGTCAGTACTTTTTGCATTTAGTTATCATTATGATCTTAAACCCCTGACAAATTAGTTTCAAACTTTCTTTTTAAAAACTTTTTTCTAATTAATGTTTCACGAAATATATAACGTCATGTGAAATGGGGAGCTACATGTCGCCGATAGAAAATATACTAAACAGTTAACAGAATGTATATACTTCGTAATCTGACAATTGTGTACTACCATATACATAAGCTATGAATCTGCATGCTTGTTTATCCATCGCGTTTCGGTAGGTCTATGATGTCCTTTTGTCCGCATCTTTGTTCAAACTCACTATCTTTTTTTAAAATTTAATTTTGATTTATCAAGTTGTAGGTTTCCGTGTTTTTTGTTTTGTTTTGTTTTTGTTTTCGTTCCCAAAAGAGTAAGACAAGGAATGCTGTTTAGGAACGCGATAACAAAAAAATATACGTCGGGCTATTTTGACGTCATGATTGGAATACGTCGTATTAATGACACGCCATGATAAGAATACGTCAGACTATAGTGACGTCATGATAATATTAAGTCAGGCTATTATGACGTCATGATAAGATTACGTCGGGCAATGGTGGCGTCATGATAAGATTAAGTCGGGTTATTATGATATCATGATAATATTACGTTGGGCTTTTGTGACGTCATGTTTAGACTACGTCGGGTTAGTATGACGTTTTATGAGCATATTCAAATTGTGCAGTAGATAGAACTCTTGGAAACTTGAGTTATTCGAATTCAATATAAAACCAATATGCAGATTAAGTTGTCATTTATTTTTGCTCAAACCAAACTTTATATAACATAATCCAACAATTCCCGCCTCTCACATAGCCCACGTCGTCAGACATATCATTGACCATAGACCAATATGTGACACTACATAATGGAACACACACGGAACACACAAGAAACACACAGATAACTCACACGGAACACACACGGAACACACAGGGAACATACCTCTATTAATCTGTAATCTTTAATGTCACCCTGGTAAACCACGAGCTTCCCTGGGACTCGGCTAGGTTCAGGGTAAGACTAGTAAACTAGAGGTCCCGGGTTCAAATCCTACAATAATGAAGCTAGTGGGACATTGGAAATGATAACTACTAACATTTTGTTTTATCCTAGTTTCTCACACTCCTCTGATCCCCGTAAGTTTTACCCTAGTTTCTCGCACTCCTCTGATCCCCGTAAGTTTTACCATAGTTTCTCACACTCCCTGATCCCCGTAAGTTTTACCATAGTTTCTCACACTCCTCTGATCCACGACAGTTTTACCATAGTTTCTCACACTCCTCTGATCCCCGTAAGTTTTACCATAGTTTCTCACACTCCCTGATCCCCGTAAGTTTTACCCTAGTTTCTCACACTCCTCTGATCCCCGTAAGTTTTACCTTAGTTTATCGCACTCCTCTGATCCCCGTAAGTTTTACCCTAGTTTCCCGAACCCCTCTGATCCCCGTAAGTTTTACCCTAGTTTCCCGCACTCCTCTGATCCCGTAAGTTTTACCCTACTTTATCACACCCCTCTGATCCACGTGCGTTTTTCCCTAGTTTCTCGCACTCCTCTGATCCCCGTAAGTTTTACCATAGTTTCTCACACTCCCTGATCCCCGTAAGTTTTACCATAGTTTCTCACACTCCTCTGATCCACGACAGTTTTACCATAGTTTCTCACACTCCTCTGATCCCCGTAAGTTTTACCATAGTTTCTCACACTCCCTGATCCCCGTAAGTTTTACCCTAGTTTCTCACACTCCTCTGATCCCCGTAAGTTTTACCCTAGTTTATCGCACTCCTCTGATCCCCGTAAGTTTTACCCTAGTTTCCCGCACCCCTCTGATCCCCGTAAGTTTTACCCTAATTTCCCGCACTCCTCTGATCCCGTAAGTTTTACCCTACTTTATCACACCCCTCTGATCCACGTGCGTTTTTCCCTAGTTTCTCGCACTCCTCTGATCCCCGTAAGTTTTACCATAGTTTCTCACACTCCCTGATCCCCGTAAGTTTTACCCTAGTTTCTCACACTCCTCTGATCCCCGTAAGTTTTACCCTAGTTTATCGCACTCCTCTGATCCCCGTAAGTTTTACCCTAGTTCCCCGCACCCCTCTGATCCCCGTAAGTTTTACCCTAATTTCCCGCACTCCTCTGATCCCGTAAGTTTTACCCTACTTTATCACACCCCTCTGATCCACGTGCGTTTTTCCCTAGTTTCTCGCACTCCTCTGATCCCCGTAAGTTTTACCCTACTTTATCACAGCCCTCTGATCCACGTGCGTTTTACCCTAGTTTCCCGCACCCCTCTGATCCACGTGCGTTTTACCCTAGTTTCCCGCACCCCTCTGATCCCCGTAAGTTTTACCCTTACATTGTACTTCTCGTGCTCCTCACACACTTAACGTTGAAGCCTGTTATTATTCTACCTGACCTACTTACATCATCAAAGACAATGTATCGGGGATTCTGTGACGTCACCTGTTTAATGGGCCAGACAGTATGGTTCATTGAACATGAACAGATACATTTTTCAGTGAAAAAAGTCGGATCTTTGAATGAATGATATATAAAAGCGTCTACCCGGTACGGGTACTATATGCGGTCTTACAATCTGTTAGCAGCTGTACACATCCTTTATCTGGTATTACACAAGACACTGTTAGATATATCCTCTATCTACTTACCTACAGCTATATACGGCAGTCGGAAATGATGTTTCATGTAGATATTTTGAAATCATGTTGTTACTTTTTCAGTAAGGTTATATAGCTAATTAAAGGCCCACTACACGTAACTTTTGGCAAAACTTGAGAAGCCTAATAACTTTTTATATTTATAGATTTAGTTCAGATTAACTGATATCAGCAATATAATATTCAAGATGAATTCTTTCGCGGTTACCGGTTCAGCAGCAGTTGAAACTCGATATTTGTAAACACGCGTCCATTTTGAATTGTCTTCTAACTTCGGCTTGTTGTTGAAGTGTACCCCACCTGAATTATTTCAATTCTTTGTATTTTTTTGTCAAGAGTTTCTTGTTAGTTACTGCTCAGGTTTACTTCGTTTTAGGCTTATTTATGCATGGTTATCATCTGATTTTTTCGGGATTTTTCAGAATCACGAAAAATTTCCTGAAGTTACGTATATTGGGCCTTTAACAATTTTGTCACACTTTTGCGGATTGATTAAAGGTTATATTGTGCGGCGATATCCTGGAGCAAGATCATATATTGTAGAAACGAATCTAACTCTATTTGAGAACTTTGCTTAATTCTGCATCAATGAATTAATGTTGATCTATTTTTGAAGTTAAATACTGACTTTTGGTTGTTTATAACACAGTTTTTGATAAAAGTCTTTAACGTTTCATATATCTTATACAGCTCTTACTGACTACAACCTTTACCCCTTGTTAAGCGTTTTTTGTCTTCGAAAAAATAAATAACGTAATTTTGCAACCTATTTTTTAATCTCATACTTGTTCAGGCATTGTTTCTAAAACTCGTTTGAATTGACGAGATATTTTTCAATCATAATTAAAACATGTATATACATTAGAAATAAAAGCGGACCAAGTGCTCTTCCTTGTGGAACTCCACTTTTACAATGATAGAGACTCATTAAATTCTATCTAGAATAAGAATGAAACCTAGGTCATGCGTCGAATAAGAAGTAATGCCTTTCCAAGTTTTGTATTAGGATGTAAAAATATATCGCATTAACGGCTTTCTGACAACTAATGCCAGAAATCCATCGGCGTGAAGTTGTTTACCTTTTCAATATGGAAACCAAGTCATAAAAATTAGTCTGTTAATGTTGTTTGACAAGAATGATTTTGTCTTAATCCAGATTTAAAATCAAATATCAACTTGTGTTTCGATAGATACTTCATTTAACCTCATCCTTACTGTCATAAAATGCGCACATGTCCCAATGCAAGGCTGATGAAGACGGCGCGGTGTCCTCTTGGTGGTGAATGAACCATGCACTGTTCAAAAACACAACATCAATGATATCTGAACGTGAGATTAATATAATTTTACCCGGTTTAGGATAAGACAGAGATATCTCAACCTGAGGAGTAAGATAAATTGGATACATGTATTTGTATATCTTAATTTTCATTCTAATGTTTCTGGCACATAAAAAAAAACTTTTTGAAACTTAAGAATCAATATTTTAGCTAAATATCGTGCATGCAACAGTAATAGAATATTTTACCCCTTGGGTGAGACATAGGGGCCTCAACCCAAGGGGAAAGATTCTGAAGGCTTACCCCGAGGGTTGAGATCCCTATATCTCCATCCTAAAGGGAACTTGATTATTTTCCTCTTACCTTGTTTACTCTCCAAGATATCTAGTATTGACGTTACATTAACGGAAGACAATGTTAAAATGTTGTGATTTAATACGTGATTTGATTGTAGTGTTGCCGTGACGTCATCATCGAAAATTGATCTAGCAACCTCCCTACCCACACACACAAAATTTAAAAAGGGTTTTTAACCTGAGCTCATTTCCAAAAAAAAAAAAAAAACTCAGACTCTTGTGCATGAGATAATACTGTCTTCCATCGCTGAAATCGTGGATATCCTCGTCCCGGATATGAGAAATATCGTCTATGAAATCAATTCCAATGACATTATGCCAAGTAAAAAATGACTAAACAGATAAAAAAAAAACTAGAAAGGATCCTAACAGTCACACGAAAACGAAATTCCGGAATGTTTCACAACATACAATAATACGCCGGTTTAAGCTGATCAAATAAAACAGACAGTTGGTGAGTATCTTTCCCGTTCGGGGATTATGTCCTAACAATTAAAACAGGTTTGGCTCAAGTAGAATAAAGGCCATCAGCTTAAAGCATGTGGTATAATACCACTCTGATAGCATACATGTTTCTTTATTACAGTAAGAGGTGTGAAAGCGGACGATTATCTGTCTTTCTATACAGTTTACTCATCAAGCCAAAACGGCTATGATGTGGTATGCTATGCAAGATTTTGTTTTCTCAAATGTCTCGGAGCAGACGACACAGAAGAAAAAATCTCCCATTCTTCATTTCAACTATATCACTCATTCAATAGTTCTGTAGAATACGTCAAATAGTATGTGCATTTTAGTGTCGTTTACGGTGGGGTATTAACAAAATAGCCTACAAACATGTTGGTCAAGTGAGTATACATGTATATTTAAAGGGTAAGCCCTTTTAATAATGAAAAGAGGATTTACTAAAAACATTCATGCGAACTCGCTTCGGTTGACCGCGTCAGTTGTAATGGTGTTTGTCTATTTGAGGAGATTAAATTGAAGATGTAAAGATATATTTTAGCAATCGTCAGACGGACATACTGTAGATATACAAAGTTCATCGAAATGTCACAACCTTTTATCAGGGCACACAGCCTGGTATCGGGGAACAGATGGTCGCGTAACTACCATGGGGTGCTAATGGAGAGAAAACCAAGTGTATGTTAAAAGAATATAATTATTATGAACTTTAAGTGTCGCAATAAGAGCAAGAGGTCTATTTTTGTAGCAGAGTAACACAGATCAATCCCCCCTCCGTCGCCCCCTCTCGATTTTGCGTCGAGACCATGTTTCTCATTCGATCGCACGTTAACCAACTCCCATGCGATTTATCCAAACAATCGAGAGTGAGGCTGTATGAGAAAATGTGTATCATTTTACATTTGTATATATTATATGGATACTTCCTTTCATTATAACTAACATCGCAGTAATGTGAAATAAAGTTATTTCAGTTCAACAGTAAATATTTAAACACCAGAGTTATATGTGTATCGATAGTATTTCCCTCCCGTTGAGCCTCCTTAGGAAATATCAATTATTTAAACAAACATTTACGTTTTCCTTAATAAGAGCAAACAATGAACAGAATGAAAACGTCGGTACTATACAGACATGTGAATTGATTACCGGATAATAATTTAAATGATAAATATCACAAGAAGATCAACTTACTTATAACTTGAGTATGAGTAGCTAAATAATGAAATGTTTCCTTTCATTTATCAGACTCTACTGCGTTCATTGTCCATAAACCAGTTTATACTGCATTCACTGTCCTTTATTACGTAACAGGCCATTCCTGTCGTGTTTATGTTTGCATATATAGTTCTCGACATGCTGGTTTTTTAATGGCGACAAACCGGATGTATCTCTCCAGACGTAATGATGACAAAGCAGTCTTTGTTAATTAATGCCTTAAACAACCTCTGTTTTGAACTGCAGATATTTTTTCTCGAGATCTCAAGGCTGGCTCTTATTTGTATAGTTCACACACGCATTGAATTACATATATGACAACGACAAGTGATGTTTTACAAGCTTAAACAAAATCTGTAAACACAAAGTGTGATACATATCCTAAAACATAAGTGTGAAATATATCCTAAAACTTGAAGTGTTATACATATCCTAAAACATAAGTGTGATACATATCCTAAAACATAAGTGTGATACATATCCTAAAACATAAGTGTGATACATATCCTAAAATATACGTGTAATACATATCCTAAAATAAACGTGTGATACATATCCTAAACATACGTGTGATAAATATCCTAAAACATACGTTTGATACATATCTTGAAACATACGTGTGATATATATCCTAACATATACGTCTTGTACATATCCTAAAACATAAGTGTGATACATATCCTAAAACATACGTGTGATACATATCCTAACATATACGTGTGATACATATCCTAAAACATAACTGTGATACATATCCAAAAATATACGTGTGATACATATCCTAAAACATACGTGTGATAAATATCCTAAAATATACGTGTGATAAATATCCTAAAAAATACGTGTGAAAAATATCCTAAAACATAAGTGTGATATATATCCTAAAACATACGTTTGATACATATCTTGAAACATACGTGTGATATATATCCTAAAACATAAGTGTGATACATATCCTAACATATACGTGTAATACATATCCTAAAACATACGTGTGATACATATCCTAAAACATACGTGTGATAAATATCCTAAAATATACGTGTGAAAAATATCCTAAAACATAAATGTGATATATATCCTAAAACATACGTTTGATACATATCTTGAAACATACGTGTGATATATATCCTAAAACATAAGTGTGATACATATCCTAAAATTTAATGTGACACATATCATAAAACATTAGTGTGATACATATCCTAAAACATAAGTGTGATACATATCCAAAAACGTACCTGTGATACATATCCTAAAATATACGTGTGATACATATCCTAAAACATAAGTGTGATACATATCCAAAAACGTAGCTGTGATACATATCCTAAAATTTAATGTGACACATATCCTAAAACATAAGTGTGATACATATCCTAAAATATACGTGTGATACATATCCTAAAACATAACTGTGATACATATCCAAAAATATACGTGTGATACATATCCTAAAGCATAGGTGTGATACATATCTTAAAATATACGTGTGATACATATCCTAAAACATAAGTGTGATACATATCCAAAAACATACGTGTGATACATATCCTAAAGCATAAGTGTGATACATATCATAAAACATTAGTGTGATACATATCCTAAAACATAAGTGTGATACATATCCAAAAACGTACCTGTGATACATATCCTAAAATATACGTGTGATACATATCCTTAAACATATGTGCGATACATATCCTAAAACATATGTATGATATATACATGTCCTAAAACATGAGTGTGATACATATCCTTAAATATGCGTCTGATACATATCCTAAAACATATGTGTGATAAATATCCGAAAACATACGTGTGATACATATCCTTAAACATATGTGCGATATATATCCTAAAACATACGCGAGATACATATCCTAAAACATATGTGTGATACATTCCCCAAAATATGCGTCTGATACATATCCTAAAACATTCGTGCGATACATATCCTAAAACATATGTGTGACACATATCCTTAGAAATTCTGCAATACATATCCTAAAACATGTGTGCTTTACATATTCAAAATCAAATTTGGGGTGCTTATCCTAAAACACGTGTGCTTCGCCCTCGGTCAATATTTGATTCTACCAGGTTGGTATAACACCATATTGACCGAATTAAACGTCCTTAATATTTAAATTATATATGTAACTCCATAGGAAAGCATGAAAGAAAATAAAGGGAAAAATCTTCGTAAATAAGATGCTTTCCCATTGAAATATTTAAGTCAATGAACTTCCTTAAGTAAATGAACGTTCATGTATCTTGGGCCTAGGCTCTACCTGTTATTTTATATTATTTAACAACTGCAGTTCGCACAGTAGAAAGTTCGTAGAACTGGCATTTCAAACATCTCGAAGAGACATGCACAGTACTGTGCTATTGAAACGTTAGGCAGCTCTTGTGTTCTTTATTGTCGGCAGACAACTTTCTCCGGCAGAATGGTGCAGGCTATCATTAGAATTGGCGGTTTTGTAGTGAAAACATGAAACTTGCTATGCATGAAGACGTTGCGTCCCGCTTAATCCGAGTTTTATGCGTTTACTAAAATACCACATTTTTTTCACCATTCTGCCGGACTATCTAGGCTAATAAGAAAAACATATTTACACAGTAAGCCGGAAGATTTCTATAGCGTTGTTTGCAGCATACAATATAAAACATTTTCAGACAGATCTAATCACGTGCGAGTTCAACAAGGGGGCCTCCATTTAATTATCTTCTTAGAATCGCGTTCCATTCAAACCCACTGCAGTACAAAAATGAATAAATTAACCGAAATATGCAGCGTGAGATTACATAATTTAATGAGCTCAATCACGATCTGAATAAGGATATGAACATGATATAGCTGTTATGTCAATGTCAAAATACAAGCATTAATTACAATTATCGCCAACATCCAAACAAGTCATTTTTTTTCATAGTACAATAATTATGAAAATTGTTTAAAGTTACAGGTACAAGTCTGTTCCTGGTCCGAAACGAAGTGCGTCGTTGTCTGGATTGGGGTAGGAAACTGGAGAACCCGGAGAAAATTCACGAGGTCGTACATGTGACCAAATTCATGTTCTCGTCCAATAGGGGAAATAACCCGGAACATGTTTGTGCTTAGACTGGCTCCCGTCTCTAGAATAGTATATGGATGTTGCTAAAACAACAACCTAATAATTTTGATCACTTGGATGCAGCTACGTTTGAAACTAGGGGGAGATAAGCTAGTAGTAAAATTCAGTAGAGAAATTCTCTATACAAACTTAGGGGCTGGTAGCACAATCAACGCCAAAATGATAATAAATATATATTCAAAGTGAAAACTATTACAGAATACTGTCCAACGAATAATATTTCGGTCAGGGTCCGTATTCATGAAACCGTGCTCATGCTCAGGCATGGATTCTGTGCTCAAGCCTTATTTCTTGTTATGGCTATAAATTATTTAAACAATTTAATTTTGTCAAAGTTTTGGTAAAACATTGAGAAAGGAATGAAGTCGAAAGCTGTTTTCAACATTTACAATGACTTTTTGACTCTTCGACTTGAGTAAGGTGAGTTTCAAGAATGCTGACTTGAGCACAGAATCCATGCTTGATCATGATAACGGTTTCATGAATACGGGCCCAGGAGATAGAACCAAAAGCCTTCCTCGCAGGGGCGAACGCCTAAACTAAAGACCAAAAGTGAGACCGTATCAAGGAGACATTATAGCAAATTCAGTCGCCTCTTTCGACAATAAGATGGAAGCAGCAGGTAAAATTCGTAATGCCTACCTGCTGGGCAGACTTTCATAAAGGTAAAACACCGTACCGTTACAAAGGTAGAGACCACCCAGTAAACTCTCTAAAATGATCCAAAACTTGATATAGTGTAAAGAAATGGCAGGGATAGGAAATTATATTACAGTAATACAAACAACCAGAGAATATCAACGCGTCAACAAAACCATAATTCGAACTTAAAATCGAATAAACTAGAGGCAAAATAGGAACAAAGGAAAGATTTACATGGAGACTGATTCAAAACATGATATAGTGTAAAGATTTTGTGATTCAAAACATAATATAGTGTAAAGATTTTGGGGGGTAAAAGAAATGGCAGGGATAGGAAAGTCTATTAATCTACGAAGAAGATTCTACTTAAGATTCGCTTTTATGTTCTACACATGATTATAACCGTATTTTTCTTATCTAACAAGACACAGTTATGTCCATTGTAGATATGTCGAATATCTCGATAAAATTACTTACGTAACGTAAATAACATAAAACGAACAGGTATGGATGGTTTGGGGGAAATCATAGAACACTAAAGCGTCACAAAACCGTAATCCGAAATCTAAATTGATTCAATTAGGGGCATAATATAAACAAAGAATAAATGTATATACAGTCCATTGAAAATGAACACTAGAATAAGACCATGTGCTCCGAAAGAGTAAGCGTCATCTGCCTCATTGACGACACCCGCCATGTAATATACTATATTTCAAGACATGTATGTAATTGTTAATATCTAGATAAGGTTGTCTCTGCAGTGAAAGGCAAGCATAAATGATAATTATTAGATTCCATATATAAATATTTGGGAAAGCATGCTTTGATGGCTTGGAGTAATACAAGTGTAAATGGTTAATTTTGCCATTTAAGACAAATGCGTGTGTAAGGTTTACAAACGTTAGTTAAGATCGGGTGGTTGATTTTGCCATTATGCTGTGTTAATGCAAAATGTTTTCGAGTGGTAAATAATGAAAACAAATCAGTGTGATGATCGTTCCAGTACATTTCATTCAATGAGTAGACTTTTTTCTGCAACTGCAGATTTCCCCGTTCTAAATACTTTGAATATACCGTCAGTTGATAGCTGGTGAGTATACACCATTGATATATAGCAATCGATAGCATACACAGAAAGTAGAAAGTTTCATTAATCAAACGAAAGAAATATACATACTATTACATAATTGGTACAAAATAAGCTTAATGGGCAATTATATGTCATTATTTGCAGTACAATGCATTCCAAGTGTAATGAAATTGAAAAATGTTGATATAACATATCAATGCCTATTAAGATACTTTTAAAGTTCAAAGGAAATTTCTTATTTAGATTTGTTGTTTGAAAGATTTATTTTCTTGTGCATTCCAAGCTTTTAAAAATGAAAAACACAAATTGAATGGAGTCAGAGACACCCAAAAAGTGTTAGCTAGACCAAAGATTATAGTGCAGTGGTTGATGATGAATTATTTACAGATGAGTAAGAAAGTATAGCGGTTTGTCTATCAATCGTCTAATTACTGTAAAAGTGGATTTTTTCGCGGTGTGGAAACTTTCGCTGATTTCGCTGGCATTAAATCTCCGCGAATATATCCACATGCGAACATATTTCCCACCACTCAAACTCTACAGTATCTTAACAGCATGACTGACAGCCTGAACATTTTCACATCACAAACAGTTTGGAGGCTGATGAAGCGAAAAATTCAACACGTAAAAATATCACAGAACACATAGAATAAAAACGCTTTATAACGGATTGAATTTGAACACGTTTTCACCTGACCTAATTGATTCTAGTATGGATAAAGACTAGATGTAAGTAAGAAACATACAAGTGATGGTACGTTTAGACTTAATCGATACAGAATGAGATAAATAAAGGTTATGAACCATGTCTCTACACCAACACATAACCGATAGAGGTCATCAAAGTGTTCCGGAAGAGTAATCGTCTTCTGCTTCATCGACGACACCCGCCATGTACATTTTGGTCACATCAATACACCAAGTCCTCAAAAAGAGACCAGAGTCATCATTTTCAATCATAACAATTAAACACACTAATAAGCATACTCAAAAAAGTTAATAATAAATATTCATACAATGTGTGATTTCACACTTTCCTTTGCACAAACAGTCTGGTTTATCTCCCAGAAGATACAAATACATTTTTCTTAAAAATGGAACAAGCTTACTACTTACAATAATCGATTTTTTAAAGCAAGATATTCTTAAATCCTATGCAGATTAACAGAGAACCTAAAATAATGGTAGAAATCGTCCTCCGGTTATTTTTGTCTGTCAGTCATTGTTTACGAGAAACTTGGAATTAACACATACCGGTATTTACATGATATACTTGTATTTTAGGAGAGTGATTTCTTTACCTGTCAGGTAGGCATGTATCTGCTAAATAAACTATCTTACTGCTTCAGTAAATAAACAATTAAAATAACACACACATATACCGTTTCTTCTGATGTTTTGTTATTCCATCGTGTTTAAAAAATTGAACATATTTTTTTTGTTGGAACTTTTTACACACCTGGATAATCAACAGCCGCAAAAACATGTTTTAAGCTTAAGTGACCCCATTTTTTCTCTTTCAGGGTCATGTCATTTCTAATTGTACATTTATTGTATGCGATCATAAAAATGATTTACGCTGGTTGGAGGTCAATGCTTTTAGGCAATTTTACTTTATTTACGAGAGTTTTTATAAGTTGTGAAGTGTTGGGTTTGTTCACTGTGTAATAATACATGGCTGTATGATTTAGGTTGGGTTGGCGTGTCAAACGATACAGGAGAAAAGGATGAGTAAACACTACTGCTATCGACAGCGGCGATCTTAATTACCTACCTCACCGATGTTTTTGTAAATGCATCAATGAGTATATGGGTTTGAGTAAGTGTTTGAAAGCACAAGGAAAATGTCAACGCCAGTCCTTTATCATTGGAGTTTTTGTGTCTGTTTGGTCCGTCCGTCCGTCTGTTTGCCAAAGTTCAGCTTCCGCTCATTTTGTTTCGTTTTTTGTATCATTATTTATTTGGTTATAACATGACGTAACACACACAAGTGCTGCACTTCTTAAATTAAGTAATAGATACAGTATACCGAAAAAATGAATTAAACTGCATCATACAGCTGTTTCGTCCTCCTGGGACTCTTCGGTGATGCTAGGGGCCAAAAGGTAGGAATCCAAAATTTCTAAACTAATGTAGAAGCAGAAGGGCCAGGTGCATAAAACCCCTTTAATTTATGAATTTAGGAGTAAAATTAAAATAGTTCTGTATAATTTCAAAGCATATTTTCGGATCAAACACTCAAATGTTAAAGTAATGCAATACTGTGGATCAAAGTGATAATGGTGGGGACACCGGCACCTTTACGACGATATTATACATAGAGGGGAAATAATAAAATACTGAAGCGTCAACAGCACCTTTAACAAATTTACACAGAAATCCTTAAAAATAGTAAAAGAGATGAAGACCAGGTGTTCCTGAAGAGTAAGCGTCTTTTCTTTCATCGACGACATCCATTAAGTAAATCTTGGTCACATCCAAGTAAACGTCCAGTACTCAGAGTGAGAATCGATTCATCATTCTCAATTAAGAAAAAAAAACAAGGAAAAAAATGTCGATTTCATACTATACAAGGATACAAATATTTCTTAATTAGACCAAGAGAGCAACCATAAAAGTTGCTCATAGTCCTCATCAAACTGCATCTCTCGAATCCTTGTGTTTGTAAATTGTTTGTCAGCAGCCGACATCTATCGATAACAAATATCGATATTAAGAACAAGGCCTAGAATAAACCCAGAATATAGCAAGAATCAACTGTTACATGTAAACACCATAGGTTTGAGATGCAGGGAATGGAAAGTTGAGTTCACAATCATTTTTTGGAAAAGAAAGCTCCGTTTTGTGATTGCACAAGGGACTTAACCTGAGAATGTCTGACATTTTACACTAATCCTGCTGAAACTGTGTATGGACAAAATTCCAGGAATGCAAATCCATTTAATTCCATTCTTTGGTATCATTATATTTCACTTCATATAAATACACTTCACTTTCCGGGTGCTGTTAATTAAGACGAAATAGTTATATCCAACATTCAAATAATGAATAAATCATTCATCATTTCAAAGGATAAAAAGGGGAGTTGTGTTATCTTATTTGATATCGTAACTCGATATAGCAATATAGTATACACGAATTTAAAATTGGGTATGTACCGATCCGGCAGGTAAAAAATATACATTTTTCTTGAATCACATTATAGCATGGGAAAGGAGGGAATGGCCGAATTTCACTCAAAGTGTTTGAGTTTACTCAGGAATATTTTCTATCGTTATCTTAATGTCACTGTTCCTTTAAATTGTCTATCTAACATTCAGTGAAAAGTCCATTATTGTAAGTAGTTTGTGTCATTATCGGCGTCACACTCGTATAGATATATAATATTTAGAATACTTACATTGACGACAAACTGTCCCGGGTACTTTTATTCTCTCTGGTACATTTTTCAGGCTGATGTAAATATATCGTGACGTCATCTTAATATATGTTTGAAATTAGTCACGTCCTTATCCATCAGTTATTCATTAGTGAGTACCATAGTGTATTATCTTTTTGTTCGGATATATGTATATCGTAAATTAGTCAGGAACACAGCCAACCCTTAATTGACCCCCCCCCCCCCATCGGAATCGGCTGAGGAGTTTCGATTGCCCCCCCCCCCCCCCCACCTCTTTAGTCCGAAGGGTTCTGACTATCTGATCCGCTAGATTGCCCTTTTGGTGTTGTTGGGGATCGATCCGCCAAAAACACCAATATTACACCGTGTATGACCGACACCGGATATAGGTACATCTGAATTATGACCGACACCGGATATAGGTACATCCGAATTATGACCGACACCGGATATAGGTACATCCGAATTATGACCGACACCGGATATAGGTACATCCGAATTATGACCGACACCGGATATAGGTACATCCGAATTATGACCGACACCGGATATAGGTACATCCGAATTATGACCGACACCGGATATAGGTACATCCGAATTATGACCGACACCGGATATAGGTACATCCGAATTATGACCGACACCGGATATAGGTACATCCGAATTATGACCGACACCGGATATAGGTACATCTGAATTATGACCGACACCGGATATAGGTACATCCGAATTATGACCGACACCGGATATAGGTACATCCGAATTATGACCGACACCGGATATAGGTACATTTGAATTATGACCGACACCGGATATAGGTACATTTGAATTATGACCGACACCGGATATAGGTACATTTGAATTATGACCGACACCGGATATAGGTACATCCGAATTATGACCGACACCGGATATAGGTACATCCGAATTATGACCGACACCGGATATAGGTACATTTGAATTATGACCGACACCGGATATAGGTACATCTGAATTTTGAACGACACCGGATAAAAGTACATCTTAAACGAACAAATATCGCAACGAAGAGTCAAATCAGGGTAAATATTCTGGTATTTCACATAGTTTTAGGCTAAGATAATGGTCCTTATTTGGCATGCTTGTTTAAACATAATTCATAGATTATTTCATGATATGCAATTTATGATGAACAAACAAATGCGACTTTTATTACATAAAATCAGCCTCCCAGTACCGACTTTACGTTCACATGAGCGCTGTTTTAGGCATTGAAAGTGTACTTAAAAAGATTTGATTTGAAAAAGTTCGTCATTTAGAATTTAAAATAATATCAAGTTAAATACAGTTTTGCAATGAGAGTTATTGAAATTTATAGAAATATGCGAGAAAGTAGTTTTTTATTGTTGAGCTACTGTACCGTGTATAGACATCAGATGTAAGACGTATAGCTGAAATGTATAAAATGTGTGCAATTGCATTTGATATGAGTATGGAAACTCCCTTTTCTTTTCCAGCTATGATATGGTTTAACGGTTTTTACTGCCCAAAACTATACAAACCATTTGAGGAACCAATTGTTCATCTCATTGACAATCACCAACCAGTCAAAATAAACTGTGCATATGCGTGGCCAACGTGTTGTTTTTGTTTTTGTAAATGTATATATTCAATTGTAAATCCGACGCACACCACAACGCGTAACACTGAAGAGATCAATTTCAGACTTAAAATATGAAAATTGCAGAAAATAAGAACACACAGTAGGGTTATTGCATTCCATAGAGGCAATTATCTACTTCAAGCAAAAGAATAATGTAGAAATCGACTGAATTCTTCAATATTATGTGATTTTGCACAAAATAGTTGGTCTATGAATGTTCGGAGAATTTGCACATGACAATACTAGGCTGTTAGAATTATGACCCTGAACAATTTTAATGTTCCAAGAATAAAATACTTGTACTCATGGTTGTAGTTGGTGGAGTATACAAAGAACGAATATAGGCCTAGCCTGTTGTTCAATAATTTTTCAGATGAAATTGAAATTTAATTTGACTCTACAAAACACGTAGCGCATACTTTGCAGACATGTTACCCGGTGCAATGCGAGTTGGTGTTCCTCTTATTTTCCTCAAGGTGGCCGATACAAAATTCACTTCCGGGCACAATGTTACATTGAAATTGGCGTCATAGTAATTGTGACAACAAAATGCAGAGACTTTTGATTATATTTCTATTTATTACTGTACTTTCCAGATATAAGACAACTTAGTACCCAATGCATCCATTTAAGCATTAAAAGGCATTCTATTTCGAGTTATAGGCGATATGAACGCCCACTGCATTACAGGAAGATACAACATGCCGAAAACTTTGAGACACGGATATTTTTGCTTGTTTTTGGAGGAAATGGAGATTATTTCTGCGGAAGGAGGATACAATTGACTTGCATTTAGGAGGTTTGTAAAATAAAAATTATCCATCTTTCCAACGGTACCAAGCGTTTCTTCGTACCTCAACTAGAAATGTGATTTTTGATGCAAGAAAGGTAGGTGGGGTCGATTTTTCGATCTGAAAAGCTTTCCACCCTTTAGCTATTATGACCATTGAGGGGGCATTTTTATCGAAAATGGATCTTAACCCCCTTAAATGTGTAAACTTACTTTAAAAAACCTGTTTTAGGTCCAAAACTAGCTGAAACAAATTCTCAAGTCACTGTGAATTTTACAACGTCCAGGTGAACAATGCCATAACAGTTCAACTTTGTTACAATTAGCCCAATTACGGAAATCCTCACTTTCTTACGACCTATTTGTTCCATGGAAAACTGCTCGAAATACTGGAATGAGACATCTCTCAAGGTGGACATAAGCACTACAAAAAGGTAACACTTGTACAACGTTACAAATGAAAAACAGACATTTGATTATGATGACAAAAGCACATCAGGTTCCAAGTCGTATATGACATACTACCCGAAAGTGAATTTCGTGTCCACCCAGTGGTAGGGGTGGTAGAAGTTTCCTAGTAATCTCATTTCCACACCTTTGTGTGAGCGCCACTGGATCCATATGGTTCCCACACGTAGTACATTGATACGTTGGAGATCCGTGTTTGCCTTTTGTCATGCTCTTGTTTTTTTGTACTTGCTTCAGAACGAGGCCTGACAAATGCCACAGACAAACGCGTTGGTGGTTTCTATTTAGGGGCATTTGCCAAGATGGCGTGCGGTTTTAGCATGTGATACCGCGTGAGACCTGTATGTTCCGGTTGAACCCCTTGCCACAAGTTTCCTGCTTCATCAATTACACTAACCATTTCAATCTAGGTCACATCCAAGTAAATAACAGGTTCTCAAAGGGAGAACTGAGGCATCATTCATCAGAAGTAGCATTTGTGACGTCATAATCATTGTAACGTCACAGTGCCTCACTTGAAAATTAAAGGCCCAATATACGTAACTTTCGGCAAAACTTGAAGCGAAAATCAAGCCTAATAACTTATTATATTTATAGATTTAGTTAAGATTAACTGATATCAGCAATATTCAAGATGGATTCTTTCGCGGTTACCGGTACGGCAGCAGTTGAAACACGCTATTTGTAAACACGCGTCCATTTCGAACCGTCTTCTACCTCCGGTTTGTTGTTGAAGTGGGCCCCACCTGAATTATTTTCAACTCTTTGGATTTTTTTGTCAAGAGTTTCTGGTTAGTTACCGCTCAGGTTTACTTCGTTTTAGGCTCATTTTTGCATGGTTATCAACTGGATTTTTTTTCAGAATTTTTCAGAATCACGAAAATTTCCCTGAAATTACGTATATTGGGCCTTTAAGGACATTTGATTCGGTTAATATGGTGTTATACCAACCTGGTAGAATGTAAAATATTAATCTCGGGCTAGTGCCTTCGGTTAATATTTGATTCTACCAGGTTGGTTTAACACCACATTGACCTCACCAAAGGTCCATAATTGATATATATACGTGTACGTGACCAATGCTATTTTCACACACATAAAAGTACGAGCCGGCCTCCATGGTAGACAGAAAGGGCCGAGTTGGAGCTATTTTAAGTAAAAAGCATGAATAAAAATTCCTTCAAAATAATTGCGAGCTTTCAGAAAACCTTTCTTCTGAGCTATGCGGTCAAACAAAGACGCGGATGTGTATCACACCGTTATTATCAGTAAAATCAATGTAAAACAGACATAGCTGTGCGTGTTAACATGATCACATACACCGTGTGCATTGTTGATATAGGGTATGTAATCGTAATAGTTTGTTTGTCAAGATGGTTTTAAGATTGATACTGGTAGCTAACTATCTGTTAATCTACTAGAAATACACAAAGCGACGACACAATATAATGATACTTGCATTGCAAATGTTTTGTGAATCTAGATTTGTGTTCTCCAAAAGGAAATTATTTTTTAGGTATAATTATGTTTGAACAATCTCCAAAACAATAATGGAATATTTTTTATTATTTTGTGATTGTGCTAAAGATAAGGTATATCACTTAGTATCTTGTTTATCCCGATGTTATGATACTGGCATTTCAAATGATTTCGAATCTAGATTTTTTTTCTCGAAAAGGAAATGAAACTTTCTTTTGAGGTAGACATCTTTGTAGGATCTTCAAAACAATTATGGAATATTTATAATATTTCGTGATTAGATTGTGATAAAGATAAGGTATATCACTTACCATCTTGTACCTCCCTTGACGAGAAAGGATGAGTGATTGGAATCATGTTATTTTGATAGTAATTTAAGGATAACGAAACACACCCATACATGCTGCACCTTTTAAATTAAGTAACAGATACAGTACAGTAAATTTTAATTCTATAAAATATACAGCTTAATTTCGATACAAGTTTCATTCCCTAACGGTTGTCGTTTCCGAAGTGTAGTTCCTTTCATCTATTAATTTTTTTAAAGCTTTGGATGTTTAAGAGAACTTGGTTCAGTCTGCAACTTTTATGAAGACATATGATAAATAAAATAATACTGAATCACTATAATAAGATATATAATAGATACAATAATAGTGGCTCACTTTAATAAGACATGTGATAAATAAAAATATACTGACTCACTACAATAAAACATATGATATAAATCAAATAATATTGATTCACTATAATAAGACTTGTAATAAATAAAATAATACTGGCTCACTATAAAAATGAAAAGGATCGATCGAGATTTCAAGGCACCAGCAACACTATAAGTTTGGTTTGGTTTATTTTGTTTTACGTCTTATTAACGGCCAAGGCCATTTAAAGACGTGCCAGGTTTTGGATGGGAGGAAAGCCGGAACACCCGGGGAAAATCCACCGACCTACGACCAGTACCTCGCAACTGTCCCACGTGGCGAATTCGCAACCAAGAGGTGGAGGGCTAGTGGTAGAGTGACGGGACACCCTAACCACTCGGCCACCGCGGAACAGATTTGGAGTGCTAGTGGTAGAATGTTGGGACACCCTAACCACTCGGCCACCGCTTTAAGTGGTTATTAGTAAGTGATTTAAGTCCTTTTCAGTAATAACCCAATTTTTGACCCTGAAATACTAGTTGACCATTTGAATATTATTAGAAGTGACCGATATTTCTCAATTTGGGAATAGCTTAGCCGGTTTACAAGATTTTATCTCTTCTGTCTAAAAATATAAACATTTCTTCACAAGGTCGAAGCAGGTTACAAGTTGATAAGCTCTTTATTTTCTAAAATGTATACTTTGACAATCTTACAAAGATATCAACGTTAAACACAGACTCATATTCCTTTTTCCGGGAAATATAAAATCTCTATTATACTAAAACAATAGAATAAACAAGCAGCATCGCCTTGTGTCGCTCCTTTGTGTAAGACTTTTTGTGTATGACTCGTAGATGACCAGATAGTTACGTACCAGTATAAGTCAATCTATATATAGAAACATATTTACAAACGAACTAGTGCGAAAGATCTAGATCCTATCTCGACAATGCCCACGGTGCATGTGGTCACGAAAAACCAGAGTAGCATTTCTGTTTTACACTGATTTTAGTGATAACAGTGCAGCGTTCTGTTTTACAATGATTATAGCGATAACAGTATCTTCACGTCCCTGACTTCTTTGAGTGGTATTATTTGTCTGCAAGAAATACAACACCCATGTATGACAGAAATATGGAAAAAGTTCAAATCTGCTCTATTTTTAGGTTGATTCAAAACTGTCTTGATGACAAGATGTTGCTAATAGCTAATAAATGTGGGCCACTCTTTCTTCAAATGGCATTTTTTTAGAGAATACCGAAGCGTTAACAAAACCTTAATCCTAATTCAAAATCGATTAAACTAGGGACAAAACTCGAAAAAAGAAAAGATCCACATAGAGACCCTTGTGATAATTCAAGAGAATAAGACCAGGTGTTCCGGAAAGTAAGCGTCTAGCATATTTTTAAGGTTGTTTAATGTTTTTCTAATGGGATGATTACGATGCATCGTAGTATTGTAATTTAGTTGTCTTTCTATAGTTTGATGAAGAACATTGGAACAAATGTGTACTATAAGGTTACTGAAATGATGATAGAAAAATTAGTTGTCAATGCAGCTTTGGCCGGAATTATATTCAATCCTATTCTACTTCTCATTACTTGTCCCTTCTCGAAATACAAACGTGTGTTGGATATTTCTGAAATAGAAATTCTTTTCCACAATTGGAACGAGAGAGCCACCAGGAAAAATACCAAAACAACGGCATAGTAAGTTTACTGATGAGCCCGTCGTTTTTGGCATTTGGGAAGTGCATGCAAAATATTATCAGAAAGAAATAAGATTTTGTTTTATAACTCTTTAGATCTAATGATACCGAGAGAAACTTTATCATGAAGATGAAAAACATATTCAGCATTGCATTGTGTACACTTTACGAACAGTGCTTTAGAAAATAAGAATTCTGCAAAACTGCCTCATGTAGCCATATATGTAGAAAGAGTGGTTTTGGAGAAAAATAAGATTTTAAGACTTCATTAGGATCGTTGACCTTCTGACATTAAGAAAAACCAACAATCCTCATATTGATATCCTACAACTAAAAACGTTGACCTTGACCTTCAGTAAACCTTGCACAAAATAAATAGGGTTCTTTTACAGATGCTCCTGGACAACTTATGCACAGAGTGAAATCTTCATGTCATCATGAATTCTAATTATAGTCAAAAATGATATTGGGAACAGTGGCCTTGACCTTTGAAAAAGCATGCTCAAAGTCAACAGGGTTTCTCGTATGCACCAATTGTCATCTCATTGTTATTATGAATTGTCCAGTTATCACCCGAAAAGTATATACTTTATATGCCAGGCCCAAAACCAATATAAGGTTCTTTGTTTGCTCTGCAACACGCGGCATTGTTCGGACAAAAATAAGTTTTCAGTAAAAGTGACCTTGACCTTAGACAGACCAGGCCCAAAATAAAATGGGTTCTCTGTTTCCCTAGGACAGCGTATTCACCAAGTGCCATCTGACTGTCATCGTGCAATCTCCAGTTATCGTTCGCACAAAAGGTCTATTATTAGTAACATGGACCTTGACCTTTGAAAGACCATGCCCAAAATAGAATTACGCTCCTAGAACAAGTTATACACCAAGTGTCATCTTACTGTCAGCATGCATTCTCTAGTGATCACTTTTTTAGAAATAGTGAATTTGACCTTTGAAAGACCCCAATGTGCAAAAGTCCTTATGGTGAATGAATATAAATTTCCAGAAAAATGGAAAGTTTTAGAAATAGTGAATTTGACCTTTGAAAGACCCCACCCGACATCAATGTGCAAAAGTCCTTATGGTGAATGAATATAAATATTCCAGAAAATGGGAAGTAGTCTGAGCCAATGTTGATATAATTGGGTGCAAAACATTACACATATCTAGGCTTTAACAACCCTAAAACCAACGTTTTAGAAAGTGCAAATGGTTTCGAATCATCTGTCAAATGGGCGGCCGATAAAACACCTTACATCGCCTGAGATTGCAACCTTTCCGGTTTGAATTGGAAGACAAGAACACTTAAACTTGGCACAACATATAAAATTTACATTATCAGTTTTGCGACATATTTGATAACAACGGCTTAATACAAATAATTTCAGAACTCACCAGAAAAGACCCGTTAGACCTCATTCTTATGATGAATGATGCCTCCGTTCGCACTTTGAGGCCGTGACATTTACTTGGATGTGGCAAATATTTATATGGCGGGTGTCGTCGATGAAGCAGAAGACGCGTACTCTTCCGGAACACCTTGTCTTATTCTCTTGTACTTTTTCAATGGCCTCCGTCTTTATCTATTTATTGATCATATCTTTCTATTTCCGAGTTCGGACCTCGTCTATATCATATTAGGATCCTTATAAGAAATGTTATATCGCTGGCTTACTAATAGCTCAACAAAGCCTTCATCAAAACTTCTTGCTCCTCTTCTTTGTACCATTATATCAGGGCTACAGTCTCATTGTGACACTGTTTACTCAAAAGGTGGGATTAACTGGATGTAGATTCTGGAAAACTCGAAAGATCCTTTGACCAATCTGTAATACCCCCCCCCCCCCCCCCTAAAAATGTTTCGTAGGTTCTATATCAAAACATTTGATTTTTCCATCATGTACACGAAAATCTTCAAACTCTCATTATTACAGCTTTCTATTCCGAAAAAGGTTGACGACGATAGAAATATATGGGTTATTTAAGGATTAACTTTCTATTTTGTTTAGGTTATCGGGGGATAACTACAATGGAAAACGGGTAAATTCAATAACCGGCCAAGCCGGTTATGTATAATTTACCCGTTTTCCATTGTAGTTATCCCCCGATAACCTAAACAAAATAGAAAGTTTATCCTTATATTTACAGTATCTTTCTGTGAAATGTTCGTAACTATTTCGTTCATTATAGTCAAATCTTCGGACACAGATTTCATTTCAAAACTAATAAACGTGGGAATGTTTCAATAAATGTAACAGCATGAAATTTGCAAGCTCCGCCTACGTTAATTGTTGGTGACGTCACACAATTGTGTTTCAAACTGTAGGATTTGCATAGCTCCGCCCACATGAACTGTTGTCGACGTCATAGAAATTTGTCAGTTGTTTGACTACAGTTATGCAGTGATAATGATAGTCTGTTGAGTAATGGTTATCGAGTGAATGTCAGTGTAGACTGTAAATATAGCTAGTTTTGGACCTAAACTAAGTTGTTTAGATCAATATGGGAGGTATTTAGAGTAATTTTACACTTTTGGGGGGGTTTAAAACAGTTTTCGATACCCCCTCAATGGTCATAAAGCTAGTGTAAAATTACTCTAAACATCTTAGTTAAGGTCCAAAATTATCTGTAACAAGTTCTCGGGTCCTTGTGGTTGTGAGCTATCTTGAAAAAAACACAACAAAAGCTAAGACGGCATATACTGAGGAAGAAATCTTACGAATATTTGAACTTTTGGTTGACAATATACTTGTAGATTTTAGAGAAGAGATTTTCCAGCAGGCTGGTGGCCTTTTTAACGGGAACAAACTGTGCCCCACTCTTAGCCGACTTGTTTTTGTATGAGGTTGAATTTGTCGAGGGGCTTATTAGGACAGGTAACAAAATCCCTGCCAAATCTTTTAACATCACTTTCATGTATATCGACGATGTGTTGTCTAGTATAAACAAGAAGTTTGCTGACCACGTCGGTCGTGTGTACACTTCTGCACTTGAAATAAAAGACACAAAATGCTCTTCTTTATCAGCTGCTTATTCACCTTCTAAGCTATATGATAAATGTGACGATTTCGAATTCAGATTATGAACTTTCCCTTTTTGAAAGCAACATCCCTGCTTCTCTAAATTATGGTGTTAACATGTAATCGGCTGCTGACAACTTACTTACAGCACAGGGACTCGAGATGCAAGTTGTTGACAGACTAGAGCATTTTATGGTCATCATCTTGGTCTGTATCTTTGAAAATTGAAATTGATGCCCCAGTTCTCACTTTGAGGATGTGTTATTTACTTGCCATGTGTCGTCAATGAACAAGAAGACGGTTACTCTTGAACCTCTTGTATTATTCCCTTGTACTTTTCAATTATCTCCATCTAAATCTTTCGTTTTTTCACATTTTCCCCCTAGTTTAACAAATTTTGAATTTTAGCACTATCTATTAATACAGTTTATCGATGCATCGCTACTCATCATTACACAAGATGTACAATGGCTTTAAAATAGGTCACATAGGATTTTGGTTGTATTTGATCCCAAGTGGACTTTTCTTCACAAGCATCTGTTAATGCCCCCCCCCCCCCCCCCCCCAAGAGATTTGCAAATCATAAGATAACCATCCTTTTTTATAAAGATGTTTATTTATAGACAAGTATTAACATCGTTAGTTTTTCACAGTTACACTCAAAATAAAAATTACAAACAATAATCCTACAGGTTAGAATTCAACAATTCTTCAACATGGATGAGTTAACTTCAAGTACCTTTCCACAAAACATTCAAAAATGATTGATGCAAAGTATTATTTTAGGAAATAAATAACAAACATCAAATCATATACAACAAATAAATGGTTCTTTAGTGGACTGATTATTCAATGAATGTAGTTTTTTTTTAATACGGAATTACACATCGGGAATGTAAAAGAAAACATTTCTACTTGAGCAAGTATGTATTTCACACATTATGTTATTAGAGGGCCTAAGCATATAATTGTAAATCCCTTGCAAAACTGTAAGGGCTATTCCATTAAAATAGCTACCTGACCCAAGGACTCCAAAATAAGTCACTTCTACCCATGGTTGGATTTCTTTCCTTTTGCTTCTATGTAACTTATTGAATAAATTCTAAGGGCGGTTGGTACCCTATAACAAAACATTGAGTCCTGGGGTGGGGTAGATCTTTTACTGGAATAGCTCTAAGATTAACTGATCATAAGCATGCAATGTTACATGATCTGCTTAAAACAAAACATGATATAAATACACAATTATTGAAAGGTGTAAACAAAAATAATCCCAGTTTATAAATGTTTACCTGGGTATGTTTTAAGATAAAACAAAAACTCTTGAAAGTAACAACCGTTTTAACAATTTTCATTAAATCCAGCACCTTTATCAAAAACAATGTATGACTAGGAATTCAAACCACATCAAGAGCAATTGGATTGGATTAATTTGATAGAAAATGTCAGAAAAACTGCATAATTTGGTGGCATGCATAAGCTTCAAGTATCTTTTTTTATCTCGCACTCTATAGTCACAGCACACAAACTGACTTCCTCTATCAAGTATAGTTCTCTTTACTTTAAAACTTGTTTTCAAAGTTCAAGATACTTTGTTTTCAAAGGTGTGTTCCTGATTAAATACACACGTTTATGTTATATATAGCTCAGCGGGAGGATTATGATATTTTCAAAATGGGAATCTATTGAAACACGTTTTCATGGTTTCTAACTATACGAGATTATTCTTGATGTTGCCTCAGAGAAAAATATTCTTTCATGCATTTCAACAGAGCAATAACTGCAACATATTGTGCAAAAAAAAGGAAGGGGTGCAAAAATCATCTTCTAGCATCATGTTAGGTATGAGTATCAGTGTTGCGTTAGAAGTGTACTATATAAGAAGGAGTATGGCTATGTAAGTGTACTACATGTATATACAACAATCAAAGGGGGCCATGATGAGTAATGCTGACATTACATTAAACAATCTCATACCCCACACAGTATACATAAATGATGTCTTCATATTCTCCGCGAAAAAAATCATTTGTTCCAAAATTTTCTACAATAAGTAAGAAACCATTTACATCATTCCTAACAATGCAATATTCATACCAGTATGACAATTTATATACATTTGTTGTAGATTTTCAGATAAAAATAATTTCACAAAAACATTTAAATAATTTGTAACAATTCTCTGGGGAAACAAGACAAGAAATTTATAGCATATTTTTTAGAAATGGTATGTTCTTGCACTGAAACAGAATAATTATTTCGAGAAAATTGAAGCCCAAATTTCAATTGAAGTCTGCATTTTGTCTCTGCTTAGAAATTGGTATAAGTGAGATACGAGAAAGACCAGAGAGAATTTTATCACAGTCATCACTGCATAGATATATCCATGACTAAAACAGTTTCTACTGATTCATTCATTATATACTTTAGTGCTACACAGGCTGAAAAAGGCTCCAGGTAAATAACTTAATTAACATATTATATAACTATTTATACAGGTGCTAAACTGATAATTAAAAGTCTAGAAGAAGCTGGTAAATATGAACAATACATGGAGCAATTAAGTGACATATGACGGCATTTTATTATTCACAATTAGAATTATGACAAATTTTACTTCAGTTTTTCAAATACACACATTTTATGCTGGATTCCTCTAATAGGGCTATTCCAGTAAAATGTCTATCTCGCCCCTACTCCTGTAACATCTTAAGAGACTTCCGGTTGGCATTTTTTTTATCAGATATAATTTTGCCGATGGCGCCTGTTAAAAGTATCTCGCCATGTAAAACATTGTTGGCGTATCCTGACCCGGAACTCCAGGTTTTGTTGGTACCTCCAACAGAAATTAGATAATGATTTACACTGAAGTAATGGACATAATAGACAAGAAATCCAACAATGGACAGAAGTGATTTGTTTTGGAGTCCTGGGATCAGGGAGATTTTTTTTACCGGAATAGCCTTTAGGTAGTATCTATGTTAATACCATGACACTGCCATTAATATTGATGAAGCTATATGAAGCGAACTTGCAACATAACAAGTAGTAGTTTGTTCAATTTACAACATAAAGGTGTTTGAATATATACAGATCATACCATAAACAGCGGAAAAGGAGGAAACCAACAACTGATCATGATCAGATGTTTCCAAAAAAGTCGTAAAAAAGGAAATCATACACATACACACAAAACATCATAATAAAATGTACAAAACAGCCAGCATGCAATCTGTTATAAATACTTTATAATTACACTGTACATAGTACCTACTATACAAATTCAGTATGGACATAAATCTGGATGTGATCATATTGACCTATCATAGCTAGTTATTGTCTGAATAATATAAATAAATAAAATTCAAATAAATTTTACTCCATTAATATTGTATTTGGCTTTGGCAGCAAATTCTAAAGAGTGTAAATAACTTTAAGTACAACATGCGTACTATAAAGTTACTTCCGTATTTGTCATCTGGAAACAAACACTCTTCCACCAGTGTCAATGTAATATGGAATTTATTAAACAAGTTAGATAATATAATATGTCACGAGGCTTTAGACGAATGACATATCAAATTATTTTAATAAATTCCATATTACATTGACACAAGTGTAAGATCCTACGACATGACTGAACGGGTCAGTTATGTAAAAAAAACAAACAATTTAATTGAAGTTAGTGAAGATTTTAAGCAGTTTAGTAATTAACTCAAAAAATTGTATTTATGAACCTCGGATTCAACCACTCTACAGTAGAGAGCTGCACTGAACACAGTGTGGAACAGGTATGTAATCTGGCTTCAGGTCATGTTGATATGTAAATAAAACTGGAGGAGGTAGACTAGCTTAATAAATCTACATACAGTAGCAGCAACTTCAGTAAATCTCACATGTCTGTACATTATTGCACTATGATTAAGGTAGCTTGTTTCGTATACCAATTTAACATAACCGCACTTGGACTGAGAAGGGTACTGTGTATTATGTCACGAACTCAACAAATTAATACTGTTTTATGTATTAAACAACTGATATAACTGTTAACTTTCTTCTTTAAGCTACATATGATGTGTAACTTTGCACAGAGAGTACTGTGATAGTCGTCAGTTCTTTCAAGCTTGTACACTTGACTTGAATTTCAAAAAACATCTGTATGGGCCTGTTATGCTCAATATTATGTCAATTTATTATCAGAACAAATTAGAAGTTGCACATGATTATTGAAACAAATGAAGATCTGGGTAACTAACAATTAACAATACTTGGTCTGTTTATATAGTGAACATTTAAAGCAAATACTGCTAAAATCATACAAGGCAAGAATAGAATAAACTGAAAGATATTGGGGGTCTTAAAATAAGTTAGAAAATCACGATCATGAAGTAACAGTATAAGGTTTGTATTGATAGGTAAAGAATAATTATATTGTGTATAAGAAAAACTTCAAATCCATTGCATCTATCATTTACAGGTTCATACTTCAGGCTGACTTTAGGTGAACTCTTCAGTGAGTTGTATAAAAACGGTGATATCATGACGATGATTGACGATAAAAAATGCACACAATAACAAAGATGGTAGATACAGAAACAAAACAGGTATTCTTCCAGTATAAAACATAGGACATGCAACTACGTAAGGAATAACGAAATGGAATGTCAAAAAACATAATCAAAGGTCCCTAAATATGTCATTTGTTTACTTTAAACTTAACAGGTATAAAATTCAAGAGAAGTGAAATTTGATTTGATTTCAGCTGAAAAGCATATCAGAACTAATTGTGAATTTCATTTTGCTGTTATCTTCATAAATAGACTGCTTGGTCATTTCATTTTAAACTAGACATAATTTTTATAACATGATGATACCTTAATATTCAGACAGTTCGTACATTCAAAGTGTGATTTTTGTTGATTAAAAACAATGTAATTTACATTTTTGTTCACAGTTTTTGTCCTTATGTTTATTAATATAAAGCGACAGGAGATATCCAAGAATATCTTAACCAATTGAAGAATGAATATCTAGCTAACTCCTATGTGTATTAAATATTGATAATACTAATGTTAATCAGGTCATCCTTTTGCCCCTGTAATTTTGAAATGACTCTTCCAATATTTGAGTTGGAAGAGTTCAAATGTATCATTGGGGGAAATGAGATAAATGTAGACTTACAGATACTAGTGTGTAGGTTACTTTTGAACAAGGGGAGATAAACGAGATAATTTACCAAAATGTGCATATTTCCTGTATTAACTTAAACTAGAAAAAAAGTGTTGTAGAATATTATTTTAAAAAGAAATATCATTCTGTCAAGAATTAAGATGGGTTTTGGCCTGCTCAAGGACAATTGGATAAGGCTCCACACAAAACATTGTGAGAGATTGGGATAACACAACATTCTCTGTGAGGAGAGACATGTAATGTGAAGTGAAATAAACTTAAAGATTGTTATTTCAGGATTGAATTGTATGTATGATATTTATACATTATGAAGATGAACCACAGATATCAAATAAGATCATTGACACTGAACACAATAATTAAACACCTCCACGCCACAAACGTACACACTTCCACATCAAAAATCATCCCCACTTTGTGGTAATCATGAAAACATTTCCTCAACAACACAAAATTTTGTCTATACACCAGTGAGACAAAGATGATTTCACGATGTATACAGTGATTACAGAGGTGTATTATAACACTGGTATGTGTGGTATGATATACAAATACTTCAACACTTTATAATGTCACTCATCCTCCATACTAGAGGTTATGCAACCTTTGTTCACTTGCTCCCAGAATATATGTCAAAGTAAATGGAAGGCTGAGTGTGTGCTCCTTTGACCTTGTTGATTAAGCAAGATCACTTCGTATAATTCTGTTATCTTTAAAGGGCAAGTATCAGCACAGCGATTGGTTAGTTTTTCTTACCCATGACCAATCGAACCGCAATCTTCATTTTTTTTTCATATTTTGATATATATTCAAGAGGTGCAGAGTGCGAAAGTGAGAGTAACCACTTGATATAGAGGATTAATGCTACAGTGGTATAAACTAAAGGAATTTCCCTTTACCTCAATCAGTTGAAAACAAGAATTATAAAAACAAGTCCCATGTTTGATCATCCAATTGGTGCAAAAAAAACCCCATAAAGTGACCTCTGTTGAAATGGCACCTTTAAAGGGATCTAGGTACTGTTTGTAAAAACTTATGGGAGGAGGGTGGCAGAGTGGACAAAACATTTGCCTTTTATTAAAGAGGTCAGAGTTTGATTCTCAGACCTGATGTGAAAAGTATTTAAGGGTTTGTCTGCCCAGACGTGGGAGTTTAATAAGAGCGATTGACATATAAAGTTGAAATAACTTGTTACATAATTATACTAATTTCTTGAACCTTGCTCTATCAAGTATGGTTAAGCACTTTTAAATTAAGGGCAATATCTTTCTACCGAGGGAAGTACAGTGTATATCATTGGTGAATCCCCTTGTATCTACTTTCTCGTTTACTACTGGTTTTGTTAAAGAGAATGGCCTTTCAGTTCATTAGGCGGAGACAAGTACTAGGTACTATACTGTCCTGGGTTTGACCCCTTACAGAGGCACTTCAAAAGTGGACTTGGTTTCATGTGTCCACGACACCACAGGTCAAGTATCCACGGCAACTAGGGGTTACAATCACCTGCACTCCCTACAGATTGTAACCCTTGTATACCAAGGATGCAGGTCAAGTAAAACGGTTATAATTGGCAGGATACACCATCTCACATTTGATGAATTATAAGGATATTAAGTCATACAAATAAAATTCCTTTGTTATTCTTACATTTGAAAAAAGGCATTTTTCACAATTTCAAAATAAATACTTGTACTATATAAAAGTCTTTTGAGTAAACTATATTTCCTTTTAAATTCTCCTTTCAACATTAACTGCCATGTGATAAAACATTGACAGTCACTCCCAGTCACTTGCTCTCACACCAACACAACACCTGAGCAAAAAGCTTCATGTTTACTCCCCGACCAATATCTGAACTGTAAGAAACTCCCAAGTTTTAGACTCTTTTAATGAACATATTCCTGCAATTAAATTGAATAAGTTTTCCCTAAAGAATGTTGATGAAAATCAAACTCAACATTTTTTGCTACTCTGTTTTTTAACAGATCTAGGTGAAAACTAATCAGACTTATCTTCTATGACATTCCTTTTATGTGAACAGGATACTGACAACAATTTTCCGTGAAACCCTTCTGAAATTTTAACACTCGGGGACCATATTTCATCATTACATAATTTACAGAATCCATGTTCCCTCTTCTCAGACTGATCACTACCACTGTTGTTCCTATCACTGGGAGTCTTGTAGTACCGCTGGTCCAGCTAGTGCTCGGTGATTTGTAGTAAGAACTCTGTGATCAGTTTGCTCGTGACTTGCGTTTTTCTTTACACATCCTCTTGTGATAACCCTGCGCTGTTGAGTTGACTATAGATATGACGAAGTATATAACCATCACAATAATCAGCTTCTCAAATACCCAGCCTAGTAGATTTGATTCCTGTAATAAAACAAACACATGATGTCAGGTTTAATGAGAAATTCAATAAAGTAAATTAGGATGAGCAAATACTAAAGTTCTGAAACCAATAAAATCTTCCTTTCCCAAAACCTCCCCATTTCAAAGTATTTTATCAGAAGGTTCCTTATTATTTAGACAACTTAAACATTTGTTACTATACTTGATCCTCTCTGTAACCTTGAAAGTGAGTTAATTCATTAATCCTAACATTTAATTTATCAAAGAGCATCACTGTTGACCTTCTAGTTATTCAGAAGAAGTTGTTTGCACTTGAAGCACATTTGACCTTGAAAGTGAGTGAAGGTCATTTAGTAGGATTAATGTGATTCCATGCCACATCCTAACATCAAATATCATATCTCTTGATTACAGAGAAAACAGCTGGTTGAAAACTTTGACATATTTGACACACGTCTTTGTAAGTAGGTCAAGGTTATTCTTATTCACAAACTTTGTTTGACTCTCCAAGGAAGCTACCAGCCAATTATCTAGGCTACCAGCTATTTAAGCTACCAGCCAATTACTCTAGGCCTTCTGGTATTTCAGAAGAAGTCTTTTGAAGGTTGTGACATATTTGACCTTCAAAAGATGTCAAGGTCATTACTATTCCCAAACTTTGTTTGGCAACTTCAAAGGAAACTACCAGCCAAACAACTCGCCTATAGGCATTTAGTATACATCATGTATTTTAAATTTTGACATATTTGACAATTATGACCTTTAAACTTATGTCAAGGTCACATTTTAAGTCTCTAAACCTCTCGATACAGTATTTTGGAAGACGTTGTTTGATAGTTTCATCATTATTTCACCCCTATGTCATGAAAGTTTGTCAAGGTCATTTGTATTCCCAAATTTTGTTTGGTTTCTTCCAAGACAAGATGAGCTAATAATATGGAGAACATGGTATCGAGTAAAGCAGATTCAGTTGCATTTCATGCACTTTTTCCCCTCATTGGTAATATGTATTGAGGGAGATCTCCCTCATTGGTAATGCTTATGCACATAAAGTCTAATAAAATAATGTTTACAACAAAATCAACGACTAAAGGATAATTACATTTGCACTTTCGGCCCCCTCTGCGTGGTGTAGTTTCTTCCGTTGTAATGATAAATAATCCTTAAACGGTGACTGTAATGATTTACCAAACTTCGGTATGTACCTGAAACAAAAATTTATTCAAGTTACTTTACAGACATAACAAAGTTTCTGGAAGCTTGAACATAATCAGTATGTACAGTCTAGTGGAAAATAGTACGAGTAACATATCACATTTGACCAAAAGAGGGGTTTTGGCAAGATAACTCTTTAATTCATTCACTCCTGAAATTTCATAATGAATTATTCTAACCATTGACTTGGAAGAGTTCAAAGGTATCCTCAGGGGTGAATGAGAAAGCAAGATTTTAGAATTGTAGCCAACAACTAGAGTCTCCTTGAAGGTGTGCTATCAGTGTCATCAAACCACTTTCTAAAATAGACTGAACAAACAAAGGATTATAATAATAATTCGAGGTTCTTATATACCACTTTATCACGACCTTAAAGGCCATCTCAAAGCGGTTCACAAACTATTATCCATGGTTATAGGGCCTTAGCAACCAGCCAATATCATTCTCAACTCCCTGGGATGCATAGAACCAGTGCTGCCATTTCGGTGCTCACAGCTAGCATTCTACAAATTCTAGCACTGCTCAACCTCATACACATTAACAGCTGAGAAGACTGGAACAAGAAGAGTAAAGTATCTTGCTCAAGGATACAAGTGCCGTGACTGGGACTCAAACTCACAACCCTTTGATCACGAACCAAGCATCTAACCACTACACCAACGTGCCTCCATTAATACAGAAATTATCTGATTGTATATTATTCCGATCTGGAATTATTTGTACATTCCCAAGAACATTGGCAATTTTGTATAATCACAATCACTATATCAGGTTAGAGGTTGTTTGAACTTACCCTATTAAATTGACAACTCCTTCTACATGATGTTCACTAAACATGAAGATAACAAATAACTTCTGAAAAACGATAAAAAGGCACATTAGAAAAAGGAAAGCATTATATATACATCATGTAGTTCAGGTCAATTAAATCAGCTACCTTATAGAGAAACTTCAATAGATTAGCAATGTATATCATATGCCACACTGCTTTGGATCAAATAAAATAAATATTTTCAATGTTTTACTAAAAGATATTGTGGATATTCCTTATTTGATAATTAATTCTAAATCTTTGTATTTAATTTACATGGAGAATATCATCTAACACAAATGTTAATGCAATATTTAATTTCTTAAACCTGTTTAATGAATCAAAAAGTAATACATGAACACGCAGATTAGACTTATTTTTCACTACTGAAAAGATGGTGTGACATCATTTATATGTGACCTCACAATAGTGTTCCTACAGTAACAAGACTCATTTACATGTCTATTGTACATATGCTTTATCATTTTTATTGAATGGCTTTAAATTATTGCATGGCAAATTACCTGTGTTATAATAAAGTACCATCTTTACTGATTTATGAAATTCAGCTGGTATAGTGAGGACATTTAACTGTTTTACAAACCTGTATATGCATCTTAATAATAGCTTTTCCTATTAATGTCGCCCCAAAAAATGTCCAGAATGGCACCAGAAAATGTCCACAGGTGATTCCTGCCAAGTCAAACAATGGATTTGGAATCTGAAAAAAGAAATATGTCCCAAGGTCATATTGGTCAAAGGGACACAACACCAAACAAACACTTAACATATATGTTTCATATTACCAGGTTTTATTACTAAACACTGCTGAGGGAGCTTTAAACGTCACTGGACCTCGAAATTATATTGTAATAAGAAATAAGATGCACCTATGGTCCATGTTTGGTTGTAGTAGCACTTGTGAGTTAGTAGATTTTTATTTTAGACAAAATAATGGGAAAAATATTACTTCAAAGGCAACCAAAAGGAGATATTATAAATCTGGATTAGATTGACTTTCACTGTCAAGTTTTTTCATATGCTTGGTGCAACTGCCCCTTAATTGGAAACTCATTTTTTGAAAAAGACTTTTAACAAACCTTCCAAAATAGTGACAATCGTAATAATTGAGTTAAACTTGTTGGTACCCTTTAACTGAACTCATTCACTCCTGAACTTTTATAATAATCTATTCCGGCCTATGAATTGGAAGAGTTCAAGCCTGTCTCCAGGGGTAAACAAGTTAACACACCCACACAACAGAATATATACTTACAGATGCACATGCAAGAATTCCAAAGAATCCAACTTTCTGTACTAGGTTGTGGACACCTAACTTTGCTCTTTCCATGAAAGACTGAAAAAGAAAATATGGTTGATTTATAGACATTTAAAATACTGGAATAACATAATCTGAAACTTCGTAAAATGTAATGCAATGGATGCAGTAACATTCTGCAGAGAAAGAAGTTTGAACTTTATAAGACATATGCAAAACACATACCGGAAACGGAAAATTTGATAAGACTAGACCCCAAAAAATTATATTCAATGTTCAATAACATATAACATGTTCATTGTTCAATAACAAGTACAGTTATAAAGAAAATATGTAATGGCCATTCCAGTAAAATATCTCCTCGACCCTGGGGCTCCAAAATAAACCACTTTTATCCATGATTCTGTTTTCTGGCTACTTCTCTTAAACACATCATGAACAAAATTCTGTGGGTATTATTTCGCTACAAAATGTGGGTCATGGGGAAGGAGTGATATTTTTACTGGAATAGCCATAGGAAGGAAGAATAATTTCTGAGAAATATTTTGCCATATTTATCATTTAAATCAATACCAGCATACATCATATGATGTAACTTCATACAATCACAGACAACCTGGATTAAGAGGTGAATAATTGCAGTAGATCTACAATACTTTTATGGTGATTGTCTATTAATCTATCACAGTTAGGTTCCAAAACCAAGTGAATGACATTCTTTATGATTCAGCCTAAACATGAAACATACAAACTTGTATATTACTGAACTGAGCGTCTGAAATACCATTTTGTAAACCACAGGGACTGTAACATGCAGGCTGTTAAACATCCAACTATTGACCACTCTCACTGTTTCTTAACCCTGGCGTGACTGAAAAGCTAGTTCGCTAGTCAGGCAGTATTCCCCTCATATACTAGCTGGACAATACCGGTACATTATTCCCCCCTCCAGAGTAGTCTTGTCCCAAGACTTGGCCTGGGAATCCTTAAATCCTTCTCGGTGTATCAATGCACCCTCCCAAACCACAGGGAACTGGCCTTACATGATCACAGAGTCACTACGCTGCCACCAAATGTAACGTACAGGCGGTCACCCATCCAACTACTGACCACGCTCACTGTTTCTCAACTAGCATAAGTGGATCCCCAGGTTATACCGCATGACTGTTAAAATTAGCTTGCTAGTTAGGCAGTATTTTCCCTCATATACCTAGCTGAACATTGCAGAGCTGAACTGTTTACATACTGGTAACAAATAACAAAACTGAACTAACTGAATTTAACAAGTCTTAAATCTCTTTGAAACAGAGTATATCAGGGAACAAATGCTAGTCCACATAACAAACTCCAATAATACATACCTGATGATAAGTTACAGAACACTCCATCTAAATGTATCAATATAAGTTAACAGTTCATCTAATTATATAAATGTAAGTTAATACTCTATCAAGACAGGTTTTGTTGGACAGTTTCTTTTAATGGAAATCTACAGTATCAAAAATGATTAAATTTACAGGTTTTTACACGAGATATACAGAATTTTTCACCTGCAAGTCAGGCAGGATGACAGGCAGTCACAGGGTTGTACCAGCCCTGACCTATATCACTAACAAATATGGGGGATGAATGAAAGGTATTTAATTTACTTTAACCTTTAAAACAATGTAAAATTAAATTTATCCACTGTAATATCACAATACTCTTAAATATAGTTACCATGTCGTCAGGATGGACTTTCTTTTCCTGTAATAGTTCTTCGATTTCTTCAAATTCATCATCATCATGTGTTCCAGAGAGTCTGGCAGCCCTGGCCATGAAGTAAGGAGGAAGTTCTCCGATAGCTGTTCCTGCCCCCTATAATAACACACAACAAACAGTTTAATAAGTCTGACTTGGATTTTTGAAATGTTTTTAATAATTTATCAAGGAGGATTTTGACTGCTGAAGTTTGAGGGACTTCAACTTATATAAGATATAATGTTTGTTTGGGAATAAATGTTTGAAGTTCCATGACAACCAGATAAGAAATAAACTCCGTAAACTGATAACAGCCTTTGTGTGTATGGAGGGGTACATCCCTGTTTATCCTTAAGGATCCATCATGTGGGCATAAAGCAATCTTTAATGACACTACAACACAATGAACAGAACATTGTATGTGGCTTTGACTTACCCACATGATGGCCTCAATGCGGACTATGACTTACCCTCATGATGGCACAATGCGGACCTTTACTTACCCACATGATGGCCTCAATGTGGACCTTGACTTACCCACATGATGGCCTCAATGCGGACATCGACTTACCCACATGATGGCCTCAATGCGGACCTTGACTTACCCACATGATGGCCCCAATGCAGACCTTGACTTACCCGCATGATGGCCTCAATGCGGACCTTGACTTACCAACATGATGGCCTCAATGCGGACCTTGACTTACCCACATGATGGCCTCAATGCGGACCATGACTTACCCACATGATGGCCTCAATGCGGACCATGACTTACCCACATGATGGCCTCAATGTGGACCTTGACTTACCCACATGATGGCCTCAATGCGGACCTTGACTTACCAACATGATGGCCTCAATGCGGACCTTGACTTACCCACATGATGGCCTCAATGCGGACCATGACTTACCCACATGATGGCCTCAATGTGGACCTTGACTTACCCACATGATGGCCTCAATGAGGACCTTGACTTACCCACATGATGGCCTCAATGTGGACCTTGACTTACCCACATGATGGCCTCAATGCGGACCATGACTTACCCACATGATGGCCTCAATGAGGACCTTGACTTACCCACATGATGGCCTCAATGAGGACCTTGACTTACCCACATGATGGCCTCAATGTGGACCTTGACTTACCCACATGATGGCCTCAATACAGACCATGACTTACCCACATGATGGCCTCAATACAGACCTTGACTTACCCACATGATGGCCTCAATGCGGACCTTGACTTACCCACATGATGGCCTCAAAACGGACTACGACTTACCCACATGATGGCCTCAATACAGACCATGACTTACCCACATGATGGCCTCAATGCGGACCTTGACTTACCCACATGACGGCCTCAATGCAGACCTTGACTTACCCACATGATGGTCTCAATGTGGACCTTGACTTACCCACATGATGGTCTCAATGTGGACCTTGACTTACCCACATGATGGTCTCAATGCGGACCTTGACTTACCCACATGATGGCCTCAATGTGGACCTTGACTTACCCACATGATGGCCTCAATGCGGACCTTGACTTACCCACATGATGGCCTCAATGCGGACCTTGACAAACCCACATGATGGCCTCAATGTGGACCTTGACTTACCCACATGATGGCCTCAATGCGGACCATGACTTACCCACATGATGGCCTCAATGTGGACCTTGACTTACCCACATGATGGCCTCAATGCGGACCTTGACTTACCCACATGATGGCCTCAATGCGGACCTTGACTTACCCAAATGACGGCCTCAATGTGGACCTTGACTTACCCACATGATAGCCTCAATGCGGACCTTGACTTACCCACATGATGGCCTCAATGTGGACCTTGACTTACCCACATGATGGCCTCAATGTGGACTATGACTTACCCACATGATGGCCTCTATGTGGACCATGACTTACCCACATGATGGCCTCAATGCGGACCATGACTTACCCACATGATGGCCTCATTGCGGACCTTGACTTACCCACATGATGGGCTCAATGCAGACCATCACTTACCCACATGATGGCCTCATTGCGGACCTTGACTTACCCACATGATGGCCTCAATGCGGACCTGGACTTACCCACATGATGGCCTCAATGCGGACCTTGACTTACCCACATGATGGCCTCAATGCGGACCTGGACTTACCCACATGATGGCCTCAATGCGGACCTTTACTTACCCACATGATGGCCTCAATGCGGACCTTGACTTACCCACATGATGGCCTCAATGCGGACCTTGCCCATGATTGTCCATAGCGAGATGTGACCGTCTCCAGCCACTACATTTTCAGGACAGATAATTCTGTAAAACATCATAAAACAAAGGTCAAGTCAACAGATAATTAATTATTCTAAGATAATCTGTTATGTCAATTTTTTTTTTAGAAATTTTTTTCACTGTGGTGGTACCTGTTACCTTCTATTCACTGTTTTAATAGTACTGTGGGTGAAAATTCAGCATCCCAGAAATCTGGCAGCCATGATAAACCGGACGTATATATGCACAGATATGTCTCACTTATGCAATTTACATGTAGGAGAGTTAAGTCATTTAACATACAACTTTTTCTCTGCTTGTACATAATTTCAAAGTTTGTTGTTCAGTAAAGATCAAATACTCAAACATGATCAAGACGTCAGATTACCTGATAATGTATGAAATACACTGAAAAAAGTATTACAAAAAGTACACACTCAATTATCAGCGAGATCATTGCTCATGTTGTTGAAATTAATACATACGGCATGGAATTTATGAAGACGAACGATCTCCTTGAAACAAGCATAAATAATTATAACCCCATACATAATTTCCCATGTTAAAACATGTTACCTTCTCAGTAAAAGTCACTGCAATATTCTAATCAACTCAATGACAGGTGTATTTAGGGTGTGAATAGATATGAATTAACTAAACTGTAGATTAGAAAGTGTATATCACATCATGGTGTAGCGTCACGTGTAGCTTTACTTTGGTCAAGGCAAAGGACCCATTGCTTGATAGCAAAAGTGTAACAAGAACTAGAAAGTATAAAATGTAACATAAGTATACAGGTATGAGCTCATCACCAAACATAGGAATCAGGTAAAAGTTTGTATCACTTACTGGGAAGGATATGGCGGCTCTGGAAAGTCGATGGAAGAACATTCATAAGCAGCTAATGTTACAGAGGCAATGTGTGGACCCTGGAAAACGAGTAAAAGTTATCTCAATAGATACAAAACACATGTGTATTTCCATTTATCACTTATAATGCTTTATGAAAAGGTCAATGTAACACAATCATGAAGTGTTTATATGTCACACTTTGATGCCTTGTACATCATGATTTGTTACCTTCATCAGACAAATGACTAGTAAAGGCTGTACAAAAGAGTGTAAGTGTATACAAATTGTCCACAAATCCATGTTAATTCTGCCATGCCTTAAAGCGAGTAAACACAAAAGGGCAAAATAAGTACGAGTAATTTCAGTATAACTTATACAATACAACAACGGATAATTGTACACTTACAGCATAGTCTTTATATTATAATCAACATCAATTTGTGGACAACAACCGGTAATCGTACACTTACAGCATAGTCTATATATTATAATCAACATCAATTTTTGGGCTATTCATACCAGGGCATTATCAGGGGGTTTTGGGAAATGGACCCTGAGATCAAATTGGGAAAAATTGATCAACATAACAGCTATTTGGGAAATTTTGACAACACTATTATAACAACTAAATACAAATTATTTCTTTTCTAAATTACTATTTAAAGCACTGTCAGTATGACATTTACACCCCATCTTTCTTGTTTCTTATTAAACTTAATGTCACAAGAAGCTCCTCAAGGCTGTAAAACCACCCAATTTTTTTTCAAGTGTCTGAAATGGGAATTTTTAAGAGGAAATTTGGGAAAAATCACACCTTTTTCATTGGGAATGGGTCCTTTAACTGACCTAAAAAGAAGGGTGATAAAGCCCTGCATACATACATATTTCTAAAACTTGTGCCCATCCACTTTACTGATCATTTGTCTGTTGAAGATGACTGAGTATATACCACACTGCTGATACAGTGGACTCCACTTAATATCACTCCTGTTAATATCACATTCCTCTACTAGTCATCAACACATCACATACAAACAAACACTGTTTGGTTGTATTGAATGAATCAGTTCATCATCCATACCAACCAAGAAAATGTGAAGAAATGCTAATGTAGATTGTACAACAGGAACATTTACATTTCAAAAATGTGTTTTAATATAACACCCTCCTGTTCTCCTCTCCAAGAGGAATGTCTATATGAAGCAGATCTAGATCGGGTCGATCGTCGGCGACCAGATAGCTCAATTGGTTGAACGGCCGTCTAGAGTTCGGAAGGTCCTTGGTTCGAGTCTCGGTCTGGCCATGCATTTTTCTTCTCTTGTTACATTTGGTGCCTTTGACAAAACCTTGTTTCAAGTACTGGGTGTATACTTGGCAAGGGGATACCCGAAGCCGGGTTGTAAATCGTAATGTCTTCGGGGTCAAGACTTTGTTAAAGGAGGGAGGAATGTAGCGGATCCAGACCGGGTCGATCGTCAGCAACCAGATAGCTCAATTGGTTAAGCGTCCGTCTAGAGTTCGGAAGGTCCCGGGTTCGAACCACAGTCTGGCCATGCATTTTTCCTCTCCTGTTACAAAATATCATACACATTATTAGTCTAAGATTTCAGACCTATCCTCAAAGTCCTTTACTTACCAGGTAGAGTAGGAATGTATGTAGGCCAGTCCCTAGACCTACAGAAGACAGGACTCCCAGACCGACCCAATAGGACCACCACAAAAAGTGTTTCTCCAGTGACTGTACATACTGAAAGGGAGAAAAGGACATTTATAGCAAAAGACATAATTCTTTTGAATATTCATTTGATATAGAAATCATCATGAATTAAAACATTCCTGATTGCATAAATTATGTTTCAAACCAAACAATATTACCACATCAACTTTTAAGCCGATGACCCTCGACAACTCATTCACCCTTGAAGACACATTAAAACTCTTCCAATTAAAGGTTAGAATAGTTCATTATTAAAGATCAGGGGTGAATGGGTTAACAGTATCACAAATAGAAATATATCATATAAAAGTGACAGAGACAGCTGTTTCTTAAGAACCATTGTATTTTTTTCTTCCGTTGATTGAATTACAACAAACAATTTATGCTCTTGGATAAGAGTTGTTTGTTGATGAATATGGAGGAGCCTAATGACGTTACTTTTAGATGTCTTCAAAAAAGTCTGAAGTGACACAAAAGTGTAACACCACCTGGCTGAGGTGGCTACACATGTACAGTAAAACCCCACTTACTCGACCTCATGGGACCTGACCAATAGTTCGGGGAATGCATGGTATTCAAGTAATCCAAGGTTGGTTGAAGATGTACAAACTTGGTCAGGACCAAATGAACTGTTCATTAAATGAGGGGTATTCGAGTAAAACGGTTTCGAGTTAATGAGGTTTTACTGTATGTAAAAACCGGAGAAATATATGGAACACTTCTGAAAATACACCTCCACACTTTGACAACCACTAGGGATCCATGTTCAAGGGTAAATCGTGCAACCCCAGTCATTTTTTTTTAATTTTAATTTTAAGTTTACTGTATGTACTTTGGTGGATTATGATAATGATAAAACCAACCTTTTGGTGTGGACCCTCTATTAAGTATAAAGCATAAATAGCTAAGAATCCCAGAAGAACAAGTAGCACAGTTGCTTTCCTCCGCCATAGTCTGTGAAAAATAAACGTAAAATATGTAGCAACATGAAGCAATCTATGAAGAGAAGTTGTCTTTACTGTGATTTAAAAGAAGTTTTCAGAACTTTTAAGAATTGGAAACGTAAATCAATGAAAGAGTTACTGTTTGGTTATATTTGACAAGAGTTCAATTTGACTTATATATTGTCGGCATTATTATTGACCAGTTATTGGTAGCCATTGTGGATTTTGTACTGAGCAAATAAGTTCATAAACAGGAGAGGGTTGTTACACATTAATATTTAGAAATCACCTACATAGGAATGACATTAAATATCCTCAATATCCAGGGGTTATGTTCACCTACGCTCTCTCCCCCCCTGGAATAGGTCATGGCAAAACTGAAGGCACACTCGGGTATAAAACCTGACCAATCGCTAGGCTTCATGCTTCATGCTTCAAGGTGGCACACACAGAGCCTTCAGTTTTGCCTGACAAATTCCAGATGTGGAGAGAGCGATGGTGATCGTAACCCCTGGCCCCAAGATCATGAAACAATCTTAAGTCTAAATTTGTCTTAAGTTTTGACTAAGCCAACCGCGATTAACGTTACAAAAAGTAACGTCATATGTGATTGGCTAAGCACAAACTTAAGTCTAAGATTGTTTCATGATCCCGGGGCCTGGATATGATGGAAGTAATCACCTAAGCTTTAGCAGCCTTTGGCTAGTACTAGAGGAGGTTTAAGAAAATAAGATGTGAGCAGAAGAAAACATTTACCTTTTCATAACTGTGGACAAAAGTATCATACTTTCTAGAATGAAGAATTTTAGTGTTGTAAGAGGACTTTTCCAGATCACAACGCCTTCCCTCTCGGTTCGCTCTCGCTGAAAAACTTCCTGCATGTTTATTTTTGGCTGAGGTATATCGCTGACTTGACCATTGGTGCTCCCTGACCCCTTTGGGCGTTGTCTAGTGGAATCAGAGGGCGTCTTCAGACCGCCATCCATCTCAGCTCTGATGGCTTGTAATAAGCGGCTCACCTAAAGGAGTAAGAGGATTTCTCAGCTTTTTACGAATTTAATTTGAAGTACATTCTGTATATATTTATAATATTGATATCAAGGCACGGCTATTTAATCACGATCAATATGAAAAAGTCAACTGAAGTGAAATTGACAAAAATCTGAATCAAACTTAGCAATAAAATGATATTATTAAATATATTGCAAGCTAGATTTGTATTTATTTATGAACAAAAAGTTTTCAAACATGTAAGCATTTGCAACGTAAAAATTAAAACTTCTTATTTTCAAGCAAATATTCTAAAATAAATAATACATAAAATGTAAAAAGGAAAAGGCTTTGAACCAAAATATACATATAGCTGCAAATTATTAAGCCATCAAGTTAATACTACCTGGTGAAGAAACAAATAAAATTTAACAATATAAAACAGATTTTAGAGCATGTCTAGTTGTCTACTGAAAATGTTTTACTATCACAACACAATGTACACTATAATTAAAGCAGATGTAATATATGCTAACACTATAACACATCACATATGCACGCAATGTAAAACAATAATCATTTTAAAAAGTTTCCACATATCCAGTGATCAATCTATAATGTATTTTCGTGGATCCATTTCCAATGTGTCCAGTGATAAATTACACTGGGTCGGTCCCAAGAAGTTAGTTCATTTCCCGTCAAAATTCAGGAAAGACTCCAATAGTAGATTTATCACTGCATAGTGCATATAACACAAATCAAAGAAGAAAGATCACAGCAAAGAAAGGTAACACATATAATGGCAGTGGTAAACAAGCATGAGAAAGCATGCACTAACCACATGGCCCTACCATCCAGACAACTTGATAAGCTCCACAGCATGTAACATTACATGTGTACGGTGGTTTTATATACACAACCTGCTCCTTAGCGTTTAGAATGTTCTGTATGTTCTGAATGTTTTGTGTACATTTGTATATAAATAATATACAATAGTGATCATGAGATATTTCTAAAGTACATTACATGTATATGTAGAAATTTATTCACAATATGGTTTATAACATAATCTCATAATTTCATGCAATCAACATGCAATCTTACAAGAAATTATCTTTACAATATCCAGGACAAAAATGATACTGGGGTAGATTTTGTAACAAATATATAACAGGACAAATAAACTTGATACAAGACCTAACCTTTTCTAGTACAGACTGATGTAAACATGTGGTTATATCGCTTCAGAAGTGAAACAGGTATGTCTTTTATGTAACTATCACTGCCATTCCTGTAAACATCTGTTCACACTGATCCCACAGGCCACACACTTCAACTGCTACAGCTCATACACATTTTAAAAATGCTTTATATAAGTTTTATTAAGAATGGTATTTTGACAAAATATGCCAATGTGTTTGTCGCCAACAGGTAGTGTTACAGATAGTTAACAAGCCTTGTAAACATCATATATATATATTAGTACATCACGTGACTGAATACTGCCTTCCCATTGGCTACACACAAGGGTACTATGAAGCGATAGTGCCCGCTCACCCGGGCACTATCAAATTTGGCGCGATGTTCAACGTGAATCTATTATGACGTCACTATTGAGTGACGTCACTATTACGTCGTGCTACTGTTCTCCTTGAAAATGGCCGACTCTGGAAACGACTCAAAGCTGGCAATGGTCTATCATGATAAAACGAGTGTTGCTGTTTACATATGTATTTAAATTAAAGGGTGATGTACTAAACCCATTATGGCCCTGTTGAGAGGGCACTATTGCCTCATGGTATGGTCTCGTGATGAAATAGTGCCCTTGCCTTCGGCTCAGGCACTATTCCATCCCTCGACCATAATATGAGGAAATAGTGCCCTCTCAACAGGGCCTGATAGATAATTAGTACATTGTATTCCTTAAATAGATCAACTGGCAACAGATGTGAGAACGTCAACAGCATGAATGGTCGCAGAAAGACTGTCTATATTCTTTTCAAAATATTGATTTTATATATTATATTACACAACTAATTATAGAAATCTGCAGTGGATAAAGCACAAGCTTTTTATCAAGACAACTGGGTTATGATTCCCCAAATCAGAAATGAAAAGGTATGGGGTCACCTGTCCCATTTCATGGGTTTCCTCTGGGTACTCTCGTTTCCTCACACAGTTATTCCAGTTACTTTTCAACTAACCTCAAAGTCATTTTTGTTGTCAAGAGATTCCCCTTAAACCGACCAACCCTTCCACCCCTAGAAATATTACCAGTACTTTATATCCATCAAATCTTAGAAAATGTCAGCAAGGCATGAATCCCCCCCCCCCCCCCCCTCCCCTTGGTCCCAAGGTTGCACTATAAATAGTAATAATGACCTTGGTATTGACTTTTAGATCCTAATATGCAAACAACTCATACAAGATATTTTCATACTTGACCTCTGTATAAGGTTTGATGAAAATCTGTTAAGAAATAAAGTTGGTATATAGTCATGAAAATGGATCCGAAGATCCAAGCATCTCTCCCCTTCAATGCTCATTAAATGATAGAGACAGTTTTTAACAACATAACATAGAAATAGTATAGGTTGTTCCTAAATACATAGCCTAATGTAAGTTTCAAATAAACCAGTAAACATTTTATAATTTATAAATACTACCTATATGCATGTACACTGTCTTACCAAAATCAAATGCCACCAGGAAAGCAGGGATACTAATATTTGTATTTGAATCTCAAATTTACAATCTTAGACTTTAAATGAAGAAAACTGGAAGTGACGAGTCAATTAACTTGACATGAACATCCCATAAAATAAAAACCATATTTATTTTCTTCATGAATTTGGTATGACGATTATCCATATCGGTCAAAAAGAGCTCTAGATCTATTGAAAAGACAAGATCAATAAAATATACAGCCCTTATCACCATTATGGGATTTCGTCATTTTTATATTCTAACATATTGACCTAACTTCTTCATACAAAAAAATACATGTATAATATTTTGATGGATACTATAGCTAGATAATTGCCAATTCTTATTTCAAATGTGTTTTATTGTTGTCTTTCTCACTTTTATTCAGTAAACAATAAAAGGGAAACTGTCATAACTTCAGAATTAGAGTGCTAATTCATTAGACTACAAGTATGAAAAAAATCGAACACAAAGCTATGGAGACACTGGAAAATTTCCGGTCTTCAAGTCTTCCGATTCGTTCAAGAAATATGGGACAAATCGACCCTTTATATGGTACAGCATAGGTGTTTGGAATTCTGACGGTAAATTGAGGAATATGAAACCTTCCCTTATTTCTTATGGTCAGAATTTCAAACATCTACGGCTATGTGTACAGGGGTAACGTAACGCAGAAACACATGCCAAAATGTCTTGTATAGAAGAAAAATGAAAGCTTCCAGTGTCTCCAGTTAGGAAAACTAAAAGTTCAGGATAATATAAATTGGCAACGTGCCGTGCTGGAAATCGGCCTGTGGCAATTTTACAACCGGCATCCTAACCTTACCAACTCCTTTTTACGTCCCTTCGTTTTCAGTCCCTTTACCCTTAATTTCTGTCTAAGTTGTTCTAACGTTAATTTCTGTACTTCCTTTTCAGAATACTTATACATACTGGAGTCAAAAGCTCACAATCTTCTTAGAAATATACTGTACAACGTGTCTGTCTACAATATTTATCAGATGATTTTTATGGACTTCCGGTTAAACAAGGGAGATAACTGATGTAAGTCACGGTATCATACTATCAATTTATAATCAGCTGTTTCTCATCGTAACGAAATTTTAATATAGATAAACATGTTGCAAGAACAAAGTGTATATGAATGAAATTGATAACAATTAAATACCAAATACGAACAAAGTGAAATGGGGCTCACAAAAGTGGTCAAGTGTGACATTTGACCCCTAACCTACATTGTAGACCAATGACCACCAAAATTTAGCCATGTGTAGAACTTAATAGTGTGATGCAATGGTTTTTATATAAACTAAATCTGTCAAGGGGTTCATAAGATATCATACACATGGAGATTTTTTGTACCCAAAGTGGTCAACAGTGACCTTTAACCTTGACCAATGACCACCAAAATCTAATTAGGTGTAGAACTTGATAGTGTATGTGATGCAATATATAGTATTTGTATTTAATATTAGATATGGAAAACCACAACTTCAATAGTGATGTCTTTTTTAAATGCCAGTATAAAACTTCCAATAAACTTTTGAGACGGATTTTTACCATTTTTTTTTCGAACAATGAGAGATGAATTTTGTCAAGCTTCTCTCACTATTAATTCTCTTTTAACAGAACTTGAGATAGTTTTTTTTAAGTTACTGTAGAATCCTGCTAACCAGGAAACCATTGGCTCTACAAGTCTAGCCAGGATAATGAAGCAATCTTGGAACTTAAGATTTTGCAAATCGTGTATGATTTTTGGTAGACTAAGTCAAAATATAAGAAATTTAAATTGATTCATGATATCCTGGGGCCAATATAAACAATTCATATCTGCTGCATTTAACAATAAGTCAAATTACTGGAGTGATTGAAACAGAATCAAACTCCAAACATTTAAAGATAATGGCTGGTACACCCAAACCAGTACTGCGCACTATGCCCAGGGGTCACAATGAAATGCAGAATAAAGTTAGGATAGATTTATTACAGAAATAAAGATCAGGTAAGAAATTTTATTTGAAAAGGATGGATGGGACTATTGCCAGGTGCTGTGCTCTTATTGCAGAGTAAATAAGGAATTTCAAGACTAGATTTCTCTCCCTTTGAGTGTAAATAAGAATGTTATATTCTGGTATTCGAATCAAGTTCCTCATGCAGTCTGCCATTCTAAAGCTATCGAAAACCATAACAAGGTCAACACGAAATATTCAAACATTTATTTTGAATTTAAAAAGACATGTTGTAATTATAAAATTAAAATTAAAGAGGTAGAATATATACACATAAGTTATATACAAAAACACATATATGTCATTCTAATAATGATGATAGAATAACAAACTTATCTTTGTAAACATTTTTTCAGGTTGGAAAGTATGATTTATGTAAAGATTATTTTACACAACCAAAACCAATCTAGTCATTTCGGTACAATAATTTAACTATTGTACATACGTCTAACAGTGTACAGGAAATGATGGATTTGTCATTTACCAACTCGTACAAATTTTACACCTGTTGCATGCATACGCTTTGTTGGTCATTAGTCTGATGAAGGTGGTAGGGTACATATCGTACTAGGCATCGAAACGTCACATAAAAACATATTTCGGTTGTGTAAAATAATATTTACATAAATACACTTATCTGTAACACAACTCAGAATACAGACTACCAATACATGTTTAACAGAATCAGAAACGATGAAAGTTTAACAATAGGTGTGTTCAGAGTAATACCAATGGTAGCCTAATTTAAAATTGGTGACCGTTGGTAAACAGTGGTTACCTTAGGCAGAATTTAGTTATAGTTGGCAACCATCGGTGCCAGTCATGTAAGGATAAGATAAATATTTTTCTACCAATCTCACCAACACATTACACCTAAGATTGACAGTGACATTACAAATACACATGAACATGGCAAAAAGTAAAAAAAAACAGTCAAAGGTGATCATGTCCGAAAACGTCTTTACACATAAAAAAAGTCCTTTTGTCTTGGGAAGACATTTTCATTTCCGACTAGCAACACTAGATGGTAACCGTTGGTAATCTTTACTTAACATAGATTTTTTTATCTTACAGTCAATTTTTGTTCAAAATAAATTCAGTCTGCATAGTACCATTAACAGCCATCATTAATTGTTGGTTACCATAGGTCGGTTGCTATTTTAACAATACCAATAACCTGAACGCATCTAGTAATAACCTCCCCTCAAGCTGCAACACAGAAAATATATGGAAAGAAATATATTGCAAATATTATGGCATTTTGTTGGTTGTTGGTTTTTTAATCAAGAATTTCATTACAAATCTGATCACACGATGATCAGTGAAAATATTTGTAGAGACCCTCATGTGATTACGGTCTAGTATAACTGCTGACGTTTATGGTGTGGATGGTTTGTACAAATGTCACTAGATAATTTCAATAAGTTATCAACATTCATTCTAAAAGAGTTACAATTTTTTTTTTTTTTAAATCGACTTACATGAACAACTTCTATGGTAATATGCAAATCATATATCAACTATTTCTTTTCTTAAATTATAACAGTACATGCATTAAAAAAAAATTTCAACATACGTGGTAAAGGCTATACATGTATCATAGTTGATTGTGTAGCAGTTTTAATGGATAGTGGTTGGGTTAATTTTATACATTTAATCATTTTTTTATGTTTAATAGGTGGTGGGACCTCCAGAAAGTGTTTCCTATCCCAACAGTGAATACTGGTTTTAAGACCATAAAAAAAATTTCATTGACATCTTATTTTTGCTAAAATGTGTTTTATTAAAACTAAAGTAAAATGTGACTCTGACACAAGCTGCCGTATATATAATGTTAAAATGCAATCAGACAGAAGTTACATAACATACACAATAAATAAAGTGTCACAGAAAAATTAGGATTTTACTTACAAAATGCTGCCATATATAATATCATAGTTTTGTTGATGTACACATCACATAAAGTACTCATCCTATTATTGCTACTTTGTAAGGTCATAAGAAATCATCATTTTCATATTTCCTCGTATATTGAACAATGTAAATGGGTTTACTTTTATAAATTGCCCAAATCGACTTGACACTATATTTCAACTAGAAATACCAAAGCGGACTTGCTTTCCGTTGAATTGTCTCTGATATATGATTAAGTGTCTTGAGAAACTGGAAGGACTTTTTGGTAACACAAAAAATAGTCCAGGTGAAGTCAAGTCCATTTTGACGAAATGCCAATCACCACCTGGCTGACTTCAAGTCTGTTTTGACGAACTGTTGATCACCACCTAGCTGTCTTAATGGACTTGAGAGGGATGGAGGCAGAGTCCCTCTCAGACGGCAGACTCTTCTGACCTTGTATCAACTTCTGGAGATCTTTTAATTCCTGGTGCTGCGAGACAAGGTCCTCACGTTTCGCCAGTGTCTTTCCAACAATCTCCATCAACTCATCAAATCTGTAAACTTCGGCTTCAGCTCGTCTCCAATTCTCTTCCAGCACCTTCAACTGCAACAAGTCAAAACAGATTTGACAAAATTTGGGGAATACATAAATTACATGTTAAAATGTTTGAATAGTTATTACATCATATCAATATAAATCTATTGTGTGAGTGATTCAGGTTCACAAACAAAAATGTATTCTTCTCCAACGCTTATTTTTGAATGAGATAGAAAAACATTACGTGTGGCAGTAATGAAGTTATCAATATCTGCTATTCTAGCCTCAACAACAAATTTTCTACTCATACCATCAGCATATAATAATATTTACCATCATATGGTATTGCAACTTTATAATCCTACCAAGTCATTCACGTTGGCACTCATACAGACTATGATTGTCATAGACTGATTATTGATGTCATCATTTTTAAGATGCCTTAATTGTTTCATGGGATACCACTGACCCTTCCTGGGCGATGTCTGTTCTATTCATTGAACAAGCATATATACAAAACAAACATTATTTGAACTAAATGCTGATTGATATTGATGTGTTTCTTAAAGCATCAACTCATTCACCCCTTAAGACACATTTAAACTCTTCCAATTCAAAGGTTGGAATAGTTCATTATGAAATTTCAGGGATGAATGAGTGAAGAAAACTTAATATAAAAGATTGACAATAACCTTAAACCTTTTTTTTTAATACATTACAAGGATACCGACCCTTCGTGAGGCTTTGTTGCCAAGTTCTTCATAGTATTCATCCTTCTTTAATAACTGGTCTCGAAGCTTCTGAATCTATAAGAACAATATAAATGATAAGTTTATCAGATATATTCAATATATATAAGGCATGCCCAAAACACAACAAAGTACTCCAGTTTGAGTTATTAGTTCTGTTATCTTCCATAAAATAATTCAGATCAATGAATCACTGGTATGAGGAATTCAAAATCCTTCCATAAATTATGTACTCAGATCATGACAAGAATTACCCGGGAGCATTTTAATATCCATCCTTCAAGATATCTGGTATAGCAGTAATACTATCCAGAAATTTTACAATATGACCGCCCAGATTATCTTTTGATGATTCAGAAATTCAAAAATCATTTAATATGGTTATCAGGCCATTGCAACCAGCCATTATATCTTTTGCAGTCAGTGCTGCCATTTTGACACACAAGCCAGTATTCAACAATTCGAGTAACGCCCAACCTCATACTCATTCACCGCTGAGAGCAAGCAATAGAAAGTATACAACACAGTTCCATGAAGTGACTGGAAACCACAACCCACCAGTTACGAGTCCAGCATCCCACCACCAGACTCCCATGCCCCTGAGGTTTAGTGCTCTTACCTTCATTTTAAGAGTGAAGACCTCAGCAACACTTGACGATGTGGAGTTGTCCCCTCCTTGAGAGCTCTCTAACATTTTTATCCTGGCCACAGCCTCCTTCACCTGGGTACCGAGTACCTGCTTCTCTCCGTCCAGGGTCCTGAACCGGGACCGCAGCTCCGACAGCTCTGACTTCTGGGTCTGTAACAATAACAAATCTCTAGTACTAAGACCTTGAAATGGTTTCTTACAATGGGTTTAACATTTCTCAAAAATATTAAACTGCAACTTAGTTTTCACTACATTTATAACCAAATATATTGTTCTAAAACCGTTGCTTTTTCTTTTACATAAAACTTCACTTGAGAAGTAGATTTCTGATTATATTCAGATCATTATGTACTTACTGATATATTATTAAAATGTTTTTTTTTTTTATTAATGTCCTTGTTTTAAACAATATATGTGGCTTTATTCTAATGTAACTGTAATGTGTACCTGGTAATAGGTTATAGATGAAAACATTTTGTACACAAATTCACATGGTGACACAACAGAAAGGTTTCCCCAGTGTTTATTTACATAAAACCACATCTGCTGCTTTGATTTTGAATATGTGTGTACATATAAATTTTTCGTAATAGATCCAATAGCTTGGTAAAGGTTTTCAGTTGAGATTATCATTACTGTTGCAGGTTTCTCCATGGGATTCTCCAACCCCAGTCTAGCACCAGCATGACTGATTTCTGATGACAACGTAAACACTCTTGTTGTTAATTATATTTTGTTTATTTCACCTTCATTATTTTCCATCAAAGTCTCACAAGATTCACTTTTCATTTAAATTACACGAGTTGTCAAAACTAAAGTGATTCCTGGAAAATGTAATAGTTTCTAACACTATGCCTCAGTTTTTATCAGCAGTAGATTACAACATCAATATATAACCTATTCAGTTATAGGGTTCACACACACTGACTCTCGTGTTTGTTCTACTTCCTAAAGTATGATGACAGAATTATGGGATGATAAACTCACCAATATCAGTGACTCCTGATCAGAAAACCGTTCCAGGTTCTCGGCCATATTTTCTATTCGCTGTTCCAGTACTACGATTGCCTCCCTCTGTTGTACAACTTCCTGTTCTTTCCTCATAACTTCCTGTTCCACAAACTGCAGCTTCTGAATGTGTTGTCTCAACTCCTCACTTAAAACATACAATAAACAAATTATACAGAAAATACATGGGAACGGGTCTATACATCAATCAATTCATTATTACGGGTAGACCTTTTGGCAAGAGAACCCAGGGAAAAAGGCAAGTTAAGCATGACCTATCCTAAGTGTGATGATGTTCCAGTGACAACAAGTGTAGGACTAATTACTTGGAATTGTAAAGTAACACTTTGTGATTCTGAGCTAGCTAGGGCAAGCGTGAACTTGGTAATGATGATTTTTCAATACAGTACTTAATATTCAGTGAATATCCAGAATTTTTCAATAATTTCAATTCCATTACACTTTAAATCGTGCTTCATCAACATAAATAATACACCATTTAATAATATTTCAATGCAAAACTTAATGAAATTCTATTTGAAATCCAATGAAAAAATTAACACGTTTTCCATATCTGGGCGGTTTTCGTGTAAGTTGTTGGACCAAAGTTGTTCGTTTATGAAATAAGGTCGGACCTAGCATAAACAAAAACAGCCCTGGTTTGAAAGACCTTATTTGCTAGTAGTGTAAACTAGATTCTAGTCACTTACTTGTCTGCATTGACTTCATCAATAGACAACCGAGAGGCCTTTTCCACTATGTTCCCGAGACGTATGATCTCAATGAAATATTCATTGATGGTGTTGATTTGTTGTGCAAGAGTTTCCTTCTCCTGCGATTCTTCCTGAGAGACTTCCCCTTGAGAATCCATGTCATTATTCATTTCCTCTGAACCACTAACATTGTCTGAAGGTGACACAGATTCATCGCCGTTTGTTTCTAGAGGACCTGACTGAGGGACTATCAAACTCTTTCCAGTCCTGACTGGTGCGAATGCACTTGAACTTGAGAAGCCTAGTTTGGTCCTACTGACGGTAGCGGGGCTCGCCTCAGCACTGTTCTGTAGTGGGTATATCCCCGATATGTTTTGGTCAGACTGAGGACTGTCCTCAATGATCTCATCAGATTCATTACCCGTACTGCTCTCCTCCCTTAGAGGTGAAGCCAGGGTGGCACTGTGCTGTTTTGAGGCCGCTAGGAATATCTCTGATAAGAACGACTTCCTGGCTTTACATGATCGCTGTTTTCGGACATTTTCACTGACTTCCTCCACTGATGGATTCTCATCACAAAGGTCCTTATTTGAGGGGGCATCCTACAAACCAAAATGACAAGGCATTACTAATTATAATACACATCCCCTCACATACATATGCTGTTTGTGCATCACAAATATAATAGAAATTTATCTGAATATTCTAGTGACTTTGCACTTTCATAGAGAAGAGATTTTCACTGCCTAGTTTCATTTCTGACATAGAAATGTAAACACATTCAGGAATTTATGCTGTATTTGTTACTGTTTATGAAATGTAAACAGAGCACACTGCGGGCTCAATTGAATTGATAACATAATAATGACAGGTGTACCATACTATTATAGATAAAAATACTCCAAAACATGTAAAACGTAGAAAATGTCTATCCTGGAGATTGAATTACCTACAAACAGATCTAGATCTCTATGTGTAGGGAGAAACTCTATGACTTGACCAATATCACTGGACCACAAGGACATGTATTACCAGAAAAGTAGCATTATAGATTACATCTGAATAGCGTGAAATCTGATCAAGTGACTTTGACCATTGACGTAACTTTAAATAATGAAAGCATACCTTAGAGTGGTAACAATTAAGGATTGTAATAGTGAAGTTATTTTCACTTTTTTAAAATCCTTTCGAGTCTTATGAATTAGTCTGGTTGAAACCAAAATGTGATTCAACTTAACTGGCAATTTCTACCTGTCTGAATATTGTGCCTTTCATGCTCTTGTCATTTCGTTACATTTGATCCTTTTACTAACCTGTTGGGTAGAGATGCCAACCTTGCGGCTAAGTTCCTGTAGCAGAGTGTACATCTTGGTGGTGAGGACTGAAGTAGATTGACTACACTCCCTCAGCTCCTCTGCCTGTTGGTGTAACATCCGCGAAGCATGGCTCTTAGTCTCAGACAACTCATACGCACTGCTCTGTATTGTATCCCTGACACCAAACACAACCATTAAAACATCGGAATAAAGAAAGTTAAATATTTGTTGAAATCAAATCTCGAACACTTCCATCAATTGTTAACAAGAGGCCCATGGGCCTTAATGGTCACCTGAGTGTAGCTGTACTAGTACCCATAGCTTTTGTTGTTGTGTCCTAACACTGAAACCATCTCAGGTGACCTAAAAAGCCCTCTATCACTTTACTAATGATAGCAAACATCTCGCCTAGATATGTCATGCATCAAAAGTCATAATCACATGTAACACAAACAGTAGTAGCTAATTTACCATGATGGTAACTCACAAAGACTTTAGAAACCACATGATATTAAAAATAATAGCAATGTACTTACTTAAGCTCTTGGATTGAACACTGCATCACAGCGCAATTATCCTGGAATGAAAATAAGACAATATTCATTTGTTATTTAGTTGTGCTCAACTTCAGAAATTAATCTGTGCTTGCTAATGGATTCAAATACAATGCTAGAGTGACATCTTCATCTGAACTTTAATTATATCTACCCTGAGTGAAGCCTCAATCCTAAATTCAGCTAAATACATAGAGGGTATCATTGTCTTCAGTAATGCTAAATATATATTCCACGGATGGGACTAATATTTTAATATTTTTCACGAGTGCACAGCAAGAGTGAAATATATCAAATATTAAGTGTAACTGATCTGTATGTAACTTCCAGAATCATGATGTTTTTCAGTATAGGATTCAAGTTATTAACTAGAGCTTCAAATCTTGCTGCAAGTTGAAAATTTACCAGAAGGTTCTGTTTCTATCAAACCCAGTACTTTTTAAAACTAAGATATTCAGACTGCCTCAGATTTACCTTATACAAAGTAGTCAGTTTTATCTACCTTAAATTTATACATATCAATAAACTATATGATCCAGGCTAAATATGTCTGCCACTACCATCTAGCTGTGTAATTTTAGCTTTAAACTCAGAATTACCCGGAGTTGCATATTTTCTTTGCGACACTTATTGAGTTCCATGTTTGTCATCTCTGCCTCTACTTTAAGTCTGTCCATGGACTCCAGTTTCTCGGTCATGTACTCGCGGATCTCGTACAGCTCCTTCTCCACTTGGTCCACATCAACATCTCGCGAGTCTAGTGTCCGCTGGAGGTTCTCCACAGCTAAGTTTAAACTAGAAACACCAGAGGTAATACAATATCTGTCAAGAGTATGGTTTTGTTAAAAACAGTGGATTTGGAATACATAAGAAATAAGAACTGTTGCAGAATAAACCATATGGGGGTGGGGGGGACTTTTTCAGAGACCCAACCACCCATCAAATATGAGAAGTGATTTAATATAAGAGGCTGATTTGGTTTTAACCCTACCATATATACAGGGGCTCCCCCTCCCCTACTCCATTACTGAGGAGACAGCCCAAGTAGAAATGTGTTGTGTTATTATAGATGTTAAAATAGCTGTACAGATAACTTACTGTTCATTTTCACACAAGTAGAAATGTTGTGTGTTATAATAGGTGTTTAAATAGCCGTACAGATAACTTACTGTTCATTCTCACACTGCATAAGTTGTTCTTTCTCCTTCTGTTTTAATACAGCATGTGCTAATCTGCAAGGATAAAATCAGGACTAGCGGTTCATATACTCACAATGAAGATCTGTTAGAGGTTACAGAACCTAAGTTAGTCCTTAGAGTAAGAGTTCCATAAAAATTCCTAAAACTGGAGTCCCTTTCATGTATCTAGTTTAACCAGCTTAAAAAGTTGAACCTGAAAGAAAATGAAAGACTCAAAGACTGACCTCAAGGATGCAGCTTATGCATGGCCGAAATTAGAAAACTGATTGTTGCTAGTTTGCATTATTTCTCCATGAAACAAGGATGACGCCACCTGAATATTTTAGAATAATTCGGTATGTCATATGATTAACAGAAAACTGAAAGAAGGCTTTATTGTTCTTGAATGATATAGTTATTTATTGATCACTAAACTGTGCATTTTTCAGTTCAGTCTTATTGCATTTGTTTATCCTGGAATATTACTGTGCCATGTGAACTGTTTCAACCAGAGCATGCATATGTGACTGATAATTTTACAAAGAGAAATAAACAGATGCCTTTCCCTCTCCCCAGGTCAGGTGTATTACCTTGTTACCTTGTATTACCCACCACTTGTTAACACTTTCCGAATTACCCACCACTTGTTATCACTTTCTGAATTACCCACCGTTTGTCAACACTTTCTGAATTACCCACAGTTTGTTAACACTTTCTGAATAACCAACCGCTTGTTGACAGTTTCTGAATTACCCACTGCTTGTCAACACTTTCTGTATTACCCACCGTTTGTTAAGACTTTCTGAATTACCCACCGCTTATTAACACTTGTTGAATTACCCACCACTTGTTAACACTTTCTGAATTACCCACCGCTTGTTAACACTTTCTGAATTACCCACCACTTGTTAACACTTTCTGAATTACCCACCACTTGTTAACACTTTCTGAATTACCCACCGCTTGTTAACACTTTCTGTATTACCCACTGTTTGTTAAGACTTTCTGAATTACCCACCGCTTGTTAACACTTTCTGAATTACCCACCACTTGTTAACACTTTCTGAATTACCCACCGCTTGTTAACACTTTCTGAATTACCCACCGCTTGTTAACACTTTCTGTATTACCCACTGTTTGTTAAGACATTCTGAATTACCCACCGCTTGTTAACACTTTCTGAATTACCCACCGCTTGTTAACACTTTCTGAATTACCCACCACTTGTTAACACTTTCTGAATTACCCATTGTTATTTAACACTTTCTGAATTACCCACCGTTTGTTAACAATTTCTGAATTACCCACCGTTTGTTAACACTTTCTGAATTACCCGCCGTTTGTATACACTTTCTGAATTACCCACCACTTGTTAACACTTTCTGTATTACCCATTGCTTGTTAACACTTTATGAATTACACACCGTTTGTTAACACTTTCTGAATTACCCGCCGTTTGTATACACTTTCTGTATTACCCAGCACTTGTTAACACTTTCTGATTTACGTACCGCTTGTTCACACTTTCTGAATAACCCGCTTGTTAACACTTTCTGAATTACCCACCGCTTGTTAACACTTTCTGAATTACCCACCGCTTGTTAACACTTTCTGAATTACCCACCGCTTGTTAATACTTTCTGAATTACCCACCGCTTGTTAACACTTTCTGAATTACCTACCGCTTGTTAACACTTTCTGAATTACCTACCGCTTGTTAACACTTTCTGAATTACCTACCGCTTGTTAACACTTTCTGAATTACCCACCACTTGTTAACACTTTCTGAATTACCTACCGCTTGTTAACACTTTCTGAATTACCCACCACTTGTTAACACTTTCTGAATTACCCACCACTTGTTAACACTTTCTGAATTACCTACCGCTTGTTAACACTTTCTGAATTACCTACCGCTTGTTAACACTTTCTAGCTCCTCCTCTTTGGCCTTCAGTGAGACTTGTAATCCTTGAATTCCCTGAGCTGCTGCTCTCTCATTTTCTTCACTTTCCTTCAGTTTGGTTACCAGTTCTTCCTTACATATCTGACAGGCCTCGTAAGCTGTGGGGGCCAGGGAAAGGAGTTAATTAATTCAAGCCAAGAAAACCATTACAACTCAATATCTAACAGAAGGCATCAACCTTTCTTTATCTTCATTTAATTCAATAATTTAAAAGTTGGATCTATTTCCTTCCCTTCTCTCATTTATATGAAATTTAAAGAATTCCTATAAAGAAAATAGCATAAAAGTCTGAACTATCAAATCCAACATGAACACCTATGAGCCATTTTTTTCTGATCAGTTCCAAAACAGCACCATGAAAGACAAACAGGAACCTCCATATGGAATATGAGAAAGATCCATCCAGCAATTCTCAAGAAATAGTGACAACAAACTTTTATTCTCAAAACCCAAGATGGTTGCTCATCAACAATTTGGTTTCTTTTGATCAGTCCCAAAATTAAAAAGGTCACAACTATGAACCAAGGGGAACCTATATAAAAATTGTGAAAGATCCATCTAGTACTTCCCAAAAATAGCAATAACAATAATTGTTTAAGGACCATGTACCACAGATGAAGGGTGATTTGAACAGCCCACCACTAGATGAAGGTGAGCTAAAAAATATAAATTCACAGACAACACAAAACAAACCTTTACAATATTATGCCAGACATCCACAAACAACACAATCACAGCAGTAACAACTGTTGACCAAACTTAAAGTGTCTAACAGTAAAAGTTGCTTAACACATTGCCTTAATACAGATGATGAAATAAAAAATTCGGTGCTTACCGCTTTTTGTGGTGTCAAGTTGGCTATTGAGAATCTGGACCTGGTTAGCAGTGTTGAGTAGGTCAGCAGATGTACTGTTATACAGGGTCTCAAACTGTCAGATCAAAATACAATGTTTCAACAGTTTTCTGAAGACTCAATTTACCTTTCATTAAGTCTTAAAAGAAGTTTATCATCAAGTATGGAGAAACAGACATTAATAAGGAAAATAAGAAAAACACAATAGCATAAGAACCATATATGAAAATTAAAAGGTTCATCATAACATGAAATTAGTTTTAACAAACTTTCAATTAAGTCTTACCTAAAGACATCAATATGATGAATTTCTCTACATATGTTATGTAGTTATGTATTTGGTTTCTCTATAGAAATTATAAATGTCCACAATGGGTAAAATCGCACACTTTTCACAGGGAACGGGTCTTTTAATCCACACAGTACACTGATAAATCCGGGTTTATGTGCTGGGATGTTCATCCCTTAAGTTTACCTGTGCCATGCTCTGTTGGGATGTTTCAAGTGCAGACTTCATCCCCTCAAAGTCCACTTTCTCTTCCTCATTCACCTTCTTCTGGTTGGTCACCTCACACTTCTGTCAGTAACAAACCAACATATTTTCATAAAGATTTTGGTTAACATTAATTTATTTCAATTCTTTGTCTCAAAGTGTTGAGTCTGTATTCTTTACAAATAAACAACCTGATAGGTACACCAAGTTTTAAAAAGATCGGTTATGAACTATAATACGATTAGAACAAGAGGCCCAACGGGCCTTAACGGTCATCTGACTACCAATTGTAAAATCACTATGAAAATACGTGTAGTCATTAAATCAAGTTATAATATGCCTGTATAGATTGCCAAGTTCAAGATAGTGGCCTTCTTGGATTTCTGATGGGCTTGAAAAATAACAACACTTTGTTGGGACCATCTCAGGATATCATTTCTGGCAAGTTTCAGCTCAATTCCACTGGTAGAACTTGAGAAGTTTAGAATGTGTTTTCAAAATGGCCGCTGTGGAGGCCATCTTGGATTTTTGACTACACGAAAAATAACAACAGTTTCGTTTTGGCCCCAGTGACCTTGAATGAAAGTCAAGGTCATTTCTTTGAACAAACTTGGTAGCCCTTTATCCCAGCATGCCACAGGCCCAATATTAGATCTCTGGGCCTTTTGGTTATTCAGAAGAAGTTGTTTAAAGATTATGACCGTTTTGGTCCCTGTGACCTTGAATGAAAGTCAAGATCATTTGTTTGAACAAACTTGGTAGCCCTTTATCCCAGCATGCCACAGGCCCAATATCAGGTCTCTGGGCCTTTTGGTTATTCAGAAGAAGTCGTTTAAAGATTATGACCGTTTTGGCCCCAGTGACCTTGAATGAAAGTCAAGGTCATTTCTTTGAACAAACTTGGTAGCCCTTTATCCCAGCATGCCACAGGCCCAATATTAGGTATCTGGGCCTTTTGGTTATTCAGAAGAAAATGTTTTAAGATTATGACTGTTTTGGCCCCAGTGACCTTGAATGAAAGTCAAGGTCATTTCTTTGAACAAACTTGGTAGCCCTTTATCCCAGCATGCCACAGGCCCAATATTAGATCTCTGGGCCTTTTGGTTATTCAGAAGAAAATGTTTAAAGATTATGACCGTTTTGGCCCCTGTGACCTTGAATGAAAGTCAAGGTCATTTCTTTTAACAAACTTGGTACCCCTTTATCCCAGCATGCCACAGGCCAAATATTAGATCTCTGGGCCTTTTGGTTATTCAGAAGAAAATGTTTAAAGATTATGACCGTTTTGGCCCCTGTGACCTTGAATGAAAGTCAAGGTCATTTCTTTGAATAAACTTGGTAGCCCTTTATCCCAGCATGCCACAGGCCCAATATCAGGTCTCTGGGCCTTTTGGTTATTCAGAAGAAGTTGTTTAAAGATTATGACCGTTTTGGCCCCTGTGACCTTGAATGAAAGTCAAGGTTATTTCTTTGAACAAACTTGGTAGCCCTTTATCCCAGCATGCCACAGGCCCAATATTAGGTCTCTGGGCCTTTTGGTTATTCAGAAGAAGTCGTTTAAAAATTATGACCGTTTTGTCCCCTGTGACCTTGAATGAAGGTCAAGGTCATTTCTTTGAACAAACTTGGTAGCCCTTTATCCCAGCATGCCACAGGACCAATATCAGGTCTCTGGGCCTTTTGGTTATTCAGAAGAAGTTGTTTAAAAAGATTTTGACCTTTTTGGCCCCTGTGACCTTGAATGAAGGTCAAGGTCATTTGTTTGAACAAACTTGGTACCCCTTTATCCCAGCATAACACAGGCCCAATATCAGGTCTCTGGGCCTTTTGGTTATTCAGAAGAAGTCGTTCAAAGATTTTGACCTTTTTGGCCCCTGTGACCTTGAATGAAGGTCAAGGTCATTTGTTTGAACAAACTTGGTAGCCCTTTATCCCAGCATGCCACAGGCCCAATATTAGGTCTCTGGGCCTTTTGGTTATTCAGAAGAAGTCGTTTAAAGATTATGACCGTTTTGTCCCCTGTGACCTTGAATGAAGGTCAAGGTCATTTCTTTGAACAAACTTGGTAGCCCTTTATCCCAGCATGCCACAGGACCAATATCAGGTCTCTGGGCCTTTTGGTTATTCAGAAGAAGTTGTTTAAAAAGATTTTGACCTTTTTGGCCCCTGTGACCTTGAATGAAGGTCAAGGTCATTTGTTTGAACAAACTTGGTACCCCTTTATCCCAGCATAACACAGGCCTAATATCAGGTCTCTGGGCCTTTTGGTTATTCAGAAGAAGTCGTTCAAAGATTTTGACCTTTTTGGCCCCTGTGACCTTGAATGAAGGTCAAGGTCATTTCTTTGAACAAACTTGGTACCCCTTCATCCCAGCATGCCACAGGCCCAATATCAGGTCTCTGGGCCTTTTGGTTATTCAGAAGAAGTTGTTTAAAGATTATGACCGTTTTGGCCCCTGTGACCTTGAATGAAAGTCAAGGTCATTTCTTTGAACAAACTTGGTAGCCCTTTATCCCAGCATGCCACAGGCCCAATATTAGGTCTCTGGGCCTTTTGGTTATTCAGAAGAAGTCGTTTAAAAATTATGACCGTTTTGTCCCCTGTGACCTTGAATGAAGGTCAAGGTCATTTCTTTGAACAAACTTGGTAGCCCTTTATCCCAGCATGCCACAGGACCAATATCAGGTCTCTGGGCCTTTTGGTTATTCAGAAGAAGTTGTTTAAAAAGATTTTGACCTTTTTGGCCCCTGTGACCTTGAATGAAGGTCAAGGTCATTTGTTTGAACAAACTTGGTACCCCTTTATCCCAGCATAACACAGGCCCAATATCAGGTCTCTGGGCCTTTTGGTTATTCAGAAGAAGTCGTTCAAAGATTTTGACCTTTTTGGCCCCTGTGACCTTGAATGAAGGTCAAGGTCATTTGTTTGAACAAACTTGGTAGCCCTTTATCCCAGCATGCCACAGGCCCAATATTAGGTCTCTGGGCCTTTTGGTTATTCAGAAGAAGTCGTTTAAAAATTATGACCGTTTTGTCCCCTGTGACCTTGAATGAAGGTCAAGGTCATTTCTTTGAACAAACTTGGTAGCCCTTTATCTCAGCATAACACAGGACCAATATCAGGTCTCTGGGCCTTTTGGTTATTCAGAAGAAGTTGTTTAAAAAGATTTTGACCTTTTCGGCCCCTGTGACCTTGAATGAAGGTCAAGGTCATTTCTTTGAACAAACTTGGTACCCCTTTATCCCAGCATAACACAGGCCCAATATCAGGTCTCTGGGCCTTTTGGTTATTCAGAAGAAGTCGTTCAAAGATTTTGACCTTTTTGGCCCCTGTGACCTTGAATGAAGGTCAAGGTCATTTGTTTGAACAAACTTGGTACCCCTTCATCCCAGCATGGCACAAGCCCAATATTGGGTCTATGGGCCTTTTGGTTTATGAGAAGAAGATGTTTAAATGGAAAAGTTTACGGACGGCGCACGACGCACGGCGCACGACGACGGACGAAGCATGATGACTATAGGTCATCCTGACCCTTCGGGTCAGATGACCTAAAAATCTCCAAACAAAGAATATTTTGGAGGGGGGACACTGTATTGTATGCTGTAAATTCAGACAGATAAAGAATTTTCCTGTAGGGAGAAAGCTTCAGCTTTACCTTTGCTCTTGAAATCTAATGTTACAGTGACCTATTTACAATAGACTGTCCACTTCCTCTAAGAGAAATATGTATGTGTCAAATTCCAGTATTAGCTTTAAAAGCTGATTTATGGTCTGGATAATGTTTTATTTGAAAAGAAAGAACCAGACAACATAACGAAATATATCACCACACAAACAGAAACGTAATTCAAAAACATGTTCAATCACTCGATTGAGGTGAAACGCAAATGTAACCTATTTATAGCACAATGCCTGCTGTCTGTCTTGATACTTGTACAAGTGAAATCGATCACATGACATTGTGTGATGTAGAGAGGGGAAAGTTCACCATATGGCATTGTGAATGGCATTAAATTCAGTTCAGCAAATGTTGTAAAAATGAGAAAATATGTTTTGCTATTAATTGTAATCATCACAATTTACAAAATGTAATCAAAGCAGAGCAAAGACCCCAAAGACTTATCCAAAGTCACTAACTCATTGTGATAATTCACTATTTATGTCAGACTTGATACAGTAAAGAGGCTGTCAGACTTGATACAGTAAATAGACTGTCAGACTTGATACAGTAAATAGACTGTCAGACTTGATACAGTAAATAGACTGTCAGACTTGATACAGTAAATAGACTGTCAGACTTGATACAGTAAACAGACTGTCAGACTTGATACAGTAAATAGACTGTCAGACTTGATACAGTAAACAGACTGTCAGACTTGATACAGTAAACAGACTGTCAGACTTGATACAGTAAACAGAATGTCAGACTTGATACAGTAAACAGACTGTCAGACTTGATACAGTAAACAGACTGTCAGACTAGATACAGTAAAGAGTCTGTCAGACTTGATACCTTTAATAGACTGTCAGACTTGATACAGTAAACAGACTGTCAGACTTGATACAGTAAACAGACTGTCAGACTTGATACAGTAAACAGACTGTCAGACTTGATACAGTAAACAGACTGTCAGACTTAATACAGTAGACTGTCAGACTTGATACAGTAAACAGACTGTCAGACTTGATACAGTAAAGAGGCTGTCAGACTTGATACAGTAAACAGGACTGTCAGACTTGATACAGTAAAGAGGCTGTCAGACTTGATACAGTAAACAGACTGTCAGACTTGATACAGTAAACAGACTGTCAGACTTGATACAGTAAAGAGGCTGTCAGACTAGATACAGTAAAGAGTCTGTCAGACTTGATACCGTTAATAGACTGTCAGACTTGATACAGTAAACAGACTGTCAGACTTGATACAGTAAACAGACTGTCAGACTTGATACAGTAAACAGACTGTCAGACTTGATACAGTAAACAGACTGTCAGACTTGATACAGTAAACAGACTGTCAGACTTGATACAGTAAACAGGACTGTCAGACTTGATACAGTAAAGAGGCTGTCAGACTTGATACAGTAAACAGGACTGTCAGACTTGATACAGTAAAGAGGCTGTCAGACTTGATACAGTTAACAGACTGTCAGACTTGATACAGTAAAGAGGCTGTCAGACTTGATACAGTAAACAGGACTGTCAGACTTGATACAGTAAAGAGGCTGTCAGACTTGATACAGTAAACAGGACTGTCAGACTTGATACAGTAAAGAGGCTGTCAGACTTGATACAGTAAACAGACTGTCAGACTTGATACAGTAAATAGACCGTCAGACTTGATACAGTAAACAGACTGTCAGACTTGATACAGTAAACAGACTGTCAGACTTGATACAGTAAACAGACTGTCAGACTTGATACAGTAAACAGACTGTCAGACTTGATACAGTAAACAGACTGTCAGACTTGATACAGTAAACAGACTGTCAGACTTGATACAGTAGACTGTCAGACTTGATACAGTAAACAGACTGTCACAGACTTGATACAGTAAAGCCACTGTCAGACTTGATACAGTAAACAGACTGTCAGACTTGATACAGTAAACAGACTGTCAGACTTGATACAGTAAACAGACTGTCACAGACTTGATACAGTAAACAGACTGTCAGACTTGATACCGTTAATAGACAGTCAGACTTGATACAGTAAACAGACTGTCAGACTTGATACAGTAAACAGACTGTCAGACTTGATACAGTAAACAGACTGTCAGACTTGATACCGTTAATAGACAGTCAGACTTGATACAGTAAACAGACTGTCAGACTTGATACAGTAAACAGACTGTCAGACTTGATACAGTAAACAGACTGTCAGACTTGATACAGTAAACAGGACTGTCAGACTTGATACAGTAAACAGACTGTCAGACTTGATACAGTAAACAGACTGTCAGACTTGATACAGTAAACAGGACTGTCAGATTTGATACAGTAAACAGACTGTCACAGACTTGATACAGTAAACAGGACTGTCAGATTTGATACAGTAAACAGACTGTCAGACTTGATACCGTTAATAGACTGTCAGACTTGATACAGTAAATAGACCGTCAGACTTGATACAGTAAACAGACTGTCAGACTTGATACAGTAAACAGACTGTCAGACTTGATACAGTAAACAGACTGTCAGACTTGATACAGTAAACAGACTGTCAGACTTGATACAGTAAACAGACTGTCAGACTTGATACAGTAAACAGACTGTCAGACTTGATACAGTAAACAGACTGTCAGACTTGATACAGTAAACAGACTGTCAGACTTGATACAGTAAACAGACTGTCAGACTTGATACAGTAAACAGACTGTCAGACTTGATACAGTAAACAGGACTGTCAGACTTGATACAGTAAAGAGGCTGTCAGACTTGATACAGTAAACAGACTGTCAGACTTGATACAGTAAAGAGGCTGTCAGACTTGATACAGTAAACAGACTGTCAGACTTGATACAGTAAACAGACTGTCACAGACTTGATACAGTAAACAGACTGTCAGACTTGATACCGTTAATAGACAGTCAGACTTGATACAGTAAACAGACTGTCAGACTTGATACAGTAAACAGACTGTCAGACTTGATACAGTAAACAGACTGTCAGACTTGATACCGTTAATAGACAGTCAGACTTGATACAGTAAACAGACTGTCAGACTTGATACAGTAAACAGACTGTCAGACTTGATACAGTAAACAGACTGTCAGACTTGATACAGTAAACAGACTGTCAGACTTGATACAGTAAACAGGACTGTCAGACTTGATACAGTAAACAGACTGTCAGACTTGATACAGTAAACAGACTGTCAGACTTGATACAGTAAACAGGACTGTCAGATTTGATACAGTAAACAGACTGTCACAGACTTGATACAGTAAACAGGACTGTCAGATTTGATACAGTAAACAGACTGTCAGACTTGATACCGTTAATAGACTGTCAGACTTGATACAGTAAATAGACCGTCAGACTTGATACAGTAAACAGACTGTCAGACTTGATACAGTAAACAGACTGTCAGACTTGATACAGTAAGGAGATAAACGATCTGTTACCTCTTTGACGATGTTCCTCTTCAGAGTCAGTAGTTTGTCAGCGGCCGTCTTTACCTTTAGGAAATTCTCGTTGACTACCTCCTGTACCTTTGCCTGTATGGAAGTTTCCAAAAATAGCTCAGTTTTATACAATCATTTGAAAAACTAGAAAATGTCTGTATAAAAAACTTAATACATGAATAACACTTTGTATATGAATACCGTCATTTTCATATGTAAAATGGTTTGAGGAAAGTCTATAAACACTACAGAAATAGTCAAAGAACACACATGCTTGATTTTTGCATTCCATCAAACCAGTGAAGATCTACATTAGTTTCATAAACATTTAGAATTCCGTTTCAAAACAATAAGCATTGTAAACAGTAACTTTATTTAACACCTTAGACACCTTGGTTTGAGAGAATCAAAGTGAAAACATTTCCTTTTGTAGGAATAGCAATAACAAACTTAAACCCTCAAAATAAAATGAAACTCCCCAATTGCTGTCATTTTCCCATCACTTTCAAAATAAAATATGCAAAATTATGGACAGGGGCCTTACCTATGAAATATGAAAGAGATTTTCAGGATTTTTTGAGTAAAAGAGATGGCAAATTTAAACCATCAAAATCAGTTTCAAAATGAAATTTACACAACGATAATATTGTTCAATGGGAAATATACATTAAATAATTATGAAATAAAACTTGATCAAGAACTTCATTATGAATTTTACGAAACAATAGCAATCTCAGAGTATCAAAATTCAAAATCTTGTTTGTTGGTATGCGTGTTTCAAATTGAAACTGGCATAACTCTTTATGTCAAGGGAGAACCATCATGTGAAATTCAATAATGGTATGTTCAAAATTTTAAAGGGAAATATGGCATTGAGCCATTTATGCTATAAATCAAATAAGTGTGTACCTGTAGAATCTCGGCTAGTTTGAGACTTTCTGCAAGCTCTGTGTATTCAGAGAGTTCGGTTTGGAGTTCCTGTATGACACCCTGTGCTGTGCGGAGCTGTCCACTACAGTCGCGGCGCTCCAGCTCCTGCTCAAGGTCGCGCACCTGGTTGATGTGGGCCTGCCGCGTCAGGGCTTGTTCTGTAAGCAGGCTTTCACATCGCTGTTTCAGAAGCTCCATGTCACATTCTGACTGTTGCTCTGCAGCCTGAAGGTTGGATTTCAGTTCCCGCAACTCCTGTTTAAGGTTGGCAATGTCACCATTCTTCTCCTCTATGTTTCCAAGCAGCACTTCATTTTTGTTCTTAAATGATAAGGCCAAGCAAACACTTTATGAAATATATTTCACATATACCTAAAAATACTGCATCAATATTTGTAAAAATATTAACTTAAAATGTGTTACGGTAACCTATACACATAATATGATCAATAGATATAACTTACAATTTTTAACTGATACACTACCTCAAATTATACTGAACATGCACTCTATAACTTCATGGTCCACCAAATTTTGTTACTTAGGTTTATATCACATTAAATTCCTGGTAAATTGAAATCAGGGAGTACCCGGAGGCCTTGATTCTGTTCCTGCTGTACAGCAATTGTTTCTTTGGCTTGTTGAAGCTCAAACGTCAAGTTAGTGATTGTCTCCCCTTGACTGGCTACCTCTTCCTGTGTGACGGACAGCTCTGTCTGTACCCCAGCCTTGTCTGTGCATAGCTCAGCAAGTGTCACTGACAACTGGCTCAGCTGTTCCGTCAGTCTGTAAGACAACATACCACACTTCAGATTAAAATTGTTCTAAAACAATGATTCAGAGTAGTACTGAGAAAGACTTTGAAGGTCACAAACCCCACATCAACTCTATAAACTTGTTCTACACAAATATTTTTATCCATAAATGCATTTATTCTGTGTGTGTGTGTTGTTTTTTTTTAATTTATAACATTCTGATATTCTAAGAGCTATATTTGTGGGCTATAACAGATTAATACAATGGGCAAAGCTTATTCAGATCAGCCCCTCCCCCAGAAACAGATTTCTCTGTATTGAAAATTTGTTTGTCCTAGGTAGAGCATCACACTCCCAAGTAAAATACCAGGGTAACTCATTTGACATAGATAAGCCCAGTGCCCAGTTACCTCTGGTTCAGCGAGCATAGTTTTGTCACCTTGCTGACCGATTTCCAGGAAGTTGACATAATGTGTCATTGACCATCAGCAGAATATGTCTACTGCCAAAACAGCAACAAAAACACTAATGGAGTTGGTAAACTTCTGTTATATGCGAGTTAGAAGGCCGCTGTACGAGTCTATCAGCATTAATATGTTGACTCTTTCACAATAAACTTACTGTTTATTCTCCTCGGTCAATTTGTCTGTGTCGATTGTGTAGCGGGTCTGTGATTCTTTTAATTCTGCCTGACTGTCCTCGTAAGCTGTAAAAGATTGACTCGAGAATCACACATCTATTCTACATAACAGTATATTCCGTGAAATCCCTAATGTTCTTAGGGTTTTTCATTTAGCTCAGTACTTTAAAGGCCCAATATACGTAACTTTCGGCAAAACTTGAAGCGAAAATCAAGCCTAATAACTTTCATATTAATTGATTTAGTTAAGTTAAGATTAACTGGTATCAGCAATATTCAAGATGAATTCTTTCGCGGTAACCGGTACAGCAGTTGAAACATGCTATTTGTAAACATGCACACGTCCATTTCGAACCGTCTTCTACCTTCGGTTTGTTGTTGAAGTGTGCCCCAACTGAATTATTTTCAATTCTTTGGACTTTTTTGTCAAGAGTTTCTTTTTAGTTACCGCTCACGTTAACTTCGTTTTAGGCTTATTTTTGCATGGTTATAAACTGGATTTTTTCCAGAATTTTTCAGAATCACGAAAATTTCCCTAAAGTTACGTATATTGGGCCTTTAAATCCATGAAGGTCTATGAAGAAATTATAAGTTTGACATGAAACAATTCTTTTGATTGGGTACTAACAGATTAAACTGATATAAGTGGAGATACAGTGTTCTCTTACCCTGGACAGATATATCCACACTTTAACCTGTGTGATATTTTCTTGTCCCTCCCTAGGTTGAGACAAGCTCTCAACAATTGTATGACGTCATAGCACCAATACGATGACGTCACGGCAACAATACAATGACGTCACATCGACACCTCAATCACATTGCTTTGATGTAACGTCACTATTAGTTTATACATGAGGGTAACAGTGTAAGAGAAAAATAATCATTCACCTCCTTGGTAGTGAGACAGGAGATTTCAACCCTCTGGGTAAGATTTTGAAGCTGCCAAACACTCGACAAGCCTCGTGTTTGGCAACTTCGGGTTGAGATTCCCCTGTCTCATCCCCAAGGGGGTGAAAGATTCTTTTATTCTCTTACCCTGGACAGGGATAAGTATAATTTTACCAGTGTAATATTTTCTTACCTCACTTCTAGGGTCGAGACAAGCTACATAAGCTCTTTACAATACCATGGTGTCACAGCCACAGAACAATGACGTCAAAATGACTTTCCAATCACATTTCATCAACACTGTCTTGCATTGATGTAATGTTAATATTAGATAGCAAAACAAAAGAATAATTTACCCCTTGGTAGTGAGGCAGGGGGATTTCAATCCTTGGGGTAGGATTCATAAGCTGTCAAGCCTAATGTTCAGCAACTGAAGAATCCCTCGGGTTGAGATTCCCTTGTCTCATCCCTAAGGGGGTGAATGATTTTATTGTTCTTCTTACCTTTAGTAATGGAAACAATCTCACTACTGTTTACTTGAATCTGACTTTTCGTGATGGTAAGTTCTGCTGAAGTAGTCTTGTACAAAGCTTCCATCTGAAAAACATATACACATTCTTAGATTATAACTTCTTCGTTATACACATACACCAATGAAGTCACAAAACATTTTCTATGATTTTAACTATCGAGACTGAATTTTATGCCTTCAAAATTGTAGCTTTCTGTTGAAGTTGCAGATGTAGGAACAGTATTGTTATGTATATCTTTAGTAAATACAATTGAATGGAAAAATACATTAGATACTAATAGAACAATATTTTTTGCAATACCTAAGCTATCCTTGACTTACCTGTGCTAAGCCATCCCTTGACTTACCTGTGCTAAGCTATCCCTTGACTTACCTGTGCTAAGCTATCCCTTGACTTACCTGTGCTAAGCCATCCCTTGACCTACCTGTGCTAAGCTATCCATTGACTTACCTGTGCTAAGCTATCCTTGACTTACCTGTGCTAAGCTATCCCTTGACTTACCTGTGCTAAGCTATCCCTTGACTTACCTGTGCTAAGCTATCCATTTACCTACCTGTGCTAAGCTATCCCTTGACTTACCTGTGCTAAGCCATCCCTTGACCTATCTATGGTAAGCTATCCCTTGACTTACCTGTGCTAAGCTATCCCTTGACTTACCTGTGCTAAGCTATCCCTTGACTTACCTGTGCTAAGCTATCCCTTGACTTCTCTAACATCCTCTCCATACAGTCGAACTTCTCAAGCACCTCTGTCTTTTCCTGGCGACACCGCTTCATTTGCAGGTCGTTCGTCTCCATCTTAGATTTCATCTCATCAGCCTTGAAACAGAACAGTTAATTTTCATGAACACATTGAGTTTATTTCTGATAGGAATAACACAGTTATGACCCTTTGTAATGACTTGCCAATATCAATCCAAAATATGTATTTGGTTAAGTCCGACCCTTTGCCTTTTAAAATACAAACCCATTGAGACCATGAATCTGCCAACAAAAAAGCAATGATTGACTAATAAACCTGGCACTTTGAGATACAATTTCATCATCAGTACTCTTATGGACGTAAAAACCAATGTCTAAAGGAAGTTTATTTCAGAAGACAGTTGATTTGTGAAGACAGTTTATTTGTTGTGAAGACAGTTGATTTGTTGTGAAGACAGTTTATTTGTTGTGAAGACAGTTTATTTGTTGTGAAGACAGTTTATTTGTTGTGAAGACAGTTTATTTGTGAAGCCAGGAGTTTATTTGTTGTGAAGACAGTTTATTTGTTGTGAAGACAGTTTATTTGTTGTGAAGACAGTTTATTGTGAAGACAGTTTATTGTGAAGCTAGTTTATTTGTGAAGCTAGTTTATTGTGAAGACAGTTTATTGTGAAGACAGTTTATTTGTTGTGAAGACAGTTTATTGTGAAGACAGTTTATTGTGAAGCCAGTTTATTGTGAAGACAGTTTATTTGTGAAGACAGTTTATTTGTGAAGACAGTTTATTGTGAAGACAGTTTATTGTGAAGACAGTTTATTGTGAAGACAGTTTATTTGTGAAGACAGTTTATTTGTGAAGCCAGTTTATTGTGAAGACAGTTTATTGTGAAGACAGTTTATTGTGAAGCCAGTTTATTGTGAAGACAGTTTATTGTGAAGACAGTTTATTGTGAAGACAGTTTATTTGTGAAGCCAGTTTATTTGTGAAGCCAGTTTATTTGTGAAGCCAGTTTATTGTGAAGCCAGTTTATTTGTGAAGACAGTTTATTGTGAAGTCAGTTTATTGTGAAGACAGTTTATTTGTGAAGACAGTTTATTGTGAAGACAGTTTATTGTGAAGACAGTTTATTTGTGAAGCCAGTTTATTGTGAAGACAGTTTATTGTGAAGACAGTTTATTTGTGAAGACAGTTTATTGTGAAGACAGTTTATTGTGAAGACAGTTTATTGTGAAGACAGTTTATTTGTGAAGACAGTTTATTGTGAAGACAGTTTATTGTGAAGACAGTTTATTTGTGAAAACAGTTTATTTGTGAAGCCAGTTTATTGTGAAGACAGTTTATTGTGAAGACAGTTTATCTGTGAAGACAGTTTATTGTGAAGACAGTTTATTGTGAAGACAGTTTATTTGTGAAGACAGTTTATTGTGAAGACAGTTTATTTGTGAAGACAGTTTATTGTGAAGACAGTTTATTGTGAAGACAGTTTATTGTGAAGACAGTTTATTTGTGAAGCCAGTTTATTGTGAAGACAGTTTATTTGTGAAGACAGTTTATTGTGAAGACAGTTTATTTGTGAAGCCAGTTTATTGTGAAGACAGTTTATTGTGAAGACAGTTTATTGTGAAGACAGTTTATTTGTGAAGCCAGTTTATTGTGAAGACAGTTTATTTGTGAAGACAGTTTATTGTGAAGTCAGTTTATTGTGAAGACAGTTGATTTGTGAAGACAGTTTATTGTGAAGACAGTTTATTGTGAAGACAGTTTATTTGTGAAGCCAGTTTATTGTGAAGACAGTTTATTGTGAAGACAGTTTATTTGTGAAGACAGTTTATTGTGAAGACAGTTTATTGTGAAGACAGTTTATTTGTGAAGACAGTTTATTGTGAAGACAGTTTATTTGTTGTGAAGACAGTTTATTGTGAAGACAGTTTATTTGTGAAGACAGTTTATTGTGAAGACAGTTTATTTGTGAAGACAGTTTATTGTGAAGACAGTTTATTTGTGAAGACAGTTTATTGTGAAGACAGTTTATTGTGAAGACAGTTTATTTGTGAAGACAGTTTATTGTGAAGACAGTTTATTGTGAAGACAGTTTATTTGTGAAGACAGTTTATTGTGAAGACAGTTTATTGTGAAGACAGTTTATTGTGAAGCCAGTTTATTGTGAAGCCAGTTTATTGTGAAGACAGTTTATTTGTGAAGACAGTTTATTGTGAAGCCAGTTTATTGTGAAGCCAGTTTATTGTGAAGCCAGTTTATTGTGAAGCCAGTTTATTGTGAAGACAGTTTATTGTGAAGACAATTTATTGTGAAGACAGTTTATTGTGAAGACAGTTTATTGTGAAGACAGTTTATTTGTGAAGCCAGTTTATTGTGAAGACAGTTTATTTGTGAAGACAGTTTATTGTGAAGACAGTTTATTTGTGAAGCCAGTTTATTGTGAAGACAGTTTATTGTGAAGACAGTTTATTGTGAAGACAGTTTATTGTGAAGACAGTTTATTTGTGAAGCCAGTTTATTGTGAAGACAGTTTATTTGTGAAGACAGTTTATTGTGAAGTCAGTTTATTGTGAAGACAGTTGATTTGTGAAGACAGTTTATTGTGAAGACAGTTTATTGTGAAGACAGTTTATTTGTGAAGCCAGTTTATTGTGAAGACAGTTTATTGTGAAGACAGTTTATTTGTGAAGACAGTTTATTGTGAAGACAGTTTATTGTGAAGACAGTTTATTTGTGAAGACAGTTTATTGTGAAGACAGTTTATTTGTTGTGAAGACAGTTTATTGTGAAGACAGTTTATTTGTGAAGACAGTTTATTGTGAAGACAGTTTATTTGTGAAGACAGTTTATTGTGAAGACAGTTTATTTGTGAAGACAGTTTATTGTGAAGCCAGTTTATTTGTGAAGACAGTTTATTGTGAAGACAGTTTATTGTGAAGACAGTTTATTTGTGAAGACAGTTTATTGTGAAGACAGTTTATTGTGAAGACAGTTTATTGTGAAGCCAGTTTATTGTGAAGACAGTTTATTGTGAAGACAGTTTATTTGTGAAGACAGTTTATTGTGAAGCCAGTTTATTGTGAAGCCAGTTTATTGTGAAGCCAGTTTATTGTGAAGACAGTTTATTGTGAAGACAGTTTATTGTGAAGACAGTTTATTGTGAAGACAGTTTATTGTGAAGACAGTTTATTTGTGAAGACAGTTTTTGTGAAGACAGTTTATTGTGAAGCCAGTTTATTGTGAAGCCAGTTTATTGTGAAGACAGTTTATTGTGAAGACAGATTATTGTGAAGACAGTTTATTGTGAAGACAGTTTATTGTGAAGCCAGTTTATTGTGAAGCCAGTTTATTGTGAAGACAGTTTATTGTGAAGACAGTTTATTTGTGAAGACAGTTAATTGTGAAGCCAGTTTATTGTGAAGCCAGTTTATTGGGAAGACAGTTTATTGTGAGGACAGTTTATTGTGAAGACAGTTGATTGTGAAGCCAGTTTATTGTGAAGCCAGTTTATTGTGAAGACAGTTTATTGTGAGGACAGTTTATTGTGAAGACAGTTTATTGTGAAGACAGTTTATTGTGAAGACAGTTTATTGTGAAGCCAGTTTATTGTGAAGACAGTTTATTGTGAAGACAGTTTATTGTGAAGACAGTTTATTGTGAAGACAGTTTATTGTGAAGCCAGTTTATTGTGAAGCCAGTTTATTGTGAAGACAGTTTATTGTGAAGCCAGTTTATTGTGAAGACAGTTTATTGTGAAGACAGTTTATTGTGAAGACAGTTTATTGTGAAGACAGTTTATTGTGAAGACAGTTTATTGTGAAGCCAGTTTATTGTGAAGACAGTTTATTGTGAAGCCAGTTTATTGTGAAGACAGTTTATTGTGAAGCCAGTTTATTGTGAAGACAGTTTATTGTGAAGACAGTTTATTTGTTGTGAAGCCAGTTTATTTGTGAAGACAGTTTATTGTGAAGACAGTTTATTTGTTGTGAAGCCAGTTTATTTGTGAAGACAGTTTATTTGTGAAGACAGTTTATTTGTGAAGACAGTTTATTGTGAAGACAGTTTAATGTGAAGACAGTTTATTGTGAAGACAGTTTATTTATTGTGAAGACAGTTTATTTGTGAAGACAGTTTATTGTGAAGACAGTTTATTGTGAAGCCAGTTTATTGTGAAGCCAGTTTATTGTGAAGCCAGTTTATTGTGAAGCCAGTTTATTGTGAAGCCAGTTTATTGTGAAGACAGTTTATTGTGAAGACAGTTTATTGTGAAGCCAGTTTATTGTGAAGCCAGTTTATTTGTGAAGACAGTTTATTGTGAAGACAGATTATTGTGAAGACAGTTTATTTGTGAAGCCAGTTTATTGTGAAGCCAGTTTATTGTGAAGCCAGTTTATTGTGAAGCCAGTTTATTGTGAAGACAGTTTATTGTGAAGCCAGTTTATTGTGAAGCCAGTTTATTGTGAAGACAGTTTATTGGGAAGACAGTTTATTGTGAAGACAGTTTATTGTGAAGACAGTTTATTGTGAAGCCAGTTTATTGTGAAGCCAGTTTATTGTGAAGCCAGTTTATTGTGAAGCCAGTTTATTTGTGAAGACAGTTTATTGTGAAGCCAGTTTATTGTGAAGCCAGTTTATTGGGAAGACAGTTTATTGTGAAGACAGTTTATTGTGAAGACAGTTTATTGTGAAGACAGTTTATTGTGAAGACAGTTTATTGTGAAGACAGTTTATTTGTGAAGACAGTTTATTGTGAAGCCAGTTTATTGTGAAGACAGTTTATTGTGAAGACAGTTTATTGTGAGGACAGTTTATTGTGAAGACAGTTTATTGTGAAGACAGTTTATTGTGAAGACAGTTTATTGTGAAGCCAGTTTATTGTGAAGCCAGTTTATTGTGAAGCCAGTTTATTGTGAAGACAGTTTATTGTGAAGACAGTTTATTGTGAAGCCAGTTTATTGTGAAGCCAGTTTATTGTGAAGCCAGTTTATTGTGAAGCCAGTTTATTGTGAAGCCAGTTTATTGTGAAGACAGTTTATTGTGAAGACAGTTTATTGTGAAGCCAGTTTATTGTGAAGCCAGTTTATTGTGAAGACAGTTTATTGTGAAGCCAGTTTATTGTGAAGACAGTTTATTGTGAAGCCAGTTTATTGTGAAGACAGTTTATTGTGAAGCCAGTTTATTGTGAAGTCAGTTTATTGTGAAGACAGTTTATTGTGAAGACAGTTTATTTGTTGTGAAGACAGTTTATTTGTGAAGACAGTTTATTGTGAAGACAGTTTATTTGTTGTGAAGCCAGTTTATTTGTGAAGACAGTTTATTTGTGAAGACAGTTTATTTGTGAAGACAGTTTATTGTGAAGACAGTTTATTGTGAAGACAGTTTATTGTGAAGACAGTTTATTTATTGTGAAGACAGTTTATTTGTGAAGACAGTTTATTTGTGAAGACAGTTTATTGTGAAGACAGTTTATTGTGAAGACAGTTTATTGTGAAGCCAGTTTATTGTGAAGCCAGTTTATTGTGAAGCCAGTTTATTGTGAAGCCAGTTTATTGTGAAGACAGTTTATTGTGAAGACAGTTTATTGTGAAGCCAGTTTATTGTGAAGCCAGTTTATTTGTGAAGACAGTTTATTGTGAAGACAGATTATTGTGAAGACAGTTTATTTGTGAAGCCAGTTTATTGTGAAGACAGTTTATTGTGAAGACAGTTTATTGTGAAGCCAGTTTATTGTGAAGCCAGTTTATTGTGAAGACAGTTTATTGTGAAGACAGTTTATTGTGAAGACAGTTTATTTGTGAAGACAGTTTATTGTGAAGACAGTTTATTAGTGAATCCCTTTATTAGCTGAGATAATATGATAAAGGCAAAGCATTGACAGAGTGTACTCCTATAACATAAGAGGCCGCTGGTCGGCCTTTTTATTATCGGATATGATTTTGCCGACTGCGACCTCTTATTTCCGAAGCACTAATTCTTTGATGCAGATTCCGCCCTCGATTGAAGGGGAATGAAATCGGCTTGAAAAAACCTACTTCAGTGATTGACAGTTCATAAAAACAGTGTGTACTCACGTTTTATGTAATTAAGATCCCATATGTATGTCAAAGATACAATTATATAAAATATTACGGACCGTCAAACGCGAAATACAAGACCAAGAGGCTGAAGCACCTCTCTGGCTTATTTTTCCAACATGGCTTCCTCGGTTGATAAAAATCAGTACAGGGTTTTGTAAACGGAACGAAATGAGACAGAACTTGGTTGTATTCCGCTTGTAGAACATTGTATGTATTTCCATTTTTGTATTAACTGCAAAAACCACGTGATATTTTAATTTACTTCCGACATTGTTGTCTGCTTCACTTCGACATAAGAAAAACATTATTTGTATAAAATTGAGTGTTTTACACGAAATTCTCCTGATTTCATGATGGATTTATGGAAAGGAATGCTATTTGGACTTTGTTGATCATTTAAATGTAAGTGACACGCTATATTTTTTTTCAAAATCCTGACTTTGAAAAATTGATCGTCAGCATCGGGAAAAACAGCTATGGGCAGTTAGAGGTTACACGGCGCCTGTCAAAAAATATCTCGCCGTGTTAAACCTCTAACATTGTTGGAGTATGACAGAGTGTAGCTTACGTAAATCTCTGATTTTTACTGATCATTATTTATGTTCAAGTTCAGAAAGAGATATAATTCCCATTTTTTAAAATCAACAAGTCCAAAAAACCCCACTTCTCAAACAACAATAGATATAAATGCAACAGAAATCAGTAAAACATTCCAGAAATAGCCAATGAAGGCTGAGTGTGATGTAACGTAATTGTATGAAGTGTTTCCGGTTTCCCAAATGGAGGGCTACTTCAGGACAAAAAAAAATCAAAGACAAAGGGTAACAAGGGGAACAACTCTGTTTTCACATGCGTTACCATTCAAAAGCTTCACTCAGGCGTCAAAGATGCCCGAGAGCTGTACTCTTATTACTGACCTGCTGTTCTGCCTGGGCCTGTAGACACCTCAGTCTGTTGGCAGCAGCCATCAGCTTGCTGTAGTTTTCAAACACACACTCCTGTATCTTCATCTGGTGATCACACAAAATCACTCAATTAGAAATTAAAGCTTCATTATGGCTGGTCCAGAATTAATTGTGTGGGAAAAGAAGGAAGCACCTGTATTAATATATCATGTGTGGTGGAGTTAAAATTAGATCTGCAAACCATTCCTTATACTAACTCTTTCGAAATATTTGATAGGTGGTGGGGTCTCTGAAAAAGTGTCCCCCGTCACTTTCATATGTTTATTTTGGTACAGCCTTTACCTGTATTAAATCAAAACTTGCAGATATTTATGTAATGTATCCAAAGTGTAAAAAGCCATATCTGTAATATTTATGGGAGACTAGTACCAGACATGGACTTAATGCACTGTGACATACCTGGAGCCGTTCAGCCTGGCCAACACTCTCACTGAGCTCAGCATACTCTCCCAGCTCTAGCTGTAGCTCCTGTATCAGGGAGTTGGCACTCCACAACTGGTGGTCACGATCTGCATCACTTGTTTGATTTATAAACACTGCAATCTGATATAAAAGCAATGAACCCACATTTCAGAAAACCAACAAAGCAAATGCTGCAATATGTGCATTAGTAAAGTCATGCTGTTATATTTTGTAAACCAACTTTGAATTTCCTCATCCTGTTTCTTTTTTCTGTCCATTTCAATTTGTAACAGCAGAAATTTTAACACTTCACTTGGTTCAATAAAACTGTTAAGAGCTATGGTATTGTTTCAGTTATGTCATAAACCAGGTATACAATTTATTAATATTTTCAGACAGGGTGATCATATGTAATTTCTCTCCCATGAAATTTTGAAAAGGTTTGCAATTACGTCTCCATTTTCAATATAATTTCATACCGATACCAACCACACATATTTATTTTTCTCTATGGTTTTAATATTTGTATATTAATTTTTTTTATTGATAACATATTTACCTATCTAATTCTATGTTTACATAATTTTTTTTTTTTTTTTTTATTGTTTGCAGATTTACCTGTTTGGTTTTTTATTGTTTACAGATTTACCTGTTCTGATCTCAAATCAGCTGCACACTTGTTTACGATGCTGTTAACATAGAGTGACACTTGCTCCTCCAAAATGTCACTGTCTATCTGTTCACACCGGGGACATGGATTACCGTCTGCCTGCGTCCCAGTATTAGCATGTTCTACTGGATCAAACTGAGTCCCACAGGTAATATTTTCTATAGGGTTAGCCTGAATACCACAACTGTTGCTTTCAATAGAGTCAAACTGGGTTCCACAACTGTTGCTTTCAATAGGCTCAAACTGGGTTCCACAACTGTTGCTTTCAATAGGGTCAAACTGGGTTCCACAACTGTTGCTTTCAATAGGCTCAAACTGGGTTCCACAACTGTTGCTTTCAATAGGGTTAGCCTGAATACCACAACTGTTATTTTCTACAGGGTCAATCTGGGTTCCACAACTGATATTTTCCACTGGATCAAACTGAATCCCACGGCTGAAGCTTTCAACGGGATCTGCCTGAATTCCGCAGCTATTGTACTCTCGTGTTTCACTGCTGTCTGTATCATCCCCTCCCTTGACCATGTCCTGCAGATTAGCAATAGTCTTTTCCTTTTCTGCTATTTGGTCTTCATATTGCTGTATAAGAAGGAATAATTTATTTGTGCACAAAATCTGCTAATTAAATTTTCATTGCATTTAACAGTAAACATTTGTTTATCAAATTATCAGTTTTCTTTTTAAACAATTACATCATTCCTATCCTCAATCATATTTTTGGAAAGAAACCTTGATTAAGTTCAGGAAAAATGTTCCTCTAACTACAATGTAATATGTATGAAGAATGGAAATACAACAGTCAGATTGTAAAAAAAATATTAGTTGCCTTCCTCCCTTTACATTTGTATATCATCTGGTGGCAGTATTAATGTTTATTTTCGATGGGCATTGAAGATTAAACTAGAAATGACTGTGATACATAAATATCCCTGCCCCCATATGAAATCAATTCTGCAAAATTTCATGAAACTTCGTTATTTGGATTTCGACCAATGTCTCCCATTTTGGTTTTCATAAAATGAATACTGCTGTTGCTTTCGTATTGCCATATAACAAATACATACCAAATGTCATTGAAACTGGACAATATTTAAATTTCAACCAATATTTTGTGGTTATCTTGAATTGTAATGCCATAGTTTTTGCTTACAATGAGCGCAGTCATGTTACAATCCCTCCCACCAAGTTTCAACATAATCGGTATAGTAGAAGAAAAGTTATTACAGGATGTTTTCAACCAATCAGAGAGAAGACATCATTCTTGTTATGTAAAGTTTGCTTAGTTTGATGACAATCCCATTAGTAGTTATTCAAATTAGCTGGTTACATTACCATGAGACGGGACGGACATGGGTAACACTATATGCCCCCCTGCCCCATTTCATGGGGGGCGCATTAAAAAGTGATATCAATAAAGAAATTCAAAAAGGAAAAAATAAATAAAATAAAATCAGCTGTTTTTTTATATATTGGTGCCTAGAGTGTTAAAACCATCAAATGTTCAGACTTTGTGAGGTGATATGAAACATCCACACTAAACACAGGTCTTTTTGATGTTAGAAACACAGCATTATTTGATAGACTTTGAGATGTTTATAGACCTTACCTGTTTTGCCTTGGCGATGACTTCATCCACCTTCTTACACACCAGAGAATTGAGGAGCACTTCCTCGGCATCAGGGTGTCCCTTGTCTTGGTACACAAGCAGGGATTGACGCACTCTGTAAAAATACATATCAAAGTAAGATGACAACTATGTTTGCCTTTTAAATTTGAATGGACTAGAACAAAGGCAAAGCCACATTCTCCAATCCAACTTTCCAAAACAGACACGCATCCCTATTCATTGTATATCCCTCTTTTTTCTATTCTCAATCACTGATTGAATAGGCCAGGAAAGATGAAGATAGAAAGCATTGGTTTATTTTAACTTTAATAATTATTAGGTTTACTACAACTCTTCAATTTAAACATATACCGTCAAACTTCCTTACCTCAAATTTCAAAGTCTGCTAGACCTAGAGAAAATTTCGGGTTATCTGAGTATTTGAATGACTTCAAGTGATTGTAAATTTTCAGAATGAAGTTTGGCCCGGACTAATGAAATATTTCAAATTAAATGAGGTGTTTGTGTTATGAGTTTGATCTTAAAGCTGACAATGCAAGTTAAAAAGCTTTTTTGTTGAGATTAAAAAAAAAAATACGCCAAAGTTATATTTTAGAAAGCTTCTGAGATGCCCCCTAACAGGTTACTAAGGAGAGGCAGACATTTTAGTTTTTGCCTTGCTTGGAAACGAGAGTCGGCCTCCCTGGGTATAAAAGGCACCCAGCCTGTCAAACCGGTTTTTCATGAACACTGGTCGTGCAAAGTGCAACACACCTGCGGACACAACAGGTGACACTGGAGTTACAAAACTGGAATGACCAACACACACTTACCTTGAAGTTGAAGTTACATGAAGATGGTCACTCTCTCAGACACCATCATAAATCGTGTGCCAACACAAAATGAAAAGAAAACACCCTAACTGTCCCTTCACCTATGTATACGTAATGGACATCGACATGTTGATTTTACATTCGGAAGCAGAGCGAAACATTCCGAACAGATTATGTACTCGCTCCTAACACGCGAGCATAGTCTTGATTATGTAAAACACGTGCACGAACACATGCGAGTGAGGGGAACTTATTTTGATGGAAATAAATGGATGTTATAGCAATGTTTATCACACAGGAACTGATTACTCGTAGCGACATGATGTTCCAATTGAATACTAAGGTAGGTTTATCAGTTGTCATTCATGTACTTGTTTTTTATTCGCACAAATTTTGGTGTAATCTAATGGGTTTTTTTTATTTTGCTCATATTGTATGATATCGTTATAATAACACCTTCCATAACCATGTTAATGTTCTTAAGATACTGATCAAAAATATTGTAAAAAAATCAGAAAGTATGTGTTGGCTAGCTTAATACTGTAGGTCTATAGAAGTGTCGCCGTGCGGTTTTATCACAACAATGAGAACCGGTTTGACGGCCTGGGTACCTTTTATACCCAAGGAAGCCGACTATCATTTCCAAGCAAGGCAAAAACTGAAATGTCTGTCATTCCTTAGTAACCAATAAGGGGGCATCTCAGAAGATTTCTAAAATTTTTACTTAGCCGTTTTTTTTTTAAATATCAACAAGAAAGCTTTTTAACTTGCATTGTCAGCTTTAAGAAGTCTGACTGTATAAATAATGTTAAACTTTTCTGATGTAAATTTACAATGCATGACTGTCACAATTATGAATGAAATAGCCTTTGTACATAAAACGATATATTCTATATGACAAAACAAGGATGAAGTGAAATCCTAAGAAATTACTGCAAATCCTGTTATATCTAAGCAAGATGTAATGTTAAGAAAAGTAAAGAATTTTACTAGGGGTAATGCCCTACTTGGCTGCCTTGCGACCTGGAGTTTTCAGTGTAGGTGTGACCTGGCTGTAGTAGGCCTTCTTGGTACTTCTGTTCACTGCCAGGTTACTGACACTCTGTAGCGGAGTTCTACATACAGCGGGAGACGAGGCACCTAGAGTGTCCACTGCCACCTGGAAATGGAATCAATTATTTATTTCAAATCTTCATTATCTATAACGTATAGGGTGACAGTTTATTATTATTATTATGTATAGTTATGTTATTTGTGTCCCCCCCCCCCCAAAGTATGCATATTTTATGAAGAGTATTTATCAACATCTTGCGTTGTGTCATGTATGTTTGACCTCATACACATGTTGCTGATAGACACTGGAATTTCAGTTCGTAAGTTATTGAAAAAAAAATTCAAAACTTAAAATAAAAGAAAAATTAAATTAATAATAATTTAAAAGAATAATATTAATTGGTCAACTTCATATACTCCTATAATTGATGTAAATTGGTTTCAATACCATTTCTTCTATGGTTCCAGTGAGCCTAACCAAAATCAAGGAAAAAATATAAGATTATATCAGGACAAATAGTTTTTTTGTGAGGGTTATTTCAGTAATCCCTCTGCTTACAGACTCCCAAAATAAATCACTTATGTCCATGGTTGGGTTTTTTGCCTATTAATTCTATTAATTTAATGTAAATTATTAAATAAAATTCTGTTGGTGGTACTGTACTTCTATACAAAATCTCTATACCTGGAGTCTTGCTGTAGGATTGGTAGCTTACTCTAATATCACTGAGCATTTTTTGTCATTTTCCCAGATTATATTTGTTAAAGGATTTTGTAATGAATAATTAGAATCGGAAAGGATAAATGGATCAATTTTCTATCTTGATTATGATCAGTCCATCATTACCATACATGCAAACCATAAAACCAATACTAACTTTTCACCTTAAGAAAAATGCAATGCAATTTTTTTTAAATTTAATTCTGTATTTTAGAGACTATTATAAATACTATCATTCTTTATCAGATTCATACTTATCCCTATGGATATGACAGAAAAATCTTAACCATTCACATAAAGATGTTAAATTTCAAAACCACTGGCTTGCTGAGAGTTTGACTTGCAAGTATAAAACCAAGGAAAGAATTTTCTGTCATACCATGTACAGTACTTGGTTGGAAATCTAGCTTTATTGCTTCACAATTCAGCAACTTGTAAGGAACACACTTACGTAAATAAAAAAAATCTGAGTTGAAAATGCTTCACACATTTTTTCAAATAGTAAGAAGCACTCATGATAAAAAGTAAACATTGATGTAATGAGAATTAACTAACCCTTACCTTTTCAAAAGCGGGCACCTGAAGGTTTTCCTTGTTTTCAACCTCCATTTCGAGTGATCACAGGTAATACTAGCAAAACTTTATCATGATAAAAATTCAAATGTCTGAAATAAATGAAAAATCTCATATAAATGTGATGGGAAACACTTTTATTTATATATGATATTAATTGAAGTAAAAATACTTAATTAGGTCAAATTATGATATCCATATATGTTAAGCACATGGATAGTTGCAAATGCCTGATATGTGATCATCCTTTCCCTCTGTCTTTATACTCTTTATAATGGCACAGCTAGCTCAGTCGGTATACTTTTTCAATGCTTCCGCCAGGAGACGAACCAGGGCCTCTGGCTTACAGATTGTAAAGTAGTTTTGCATTCTACTGAATGATTTAATGACATTTTTTCTAGCGGAATCGTAGCAAACAACTAGTAATTTACCAGGGTGACATTCTCCCCCTCTAGGAAAGAATTTGACTCAATTTTTTCCAAGGATCAGTGAATCATGCGCAGAGTATTTTTGTCACATCTCCCCAGTCCCTATATACATGTATACTTGGGGGCCAATCACAGAAGCCTGAAATTCTATCAACAATTATCATGCTGTTTAAGAATATTTTTTGGTATTGCTTTTATCATTAATTTTTGATAGAATTTTTAAGGCTCCTCTGTGCGCCTCTACCAAAAGTTACAGATTTTTTTTCTCGCCAAGTCGTAGTCCGAGTTTCCTCTGGCAGCAACACTAGAATAGACATGGTGTTAGGGCCAGAAGAAACTCTTACTTTGGCTAGCTGGTTCGGTTTAGGAAGCAGTTTGTATTTTACCAGGTGAAATTTTCTCAGACCAGACTCTATCGAAGAAGAATATACTTTGATGTAGGTCTTGACGTTGACCCCTTTCAGTCACGCTTATGACTCTGTAAATAATGAAATAAATATCTTTGTGCTAAAATAATTAAAGAACAGAACAATCAAAAAATAATTTTTACAGAAATTATGGAACTGTTATGCCTTATTTTATCAAATAATCTGTAGCAGATCTTGACTTATTTGTAGGTCAATTGTGGGTTCGATTTGGGAAAGTGTTCGTCAAGAGTCAGTTCCTGGGTTCGAGACTCGCATGGTCGCTTCATTTTCTCTCTCTCCTGTTACAAATCAAAAGCATCATACACAGCACTTGACATGTTTAAAATAATGATATACTATTCATACTGTAGGCAAGACCGAGGATGAGGGTTATGGCCTAAAGTATATAACTGTAAACAGCAGGAACCAAAGCCATAGAAAACTTGGTCGATAAGTAATTTTTACAATGGACCATTGCAATTTTCGTAATGGTTTTCTTTTGATTCATTGCCACAAAATTAATTTCATTCCAAGGCCTTCTGCATTCAGAATACTCCTATAGCTACCTTCAGAACAGAGTAGGCATGACTGTTATTTGTCTAACATGAAGGAGAGCTTAGATCAACACTAAAGAAAAAAGTTTCATATGATACATGGTATTTACATATTCATATAATAATTACGGACACTATTTCATCGACTTTAAGACCGTACATATGATTATCTACAGCACAAAATTACCATCAAATGTTGTGTTCAAACTTCGCTCTATTTGTATGGAAGGTGTGTTCGAAATGTAACAACGGTTTTGATTGGTCTAATTATGCATTCGGAATAACGCAGTAAATGCATCGGAACCTCTTTAGATTTATCAAGTGATTTCTTTCTCGTTTTATCTAATAATCGTTTATAACCTATTTTTATGTATAATACAACCAAATTTTAGAAAAAAATAAAGATAATCTTTCAAACAATGATAAAATGAACATATATTTTTGAAGATTGTTAATGTTTACATCACGTGACTTAGCGCGCCGCATATCAAAATGGAGGCCACCTTGCGAAGAACTGTCACAAATTTTACTGACGTCCTTTTCCCGGTTTCTAAGAATGCCCAGGATCCAAATCAACATCAGATACTTAAAACAGGTTTGTTTTATCACAGTTGATCACATATTGATTTTTTTTCACATCATTCTTTTTTCACAAATACATTGGTGTTTATTTACATTCGAAAAGCATGTCCCAACAAAGCTGAGAGTCAGAAAATTATTCATTTTATTTTTTTTTCATTTCTTTAACGATGATTTCAAATTATATATTAATTTGTTTTTGATGCTTGAAATCGAAAGTTCCATACAACAGAATTCAAGAATAATCGAATAGAAACAAACGAAACACAACTCAATAGCATGTAACAGGAGAGCTTCAGGAAAAATGCACTCCAGACCGGGATTCGAACCCACAACCTTCCGAACTCTAGACCGACGCTGTTCCGATTGAGCTTTCTGGTGGACGACAATCGACCAGGTCCTGATCCGCTATATTCCTCCATCTTCTAACAAAGTCCTTTATGTCAAAGACACTCAGGGGATGTATCTGTGTAACAGGACAGGAAAAATGCACAGACAGACTGGGGTTCGAACCCGCACCTTCCGAACTCTAGATGGACACTCAACCATATTGAGCTATCTTGTTGCTGAGGATCGACCCAGTCTAGATCCACTACATTAGCAGGGCTTTATCACTCCTCTTTTTATGTCCAGTAAACGGACCCATTCCCAATGAAAAAAGGTGTGATTTTTCCCAAATCTCTTAAAAATTCCCAATTTTGACACTTGATAAAAATAAAAAATTTGGTGGTTTTACATGCTTAAGGAGCTTCTTGTGACATTAAATTTAACATGAAAGATGGGCTGTAAATGTCATGAGAACTGACAGTGCTTTAAATAGTAATTTAGAAAAGAAATAATGTACTTAGTTGTTATGATAAATAGTTTGTCAAGATTTCCCCCTAAAAATGTTATGTCGATCGATTTTTCCCAAAACTCCCCCATAAAGCCCTGATAAGTGTAAACTATGTGCATTGATTAGGTTGCCTTACAAGTGTGAGCTGTAGGAAATTTCCCTTTAGCTCAGTTGGTAGAGGATCGGCTGGAGAGCCAAGGGTCTGGGGTTCGAGCCCCAGCGACAGCACTATCTTTATCACTTTTCCTCGTCCTAATACCAGTACACCTGTACTATACCACGGTTGTGGGTGCTGAATCTAACAGGAAAGGAAAATGCACACCCATACTTGCCAACTTTTTGAAATTTCCATAGGGGAGATTATGCATGCTCATAATTGAAAACATAAATAATATGTGTACATGTACATTCAGAGGAAATATAACACTTTTAAATGGCTTCTTTTGAGCTGTTCTTTCAGATGAAATAACAGATCTTTAAAAATAGTAACAGTAAAGCAGATTCCAAAGTTGAAAATGCAACATTTTAGGGTCCAAAATCGAGAGTCTCCCTCCTAAATAGGGACGGTTGGCAAGTATGCACACCATACCAGGCTTCGAACCTTGGACCTCCCGTGCTCTAGACAAATCCTCAACTATTTGAGCTTTGAAGTTGCCGACAATCGACCAGGTTCAGATTTGCTACATTCTCACTCTTGAACCCTGAAGACACTTAACGAGACGTACCTGTACCATCTTCTGTGAAATTTGCAACAAGGCATCTGTCAAAATTAGTGTAAAACCTCTGACATTGTTAGAGTTACAAATCAGGGTGATGTTGTGTTTCCAGTAGCTTGTTTGGCAGGCTGTTCCAAATGACAACATCAACAAAACAGAAGGATAAACCACTTTATACCTGGAACATGAAAACGGCACATCCAAACTGGGGTTTGAACCCAAAGCCATCCTCCTAACTCAAGATTGATGCTCTACCAATTATTGAATTAATGATTTGCCAGTGACAGACCCAGTCTAGTTCCTCTACATACTTGTCTCCTATTTCTAAGTCTCTATACTGAAAGACATTATAATCTACAACCTAGGTTTGAGAATGTCTCTATACTGAAAGACATTATAATCTACAACCTAGGTTTGAGAATGTCCTTCTATAGTGTATACCCAATGCTTTAATTAAACAATATTTGGGCTCAGACACCATTGTGAGACAAATGTTTGCTTTGGTAAAAATAAAGAAAGTCACATGTACCGGTACATAACATTGAGGCAGGCAAGTGAAATACTGAAACATATCATGCTGGTAAATTTTTTAAGTTTTGTCACGTTTGTTTTTGACAGAGTGACTTATTGATGATTGTAGGTCTGTTTCAGACATGTTTCAGAGTTCAGACTATTCCTATACAAAAGTATTTAATATTGTTTTTTTTTCCTTCAGTTAAACAGAAGCTGGTTGGGCTCCATCTTGTTACGAAGTTGTTTTGCTGAGATTACAAATGTTTCAGGGTTTCAAATTCTGTGAAATCACTAAATTGACTTAAGATTAAAACCTTGTCATTTGTAATTCTAAATTATGTGTGGTTTGTTTTACAGGGAATGAATATGTGTCCAACCTCCCCCTACAGATGGCTCTCTATTTCAACATGTTCTTCGTGCCGTTTTGGCTAACATCAATTCTTGTGTGCTTTGAAATAAAGGTATGTGTTGATATCATTTAAGTTTATTTATATGCTAGTTGGTTGTGTGGTTAAAAGTAACTTTTCATGAAACTACAAGATTTGTATATTTGAGAATTTTCTAGGACGTCTCAGCATTATCTTTCTTCCCTTCTAAATTGAATTTTTTTTAATTCTTTCAAAATATCTTGGATTGAAACTAATAACATCAAATTAATGAAGGAAGTTTTGTTATCAGTATGAAATGAGAAAACCTTCAGCTTCAGTCAGAAAATTTCTCAAATGCTAAAAATTTCAACAAAGAAGTTTTGATACTGGAAGTTGCAGGACAATTCATCAATCATTTCTCATGATATTGTAATGAGCAAAAAGCACATCAGTATATATTTATATTGCTGTATTGACTAAGGAAGTCTAGACTCACTATAGCTAGCCTATGTGTCTTGGTTTTCAGTACACCCGACTCTCCATCCTGTATGTGATTGTGCTGATCGCTATCTACATTGTGTATACACTCATAGAGATAATCCGCCTGTACATAGGTTACACTGGTAATCTGACAGAAAGGGTAAGTATTCAGAAAGTCCAAAATATTTGGAAAAAATTGAGAGCCTGAACATTTTCTTTACACTTCAAGATCAGCATATATACCTCCTTGTAAACTGATGAAAAGGTTATATATTTATATCTGCCTTACTAATCAGAAGAAAATGCAAATAAGATAGAAAGATTGATAGTCAATATTTCGTGACCATATATAGTCTGGAGCAAATTCATCTGTTATATCCCTTTTTGGTCAAGGATGCCCTACACCAAAGTGTTGAGTTATGTGCCATTTTTGCCTATGGCCCATGCCATATTGCCATGGTCTTGAGTTTTATCCTTTTTAGCCTAGGGTCTTCCATACCATTAGTTTGGAGTTATGTCCCTTTTTGGCACAGGAATCACCTTATCATAGCCTTTTTTGCCTAGGGTCTTCCATACCATAGTCTGGAGTTATGTCCTTTTGGCCTTGAGTCCTCCATACCATAGTCCAGAGTTATATCCTTTTTTAACCTAGGGTCTTCTTTTACCAGTCTGGAGTTATGTCCCTTTTTAGCCAAGGGCCCTCCATACCATCATCTGGAATTTTTGGGCAAGGGTGCAAATGTCAATCAAAGATAGATAGCAAATTATAATCCAAGTATGTTTTGGTATTACCATCCTGATTTGGGCATGCATTGACATCTTATGATTGATTGTTAGTAGGATATTCAAGGTGTGTATAATATGCTATAGTAATCCCCGACATGTTTTTGTATGTACAGGTTCCTGAGTTGGCTGGTTCCTGGCTGTTAACACTACTGATACAGTTACCTCTGATCTTACTACTGACGTTTAATGACGACGCTGTTCTGTTACCTCTGGAGCGGGCCGTTCACATCATAGAGGCCTTGTTTATTCTGTTTGAAGTTGTGTGTGGCTACTTCGCCATCAGGACAATGGTTAACTACCAAGTAACAAAGTTCCATCTACGACAGTTTACAGACATTGAGCAGCTTCCAGGAGAGGAAGTTCACTGGCACGATGGCTACGACTCCTACCATCAGAACCTCCTCACATAGACGCAGCTAGTTATCATGGTGTATGGATATGTTTGAACATACCTTTGCCAGTATAACTTCTTTTACGACAGATGCATTCCACTTTCCATTGATGTAAATTTGTTTACATAACTCTGTCCTCACTGTAGATTGTAATGGACTAATCCAAAATTAATGCATGGCAAAGTCTTCTGAAGTTACATAGGGCAGAAAGGTTGGTTGTGAAAGTAATTGAAGTATGTTAGATATAACATACTGTACTTTGAAGTGGATACAGACATTCCAAACTCTGTCATAACCTATATATATTTAATTCCGTCCATTATTTGTATTTTAAGAGAAGAGAATTCTGCATGTATTTACTTTTATAGATTATTTTTTTCAGTATCAAATATGCAGTATGATCGAGGCCTAGAATAATTTATTTGCTCTCAGCTTTGTTCAAAACTATGACATTCTCACCATTTTCCCTAAATGTCTAAGGGTCCAAGGAAAATACATTGTATACACATGCATTTGGTAAAGGTAATTAGTGCTCCCCCACCCCCATCCGACAGTAAAATTCTGGGGGAAAGGAATTCATAGGCGACATATCTTTTTGAGAAAGTTTATCAGAACCTTAGTAATATAAAATCTATTGAATTTCGGAAGGGAACAGAGAGTTATCAAGTGTTATCAATTAAAACATTACCAATAACCACTTAAAAATTAGTTTGGTCAGATACATTAATTTACTGTTTTTTTCCAATAAATTAATTTTTCTCATTCTTTGAAAAATATTTATGCAATGCTAGTGCAATGAAGAATTTTGTTTCACAAGTAGTGCTATGGTGTCTACATTATGTAATAGATTGATCTATTTTCACTTCACTAAAAATGGCCCATCAATTCTGTTTACATCAGAGAATGATGAGAGTTTGATGAAGGGACATAATGTGATACAGTCAAACTTTTATTAATATTAAAATAATTAAGTACCATGAAAACAATGTTGTTTATTATTCATATTGTTAAGTATTCCTAACATTCAGTTTAAAATAAAAACCATTTGAAAGGTTTTTAGGGAGATTATTCTGTGTCTCTCTTGAATAGGTTATAAGTGAGACTTTTTGGGTTCTTCGTTTAAAGGCCCAATATACGTAACTTCAGGGAAATTTTCATGATTCTGAAAAAAAATCCAGTTGATAACCTTGCAAAAATAAGCCTAAAACAAAGTAAACCTGAGCGGTAACTAACAAGAAACTCTTGACAAATAATTCAGGTTGGGCCCACCTCAACAACAAACCGAAGGTAGAAGACGGTTCAAAATGGACGCGTGTTTACAAATGGCGCGTTTCAAAAGCTGATGTACCGGTAACCGCAAAAGAATTCATCTTGAATATTGCTGATATCAGTTAATCTTAACTAAATGTATAAATATAATAAGTTATTAGGCTAGATGTTTTGCCGAAAGTTACGTATATTGGGCCTTTAAGGGCTTCAAAGATGTCAATTTAAATAATTTGTCAAAGACCAGGGCTTTTTCTCACTGGTTTGGGAAGGGGCATGTTGGTCTTAATTTGGGAAGAAATTTGGTGAATTGGGAAAGGTTTTTTCAAGAGTAAACTGCAAATTTTGGGAATTTGGCTTAAATATTAATTCATTTTAATTGAGAATGAAGCCCATTAACGGCCCTAAAACGCCCTCAGAAAAAGCCCTGAAGACAGTTTATAATCATTTGAGCAGCTTCTACAACTAATACTACCCACTGATGGTCAAAATGTGTACCCAGGTAATCAACATTTTGTTAGCATCACTACAGTACCACAGATACAGAGGGTACTCAATGTAAAATATTTCGTCATTTTAATACTGTCAGCTTAAGTGCAGAAAATACTTTCTGATTCAGATATCAATTAAAAATGTCTATACATGTATTATCAAAATAATAAAAAAAATTACTGACAGGAATCAAAAGGATACAAAAAACATCAATCAATTTTGACAATAAATTTAATACAGTTTGTAAATATATACAATCAAGGAATATTACAAAAAAATAATCTGGTATTGCACTTAACAATATTTACATAATAATACAACATACCGCACAGTTTAACGATAAACATGAATTATCTTAGTTTTTGAAACAAATTAATTTTGTATCTTCACATCCTTTTTCGCGAAAAATTAAATCTCAATTTAAGGTCACTCGGTTCCTTTGTCAATATCCATAGGAATTTCATGAAATTTCACTCAAATGTTTACAAGTGTAAAAAGAACAAGTATTTTTGTTGTAATTGGTCGAAAAACTGCAGAAATCTTTTTGGGGTGAAAAACTGATATTTTCAGGGAAAACACTAAAATGAGCGAAATCAACAACTAACATATTACGTTTTAATGTATTATCATCTTAACGTTATATATACATATAAAACAGAAAAGAAGGCAAATATTTTACGTTTCGTATAACTTTTATTCAACAAAACAAACAATTATATGTATGTTTTTCATCAACATTTTCAAATATCAAAACATTGTGTGGATGAAAAACTGATTTTTTAAAGTTATGTTATGAAGAAACAATCCTTATTTAACAAAGCATGAAAAAATTGAACCAAAAAACACTATTTCACTTAAAATTTGGGGAAAATAATCAGAATTATTGGGTTTTTTATTTCAATTGCCTCCCCTTTCACTGCAACTGGACTTAATTGAAGGAGGTATAGATTTTCCCATATCACATAATGCGTTGAAATTACTGAGATACTAGGTTTATCGATTGCTTTAGCCTGATTTGAATGCATCCACTCGCCTGGTATCAGATTACACAGAAAATAGTTTCTAGCATTTATGGCATTTATTGAATAGTGATATCATCAGAACATGTTGCATTAAATATCGAATAAATATAAAGCAATGTGTTTGTTTAATGATGCAGTTGTAAAGAATTGAAGTGGACGTATATGTTGTCTTGGTGTTTACATATATACACTAGGCTAATAGATGAGTGAGGGTGAGTGGGGAACCTGCTTATGAAACTCACATCATGACATCTTTGTAGATAAAAGCACAAACGCGTGTTACCAGTTCCAAGTCCTTGTATTCACTCCAAAATATGTGTTTTACATGAACAGATTTCTGATAAATGGGAATAACTCAAATATATTGGAGTTACTAATTACCTCCCCTATACCATACTGTATTGTTTACACAACACGTTTACATAAGATCAGGTTGATATAGTCGATAATTACGAAACCAACTTAACGTTCTAGCGTTTACATTGATTCTAGCAGACGCTTGGGTCTTTGCCGGATTGCAAATTGCATGATCATCGGCGTATGTATGGTGAATTTCTTACCCACGATAGGTATCAAATTTTATATCCGTCAAAGCGGCCATGTTTTTGCCAAGAACGATAACTAACGGACCGAGAGACCTTAAGATGTCAGTCCTTCATCACTTCTATGTATAAACATATTTGTAGCTGACAAACATCAGCTTCCAACTTGCAGAACAAAAACTTCCCACATTCACATCAATTTAACATTTATGAACCTGCATTAACTATCAAGTGTACTTTTCATAGTAAGATTGAATAACTTTTAAGTATCATTCTCCAATCTTTTCATTTTCCTTGAAAGATTTTTATAAAAGATTGAAAGCCACTTTGGTAGCTTCTATCAGAGCTGGGGAGACATTGTTCTTGAATCCTGCAGCAATCTCTGTCATGGTAAGGATTTGTCGGGCTAATGTCATGCTCTGTGCATCTGTCTGAGAGAAGAAAAATTTTTTTTTTAAACAAAACAACTTGCCATTATGAAGGTGATCTTGCTATTGTCGTAATATCTTAGTGTGAAGCTACCCTGAAGACAATTGCAACTGTACTTATAATAAAAATAATAATATACAACATTTGATATAGCGCCCTATCTAGCTAATATAAGTATGTATGTATGTGTGCTGAAGATGAATTACTTCTAAAATTTACTGATATTATAAACATACTTAAAAGTACCTCAGCGATCATGGGGGGGAAATATTGTAAAAGAATACTACCACAAGAACCACACTACAAATATATAGCTTGTATAGTCTCAATTATTATCACAACCAGGTATGTAAATGTTTTCAGCAAGATTATGCTTGTCACTTTAGATCACTTTACTGTAAGTTCAGAACTTTCTTTCATGAAGTCGACCTTTGTCCACTTATACAATTTCACATCTGACTTCAAAAAAAAAAAATCCTGGAACTTCTAGGAAGTGCATAACACCATAAACATGTTTACAAGTATACATATTTCTTCATCTCAGCATGCTACAAGCAAGATAGCCTTTTGTTACTGAGAAGAAGTGTTTGAAAAAATTTAAAATGTCTGACCCCTGTGACCTTGAAAGTTGGTCAAGGTCATTCATTTCAAAAAACTTGGTAACCTTTTTTAAAGTATGCTTAAGACCAAATATCAGTACCCCAGGCCTTTCAGTTTTTGAGAAAAAGTTTCTTGAAGATTTTTAACACATTTGACCCCTGTAACCTCAAAAGTAGGTGAAGGTCATTCATTTGAATAAATTTGGTAGCCCTTCATCCCAGCATGCTACAGACAAATTAGCAGTACCCCAGGCCTTATGGTTAGTAAGAAGAAGATTTTTAACAAATGACCCTTCAGGCCTGTGACCTTTAAAAGTGGTCAAGGTCATTCATTCATTTTAACAAACTTTGTAGTCCTTCATCCCAGCATGCTACATGCATAATATCAGCACCCTGGGCCATTTGAATATCAACGAAGGACGGTGCACAGTAACTATAGGTCATCCTGACAGTTTGGGCCAGATGACATAAAAAAATTGAATACTGTTATAGGTAAAAGTATCACTATAATAAGATGATGTGTTGGAGCTATAATACAAACCTCCAATCCTCCGTACAGAATAGGGACCCCACAGTGATCTGCCAGGCTGGTCAGAACCTCAAGGTGAACACAGCGGGCAGCATGGTTTTTCACTGCAGAAAGCAGAAAGGTAAATTTGATTTTTATTTTGTTATTTGTATTATTGTATAAAAAATTATTGTGAACATCATTGAAGTACAAGGTGAATAGCAGAAAATGAAGCAAATACATGTATGCACATCATTTTGATAATCTAACTTTTGGCACATTCTTCTACAAAGTACATTAACTCCAGGTTATTTGTTTAGGTGATCCTCATTTAAAGTGAAATAGATGTGATCTGTGATTGCCACATGTCCAACCAACATCTGACAATATTGTCAACAAATAAGCGCAACTTAATAAGCGTTTCAACAAAAATGAAACATGAATACCCATGTGAGTGTTGATGTTGCTTTCAAACTTGAATGTAAGCTAAGTAATTAAAAAAGAAAAAGAAAAAAAAAGAAACCAGTAAATCAGACCTTTGAGGGCAACAAAGCATGCTCTTCCCAAAAAGTAACGTCCATCAATGTACTTCAAGGATTCTTCGACATTGTTGAAACTAGAACAGTAAAACCTTATCATAAACACAACAGATCATAATGTTAAACATTGTAATCACAAGTAAAATTTAAAATTTATCTGTTGTTTTTTTCTTTTGGATGTATTTTCTACAATCATACATTTAAAATATATCCAAAGACACAAAAGCTTAAAATAGGAACATAATAATGTTGTGATATTTTTGTTATCCATGTCGGTATTATACAATATTTTACCAAAACTGTTTGACAAGATTAACAACAGAATAAAACACTCATGTAAGAAATTGTAATGATCAGCTGGTTACCCACCTTTCCTTATTGGTTAGATCCACAATGAAACAGACAAAGTCAATGCGTGGTCTGGATGTCTCCTTAATGGATGGGAGAGGTAGGCGTACAGTCGTACGTCTGAAACCAACAGCATTACATCAATAAGTGTATAGCTACCACTTCCACAATCATCATGGTTACAGATCTATATTATATTACAAGAGATCCCAGTTGGATCTTTGGGTCCACCATTGTTTGATCTAAGTTTGTTCTTTGAAGTTGGATCTTCCCCTTTCTTTTTTCTAATTTACTGTAAATAATATAAAATAAAATGATCAATTCCTCGTAAGAATAGAAATGTCTGTGAGACATAAATGCCCCCGCCCGCCCCCAGCTGGTTAATTACCATGGGACAAGATGTGACGGGATGGACATGGGTAACACTATATGCCCCCCATTTCATGGTGGGGGCATAGAAATGCAATAACATTCTTAACTCCAAGATGGCCTCCTGGCAGTAATTTTGGTTTTCTGTCCAGTTGCAAAACCAAATAGGCACAACTACAAACAAAGGGGAACCTACAAATGATCCATCCAGTATTTTCCAAGAAATAGCAATTACATTATACTACTGAATTAACTGTCAGAATCCAAGATGGCTGCCTCTGTCTGCCATATTGTTTTTCAGATCAGTTAAAAAATAGGAAAGCACACAACTAGATATCAACATGAGTAAGGTTTGTTTAAGGATGGTGTCAACAGGTCGATAATGGACATCAGACAAACGGCAAATTGAATAGCCTACCATCTGATAGTGGAGGGCTAAAAAAAAAAGGGGGGGGGGGGGGGGGGGGGTAGAATACAAAAGTGTCAACAAAATCATAATCCACACTCAAAATGGGTTAAACTAGGGACAAAATAGTAACAAATGGAGGATTTATTTTATACACTTACTCTTGAAAAAGGACAAGATAATAAGACTATGTGTTCCTGATGAGTAAGCTTCTTCTGCTTCATTGACGAAAACTGCCATGCTAATCTTGGTCACATCCAAGTAAACATGAGTCATCATTCCCAATCGCCACAAGTAAGCACACTTAAGAGCATATTTTTGAAAAAGTCCACCTTCATATCATGCAAGGATACAAATACAGAATCTCAATATTAAGAGCAAGCCCTAGACAAATGTATCAAATGCAACATATGACACCATAGATTGGAGAAGCAGGGATGTTACTATCAAAAAAGTTTATGACCAGAAAAATTGATACTGTCACGTTTATCATATAGCTTTGTAGTAACCTTGAAGTTAGTGTTGTCCATGGCCAGGTATTGTACCATGGTATTGCAGTGGATTTAAAACTAAAGCCTCTGAATTCCAGGTCAATGTAGCTAGCCATCTAAGCTACACAGTACCTAGCCTTGTTAATGGCAATCACTCAGTGTATCCTTATATTATACCAAACATCACTCAGTGTATCCTTATATTATACCAAACATCACCTTAGAATGTTTTTTTGCTGATTTGGTAGGACCTTCAGCATCCGATCAGTCGAAGGGATTATATGCCTAAAATTGTTTCATGTTTTATATATATTCTGTTTATGTGAATCACAGTGATGTAACGTGTATTTTATGTGTCTTGATAAAGAGGCGGATAGCCTTTTTAGTTGTCCGTACTGTCACTATTACTTCCACGATCATATACTTATATTATACCAATGTATACATACAATGCACTGGGTAATACCATTGTGTTGTATTGAACTAGAAAAAAAAAGAAAAAAATACTTACACTTGGTAGGATACATCAGTATCTATTCCAATAATACTCTTTGCCAGATCATGTTTGCCAACACCTTCACTCCCAATCAGCTGAAATATTAAAATAAAAAGGTAAAAACTATAAACATCATAATTATGTCATCACAATACATCCAATATGATTCAATGATATAATGCAGGACCAATTGTATGAATTCAAGGATTAAGGGGAAACTACCCTTTTTTTACTTTAGGGGGAATTAAAATAAACTCTACAAATAGGATCTTTTTTTTTTCAAATCACAAAGTTACACATTTAAAACTTTAAAAGCAATTTTTTTCAAGTGAAAACAGCAAAGGGTAACAAGAAAAACAAATCTGAAGGATTTGGGTAAATAAATTATTGACATCTAAAATTAAGACAAATACATTATTTCAGTAAATTTAACACAAATTTGAGGGGAAAAAAGAGAACAAAATACTGAAGGAAAACTACCCATAAACTGAAGTGAAGAAGGCCAAGACTGATTCCTGGAATTCCAAACATGTACATGTGTATCACAACATTCTGAATGTTCCCAGACTCACTTTTAAACATTTGTAAAAGAACTGGCCTAGATTCATTCCTTAATTGAAAAATAAACACAGAAAAATTTTACAGAAGGAAACCTTAAGTTAAGGAACTTTCCTTGACTTCTGTAAATGCTTTCCTATAAGTAAAGATTTTTAATTCAAGGAACATTGATGAAACATGGCTCTGAACTGGATGGACTTTCAATTGAGTGTCCATCTAGTGTTTGAATGGTCCAAGGTTTCAAACCCAGGCCTGGCAATTTGATTTCTCTTTTTCCCTGTTGGTGAGTGTTGCACAAGCGCATAGCTGAAGGTGAAAAATGCATGCAATTCATATATGAATTTACGGTACACTGTGAAAAGAGGATTAGGGGCTACAGTGTCCGAGTGGTTAAGGTGTCCCAACTGACCCTCCACCTCTGGGTTGTGAGTTCGAAACTTATGTGGGGCAGTTACCAGTTACTTACCATTGGACAATTTGTGTGTACATACATAGTGAACTAGAAAATATAGCTATACTTTTAAACCACAATTATGGAAGAAGTGAAAAACAAGTACCGTTTTGTAAGTAAAAGTAATATTTATGTGATGATACATAATTGTACTTTAATAGTATAAGTATTAATAATGTGCAAGAACAGGGACATATAATGTTTGTATATATGCTTACATTCATGACGAAATGATACTTAGCTGTATTGTAATAATATATGTGCATTTATGCATTTCAATACATAAATGATATTTCACTCTCTATTGAATAGTTTCAATAATAAAATTTCATTTTTTTTCTTCTAATTTTGTCTCTTTTCTCATAACTATAAGAATAGAAACCGAACTCCTGTATTTTCTTATGATAATATAAACACAATTTTCAAGTATCAATTGATGGGATATAGTCCCCTTTGCTTAAAATAATATACAAAAAACTTAAATAGAAGCAATAGAAAATTTACCTCATAATTAAAGTTACCAATAAATACACCAAAAAGTATTGATTGTGGATTAAAAGGTACCATGTTTGGTATGAATTAGATTAAGAATGAGGACCAAAAGGCTTTTATCTGACAACAGTCCCAAAATAGATGTAACATTGTCTCTCTTCCAATTTCACAGAATGAACATCTTTCTGTTTCACTTTGTTTAACTTTCATTAATTTTACAATTTGTAAAGAAGATATTATGCGATATTTTAAACTGAAACTTCTGAAGTTTAGTGTCATCAGTTAGATGACATCCAAAATTTGTGGAACCTCCTTAAATATTCCTGGTTGTTAATAGGATGCAAAACAAAATAAACCAAACAAAGGAATACACAGTGCTGACAGTAGGTCTGCAAACATAGAGAACCAGCTGCCTTATTAGCTTGTGTGGCCAGCCATGTTTGATTGTGATTACTGATTAATTGTAGCAAATATCTAATTGAAATATGTGTCATCATTCTGAACATACGAAGCATTTTTTATATGAAAACTTAACTTTATCAAAGAACATGCATATAAGGCCATCGTAAGACCCAAACTGGAGTACTGTTCCTCCATATGGGACCCACACACCACAAACCAAATAAACCAGATACAAAAAATAGAACGCAGATCAGCACGATATGTACAAAACAGATATCACAACACCAGCTCAGTACAGGACATGTTAGAAAAACTAAACTGGCAATCACTACAAACAAGAAGACTACAATCGAGACTCATACTTTTTTACAAAATCATACACCAATAAGTTGCAATAGACACTACTACAATCCTACAGACAACTGACCACAGAACCAGACAAGCACACCCCTACACATTCAGACACATATCTGCTACCAAAGACACATATAAATTCTCCTTTTTCCCACACACAGTTACACAATGGAACCTCCTTCCGGTAGCAGCAGTACAATGCACAACACTGGAGGGCTTCAAGGCACACATCCCACCCACAGTCCTTGAATCCCTCATGACAACACCCTAATATACCAACACTGTTTTTACCAACCTTTTTTATCTTATACCAATGCACTAGCAAAAAATCTAACAAAAAAAAACCCCCTTATCCACTTTTTCAATCACGCCTCTGTGCAACCAACCCCTTCACGATCCTTAATCATCAGTATTGATGGCGGATTGAAAACTTATGAAGATAAAGATATGGTCAGTTCAAGGACAGTCAAAATACCAGATGGATGCCTACCAGCGAAATCAGGAACCTGCATATAAAGTTTGAGAAACATACATTGAGTACTCTCAAGAAATGACGATAACTATTACTATCACAATCCAACATGGCCGTCAGTTGGCCATATTGGTTTTTTTAAAAACTAACGGTTAGACAATGCACAACTAATAACCAAGGGGAACCTGTATATGAAATTTGAGAATGATCCATCAAATATTTCTCAAGAAATAGTGATCATAATCTATTATAGTGGATCTAGACCAGGTCAATCATCGGCAACCAGATTGAGATAGCTCAACTGGTTGAGCATTCGTAAAGAGTTTGGTGGTAAGTTCCGGGTTCAAACCCCGGTCTGGTTGTGCATGGGTTATTTGGAGTTGGATAAGATAGCTATTCATCACTCTTCTATATGAGAGTTTAACTATGTAGCTATTGTTTGCTACTGTATATAGTAGCAACATTTCATAGCAACTTAATCAGCTATATATTCGCTCCATTACATGGGAATCTTTCATAGCCAATTAGTTAGCTAACAATTTCCCCAAACATACATGTACTGTATTGTCAATATTTTCATAGCCATTTCAATGGCTACTGGTTCATTCCTTATTACTATAAAAATGCACTGTATAGCTGTTGAGTTAGCTAACACAGATTTAGTGATATATCACAGGAAATTTATATAGCCATTTCAATAGCTAACCAATGCCCTTGATAATATACCACAAAATGTTGTATAGCTGTTGAGTTAGCTAACACAGGTTTAGTGATATATCATAGGGAATGTTTGTAGCCAAGTCAATGGCTAATGAATGACCTTTATAATGTCATCAATGTACTGTATAGCTGTTGAGTTAGCTAAAAACTTTGGTTGATATATCAAAGACAATTTGCTTATAGCCATTTCAATGGCTAACAAATTGCCCTCTATAATATCACCAATGCATTTCATAGCTAGCTGTTGAGTCAGCTAACACAATTGTCCCTAGTAAGGGGGCTTTCTGTGTAGCTACAGAGTTGGCTATCCCATCTCGCTGCAGCTGTGGATGTCAATCATGTAGACCATTACAATTAGAGTCTCAGTGGCTGGTCATCCATTTGATTTCATGGTCAATCCTATATTGTACATCTTTGATTGATATTTATTGAAGATATTGTTGTGTCCATATACAAGAGTGTGTGTGTGTGGTTGGGGCAGGGGTTTGCATAACATTTGATTAAATTTCTCATATTTTTTTCTGTTGTATAAAGGGGTTTATCCCTTTTGAACATCAGCTTAAATTAAATATAATAATGTTCATGCTGGACCCAAAATTATATCTGTAGCTGTTCATTCGATGCAAGGATACCCGAGCCACATTTTGTTTGCTTTATTTATAGAAACTCTTTTCTTTTGAAGTTAATTAATTTGTTTAAACAGACCTTTATTTACATGTATGAAGCGCATATGTATGCATGGATAGAGCTCTGGGATGGTTCCAAATCTTTAACTCGGTATTTTATCCCGGATAGTTCAAATTATATCATTAAACCTTGAAATTGAAAGCATTTCTGATTAATAATCCCATTTAATTTTGATTAAACAGCACACCACTAAAGATTACGTATGATATAGTTTTAACTTTCCAACAGTGATTCAGGATCAAATGCACTCAAGTTTTTGAACCAGTTCCTTTCCACGGAAGAAGAAAATGTAATTTGATTGCTTTAAAGACATTTCCCTAATTAGAGCTCTTAATTAGCTCGGTGTTTAGTTGTGTGATAATGTCACATTCATATAGATGTTTGTATTTTTTTTCATTTGTGTTATGTTCCTTCGTTGTTCCTTTTAATTTGATCCACCGTAGTTTTGGGAGATTATCCGGAAATGGGTAAGTCCAAGCGGAATATTTTGAGACAACAGCAAGTTCGCCGAGTTTAGATAGTCCATTCTAATGCAAGTGCAGTATTTAACATGATTACAGACTGTGGTGAGTATTGCTTCACTAATATCTCTATTTCTTTGCATGTTGTTAAGCCCATTTGTAGATAAATATCTATATGTACACAGTCATTTACCCATGCAGTTCAGTCATGGGTTTCATTGTGTAAACTAATGCTTTGTTAGGGACAGTATCTGTTTATATTAATATTGCTGGTTATGAATATCAATATAAATGCATGTTTATTTACAAGTTTTACAAGTAAAAGAACGCATATTTATGTTATTATGGAGGTGTTGCACACAGTGCATATAGGGATTTAGTCAGAGTTTGAGACACCTAGCAGTAATCTCCTTAATTATTGTAAATAAGGGAGACAAATTAACTTTTACAGTATCTGGTGCTTCGTTCAAAGTACGTACCTATGGCACATTTTGGTTATTACAGACAGGTGGAACATGTCTTATATGAATCATACATCATCCTTTACATATTACAATATTTATTAAATATACGCAGTTGATGTTATTACTTAAACGTTTGTCGTCATTGGCGGCCAAAAACTGGAATAGTACAAAGGTTCACAGAGAGAAGCAATGGTGTGTCTCGTATTATATTCGTTGCCATGTTTGCACCTTACGACAGACACAGAAACTTCATTTTTTTACGTAACAAAATCAATTGATTGTAATTAATTGTCAATTGTACTTAAAATTTGTTTTTATTTTTCGTATAACTACTCAACGCTCATCCTACGTGGTGACTAGGAGAAGGAAAATGCCAGGACTGCGATGAAAAAATAACAAATTGACAGACAAACATTTGTACAGGTAAGGTAAAAGTTAGACTATTGAATAAAATAATGCATGCTTTATCATTTTTGTTTCGCCTTCAATGATGGTCAAGGAAAGCAAGACTAAGGTGTCGCTTTTCATATGGTAGCTTCAACATTTGTGTGCAAGTCAACGTTTCAGTGTTATTGTTATTTGAATGAGTTGTGAGACTTGGTCATGCACATTACTCAATTGCTATATCATATTGTATGAACACCAAACCTAAAAATGGCAGGTAGCTATAGTTTACAGGTTCTGGTATTTTCGAGTAAAAAATTTGAAGTCTACTGTTTTCAGTGTTAATACTGATATCCGAATGAATTGAAACTTGGCCAGGTTACTAATACATGTACCATCATACTTCATGAATATGAAATTTGGCCAGTTTACTGTAAACATCATACTAATCACATATTAAAATCAATTTTTATTTTTATGCCCCCGCCATGAAATGGGGGGCATATATATAGTGTTACCCATGTCTGTCCCGTCCTGTTCCGTTCCCACGGGGGCATTTATGTCTCCCAGACATTTCTAGTTTTTAACTAGTATCCTATTTTATAGACTTCATAAATTTCAATTATCAACTGCAACTTTATTAACATGTAGTATTATTTAGGGAACACATTATTAATACTATCATGCTGGAAACGTAATCTCAAATTAACGGATATATAGGTTTACAGGTTCTTGTATTTTTGGTAAAAAAAAAATCAAAATTTTGAGAATCTACTTTTTACAGTGTACACATGTAACTGATATCAAATTGAAACTTGGCCAGGTTACATGATGTACCATCATGCTGTATGTGGTACTTTGTCATACTGTTGTATTTTGAATGGGGTTTGACATTATTGACAAAGGGGAAAAGGCAAAACATAGAATGTGCAATTCTTGTATAATCTTTGGTTTTATAACATGTTTGTACACTTTCGTTTTGTATAGTTTTTGGTAGCTGTTCAGTTAGCTAACAGTTTCGATGGTATAATCAAAGGGCTTTTTATAGCCATTTCAATTGCTAACAAATTGCCCTCTATAATATCGCCAATGCATTTCATAGCTGTTGAGTCAGCTAAAATAAATCTGAGTGTTTATATATCAAAAGCAATTTTCATAGCCATTTCAATGGCTAACAAATGCCCTTCATAATATCACCAATGCACTTCATAGCTGTTGAGTCAGCTAACACAATTGTCCCTAGTAAGGGGGCTTTCTGTGTAGCTACAGAGTTGGCTATATCCCATCTTGCTGCAGCTGTGGATGTCAATCATGTAGACCATTACAATTAGAGTCTCCGTAGCTGGTAATCCATTTGATTTCATGGTCTGTTATATTATGGTCATCTAGTCAGTCAAATACCTATATTGTATATCTCTGATCAACATTACAGTTTGTTCCACTGTACTAGTACTGTTACTGTATAAGTATAAAGAGGCCAATAGATTTGACATCAATGCACAATTTAAATGACATTGTATTCTAAACCCAACATCATCAGATGGTGAGCTAATCAAATTGCCTTTTGCCCGTGTTCCATCCTCAAGCAATTCTTGCTATATTTCTTGCAAAGTGTTGGATGGATCGCTCTCAAGTTTTATTTGTGGTTCCCCTTGGTTGCACAAATTGGATTTATCCTAGATGGATCATTCTCAAATTTTACATAAACATTTCTATATCCATAGTTGTGCATTGTCCTATTTTTTTTTTATTAATCCCATAAATAACATGGTTGACAAGAAGTTTTCATCTTGGATTTTGACAGTAATAATTTCTTATCACTATTTTTTAGCTCACCTGATCCAAATGACTAAGATGAGCTTATGCCATACTGTGGCATCTGTCCGTCCATCCTTCAACAATTGATTATAATTATCTTCTTCTTAACCACTGATCAGAATTTAATTAAATTGGCAAGGGAGTATCCCTATGTGGCTGGGATTAAAATTTATACAAACGATGGGACTTACCAGGGGCCTTAGGGGTGGGGCCAAAAGGAGTCCATTTGGCAATATTGAAATTAAATTTCTTCTTAGAAACTTAGCAATGTATGCTAGTATTTATATTTCAGGGGTAGCATCCCAAAGTGGCTGGGATTGAAATTTATGCAAATGATGAGGCTAACCCCCGAGGGGCCTGAAGGGTAGAGCCAAAAACTGACAATTTATCTATATTTGATATAAACCAATTTCAAATAATTTTCCTCCACATGTTCTTTTGAATCAGAAAGCCATATGTATTCATCAATTACATTATTGCATGGCAGTGTACTGTTGTGGCAGCTAATCCCACACTGGAAAAGTGTGTGTAATTTTACTTACATGTGGCTTTTTGTCACATTTGTTGAAATTCAGGTGAGCGATACTGGTCCTCTGGTCCCCATGTTTGTAAGACACAAGGAGGGCCTGTATTGCTCACCTGGATACCAGACAAAGTCTGAAGTGACCTATTCTTATCGTCTTTTGTCCATCATTTTGCATTATCCGTAAAGAATTTACACTTTCAACTTCTTTTCAAAACCCCCTGAACCCTGGCCAAATATGCACCAAAATTGTGAATTATATGGTCCCTAATCCCCTAAGGGCCAGAAGGTGTCAAATTAGTTAGAACTTCAAAAATCTTCTTCTCCAGATCCAGATATGCTCTGGTTACTCAAGTAAACCTGAGTGGTAACAAACAAGAAACACTTGAAAGAAAAATCCAAAGAAGTGAAAATAATTCAGGTGTGGCCCACCTCAACAAACCGAAGTTAGAAGACAGTTCAAAATGGACGCGTGTTTACAAATACTGAGTTTTAACTGCTGCAGTACTGATAACCGCGTAAAATTCATCTTGACTATTGCTGATATCAGTTAATCTTAACTAAATCTATAAATACAATAAGTTATTAGGCTTGATTTGCGCTTCAAGTTTTGCCAAAAGTTAAATTTTTTTTTTAAGTCCATAACCAGAACCCTTGCTATTATACCTACATGTAATTTCATACCTATTTCTCACATGTTATAGAAAATAAATAATATAGCAAGAGGCCCATGGGCCTTAACGGTCACCTGAGTTATGATCAGATACCAAGTACCAATAACTGCATATCTGGGTTTGGAGAAGAAGAGTGTTTTGAGCCCCTCCCCATTGTCCCGGGGCTAGGCCAGAGTCAAATTTATTCGACATCAAACCGTCATCTCCTGGTTATTTTTGTAACCAAAATTCAATTATCTCCAACTGAAAATGAACAAAATATATCCAAAAGTGTCATTTTCCTATATAAACTATAGTAAACTTCAAACCCTCCCCAGGGGAAAACCTGAAGTCTGTAGGGCCTGAAATTCACGATTTTGATAAAGCAACTTTTTAAGACCTGTCCATTGGTGAATAGTATTTAATTCCAGCATATCTGGTTCTGGAGAAGAAGATTGTTGAAATTTTAGACTACCCTTTTGAGACCCTCCTCACTGCCCCATGGGTGGGCAAGAGTCAAAATTCTTTCAACGTCAAACCATCATGTTCTGGCTATTATTCTAACAAAGTTTAAATTATCTCCAACAGAAAATGAACAAAATATATCCAAAAGTGTTATTTTCCTATATATGAACTAGTAAACTTCCCCAAAGGGGAACCTGAAGGCTGTGTGGCTTGAAATTCACAATTTTGATAAATCATCCTGACACAATTACATTGGTGAATAATATTTGATTCCAGATTATCTGGTTCTGTAAAGAACATTGTTGAAATTTTAGCCTAATTTACCCTTTTGAGCCCCTCCCCATTCCCCTGGGGGTTGGGCAACATTAAAAATTCTTTCAACGTCAAACCATCATCTGCCGGCTGTTATTCCAAACAATTTTCAATTATCTTTAACAGAAAATGAACAAAATATATCCAAAAGTGTCATTTTCCTATATATAATATAGTAAACTTCACAATTTTGATAAAGCACCTTAAGACCTTTTCTATTTATGAAGAGTATTTGATTACAGTATGACTGGGTCTTAAGAAGATTGTTAAAATTTTAGCCAATTTGACACCTTTGAGCCCCCTCCTATAGTCCGGGGTAGGGCCAGTGTCAAAATTCTTCCAAATTTAAGTCAAACCATTATACCCAGGTTATGATTCCAAACAAGTTTGAATTATTTCCAACTGAAAATGAACAAAATATAATTACAAAAGTGTCATTTTCCTATTTAAACTATAGTAAACCTTAATGCACCCCCTCCCCAAGGGGGAATGTGAAGTCTGAGGGGAATGAAATTCACAATTTGTATAAAACACCTTAAGACTTTTTTTTTATGAAAAGTATTTGATTCCTGCATATCTAGGTCTGGAGAAGAAGATTTTTGAAGTTTTAACTAATTTGGCCCCGTTTGGCCCCTCCCTCAGGCCCAAAGGGGGCTAGGACCATAATTTATAAATTTTTGTGCATCTTTGGCTAGGGAAAGTTCCTGCAAAATTTCATTCAAATCGGTTCAGGGGTTTTTGAGAAGAAGTTGAAAATGTAAATTGTTTACGGACGGCCGACACACGATGGACAAAAGACGGTTAGAAAAGGTCACTTGGGACTTTGTCTCAAAGGGACCTAATAAAATCAAGAACAGGATTCTAGAATATTTGGTGTACTTTATCTTCCCAAACTTGTGATCAATGTGACTTAACACGTATGTTAGTTAATGATGAAAATGATATTAGTCAAATTATTACAAGATATTTAACTGTTTGACACCTGAAGAAACCTTTCAATTATCAATATGACCAAAGTTAACCTTACATCATATAAACCTAACCTTACATCATATAAACCTTTTTTTGAAGTTACTATGTTCAGTTCGATATGTCATATGTCAAAATCTGCCCATGAATATTACACATGAGCAAAATTTTGAAATTAAAAATTAAATTAATTACTGAAAGTTACTTTGTGTTGAACGATAGAAAGTAACATAGCATTGAAAGGGCTAAACCCAGCCCAACTCCGGGTCTGACATATCATCTTTTATTATATAATGCATTTGATTTTCCTTAACTATACGCATAAGCTATATTTTGAACCATTTACCGGTGAAATGAACTATTGCACGGCTAAAATGACTATTGCACGGTAACGTGCGAGCTTTTGAACACCGCGTGACATTTCCTACCCTTTCAAGTGTCAAAGTCAGTCAGATGTCAATGCAACCAGACAACAACGGTGACTGGCGATTTCTACAGAAAAGTTTAGATTTGGAGTCGCCAATGGATACGGATTGATATTTTTGTGGTTATTACTCAGATAATCGAATATTTACTTTTTATTAGGTCATCTGACCCGAAGGGTCAGGATGACCTATAGCCATCATGCTCCGTCCGTCGCCGTGCGCCGTCTGTAAACTTTTCACATTTTAAACTTCTTCTCAAGTTCCACCAGTGGGATTGCACTGAAACTTGACAGAAATGATCCTGAGATGATCCCGACCAAGTGTTCTTATTTTTTGGGCCGGTCAGAAATCCAAGATGGCCGCCATGACTGCCATTTTGAAAACACATTTTAAACTTCTTCTCAAGTTCCACAAGTGGGATTGCACTGAAACTTGACAGAAATGATCCTGAGATGGTCCCGACCAAGTGTTTTTATTTATCGGGCCAGTCAGAAATCCAAGATGGCCGCCATGACCGCCATTTTGAAAACACATGAAGCATCAAGTGGATTCAAATAACAAAAGCAGAGACCAGATAAATGTTTTCATTCGACAAATATAAATCATAAAATGCTGACCTAACATCCCTCAGGTTCTCTTGTCCACTACTTAAATAAGGGTACATGTAAACATTGGCTGAAGTGTTAATTAAATGCAACAACAATTTCACATAACCCTTTGTAGACATACTGTAACATAATTGCATATATTCCTTTTCCAGTGATAAATTTATAGTCAGATGACCATTAAGGCCCCTGGGCCTCTTGTGTTATTTACATACAATGTACCAGAGTTCACGGCATACATTATAAAATTGATCTATTATTATTCAAAAACATGTTAATAAAATAAACAATTTCAGGGATTCAAAGTAAGTTTTAGTGATTATGTAATAAAACAAGTATATCTTGGGTGTCTTATTGCACTTTGCCTTCAACCTCGTGCAAAAGAACATCGTCGATTACCAGTAACTCGTGTCAAATATTCTGGACTATTGCACAGACACCCATGATATATTTGTATAATATATAGGCCTACCACCATTCTTCAGTGTACATTGTACATGGGCCATACCATTTTGATTTATTGTTCATCGGATTTACCGCTCCTGTTTTGGAAAAATTAAGTTAAAGTAAAAGTTAACGCTACCATGAAAAATGACGAATCCAGATATATTGTAAAATGGTTCAAAATTTAGAAAGCGCCATTCCGGATCATTTGAATGATTGAAACTAAGGTTAAAAATGGTATTTCAAGCGGTTTTTTTAGCACCAACATCAAAACAAGAGGGAAATGCACAGGGCTTTTCAGTTTTAAAGAAAACTGGGAATGTGTCAAATAACTATTTCTATCGTGTTGGTCCCTACAGAATCTGGTCGCCATAATGTATTGCAAAATACTACAAGAGATGGTTTATCATTCCAAGATGTCTTGATCAGATAAACAAAATACGGAACTCAAGCAGTCTCACTAAAAAGCACCTTCAAGCATCACCTGAACATATCGTTAAAAATAAGCGACATCAGAAGTTATGTTATTAATACAAATGTACGACTATAATAACACCTCTATAATGAATTTCAATTTGATATTTTTTACGAGCAATCATCTCGCCTTTAGGTTTTGTTTTATAGAGGTACATACAAGTATTTTATCATCATTAATTGATATCAATCTGATAAAATATGCATTCTGCATGAATAGAAGCATCTTGATACCTACAAGGGAAAAAATGTGGTTGCTAAAAGGTGTTTCCTGTGGCTTTGTTTAAATCACTGAAATTGAATGGATGGCATTGGGTTTTCTATTAAGAAGGTAATTTAACAAAGCTTTTCTCTCAAATATTGTTTTATTGAAAAGCTTTATACAAATAGTTTGTACCATGGAAATCATTTAAAAAAAAATGTCTCACCAGTTTAAATACATTTACTATTTGTTGATACATTGTATTAAAGATTTTATTGATATAAGCTTTCAATTTGAGGAAATTAAAATATGTTCATTATCAAGTACTTTCATTTTTACATCTCGAAGTTAAACACAAAAGGTGGTAAATATACATATGCATATCATAAATCATCGATAACTTGTTCGGCCTCCCTAACTAAATGTTTTGCTAGCGAACAACAAAGTATACTACTTGCCTTAAAATGGAATAATCATCTATATTAGCTTATTTTGTGTTAGAATTAAATCCAGTTATGGATGGTCGGGTGGTGCAGTGGATAGCGCACTTGCCTTTCACCAAGGCGGCCGGGGTTCGATTCCCCAACCGGACGTGAAAATGTATGGGGTCACCTGCCCGGCCATGTGGGTTTTCTCCTGGTAATCCGGTTTCCTCCCACAATAAGACCCCTTGCGCGCTAACATCCGGGCCAACAAGAGTGATTTATATAAGTTGGATAACTTGCTTCATAATTGTTGTAAAATAAAAGTTTATATTTATATATCCATTAAAAAGATGTACGTAACAAAAGAGACAAGATGTAAAATATGTAAGAAAGGGAAACCAATGTGTAAATTCTGGCACATGTGTCTCTGGATCTGTTAACAAACACCCCGGTTTTCATTTCTTTTTCATGACGGGGCAGGACAGAATTTCCGGTGACAGATCATGACATTGTGACCGATTCGGCAAAACAGCAGACGAGAAACTTGAAATTTCAATTCCGTATAATGTGTCCCAATTTATCAAAGTTGACAGAATGGCCACGCAAATCTCTTTATTTTTGGTCCATTTAAGCAATTATTGCACTTGTATCCTTTTTCTTAACTAGGAAATATACGGCAATATATAGTCCCTTTAAGACTATATGCTCTGATCCCAAGATAATAACTATACGCTGTTTTACAATACTGTTTCACAACAGTTGGATAAGCTCTATTATAATCCATTTACAAAAAAAAACCAAGACAAGAATTTCAGATATAGGATTAACCAAAATGGCGTTTACCCAAACCAGATGAAAAAAGATACTGCGTATACGTATGAAACTACAGACTTATATCACTACAAATATGAAAATTCAGTCTTCTGATATATACAAAATCAAAACCTAAATAACCACAAATTTCCAACTTTTACAACTACAGTTTTCCAAAATAAATAATTAAAAACTACAAAAATGATGCTATGGTAAACGACAGGTTTATTAAAAAGGTATGTTCGTGAGAGATACAAAATTTGTCAGGAGCTTACGGGAGCAAGCCTTGTCAGGCGCTAACCGAAAGTCCTTAGAGCATCGGAGAATGTTGTTGTTTTGATGAGTACGTATGGAATTAAACAATTAGAAATTTACACTTTAACACTTAAAGAAAGGTTAATGGTAGTTAACACAATGGATTCATTGGTCCATCTAGGCCTAGTCGTTGTCAGGTGCCATTAGGTAGAAATGTACATGTAGGCCAACTGATTCGACTCTGGGTCCCGTCTCTGATGACATATCAACTTAAGTCATTAAAGTTCACATAGGCCTAATATTGTTTCTTTGTGAAACTTCATCTTTATAATACTATATATTTCCATGTGCTGTAAATGAAAATGCAAATCACCAATGTAGGTTGGGGTTTAGCCAATCAGTGGACTGTATTTTGTGGTGACACCAGGTGGTGCACACTGTAGAAAGGGTAGTTTTGAATATTTTTCAAGCTCATTAAAAAAAAGTCAAACGAAAAGCTTACAGCTCACGCCTATGCTAAAAATTATCCTTTGGTTTATAAGAAAATAACACTTTAAGGTATATTTTACCCATTTTTTGGAGGAAACCATTCCTACTAAATGACCATTATTAAATCCCCAATAGTAAATTAGTTAGTTTCAATAGTTTTTTGAATTTTTATCCTGTAATGGCTGTATTTCACTTTGTTTTCATGTTGATTTCATCATTGAAATTGAGCTTGAGCTACCATACCTAACATTACTCAGGTGATCATTATTCATTGTCATCACATTATCAAGTGGAGGGGGGGGGGGGGTATTATATTCCTTCATACTTTTCCTTCATACTTCTGGTCAGTATTTGACTTGACATTATAAATCAAACATCAAAGAGTCCTCCCATACTGGACACCTAGCTTCAATGTATTTGGCTAGCCACATGTGAATAATTATTCACTCATGATCAGTCTGAGTTTATAAATGTTATCTGTGACCAGGATGCTGGAGACAACCATATCATTAGCAGCTGGATGGTCAGGTCCCTGAATGACCATACATATCCCTTCTGGTGGCAAGATTGATTAGTTTTATTTTGCTTGACATTCAGTTAACCTGAGGAATGGACTCCCACAGGGTTTATAACTGGAGATCCCAAGGTCCCCCAGACTCCTTTTGTCAGTCAAGTTGCTCCACAAGAGAAATTTGATAACAGGCAAAGTCTATGAATAGCCAGCTGTCTTTACATAAATAACATTGTAATACACATTATACCAAGTTATTGATAATGTGCAAACTAATAAACTGAAAACAAAAATTGCACACATAAACAAACGTCAAGTACCATACAAGATACAAGAATTTGTATTTTGTGCTATGTGTTTTAACAAATAAAATGCTTTTTCTACAACAGAATTTTGGTTCAAAAATGTATAAAAAAAATGAAAATGAACTAGAACAGTCATCTAAGAATAACAAGTTATCCCACTCAGATGCTTGTAGTTTATATTTTATCACATAACTGACCCGTTCAGTCATGTCATATGGCCATATGTCATAAAAATGGTATTACACACGTGTAATTACACAATTGTGACGTCATAAACAAATGACACCTTTATGTCATATGATTGTGTCGGTAGTAAAAATTGTATTATCACAGAAGAAATTTGCCTTTCTTATAGAGAATTAATTTGAGAGTTTTTTGTGAATTTTCTCATAAATATAAGTTATGTGATAAAAAGAATTTTACACTCGTGTCAATGTAATCTGAAATTTATTAAACTCATTAAATAATTTAATATATCATTCGCCTAAAGGCTCGTGACATAAGATTATCTACCTTGTTTAATAAAATCCATATTGCATCGACACTCATGAAAGATCCTCTATATACAGTATAGATACCGTAGTGACCTTTACTCAGGGGTCATCTTACTAAAATGAGAATTCAGTTGAGATACTTTGGCTATTAGGAACCAGGTTTAGATGTGTATGCAGATTTTTTTTAGCAGAAAGGAGGGGTGAAACTACAGGAACTAGAAGTTTATCTATATTTTTCAGTCCGTGAGAACTTCAAAAACAAAATTTTCATTTTACACTCCCCCCACTTTGACCCCCAAATTTTCTATGAGCCCATACAAAATCAGATGTTTTGAACATAGTACAATATGTAACTGACCTTAACTTATCTTCCTGCAAAATATTAGCCTTATCACTGATAGGCTGCAGAAAGGCCCAAATTGGCACCCCTCCTTTGGGTTACCATTGTAGTCAGGTCACTGTAAAAAAGTTTTTGTGTGAATGGCAGTAACTCACTAATCCTTCGATCAATTTTATTGAAACTAAGTCAAGTAGTCAGTGTAACTTATTTATGTCTACAGTTGGACACCTCAGGTATGATCCAATTATTCATTCAAACATTATAGCCAATTGAAGTTAGGATTTTAATAAAATTTATTGATTTAATGCAATGAGCAAACAGGGAACTCCTTCTGTCAAAATATTGTGCTATTTTAGGTATTGTAGTAAGAGTTTATTTCCCCCCTTAAACAAATATCCTTTACAACTGTTATTATAATAATTATTCTTAGAGTATAATTATCAGTGAATTCTAGTTATTTGTAACAAAATATATGTTGATTTTAATATATATATATATTTTGATTAAATGCAATTGTACTGTTAAACAATTTCCTTTAATTTAATTGTATGTAGAAGTGTCACAGGTTTATAGTCATAAAATACCCATGGATTGTGAAAATAGTCTGATTTTCTTGCATTTTTCATCAAATTACTTCTGTAGAAAATCTTTTCAAAAGAAGAATGGTAGAATTAAATATCAAATTCTTATTTTATTCACCTTATGAGAATATATGCAGAAAAATGATTTTCCTTCAGGATCTATTACTACAGTAAAACTTGAATACAATAAACTTGGTTAGGACAAATTTTCATGTATAATGAAATAAAAATCAATCCCCGACTGCACACACTATATAATATTAATAATATAACCACTTGTACAACAAATTTTTAATATCAATTTTTTGTTCATAACAAACTCATTCTTGTGTCCCTTCATCTCACTGTCTTAATAAATAAACACTATAAACATAATGAATCCCCAATCAACCGCCAAAAGGACTTTCAGCAAAAGTCCATTTCGACCTTTTTTGGGGAAAAGCCAAAGGTGAAACTTATTAACCTTTGAAAAGATCATACCCAAGAGATTTAATTATGGGGGCTATACAAGTATATAGATAAAGCAAGAAACGAAACACAGAGTTCATTATTAACTGAATTAACAGTAACAAAAGATGAAAATTCTATACCGTTATAAATTTACATCTAATTTGAATATTATACAACAACACAGATTGTATATTACCTAAATAGAAATTACCGCCCCTTGAAACAATGAAAGACACCTGACATGTGCACTACTTTCGGTGTATGTTGTATCTTTGCCCTGACGAGCTGTAACTGGCAAAACTGGTCGGTGAATAAAGTTTAAATATTTACTTAAAATTTTGAAGCTGTTGAATGTTGAGATACACTACCTACTATTATCTTTGTTATTATAACCATCGAGTGACTCCCGGTGTCATGTGAGATTTGTATCTCGCAAAGGATAAGTACCCGGACACTAAAACTGGCCATAGGATTAGTATCCGGGTACAATATTTGGCCATAGAATTAGTATCCAGATACCATTTATAGGATTTTTATACCCAACCACCCGCCCCCCCCCCCCCCCTCCTAGGAATTGTATCCCCCCTCAGCTTTATTATGATATCAATGGGAAAATTGAAGAAAAAAATGAATTTGATTATCTAACTAAGAGAAATCATTTTTTATGAAAAATATGAATAAATATCTAATCTTATAACTGATTAACTATCTATATACAATACAAATTGATGGATTAATATGTTCATTTTTTTCTAATATTAATTATAATCCATTAGTTTTAAAAATTGTTGGAAATAATTTGCTGATTAAGCCTGGCATTTACTAACACTTCAACAGATAGAGACGGGGGTTCCGGCGTTCCCCACTTTTTATAAAACAAAAAGGAAAGTGCTGATATAGGAGAACATTGGCAAACCAATTACTGTGTAAAAGTTACCTGTATGCAAGGTACCTGTGTCTATAAACTATAGACTATAGTATATATATATACAATGTAAGAATAAATACATGATTGCACGAGTGAAATATTTTATAATTTTACTCTAATCCATTCATTTAATCTTATTAATTAACATTATTACATATTACATCCATTAAAGTAAAATTAAGTATCTTTCATTCAATATAACATATATATAAGCACATGCGTTTATATAGTAAAACATTAAAATACTAGTACATAACGATTACATATATTTAATTCAATATTTCAAACATTTTTAATTTACATGTTGCATTATAAACAAGATAATTCAACGAATTACAGTCCCCCACCGGGTTGTTATCTCGAGATCCAATAGCAATGAGTGTGAATCTCGAGATGCAATAAGGTCATGTATTTTCTTCAATGTATTGAAAGGTGAAGATGTAGTTTACAGAGACCCGCTTCTATACAGGAACCATCCCATTCTCACTAAATACATGTACACTGTAGGTATACTCTATAAATGATCTCTATATAAAGGACACAAGTCTATGAAGGACACCTTTAGTTTTTCTATTGGGTATCCTTTATAGACAGGTTTTACTGCAATAGACATGAAATTGTAATAATAATAACAAGATGTTGTTTGTTATGCTTACATTGAATTCAACAGTACTGTATATTGATTAAATGGTGATCTGAGAAGAACACAGGTTTGTTTGTCACTGGGAATAATTTGGATGAGAAGACCAAGTCAAGAATTCCTCCAAGGCAATGGGTAGGCGTGGTCAGTTGTGTTGGTGAAGTTTACAAGATTTTTGAAGGCTGTTCATCTTTGCGAAGTCCATGTTGAAATCTCCAACAACAAGAATGTTTGTACAATTATGTAACTTTGCTTGTGTTGTGCATAGCTTGAATAACTGTCGAAATAAATGTCACAGTGACCCAGTTTTGGTACACGACACACCATCTTCCCACGGGGAACCATACTACCAAGTATTAAGTTCTAGTGCTTTATAGTGTAGGAGATAGAGCCCGGACAAGGTATTTGTGTAACGTAGGTCAGAGGTCAAAATATAGGTCACAGTGACCCGGTTTTGTTACGCGACACACCGCCTTCCCATAGGGAACTATACTACCAAGTACAAAGTTATAATCCTTAATAGTGTAGGAGATAGAGCCCGGACAAACTTTTACTTTAATGTAGGTCAGAGGTCAAAATATAGCAAAATAAAGGTCACAGTGACCCAGTTTTGGTACGCGACACACCGCCTTCCCACAGAGAACTATACTACCAAGTATAAAGTTCTAATCCTTAATAGTGTAGGAGATAGAACCTGGACAATTTTTTCTTTCTTTAATGTAGGTCAGAGGTCAAAATATAGGTCACAGTGACCCGGTTTTGGTACGCGACACACCACCTTCCCACGGGGAACCATACTACCAAGTATTAAGTTCTAGTGCTTTATAGTGTAGGAGATAGAGCCCGGACAAGCTTTTTCTTTAATGTAGGTCAGAGGTCAAAATATAGGTCACAGTGACCCGGTTTTTGTACGCGACACACCGCCTTCCCAAAAGGAACCATACTACTAAGTATTAAGTTCTAGTCCTTTATAGTCTAGGAGATAGAGCCCGGACAAACTTTTACTTTAATGTAGGTCAGAGGTCAAAATATAGCAAAATAAAGGTCACATTGACCCGGTTTTTGTACGCGACACACTGCCTTCCCACAGAGAACAATACTACTAAGTATTAAGTTCTAGTGCTTTATAGTGTAGGAGATAGAGCCCGGACAAGCTTTTTCTTTAATGTAGGTCAGAGGTCAAAATATAGGTCACTGTGACCCGGTTTTTATACGCGACACACCGCCTTCCCACAAGGAACCATACTACCAAGTATTAAGTTCTAGTGCTTTATAGTGTAGGAGATAGAGCCCGGACAAGCTTTTTCTTTAATGTAGGTCAGAGGTCAAAATATAGGTCACTGTGACCCGGTTTTTGTACGCGACACATCGCCTTCCCACAAGGAACAATACTACTAAGTATTAAGTTCTAGTGCTTTATAGTGTAGGAGATAGAGCCCGGACAAGCTTTTTCTTTAATGTAGGTCAGAGGTCAAAATATAGGTCACAGTGACCCGGTTTTTGTATGCGACACACCGCCTTCCCACAGGGAACCCACACACTTAGTATGAAGTTCCAGTGTCTTATAGTATGGGAGATAGAGCCCGGACAAATAGTGTGCGGAAGGACGGACGGACGGACGGACGGACGGACGGACACAACGCAAACCTATAGTCCCCCCCCGGATTCCGGTGGGGGACTAATTATCAATAGTATATCTTTACTATTAACTTAAAGTTCATTAGTCAGTTGCAATATTTGCATTCCATTGTTTAATTACAAATACTTTAGAACAAAATAACAAGCTTTATTGTGTATTCGTCGATTAAACTAAAGCATTCGATAGTGACAAAACTCATGAAAATTTTGGCTTAAAATTTGGAAAAGTGGAATTTGAGGTAAGTTGTTGAATGTAATCAAGTCAGTTAAAGAAAATGCAAATTTTGTACATATTTTATATACATGTCAGACTTTTGCAAGGGGAGGCTTTTAATTATCGCCCATGCTGTTTTCTGTGTTATCAATTACAACTATTAAATTTATTTCATATAGTATACGCTGATAATACAGTTTCTGTCTCGCCTCGACGATAGTCAAGAAAGCGAGACTTAGGTGTTACTTTTCCGGCGACGGCAGCGGCGTCAACATTTGCGTTAAAGTCCACTTTTCACAGTGTTATAATTATCCAATTGAATTGAAAGTTGGTCACATTGTTCAAATCATCATACTTAATACCTTACCTCAATTTAAATGAAATCGTGTTACAGGTTTTGGTGTTTTGGGGCAAAAACAAGGGAATTTTGAGAATTTGCGTTAAAGTCCACTTTTTACATTGTTACAGATATCCGATTGAATTGAAACTTTATGTAGTTACTATAACATCATCATACTGAACACCGTAATGAGATTTGGAGGACATTTATATACATGTTTTGCTGTTTTGGGTCAAAAACATGGTAATTTTGAGAATTTGCATTAAAGTCCACTTTTTATAGTGACACTGATATCAGATTCAATTGAAACTTACAGTAGTTACTGATATTATCATACTGAACACCATAATGAGATTTGGAGGAAATTTATTTGCAGGTTCCGCTGTTTTGGGGCAAAAACATGGGTATTTTGAGAATTTGCGTTAAAGTCCACTTTTTATAGTGTGACTGATATCGGATTCAATTGAAACTTAAAGTAGTTACTAATATTATCATACTGAAGACCTTACTGAAAATTGGAGGAAATTTTTGGGTAAAAACATGGGAATTTTGAGAATTTACGTTAGCATCCACTATTTATAGTGTTATTGATATGTAATTAGATTGAAACTTGGCTATGTTACAGATATAATCTTGCTGTATGTATTTTGTCACAATAATTTTTACGTTGGGACTTAAATATTATCGGCAAAGCGGGAAAGGCAAGACATACAATTACGTGTAATTCTGGTATTTTCAGAAGATGTTGAAGATCTTCAAAATATGCTAATTTGTTTGCAGGTTTATACTGAAAAAAGGAGTTTAGGCCATACCAATTTGATTTATTGTTCGTCGCAAAATGAGATTTCAAAATTGAAGCGAGCGGGCACAATTTTTTTGTTTTTACAAAATGTTGAATTCCTTGAAATTTCGAGCGAGCAGTAGTTTTCAAAAGAATTAATGTCAGAATACGTGTTTGACTATCAATATAATGTATCACCAAATAATACACATATTTAAATTGTTGAAGCGGTTTTTTAATCATTTCCATGGTTCAAACTACTTGTATAATGAAGCTGTACAATAAAATAGCATTTGAGAGAAAAGCTTTCTTAAATAACCTTCTAATAGAAGACCCAAGGTCATTAATTCAATTAATAATTTAATTGCACTTTACGCTTGGGCTAAAGTGAGAACCAAAATGTGACTGTACAGGGTAACACAACATAAATACTATATAGAATAAATCAGTTCACAGTCTAGTTATCTTCTGATTCGTCATCTCTTCAGGTGCACTTTATGCTGGAGTTAAAGTGAGAACGGAAACTTAGATACCTACTACAAGAAAATGTAAAACATTAAGTATAAACCAAAATTAAAACAAAATGAAATCAAACTACACCCACAACAATCACAGCTTCTCACCTCGTCAGGTGCACTTGAAAAAGTGAATGATCTGTAAAGTTGTATTATACACATACAAAAAACCTTCATACAATTCTGACACACTAAAACCTCCCCTTGGTCAATGGGTGCCCCCCCCTCCCCCCTTGGTCAATGGGTGCCCCCCTCCCTCCCCGCCCCCCCTCCCCCCTTGGTCAATGGGTGCCCCCCTCCCCCCTTGCTAATCTCTCTTTCTTGGCACATTCTCTAATTCCTATAACTTTGCTAATCTCTCTTTCTTGGCACATTCTCTAATTCCTATACCTTAATATTTTCTCTGTCAAATGTGAAATACATATGTAATACATTGCTGTAGTAAGTTACTAGTTGATCATACACAGTAGCCACAACCTCCAGAAAGACAGTGTTTACATATCAATCCACATAGATCACTTAACTAAAACTTTTTAAATAAGAAGAAAAGCCCAGCAGTTGCTTTACAGCACCCTTCTAATTCTTATGCACCCCCCCCTCTCTTTCCTATATACATATTAAAAAAAACCCAAACAAACCAAAAAACCCAAAACTCCAAGCAATCTCCCCTCTCAAACCCCGTAACGCTGTCCTCTAACCTTCTTGTCCTACAGAAGGGACTTTAAATGGGTCCAGTGTAGGGTGATCGAGTCACGCCTTGCACGTTAAAAATCACTCCGCTGGTGTTCGTAAAAGAGTAGGCGAACTGCTAGCCGCCAAAGAGTATAGGTTAAAGGTTAAGACAAGAGTAAGGCTTTAAGTGACACTCAAAATTGTAACCCCCTAATGTATAGCTACTTGTACATCAGTGCCCAATAACCCCCTAATGTATAGCTAATTGTACGTCAGTGCCCAATAACCCCCCCTAATGTATAGCTACTTGTACATCAGTGCCCAATAACCCCCTAATGTATAGCTACTTGTACGTCAGTGCCCAATAACCCCCTAATGTATAGCTACTTGTACATCAGTGCCCAATAACCCCCTAATGTATAGCTACTTGTACATCAGTGCCCAATAACTCCCTAATGTATATAGCTATACTAGTACGTCAGTGCCCAATAACCCCCTAATGTATAGCTACTTGTACGTCAGTGCCCAATAACTCCCTAATGTATAGCTACTTGTACGTCAGTGCCCAATAACTCCCTAATGTATAGCTGCTTGTACGTCAGTGCCCAATAACCTCCTAATGTATAGCTACTTGTACGTCAGTGCCCAATAACTCCCTAATGTATAGCTACTTGTACATCAGTGCCCAATAACCCCCCCTAATGTATAGCTAATTGTACGTCAGTGCCCAACAACCCCCCTAATGTATAGCTACTTGTACGTCAGTGCCCAATAACTCCCTAATGTATAGCTACTTGTACGTCAGTGCCCAATAACCCCCTAATGTATAGCCACTTGTACGTCAGTGCCCAATAACTCCCTAATGTATAGCTACTTGTATGTCAGTGCCCAATAACTCCCTAATGTATAGCTACTTGTACGTCAGTGCCCAATAACCCCCTAATGTATAGCTACTTGTACGTCAGTGCCCAATAACTCCCTAATGTATAGCTACTTGTACGTCAGTGCCCAATAACCCCCTAATGTATAGCTACTTATACGTCAGTGCCCAATAACCCCCTAATGTATAGCTACTTGTACATCAATGCCCAATAACCCCCCCTAATGTATAGCTAATTGTACGTCAGTGCCCAACAACCCCCCCTAATGTATAGCTACTTGTACGTCAGTGCCCAATAACTCCCTAATGTATAGCTACTTGTACGTCAGTGCCCAATAACCCCCTAATGTATAGCCACTTGTACGTCAGTGCCCAATAACTCCCTAATGTATAGCTACTTGTATGTCAGTGCCCAATAACTCCCTAATGTATAGCTACTTGTACGTCAGTGCCCAATAACCCCCTAATGTATAGCTACTTGTACGTCAGTGCCCAATAACTCCCTAATGTATAGCTACTTGTACGTCAGTGCCCAATAACCCCCTAATGTATAGCTACTTGTACGTCAGTGCCCAATAACCCCCTAATGTATAGCTACTTGTACATCAATGCCCAATAACCCCCTAATGTATAGCTACTTGTACGTCAGTGCCCAATAACCCCCTAATGTATAGCTACTTGTACATCAATGCCCAATAACCCCCTAATGTATAGCTACTTGTACGTCAGTGCCCAATAACCCCCTAATGTATAGCTACTTGTACATCAGTGCCCAATAACCCCCTAATGTATAGCTACTTGTACGTCAGTGCCCAATAACCCCCTAATGTATAGCTACTTGTACGTCAGTGCCCAATAACCCCCTAATGTATAGCTACTTGTACATCAGTGCCCAATAACCCCCTAATGTATAGCTACTTGTACATCAGTGCCCAATAACTCCCTAATGTATATAGCTATACTAGTACGTCAGTGCCCAATAACCCCCTAATGTATAGCTACTTGTACGTCAGTGCCCAATAACTCCCTAATGTATAGCTACTTGTACGTCAGTGCCCAATAACCCCCTAATGTATAGCTACTTATACGTCAGTGCCCAATAACTCCCTAATGTATATAGCTATACTAGTACGTCAGTGCCCAATAACTCCCTAATGTATATAGCTATACTAGTACGTCAGTGCCCAATAACTCCCTAATGTATATAGCTATACTAGTACGTCAGTGCCCAATAACTCCCTAATGTATATAGCTATACTAGTACGTCAGTACCCAATAACTCCCTAATGTATATAGCTATACTAGTATGTCAGTGCCCAATAACCCATTAATGTATAGAGAAAAATATTTGATCAAAAGTAGGGAGGGGTCTTATTCACAAATACACCTCTGTTCACAAAAGTCTGCTATCTTTGATATACTACTGTTTTGATCTAGGAACTCAGGACACACTATACCAGTGATGTTATTCTTGTTGTTTGTTTTATCAAAATAACAATTTACATTCAGAATGATTAATAACAGTGACTACAAGTTGGTGGTACCCGGTGCTGTTGATTTTCTTAACAGATTTTCTATAAGCAATTGGTCTAGATAATTCAATTTATCAAACATCATCTTGTATGAATTTTCATTTAAAGTAAATCAGTATTTATTTAGAAACAACAATACCATTCAGATGTGTAAAAGGAATTAATATCATGACAATCATACAGGTGAAATTAACACAAAACCATTGTCTGAATCATACAAAGCAACAAACCAACTTATCTGAGTTGAGTCTGGAAGCATTGAGAGCAAGAGACATATATTTATGAATAAAAGTCTTCCAAAAAATGCTAAGGCCATCTGCAGAATGGTTGATACAAATTTCAGAATGACAATTTTAACAAACTGATATTGACGGAAAAATCATATTTGAAACAAACTACTTGGGAACAAACTACTTGAAATTGAATTAACTTCTCTGTTAAAACTCTAAAATAATATGTTTTATTTTCTTCTTTAATACAGACTTATAATTACATCACAATGGATCACCTACAAGAAAAATATTTCGTTTGCCAAATGCATAACCACTTAAAACATGAAAGTATGGTGTTCTTAACACCAGCTTAACAACGTTTTATTTCAAGTTTAGCCATATAGATATATCTTTTTCGCACCTAGTTAGATACTTTTCATGTTTATATACAAAATTTAAAAAAAAAAAAAATCAAGATGCTTTTAATTACAGTCACCCATCTTGTTCCATTGCAAAATTTGGGAGGGGGCTTATTCATGAGACAGGGCTTATTCCCGAGAAAATATGGTAGTAAATTCTTTAAAATATTTCTTCTTTTTTAGGAATGACAAGATATTGCCCAAATTTATTCTGAAATATCCTTTAGTGAAGAGAATTCAATTTTGTTTAAATGGTTGATCTGACTCCCCTGGGGCCTGATGGGCAGGGCCCAATAGGGAAAATAAAGTAAAGTCTTTAAAATCCTTCTCCTTCTTGAGGAATATATTAGGATTTTGTTAAAATTTGAACTAAAGTTTCCTTGGGTGAAGGGGATCTAATCATTATAAACCGTGGGTCTGACACCCCATGGGGCTTGGGCGGGGCCTAATCAAATGTTTAAGGATCTGCTCTTGAGAGGTTTCATTCACGTTAAATCTCGTTTTGATCTCATGTGAAATATTTTTGTAATATCTCAATATTTATTATCAAGTTTGATAGAAAATATGCATCTGAAAAAATGTTGCAAAAAATTAGATGTCTGTTATTTGTAAACTATTTTTAGAAGAATTTTAAAATGCGTTATGGCAGCCATTTTGAAAATTAGTATTCCTGTGTATTTCATCCACTTCACGAACAGCCAAACTTTCATGATTTTTGTGCTTGATTGACATTTAAAATCATCAGTGTGTCGCCATTTTTCATTACAGCAAGTTCATTTTTACTGTACAACTTCTTTATGTTCATTATAAAGCAACTATTATGCAACAATGACATTTTTGGTATATTTTTAGGATATTTAGTGTAATTGAAGCGATTTTTATTTTTGACTCAAGAAAAGTGAAAAATAACACATTTTATAATGGGACAAAAAACAAGCCCGCTACCCCCCAGTTTTTATGACTTTTTTAGAATGAGAAACCCATTGGCTTTTGATTTGCCAAAAAAGTTTGTCTCTAGAATTTTTTTTATAAAGCATTAAATCTGCAAAAAATGATGAAAAATGGGGTATTTTCTCATTAAAAAATAAGGAGTAGGGGTAACTAAAATTTATCTTTTAAGCTAAAAGAATACTTTAAAGACTTTTTTCTTCTGTAATTAATAAGAAAATACTATTTTTGTCAATTCTGCAAAGATTCATACTTATGTGATCACAAATCTGGAAGATATTGAATGAAATTGTCCTGCAATTGGCCAAAACAGCAATTTTTCACATAAATCACATTTTGCTCATTTAGCTATCTTTGACAGAGCAATGCACAAAAACGAATGCACTACCATATATTTCTTTTTGCATTTTCTGCTATGCAATGAACTCCCTTTTCCAAAAATGCATATAAGAAAAAAAGTTAGTCGTCAGAAAATTTCAACTTTTCACAGAAGAAGATCATTACAGGGAATTTAAAAGCAATTTCAAAATCCTGTTTCTTTAGAGGTGACAGGATATTGACCAAATTTTTTTAGAAGTATCCTCAAGTGTAGGGAATTCAATTAAGGATTGAATGTCTATTTTGTTGCTTGCATGGGCTGATGATCGAAGGCACTTAGTCAACCTCACGCAAATGAACTGAACTGCGAATCAACGTCATGAATTGGTCACAGCTGAAGCGAATCAAATAAAACTGTCGAAAATCTGATTGTGGTTAGGCCTAAGCATATTGAATACAATTCAATAACAGTGGAATTGGGCTTAGCTTATTGAGGAAAGTGTAATGAATAAGATTGGTTGAATGTAATCAACTAGATAAGTGATTTGACCATTTTAAATTTAGTATATATAAGAGACAGACCCAACAAAAGGTTTTTAGCTCACCTGACCCGAAGGGCCGCTGAGCTTATGCCATGGCACATTGTCCGTTGTCTGTCAACATTTCCTTTAAATTGCTACAAGACACTTAATACTGCATTAATTTTAACCAAATTTAGTCAGAAACATCCTTTGGAGGAGGGGAACAGATTTTGTATAAATGGTTACTCAACCCCTTGGGGCCGGGCCCAATAGGGGAATAAGAGGGAAAGCATTTTAAATCTCTACTTGTCTCAAAGTACTGGATGAATTTGAACAATGACAGACCCTGATTAGTAAATTAGGTGGCATACTTAGGCCATGCCTTCATTTATACTTAACATGGTAAAGGCTTTCTAATAAGGGTTTCACAAGCTTTTTGCTGCATAAGTCATTGTCTGGTTTCAACCATGTATTGGTATATCATAAAATTGTTCTGTTGAAATGGAATACTGCTTTTCATGCTTGTAATTGCAGACAATCCTGGCGCCATTAGGGCAGTGAGACGATCTTGCCAGATCTTGCCAACCGGTGGCTCACAACCACAGGGATATACTACAACCTTCTAGGAATTTGCAAGACATTGTTCCAACTGTTGGAAAATGCAGGTGCTAACCAGCTGTCTTTCTTCATGGCTTCGTTTGACAACCAATACTTTTCATTTAAGTGCTGCTAGTTCTGCAGAATGTTTTCCTCGATGAAGAAAAATTAACAGATGGGAAGGTGGCAGTCTATGGCATTTAAACGTATATGATTGCCTTCAGTTTTTGACAGGTGATACTACCATTAGTGTAACCTTACTGCAACACATGTCTGACCTTTTAGTCAGTGGGTCTACTGGTCAATAGTTGATAGTAGTTTTACACTGTAATTACATATCATTTCCTTCATTGTAACAACAAATCAAAATTCTGTGTTTATGATTGAGGGGATGTCGTAATGTCTTAACAAAAAAAATATACAAAGCACTGTGTGGTGATCATAAACAGGACATTATTTTGGGCTGGGAAGTTCTGTGAATATCTTTTCTTATGTGAAAGAAAACTACTTCCGGGCATTGGGTCGGGAAGTTCTTGATGTATAGTATATCATTTTCTTGTTTCACAATATGCTTGTTATGCTGTCCACCATGTCACCAAGATCTGTTGTATATATCCTACTGTGATCTGATAATGTCTTTGTTTTATATTCTATATGTTATGCCTTCAATTGCCTTTGCCACGTTTATTTTTTCATACATTAAGTTGATTCTTTGGCTTTAGACCAGGAAGTTTTGGGTATATCTTTTCTTTTGTGTAAATACTATAACTCCCGGGCATTTGGTCAGGAAGTCTTCAAGAAGTTATGTATATTCTTTTCTTTTTCTTGTTTTAATGTTGGCAAAAATGTTGCCAAGTATATATACATTGTATGACAATCATCCGAGAGTGAATTAGTTTCTGCCTTTAATTAGCTTTGGTATGTCACTTTTTTAGTTTATTGATTATTTGCACCTAACATGGCAGCAGATAGCAGAGAGATCATGATCATGACCCATGGTTAGCTTATCTCTGTGGTGTTTTTCATTACCCCATCTTAGACTTGACTCTCTATTTGAAAAAAAGTTTTATAGATGTACGTACAACTTTTGTTTGACTCTTTATCTAAAAAAGTCCATTCATTAATTTTCTTTTAAGTTCATTGAAGAAAAAATATTAGTGCAAAGTTAATTGGCATTTAAATATCCAACCATCCCAGATATACCATGATATTTGGCTAGGTCAAAGTGAGACAACACTGCCAGCTGGTCAGAGCATAAATAAACCTACCTCCCCCTTCCACAAAAGTGGGAGTCAGGGTTAGGCAGCCCGCTCTCCAACAATTTGACCTTTATTTCCATTCTAGCTGACCTCGGTAAGCTCCATGGTCATACCATTATATAAACTGTTAAAAATTCCCTCATTATAGATCAAAATAATCATATCTGAAACATTATTGTTTGGTTTCATTTCCTGAAATCAAATTTTTTAATGTGAATATTTTGTCAAAATTAGTTTTATATCCAGGTGTGTATTGTAAACTTGTGTATAAATCTTATATAAATGTACATAATTAATTTAAAACAGAAATATGTGTTTATTTTTGTACAATAAAGTGCATTATAAAAGAGTATTGCATTATATTTTACAGTGTATTGTTATTTTTGTTTCAATGGACATTTATACACGTCACTGGCCAGTCTTACAATTCAGATCACCAAGCGAAGACTGTCAATAGGTGACATATAAACGTCCGCTTCAATCCTCAGCATAAGAAATATAAGTCTTAAAAAGGTGAAATTTATTCAGTAGACACTGAAAACATGCATGCAATTTGTAACGATGATGAAATGTGAAAGACTGAAAGACCCCAAATTGTGTGTACCATCTGTTTAGGTCAAACATAGGGGTTTGTGAATGTAGTCGCTTGAGTTTCTGTCAGTAAATAATTTATATATATATAGGCCTTAAAACTTTCCTGAGGAGCCCCGAAGAGGGTGAAAGTGCTAGAATTTCAGCCTAGAAAGTTAGTCGTCTTGTTTTTATTTATTTTATCTATATATAGGCCTATATATATGGAGTGGAGTCGCCCATAACATAACGGTATACATCGAAATACCATGGTATTCTAAAATGGGGGGCTTCTTATATATAGATATATTATTTTTGTTTACGACAGAAATTCAAGCAATTGTGGTGAACGGTACGAAAAGTAACCAACTTTGAACTAGTAGTAACATTTAAATGTGATGTTTTGCCTGTTATATTATATATAGTATAATGAGATGACAGCCCTTACATGTGCAATCCCACAACACACTGGCTTATTTATATAAATGTTATTAACCAACTGGCAGATTTTGATGAAACTTCACTTGAATGGTTAGTATATAATAATAATATAGTTGTGCACATTGTTATTATCCCCCGTTTTCAATAAAATGGAATTTGAGTTTGTCCATCTGTCTGTCACACTTCGTTTCTGTGAAATAAGAATAACGGCAACAAATATTATCCAGTTTTCTTGAAAATTGGCTACAGGGTAAAATGCCTAAAGGGCTCGGGTAAGTTTGATCACCATTTCCATGCAATAACAGCAACAAGTATTATCCGGTTTTCTTGAAACTTGGTCATTAGGTTAATTTTCAAATGGGCTGTACCAAGTTAAATTGCCACTTTTGGCAGAGTTATGGCCCCTTGATTAATGTTTCCAGTCAATCACAGCAACAAATATTTTCTAATCTCTGTGTATTAGGCGCAGCTTTAGTTTTTGTTTAATTTCCAACCAATATATACGGGTACATCTTGTGTCAACAGAATGAAAATTACAAAAGATTTTCACCTACAAAATATGATTAGCCCATTAAACAACAGGCCCATGGGCCTTAACGGTCACCTGATGTTTGACATGAAAGAGAAATATGGGAATGTTGAGATGAATATTTATAACAATACATTGTAGCATATCTGGGAGTGGAAAAAATGAGTTTTTGAAATTATGTCAATTTGAACCTTTTAGGCCCCACCCCTCAGGCACCTGGGGGTCAGTCAGTGTCAATATGTGCGTACTACTCAAAAGTCATGTCATATTGATAATTTCAACCAAATTTGCATCATTTCTTACGGCAATTAAACAAATAATGCAAAAAAATGGGTTTTTTTTCTGCCAATATACTATAGTAAACTTAACCCCCTCCACAGGGGGACATGCAAGACCCCAGAGTCATGAAATTCACAATTTTGGTAAAGAACCTTAAAACCAATCCATCTATAAAGAGTATTTGATTCCAGCATATCTGGGAGAAGAGAAGAAGATTTTTGAAATTTTTGTCAATTTGACCCTTTTTGGCCCCGCCCTCCAGCCCCTGGGGGTCAACTAGGGGCCAACATGTACATACCATCAAAGTGTCATCCCATGCTGATAATTTGATACAAGTTAGAATGAATTCCAATACAAATCCAACAAATAATAGTCAAAAATGTAATTTCCCTATATAAACTATAGTAAAGTTTACCCCCTCCCCAGGGGCAAACATGAGACCCCAGGGTCATGAAATTCACAATTTTGGTAAAGAACCTTAAGACCCTTCCATCTATGAAGAGTATTTGATTCTACCATATCTGAGAGTAGAGAAGAAGATTTTTGAAATTTTTGTCAATTTGACCCTTTTTGGCCCCGCCCTCCAGCCCCTGGGGGTCAACTAGGGCCAACATGCACATACCATCAAAGTGTCATCCCATGCTGATAATTTTATACAAGTTAGAATGAATTCCAATACAAATCCAACAAATAATAGTAAAAAATGTGATTTCCCTATATAAACTATAGTAAAGTTTACCCCCTCCCCAGGGGCAAACATGAGACCCCAGGGTCATGAAATTCACAATTTTGGTAAAGCACCTTAAGACCCTTCTATCTATGAAGAGTATTTGATTCTACCATATCTGAGAGTAGAGGAGAAGATTTTTGAAGTTTTAGTCAATTTTACCCTTTTTGGCCCCGCCCCGCATGCCCCTGGGGGATGGGGACCATATAATTCACAATTTTGGTTCACCCACAGCCATGGAAGCTTCCTGTAAAATTTCATTGAATTTGGTTCAGTGGTTTTGGAGAAGAAGTCGAAAATGTAAAAAAGTTTACGGACGCACGACGACGGACAAAAGGCGATTAGAATAGGTCACTTGAGACTTCGTCTCAGGTGACCTAAAAAGGGGGAAAAGCGGGGGATATTAATTCTACGAATTAGCTTGTTTTAATTTCAGATTCAACCCCATTTAATGATATAGATAGGGTGTACCAGAATTGGTGTCAGGCATTAAGTGTTACCCTTGTTTGTCCCGGTTTAATTTCTGCGTTTAGGTCAGTATTGGCCCAAGTACAAATTACCAGGCCTATGGTCGTGAAACTTCATAGGCTAATACATCTGAACAAGAAGTGTTGGTTGCAGGCTTTTTTTTATTTTCTGCGTTTAGGTCAGTTTTGGCCCAAGTATCAGACCTGTATGGTTGTGAAACTTCATAGGCTTAGTAAATACGTCTGAACGAGTAGTGTTTGTTACAGGTTTTTTTTTATGACCTTGACCCCTGACAAATTTATTTACTGACAAAGCGGGAAGCGGGGCATCCATATTTAAATACAAACACATTTCTAGTTTTATTTGTTTTTGCAAAATTGATTGCATGTACTTACAAACATATTAAATCCTATAACCAGTACAAATATTCAAAATACTATTCATAAATGTGTCAATTACTGTGGATTATGAATACGCACATGCAGGTCATGATCAGCATGTGGTACTCTTTAGAATAGAAACATATTCCCCATATAGAAGTGTGGCAGTTATATAGTTATTAGCACTGTGATATGGTGATGGGTAATCATCATGCTAATATAGTCTGTGAAGTTGTGGTCAGTTATATTGATGCTATATGACCCTATATCCCCTACTACAGGAGAGGGGAGACTACAGGAGCCATATATTTAATTACCTTTTTATTACATGGTGGGGCTTATATCATGTGGACTGTCTGATATTTCATTGGGTAAAAGGCATTTCCTTGAGAAATATTTTAATATTCTTTAATTTCTGATATATTTAAACCAATGCATACTCATTGTTTTGGAGGATGGCTAGATGGACACGTATGTCTATTCATGGTTAATGCTTTGGCAGCAAGAATCAGTCTGATGGGTGCTACAATCAGATTTGATTTCAGAGAGTTAAACAAGTTGTACACTTCAGATAGCTGTACTTGATGATCCATTTTGATTCAAATTTTGCAAGCAGGTTTGTAATGACCCTGTCAACAATACTGTTTCTCATGACTTTCTGAAAGATTTAGCTACAAGATGCTTTATTTACCCATTAAATAAATATCCGCAAAACAAATCCTGCTAGAGACCATGAAAATTACTTCAATTATAGAACATGTCTGGAAAAGCTGAGTCACAGTTTTGCAATTTTATGACATTTCTGGTCAAAAGGAAAAGTATGGCTAGCTTTTATAAGAAAATGTGTAAATAGATTCAGATTCAAAGTTGTTCCTCTTTTCTATTTTATGCAATTGTAAGTAATACCGTATCAACACAATTACAATCAGTTTATTGTATAGAAAGTTTTAGAGCTTTTCCAATAATATATGATACATATTATGTGAATAAATGTGTATCCAAATTATTAAGCAAAAAACTTATGACACTGTGCCCCCTATCTATATCCTTAAAAGGGAGTTGAGGTCCTTTATGCAAACACTTGTCTGGAGAAAGTAAGAGTATTTTGGTTTATTTAGTTTTACATCCTATTAACAGCCAGGGTCATTTAAGGATGTGCCAGGTTTTGGAGGTGGAGAAAAGCTGGAGTACCTGGAGAAAAACCACCGACCTACCCTCAATAACTGGTAACTGCCCCACGGGGGTTTAAAACTCACAACCCTGGGAGGGCTAGTGGTAGAATGTCGTGACACCTCAACCACTTTGCCACCACGGCCCCTATAGATATAGTAAGAGAGACAATTATATAGACCTACCTGTAACCTTTGACAACTTTGTCTATTCAAAATCGCCCATTCTTAATTTTTAGTATAATGTCTAATAAATAAACACTTTGTACCTAATAAATAAACACTTCTTTGAATTAAAAGGAATGAAATAAAAAAAGTACATCGCCAAATAATTAGAAGATTCACTAGGTTTTAAAGGGTTACCAATGAAATCCAACAACCAATCCCCCCCCCCCCCAAATAAAAAAACTCCAATAAAACATGATACATTAAACTGATAACTTCATACATGTAAAATATGCTGTAGTAAATGTAATGTCCCAACACCAGGTGTGCATAATATCAAATGCAATCTAACAGACCATGAAATCAAATGGATGACCAGCCACTGAGACTCTAATTGTAATGGTCTACATGATTGACATCCACAGCTGCAGTAAGATAGGATATAGCCAACTCTGTAGCTACACAGAAAGCCCCCTTACTAGGGACAGTTGTGTTAGCTGACTCAACAGCTATGAAATGCATTGGTGATATTATGAAGGGCATTTGTTAGCCATTGAAATGGCTATGAAAGTCCCTCATATATATCTTCCAAATTTGTTTTAGCTGACTCAACAGCTATACAGTACATTGATGACATTATAAAGGTAATTTATTAGCCATTGACTTGGCTACAAACATTTCCTGTGATATATCACTAAATCTTTATTAGCTAACTCAACAGCTATACAACAGTTTGTGGTATATTATCAAGGGCATTTGTTAGCTATTGAAATGGCTATACAAATTTCCTGTGATGTATCACTAAATCTTTATTAGCTAACTCAACAGCTATCCAACAGTTTGTGGTATATTATCAAGGGCATTTGTTAGCTATTGAAATGGCTATACAAATTTCCTGTGATTATCACTAAATCTGTGTTAGCTAATTCAACAGCTACAATGCCATGACATTATTATTTAGGACAGTTGTTAGCCATTAAAATGGCTATGAAAATTCCCCTTACATGTGATGTAAAATTTAGCTAACTAAACGGCTATAATAAATTCGGGTCTGAAAAAGAAGATTGGCCAGAGTCGAAATTCTTCCAATATAAAACTTTCCTCTCATGGTTGTAATTCCTATCAAGTTTGAATTATTTCCAATTGGAAATGAACAAAAAAATATCAAAGTATCATTTTCCTATATATACATGTATACATTTGTAATGTACATGTAAACTATAGTAAGTTTACCCCCTATCCAGGAGGGAACCTGAAGTCCAGGGGGCATGAAATTCACAATTTTGATAAAGCACCTTAAGACCTTTTTATTGGTGAAGGGTACTTGATTCCAGCATATGTTGGTCTGGAGAAGAATATTATTGAAAATTCAGTCAAAGTCAAAATTCTTTTTTAGTCAAACTCTAATCTCCTGGTTATAATTTCAACCAAGTTTCAATTATCTCCAACTGAAAATGAACAAGATATCCAAAATTGTGCATCTTTGGGTAGCGAAGGTTCCTGTCAAACCTCATTAAATTTGGTTTGGCTGATTTGGAGAAGTCGAAAATATAAATTGAATTTGTTTACGACGTACGACGCCAGACAAAATGTCATTGTAATAGACTTTGTCTCATTTGACCTAAAAAAAGCAAATTAAAGTGTTTACTTTAATATTTTTTTATTAAGTGTTAAATCTGCAAAAAAATAATAAAAAAAAGGGGTATGAGGTAACTCAAATTGCTTTCCTGAGTTAAAATAAGTAAATAAGTTGAGAAATTTAACTTCTTTAACTTAAAAGAAAATACTATTTTTGTCATTTCTGCATATGTTTATATATACAATTGGATTACAAATTTGGAAGATATTGTATGAAGATGTAAATATTTCTGCACCTCCTGCAATTGGTCAAAACTGCAAAATTCACTTAAAATTACTTGTTACCTGGTATGTCATATTGGTATCTTTGACAGATCATAGCCCAAAGACGAGCACACTGACATATCAATATCTTTGCATTTTCTGCCATGCCATATGAACACCTGTTTCCAAAAATTTATATGAGAAAAAAAGTTTAATGCAGGAACATTTTGACTTCCCCAAGGTGTACATCAATCCTTGGATAGAATAAAATGTAAACCAACAAGTCATCCACACCTGTCCAGACTCCCCAGAGATCTCTAGATATATTGCTTGACAAGACCAGTTTGTATATCAGACAAACATCACTTTTACAATTAATCAAATATATCATAAAAGTGGCTTCCTAAACTTTCTAATGATATAAAAACTATAAAAGTGTTTTTTTACACTTAAATAGTATTTAAAGAAAACTTCACTTCCAGATCATACTTGAAGTTAAAGCAAAATTAAGCTATAGAGCTTCCAAAACTATGTTATTTATTACAATACTAAAAACGGATATAGATTCTTAAAAACTTACTGAATCTTATGATAATTATATACTGATCTTAATCAAACTGTATCAAAATTTATAGCTTGTTTTAAATGTGAAACAATACTGGTACCTTCGTTCATACATGTACACTATGCTGTAGTAAATGTAATGTCCCAACACCAGGTGTGCATAATATCAAATGCAATCTAACAGACCATGAAATCAAATGGATGACCAGCCACTGAGACTCTAATTGTAATGGTCTACATGATTGACATCCACAGCCGCAGTAAGATGGGATATAGCCAACTCTGTAGCTACACAGAAAGCCCCCTTACTAGGGACAGTTGTGTTAGCTGACTCAACAGCTATGAAATGCATTGGTGATATTATGAAGGGCATTTGTTAGCCATTGAAATGGCTATGAAAGTCCCTCATATATATCTTCCAAATTTGTTTTAGCTGACTCAACAGCTATACAGTACATTGATGACATTATAAAGGTAATTTATTAGCCATTGACTTGGCTACAAACATTTCCTGTGATATATCACTAAATCTTTATTAGCTAACTCAACAGCTATACAACAGTTTGTGGTATATTATCAAGGGCATTTGTTAGCTATTGAAATGGCTATACAAATTTCCTGTGATATATCACTAAATCTGTGTTAGCTAACTCAACAGCTATCCAACAGTTTGTGGTATATTATCAAGGGCATTTGTTAGCTATTGAAATGGCTATACAAATTTCCTGTGATTATCACTAAATCTGTGTTAGCTAATTCAACAGCTACAATGCCATGACATTATTATTTAGGACAGTTGTTAGCCATTAAAATGGCTATGAAAATTCCCCTTACATGTGATGTAAAATTTAGCTAACTAAACGGCTATAATAAATTCGGGTCTGAAAAAGAAGATTGGCCAGAGTCGAAATTCTTCCAATATAAAACTTTCCTCTCATGGTTGTAATTCCTATCAAGTTTGAATTATTTCCAATTGGAAATGAACAAAAAAATATCAAAGTATCATTTTCCTATATATACATGTATACATTTGTAATGTACATGTAAACTATAGTAAGTTTACCCCCTATCCAGGAGGGAACCTGAAGTCCAGGGGGCATGAAATTCACAATTTTGATAAAGCACCTTAAGACCTTTTTATTGGTGAAGGGTACTTGATTCCAGCATATGTTGGTCTGGAGAAGAATATTATTGAAAATTCAGTCAAAGTCAAAATTCTTTTTTAGTCAAACTCTAATCTCCTGGTTATAATTTCAACCAAGTTTCAATTATCTCCAACTGAAAATGAACAAGATATCCAAAATTGTGCATCTTTGGGTAGCGAAGGTTCCTGTCAAACCTCATTAAATTTGGTTTGGCTGATTTGGAGAAGTCGAAAATATAAATTGAATTTGTTTACGACGTACGACGCCAGACAAAATGTCATTGTAATAGACTTTGTCTCATTTGACCTAAAAAAAGCAAATTAAAGTGTTTACTTTAATATTTTTTTATTAAGTGTTAAATCTGCAAAAAAATAATAAAAAAAAGGGGTATGAGGTAACTCAAATTGCTTTCCTGAGTTAAAATAAGTAAATAAGTTGAGAAATTTAACTTCTTTAACTTAAAAGAAAATACTATTTTTGTCATTTCTGCATATGTTTATATATACAATTGGATTACAAATTTGGAAGATATTGTATGAAGATGTAAATATTTCTGCACCTCCTGCAATTGGTCAAAACTGCAAAATTCACTTAAAATTACTTGTTACCTGGTATGTCATATTGGTATCTTTGACAGATCATAGCCCAAAGACGAGCACACTGACATATCAATATCTTTGCATTTTCTGCCATGCCATATGAACACCTGTTTCCAAAAATTTATATGAGAAAAAAAGTTTAATGCAGGAACATTTTGACTTCCCCAAGGTGTACATCAATCCTTGGATAGAATAAAATGTAAACCAACAAGTCATCCACACCTGTCCAGACTCCCCAGAGATCTCTAGATATATTGCTTGACAAGACCAGTTTGTATATCAGACAAACATCACTTTTACAATTAATCAAATATATCATAAAAGTGGCTTCCTAAACTTTCTAATGATATAAAAACTATAAAAGTGTTTTTTTACACTTAAATAGTATTTAAAGAAAACTTCACTTCCAGATCATACTTGAAGTTAAAGCAAAATTAAGCTATAGAGCTTCCAAAACTATGTTATTTATTACAATACTAAAAACGGATATAGATTCTTAAAAACTTACTGAATCTTATGATAATTATATACTGATCTTAATCAAACTGTATCAAAATTTATAGCTTGTTTTAAATGTGAAACAATACTGGTACCTTCGTTCATACATGTACACTATGCTGTAGTAAATGTAATGTCCCAACACCAGGTGTGCATAATATCAAATGCAATCTAACAGACCATGAAATCAAATGGATGACCAGTCACTGAGACTCTAATTGTAATGGTCTACATGATTGACATCCACAGCCGCAGTAAGATGGGATATAGCCAACTCTGTAGCTACACAGAAAGCCCCCTTACTAGGGACAGTTGTGTTAGCTGACTCAACAGCTATGAAATGCATTGGTGATATTATAGAGGGCAATTTGTTAGCCATTGAAATGGCTATGAAAGTCCCTCATATATATCTTCCAAATTTGTTTTAGCTAACTCAACAGCTATACAGTACATTGATGACATTATAAAGGTTATTTATTAGCCATTGACTTGGCTACAAACAGTTCCTGTGATATATCACTAAATCTTTGTTAGCTAACTCAACAGCTATACAACAGTTTGTGGTATATTATCAAGGGCATTTGTTAGCTATTGAAATGGCTATACAAATTTCCTGTGATATATCACTAAATCTGTGTTAGCTAACTCAACAGCTATCCAACAGTTTGTGGTATATTATCAAGGGCATTTGTTAGCTATTGAAATGGCTATACAAATTTCCTGTGATATATCACTAAATCTGTGTTAGCTAATTCAACAGCTACAATGCCCCGACATTATTATTTAAGACAGTTGTTAGCCATTAAAATGGCTATGAAAATTCCCCTTACATGTGATGTAAAATTTAGCTAACTAAACGGCTATAATAAATTCGCTACTATATACAGGTGTTTGCCAATGGCTACAACTGTTTACTCTTATATAGAAGAGTGGTCAATAGCTATCTTTGCTAACATAGTATGTCCCGTTGTGCATTTTTCCTCTCCTGTTACATTTGGTGCCTGTGACCAAACCTTATTTCAAGTACTGAGTACATATTTAGCAAGGGGATATACCTGAACCTGGGTTGTAAATTGTGATGACTTCGGGGTCAAACTCTTTGTTAAAGGAGGGAGAAATGAAGCGGATATAGACCAGGTCGATCGAATGCGACCAGACAGCTCAATCTGTTGAGCCTTTGTCTAGAGTTCGGGAGGTCCCAGGTCCGAACCCCGGTCTGCATTTTCCTCTCCTGTTACACTATAAATGCAAAATCCAAGATGGCTGTCTATCGGCCATATTGTTTTTTTTAATCGGCCCAAAAATTAAACAATGCAAAAACTATAGATCAAGGAGGATTTGCATATTGAATTAGGGAAAGATCCATCAAGTAATTCTCAAGGAATAGTGCTGTCTGCGAGCCGCCACCAACCCAAAACTAAGTGGATCAGAAAATTTACCACACCATGTAGGCCCCTACAGTATCGATACTAAAGTTTCTACTGACAAACTTACTAGAATCGTTGCTGTATGAAGTAACGGTAATTTGTCGAAAGGTTTAAGGATAAGAGATTCATTTTCAAGTTCAGTCATCTTGAACTGTGTTGTTATTATGGTAACAACTCAAACGACATGTTAATCCATCTTCGAACTTGGCGGGAGGAAGTACTGCCGGAAGTTGGATCGTAATACTAAATGCAGTTGCGTACGTTTAGTAGCAATTCGGAACGACTAAAAGCAACAGGAAACTGACGGCACTTTCTGTAAACAGGCTGAAAATGCCGAATGTATTTTCTTGTTTCCGTAAAATGCCGCCGAAACGGAATGCTGAGTATACTTCAATAGAAAATTGTGTCATTGGATATTTTATATTTTCTAATATATTGAAGTTGATTCTTGGTTTATAGGAAAGATGACGTAAAACACACATATGATGTACGTTTTATAAAGTAATAGAAACAGTTTGCTGGAAAAATTAATTAAACTGCATCGTACAGCTGTTTCGTCCATCTGGGACTCGTCAGTGATGTTAATGACCAAAAGGTGGGAATCCAAATTTTGTAAACTAATGAAGAAGCAGAATGGTCAGGTACGTAAAATCCCTTTAATTTATGAATTTCTAAGAAGTAAAATTAAACTAGTTCCGTATTGGATTGCAAGATGTTTGATAATAATCTCGCAATAGAGATACCAGTCGTATGGAACGCCAAAATTAACCTATCTTTAATAGAATTGTACCTATCTCCAATTGAATTGTACCTACCTTCAATTAGAAGATTGGTGCAATTAATTGAATATATGTTATTTGGCGTTCCATATGATTATGGAACGCCAAATTAACATAACTTTTACTCAATTAATTGCACCTATCTTCAAATAATTGAAGATAATTGAATATAGATACAATTAGTTGAAGATAGGTTCAATTTAATTGAAGATATGAACAGTTCATTTAAAGATAGGTCCAATAATTTGTACATATTATTAATTATTTCATTGAATTGAAAATATTTTAAATGAATTGAACCTATCTTCAATTGAATTGTACCAACAATGTATGACTATCTTTAATTATTTGAAGATTGGTGCAATTAATTGAGTATATATGTTAATTTGGCGTTCCTGAAGGTACGAAGAAAGCAGTTCGATTGCGGTGTTGGGTAAAAAGGGTGATAAAGGCTGTAATTTAAATTAGCGTTATGTGACCGCGATATTATTTTGATGCACATCAAAAGGAATACAATGACGCATACAGAGCGCATCGAATGTACGTTGATCAATACATTCAGACATATGTTACCAAAGACACATAAATTATCCCACACACAATCACACAGTGGAACTTCCTTCCGGTAACAGCAGTACAATGCACGGCACTAGAGGGCTTCAAGGCACATATATCCCATCCACAGTCCTTGTTCAAAGCACCCGACACCAAACACTAGTAAAAGTCTTTCATTTTTTTTTATTTTGCTACATATTCTTTGTATTTCCAACTTTTTCAATGAATTATCCTGTCTTCGTTTATGGATGGATTTTGACAATGTTTGTCATTTTGTACAGAAATATACAAGGTTTCCTCTCATAATATTTATTTCATTTTTCGTGGTGTATTTATAGAGCTATAAAGAATCTGGTTAAACATTACGGAAAACAGTGAAAATATTATGAGATGAAACAGGAAACAATTCTTTATAAGTACACAAAATATCATTAAAAATGATCCTTAAACGAAGTCAAGAAAATACATTGAAAGAATATATGCCAAAATAAAAAAAAAAGACTTTTGGCACGTAACTGTATATCAAACACTGTTTTAAAATGTTTTATGTCATTTTATCTTATTCCAATGTACTACCAAAAAAAGTAACAAAAAAACTGTTTTCCTTTAATCAACGCCTCTGCACAATCTCCACATGATCGATAATCACCAGCTTTTTCACCAGAAAAAAAAACACGTTTAGGTCTAACAGGATTCGAACTGGTAACTGGCACGTGTTTTTAGAAAATGGAGGTGTGTGTGTTCAAAGCACCCGACACCAAACACTAGTAAAAGTCTTTCATTTTTTTTATTTTGCTACATATTCTTTGTATTTCCAACTTTTTCAATGAATTATCCTGTCTTCGTTTATGGATGGATTTTGACAATGTTTGTCATTTTGTACAGAAATATACAAGGTTTCCTCTCATAATATTTATTTCATTTTTCGTGGTGTATTTATAGAGCTATAAAGAATCTGGTTAAACATTACGGAAAACAGTGAAAATATTATGAGATGAAACAGGAAACAATTCTTTATAAGTACACAAAATATCATTAAAAATGATCCTTAAACGAAGTCAAGAAAATACATTGAAAGAATATATGCCAAAATAAAAAAAAAAGACTTTTGGCACGTAACTGTATATCAAACACTGTTTTAAAATGTTTTATGTCATTTTATCTTATTCCAATGTACTACCAAAAAAAGTAACAAAAAAACTGTTTTCCTTTAATCAACGCCTCTGCACAATCTCCACATGATCGATAATCACCAGCTTTTTCACCAGAAAAAAAAACACGTTTAGGTCTAACAGGATTCGAACTGGTAACTGGCACGTGTTTCTAGAAAATGGAGGTGTGTGTGTAAGCGACCAATGAAATCCGTTGTTACAATCCCAGGTCAGAGGTGAATACTGTCCCAAGCCAATTCATTCATTACTTATGCGACTATGGCGATGTTGAGGGCCTTGTGTAAGACCAACGTTTCAACGTTTTACAGACAGCTTTGTCCAGTCTCAGTGTTTCAGACTCAACACTATACTTCAAAGTCCACGACTGCCTCTTCCGCGTCGATATCGTCAGAGGGGATCGGCGTCAATTCCGGTTTGGATAGCGATGGTCACCCCGTTGTTGATTTGTCCTTCAGTAATGGGAAGGAAGCGTATCGTAGTAAGACGACGGCAGAGCTTGTTCGGGCGCTCTTCGTCTTCAACATGTGCTCCATACAAGCACTGGTCGTCCATAATAACATGGTAAATCACGATCTCATATTCACTCATTAGTTACTGCAGTTGTATATACCAGCTAAGCTTTTTATGTAACAGTTAGCTTGTTTCTATGGCATTTTTAATAGCGTGTAACAGGTAGCACATGTTTCCTTTCATGTTACACTAGCCAGGGACATGTAGACCTACGTCCCTGCACTAACTGATCGGGTATCTAACTAAGTCCGTAGAATCTACATGATATTTTTTTTTCTTTTTTATGCCAAGTTGCCGCAACATGTTGTTGTTTTTTTCTTGGTTTTATTTACACGAGAAAATAATTTACATATTTGATATTTAATCATAAGACTGAATCAATATATATGTAAATTAATGACAGCTTGTTGGATACATGTAATCACTTCCAAGAAATTAAAAAAAAAATTGTCTTGTTGAATTGGAATATACTGTAAATAATGCAATATGAAAAATGCTCACATTATGCAATATACACTGCTAAGTTGGTTTAATTACTTAAATTAAAATAATAATTTCACATGTACAATGTAATGTTTAATTATTATAGACTGAATGACTAATATATAAACATATGTTACACTTTACAGTATTTTACAAATACATAATATTATGTAGGCCTAAGTCAAATTAAGTTAATGTACAACTATAGTGCATGATAGATTATCAAGTCAGAGAAATACCAGTATCTACTTATGATCATCATATAGTACATACGCATGTATTCTTTTCTTTTACAAAGTATAGGTCTTAAATTATAATATGTGTTTTAGAGTAAGATAAAATTGGTTAAGCTACTGGAAGTAAAATTAGGATTAGCAGGATACCTGAGCCAATGTGTTTCTTTATGGCCTGACCACATGGATATTTTCTTTATTATTTCCACATTCCTCACTTCTTTAACATACATGAAATATTTATAAAACCAGCTCTCAATATTGTGTTGTATAGTTACTGAAATGGAGTCGTCGTATCCTTGGAGGGACCCTGTTCCGCAAGATGATGAAGGCCACCTTTTATGGTCACTTTGTGGCAGGAGAGGACCAGATCGCGATTAGGCCACTGGTCAGCAGAAACAAACAGTTTGGAGTAAAGTCCATCTTGGACTACAGTGTGGAGGAGGATCTATCCACTGAGCAGGCTGAGGAGGCAGAGATGAAGTAAGATCAAGGTCATGTAGATACTGAGTTTGATCATTTCATTTTTAGCTCACTTACCGATTCAAATGAGTTACCTTGACCCACTTTCAACAACATGGGGTCAAATCTGTTAGAAAATATCTACTAACAACCTCTTCTCAATAACCAATAGGTCAAGATTACTGATATTGACCAAGTAGCATGCTGGGATTAAGGGCAATGGGTACCAAGTTTGTTGAAATGAATGACCTTGACCCAATGTCAAGGTCACAGGGCTCAAATACTCAAGCAACTTCTTCTCATTAACCAACCAAATAGGCTTCAGAGTACTGATATTCTGCCAGTAGCATGCTAGGATGAGGGGCTACCAACTTTGCTCAAATGAATGATTTTGACCAACTGTGATCAGACGCCTTTAAATCTTCAAACAACCTCTTCTCAATTACCAAAAGGTCCAAGATATTGATATTAGTATCCTGGGATAAAGACCTACCAAGGTCACAAGAGGTCAAATATGTTTGAAATCTTCAAACAACTTCTTTCTAATAGCCAAATGGTTACTGATATTTGGCCTGTAGTGTGCTGGAACAAGAGGATGCTGTAATTTGACCAATATGTAATCTGGCATGAAGTACAAAAAAAAACCCTCAAATAAATGACCTTGACATGCTTTCAAAGTCAGAGGATTCAAAAATGTTAAATAAAACCTCAAATATCTTCTTCTGCAATACCAGGAGGCCACAGGTGATGATATTTGAACAGAAGCATGTTAGAATAATGTAAGTCAGGAACATTCTTATATTTGTACTGTTATTGAGAATATAGTCCCATGATTGCAAAAATATCCAGGTGACAATACAGGCCCTCAGGGCCTTTTGTTTTGATATACAGTGTATTCTGTTTAAAAAAAAGACAGTGCTAAAATTAGATTATTTTTTTATACTGTTTGTTCACAGGAGCTGTGTGTCTGAAGACCAACCAGATGACAAGGAATCATTAGGTAGGAGATCCTCTGTATAAGCCTTATTGTTTTTGTACAGCTAGTTTGGTACATGCATTTTCAATGAAGACAATATCACTTAACTTAAGTTAAGGCAAAGATAACAAAATGTTTTGTTGTTATCATTATAAAAACACACAAAAATTTTTTAAAGAATATATATTCTGTCCAAAATTTGACAGCAGAATGCTATCAGAAGACACATCGTAATTTAAATATCATTTTCAATTTAAAGTGTTGACTACGATGATGACAATAAACAAGGTTTTCCAGTGAAGGCAGAATAATTAAGGCGTAGATAGAGTACAGTAATGGCAATATGAATATTATAAATCTTATTGTACAATAATGGTAAAAACACTTTATTGTACAATTATGACAGTAAACTGTTTACCAGAGCATGATCAGTAGCATAACAAGATATTTACATTGAAAGCAGTAAACCAATGTTCTATAATACAGTAATGGCAGTATAGCAATGTTTTATAGTACAGTAATGGCAGTATAGCAATGTTTTATGTAGTTCAGTTATGGCAGTATAGCAATGTTTTATAGTACAGTAATGGCAGTATAGCGATGTTTTATAGTACAGTAATGGCAGTATGGCAATGTTTTATAGTACAGTAATGGCAGTATAGCAAGGTTTTATATAGTACTGTAATGGCAGTATAGCAATGTTTTATAGTACAGTAATGGCAGTATAGCAATGTTTTATAGTACAGTAATGGCACTATTGCAAGGTTTTATATAGTACTGTAATGGCAGTATAGCAAGGTTTTATAGTACAGTAATGGCAGTATAGCAATGTTTTATAGTACAGTAATGGCAGTATAGCAAGGTTTTATATAGTACAGTAATGGCAGTATAGCAAGGTGATACAGTACAGTAATGACAGTATAGCAAGGTTTTATAGTACAGTAATGGCACTATTGCAAGGTTTTATAAAGTACAGTAATGGCAGTATAGCAAGGTTTTATATAGTACAGTAATGACAGTATAGCAAGGTTTTATAAAGTACAGTAATGGCAGTATAGCAAGGTTTTATAAAGTACAGTAATGGCAGTATAGCAAGGTTTTATAAAGTACAGTAATGGCAGTATAGCAAGGTTTTATAAAGTACAGTAATGGCAGTATAGCAAGGTTTTATATAGCACAGTAATGTCAGTTTAGCAAGGTTTTATATAGTACTGTAATGTCAGTATAGCAAGGTTTTATATAGTACAGTAATGACAGTATAGCAAGGTTTTATAAAGTACAGTAATGGCAGTATAGCAAGGTTTTATATAGCACAGTAATGTCAGTTTAGCAAGGTTTTATAAAGTACAGTAATGTCAGTATAGCAAGGTTTTATATAGTACAGTAATGACAGTATAGCAAAGTTTTATATAGAACATTAATGGCAGTTTAGCAAGGTTTTATATAGTACTGTAATTACAGTATAGCAAAGTTTTATATAGAACAGGAATGGCAGTATAGCAAGGTTTTATATAGTACACTAAGGGCAGTATAGCAAGGTTTTATATAGTACAGTAATGGCAGTATAGCAAGGTTTTATTGCACTGCAGTCATTTTCCAGTGTTTAAGTAATATATATTACTGTAGGCTGATATGTCCATTACACATGCTTTCACATTAATTTCGGTAAGATCTATATGTAAATCTTTATTGATGTTTGACTCTGTGTGTAGTAAACAGTGAAGATATATCTGGTAAGTCAGACACACCTGTATCTTAACTGCAGTGATTATAGCCAATATTCACACCTGGCTACTCAAGTAATCGGTTTGTCCTTAATCTATATTTGACAACCAATGGGAATTCACAAATTTCACGGATTGTGGTTGTGTGTAGATCTATTTAAAACAAGTATCTAATGATTGTCGTGTGATGTGCTTAACACTATGTTTTATTGCTCCTGAATCAATCCGTTAACGACACTTCACGATGATGGTGTATAATTCCCCCCTTTTTCAGTTAAGGATCTTTATTGTGTACAATACTTTGTTATTAACTATAATGCATAAGGCATTCTATGTGTGAGAGGAGGCTTAATTCATAATGTTAGGAAAGTAGCTTAAAGGGTAAAAGTTTGGAAGCAATTACAAGGAAAAGGTTTTTTTCTCTAATTTGATCTGCTTATTGTATGTTTAGGTATGCCATTATGTGTGGTGGCAGAATCATACACTAATATAAGAACCTTTCTGATTGGATGATTTGTCATTGTGATAGGTCATGCATATTATTATACTGATGTAAGAACATTTCTAATTGGACGACATGTCATTGTGGTAGAATCTTATTATTTTACTGATGAAAGAACCTTTCTGATTTGATGACATGTCATTGTGATAGAATCATGTTATTTTACTGATGTAAGAACCTTTCTGATTGGATGACAACACAGATACAGAGCACAGTGACATGGGTAAATAGAGTGTGAACTTGCTATACAATATTAACATTTACAGTTGAACCTTATCATCTTGGACTTGTATAACTGAACACCCTGTTTCATTCCAAGTATTCTGTCTCTCCTGGCCAAACTTCATATCAAATGAACTGGAATATTCAAATAACTCAAAGTTGTCCGACATACTTGGAGATGATGAAGTTCAACTGTACATAACAAATCTAAACAATTTTTTTCTTATGTAGTGTTTTGATTTCCATATATTAAATACGAGCCTCCATTATTCAGAGTAACCTAGATATATTATATAAAATATATGATATATAAATCTTAGACCTTTAATACTACCACTAATAATGTACCGGGTAAATGGGATAATGTGACTGTACCCAATATGATCACTAAACCATCACTTATTCATTGAAAATTCAAAGAGGAAACATATACCAGGTACATTGTTGGTGATATCCCAAAACATGGATGAAATAAAAGTTAACAGCATCATTGTAAAACACTGTAAAAATGCTAATGTTCCAGAATTTAGATAGAATATACTGATATTTTCCTTTAGAAAAAAGTGTTCCGTTTGGGTACCTTCATGTTAACCTGACTCTAGTATTTCTATATTACTTCAACAACTTTGATGCAAATATTTAGCCTTTGAAGATATTTCTCAAAAAAACTTATAATTTCGGTCCATTGCTTTAACAAGTATCTCTGTAACGGAGGTAATTATTTATTTTAACATCATTCACCCTGAAGACACATTTGAACCCTTCCAATTCAAAGGTTGGAATAGTCCATTATGAAATTTCAGGGTGGAATGAGTTAAATGCCTCTGCTTGGAATTGAACCCAGGCCTATGGCCGACTAACCTTATGCACAATTATTTGAGCTGAAGAGAAAAAAAATGTAGCCGAGCGGTATATTGTGGCTTGTATAGTTACTTAATTACCAGAGCTACTTTCATGACTATATTTTTATCAACTTCATTTCAATTGTTAGGTCCAATGTGTATAGATGGCCTAGTATAGCTTGTTATGGTATAGACATCCCAAACTTTATACAAAGGTCAAGTATATATCTCAGACATCAATGTATTTCATGGTTTAAAGGTCAAGGCAAAGGTCAAAGTAACTATATATAGGAAATCAAAAGTGGCTGGCATTTCATCTGTCTGTTGTATGTCCAGCCTAGATCTAGGGTACTGATATTGTGTAGCTCTTCAGCATGCTGTGATAAAGGTTTGTTGAAATGAAACTTCCGGGGGTTAAATCATTTTTGAATTGTCAAAAAACTATCTGATTAAAATCATATCTTGATCTCCGCGCCATTCCGTAAACTTCTCTCTGCTGCGTTAAGATCTGAGGAAATCCCATAGGGGGTCTCGTCCCGATGACCGTTTGCATTAGCCAATCAAATTACTACTTTCATAATCTTGAGGGTGAATTTTTGTGGCGACAAAACTTGCATAATCGCATTTGTCCGTTTAGTCATTTCGTCAACAAAATGTTCATGTGGAAAATGTGATGAAATGATTTGCTGCAAGATGACAGGTCATTGGAAAATTATTTTAGTGCTAAGTAAAGAGGCGACAAAGGTCATCTGAACGTGAACGTGACCTCTAATGGGATGTTGTCAGATCCTTGTAAAACGGAGTGAGAACAAGGATCTGTATTTTAATCAGATTGGTCAAAAAACTTCTTCTCATCTTCTTCATAACCAAAATGCCAAAGATGTTGATATTGGATATGTAACATGATAGGATGGAAGACAAATTTCTTCGAATGATTGACCTTGACTTATATTCAAGGTCACATGGGTCGAATATGTTAAATTCTTTAAAAGACTTCTCAATAACCAAGAGGCCTAGATTGATGCATCGTCGGATACCCACGGTTGATCTCGCTTCGCTAACTCACTCTTCACGAGTGAGTTAGCGAAGCGAGATCAACCGTTGGTATCCGACGATGAGAGTGATGATATTTGACCAGAAACATCATGATATTAGCTAGATGAGCAATGCAGCGGCCTAATTAGTCTGTTGTTTAATTCTTTGATAGTTTCTTGTACACTGTAAACTTCTTTGTGGCTTTGAAGGCAATTTTAACCTAAATCTAACTATTAATTGAAAAAAAAATCTGGTGGTGTATTTCTTATTGCTTTCTAATTACTTTTCATATTTCTATTAACAACATGGATATTTATCTCTTTATTATTCTATATGATTATTTATAAATGATGTAAAAATCCTAATATCAACATCACCTTGCTAAATGATTTTGTATTTTCAGTTCTTCATTACAATGAGTGTGTGGCATAGGCAGTAAATATAGATATAATATGGGAAGTAAATATTAAAATATGAACAGTAAATATAAATATATGAACAGTGAATATAATATTAAATATGGTCCAACTTTCCGCGATTCTCATTGGCTAAAATATGGTCATGTGGAGTTCCATATTTGTAATATTGACCTCATGTTTCTACTTTTAGAAACACAAATTCAATATTGTGTTTATAATGTCATACTAATTTTGATGTCACTGTGTCCCACTGTATAGTTATGCTTTAGCAAGATAGATATAATACAATTTCAGTCTTTTGCAAACAAGTTTCTTATCTGATATAGAAATTAAGGACCTCTGATTCAGTTAATATGATGTTATACCGACTTGGTAGAATAAAACAAATATTTACCTTGAGCTTCACCCCCGATAATATTTGATTCATCCATATCAGTATAACACCATATTAACCTCACCAAGTGTTCATAACTGATAAATATATAATAAGAGTTTCCCAACAATGTTCTTACGAATTGGTAACAATTCAGATTAATCTTTCACAATTTTATACACGAGTTTGAAAGATATATAACATGCTTTGAGATAAAGTGTGAGGGAGATGTAACACTCCAAACATAGGTCAAAACAGTATGATTGTCGGTCATTCCTGACTTTTTCTTTTGGTTTGCAATTCCTAGAGGTAATAAATGATTCTTTTTTCTGTCTGGTTTCAAAGTCAAAATATAGACATGTGATATGAAAATGTGATACAACGTATATGTCAAATTTGTAAATTGTGACATATTCATATGCATAAAAGCTTCAATATGTTACGATGCTATTTTTGAACATTACCAAATTAATGAAAATGTTTCTACATTAATTTGGATAAGCTTCAACTACCTCATCCAGGCCGATTAAAGTTTCTGGTGGATGTACATGTCTAATGTATAATATGCTTTATGGTTCTGTAACACATGTTTGTACTTTGTTGTATCTTTTAATGTTCCATATAAAACTATCTTTGTGTCAAGTTCAATAATGGATCAATATAGTTATTTACTCATGTGACCCACTCACCAGCATATTTCTGTGCTATATAAGTTTATTATGTATAACACTATAATTTTTAGGGTAGACATGACTTGATGTTTCTAAAACAGAATAATTAAAATAAATGTCTATGACACACAATAAGATAGACACAGGACTTGATATCTATGGGCGGATTGATCGAGTGGTTAACACTGTGGCCTTCCATGCAGGTGGCAGGGGTTTTATCCTTGAAATCATTATACGCATAGAACATTCAGAGAAAGTGTTTTTCTCCTGCCCACATAACTCCCAACAACCCAGGTGGAGTATAAAATGGTCTGGTGTTGGTGTTGCAGTATCTGTGCTGTAGCATGAGGTGGCATTATAAAAGATGCTGTTGGAAACACGGTCCCACTACAAACAGAACACAATTCATCTCCAGCACACACACATACATACATTTACATAGGGAGATATTAGCCAGGTGGTATATGACAAGTTGTTAGTGCCTGATAAGGCAGCTCCTGCGAACTCCTCACAATTTTATATGATAGAACTGTATGTGTTAATTGTATTGATTGTATAAGAATTATATATCTATGTACTGTAAACTTTAGAGTGGCTTATGTTAGCTAGATAGGGCGCTATATCAAATGTATATTATTATCTATAAATAAAATAAGTGAGACACAGGGACTTGATGTCTATAAAACAGAATATAGGAAACACAGGGACTTGATGTCTATAAAACAGAATATAGGAAACACAGGGACTTGATGTCTATAAAACAGAATATAGGAAACACAGGGACTTGATGTCTATAAAACAGAATATAGGAAACACAGGGACTTGATGTCTATTAAAACGTGTATGGGAGACATGGTGATTGATTCCAATAATACAGCATTATTGGGAGATAAAGGAACTGTATGCCGATAAAACAGTATAAGGGAGTCACAGACACAGGGACTTGATGCATAGATATAAAACAACATATTGGGCACGGGGACTTATACCAATAAAGCAATGTTAGGGAAACACAGGGACATGATGTATATAAAACAGTATAATGGAGACACAGGGACATGATGTATATAGAACAGTATAATGGAAACACAGGGACTTGATGTATATAAAACAGTATAATGGAGACACATGGTATTGATGTATATAAAAACAGTATAATGCAGACACAGGGACTTGATGTATATAGAACAGTATAATGGAGACACAGGGACTTGATGTATATAAAAACAGTATAATGGAGACACAGGGACATGATGTATATAGAACAGTATAATGGAGACACAGGGACTTGATGTATATAGAACAGTATAATGGAGACACAGGGACTTGATGTATATATAAAACAGTATAATGGAGACACAGGGACTTGATGTATATAAAAACAGTATAATGGAGACACAGGGACATGATGTTTATAGATCAGTATAATGCAGACACAGGGACATGATGTATATAGAACAGTATAATGGAGACACAGGGACTTGGTGTATATAAAACAGTATAATGGAGACACATGGTCTTGATGTATATAAAACAGTATAATGTAGACACAGGGACTTGATGTATATAAAAACAGTATAATGGAGACACAGGGACATGATGTATATAGAACAGTATAATGCAGACACAGGGACATGATGTATATAGAACAGTATAATGGAGACACAGGGACTTGGTGTATATAAAACAGTATAATGGAGACACATGGTCTTGATGTATATAAAACAGTATAATGGAGACACAGGGACTTGATGTATATAAAAACAGTATAAGGGAGACACAGGGACTTGATGTATATAAAACAGTATAATGGAGACACATGGTCTTGATGTATATAAAACAGTATAATGGAGACACAGGGACTTGATGTATATAAAAACAGTATAAGGGAGACACAGGGACTTGATGTATATAAAACAGTATAATGAAGACATAGGGACTTGATGTATATAAAAACAGTATAATGGAGACACAGGGACTTGATGTATATAAAATAGTGTAATGGAGACACAGGGACTTGATGTATATAAAACAGCATAATGGAGACACAGGGACATGATGTCTATATAAAACAGCATAATGGAGATATAGGGACTTATACCAATAAACCAGTATAAGTGAGACAAAGGGATGTGATGCCAAGAAAGCAGTGTCAGGGAAACACAGGGACTTGATTTATATAAAAACAGTCTAAAGGAGACACAGGGACTTGATGTATATTAAACAGCAGAATGGAGACACAGGGACATGATGTATATAAAACAGCATAATGGAGACACAGGGACTTGATGACTTGAAACAACAGTATGGGGACTCAATCGGACATAGGAACTTTATGCCTGCAAAGCAGTATAAGTTGAAGAACAAGAAAACAGTTTATAATGAATCACAGGGACATGTATGCAAGTAAACAATCAAAGTGTACCACAATAACAGGGAAGTCAGAATCACAGGGACATGTATGCAAGTAAACAATCAAAGTGTACCACAATAACAGGGTATATTCACTTGATGTGATGGGTCATATATGATATATTCAATCATTAGACTTGTGACCATAATATATTCACTGTTACATATTTGTATGTAAATTTTACCATTGCTTTATATGTCTGAAATTCAGATCCTGACAAACAAAAATTCTTGGCCCACAAAAAGTTTGGAGATCGACGAAACAAGGTTATATCTGCGAGAACCTATTTCTATGAGGATGAAGCCAACTGTGACACAAACATGGAGACTTTCCTCAAGTGTATTGATGCTGTGGCAGGTAGGCTTTCGAAATATCAAATTGTAACAATAGAATATGACCAATCTGATTAAAATCATATCTTGATCTCCGCGCCGTTCCGTAATCTTCTCTCTATTAGCCAATCAAATTACTACTTTCAGAATCTTGTCAGTGAAATTTTGAGGTGACAAAGCAAGCATAATCGCATTTGTCCGTAGAGTCATTTCGTCACCAAAAAGTTCATGTAGAGTAATGTGACGAAATGACTTGCTGCAAGATAACAGGTCATTGGTTAATTATTTTAGTGTTAAGTAAAGGTCACCTGAACGTGACCTCTTATGGGATGTTGTCAGGTCCTTGTGTAACGTAGTGAGAACAAGGATCTGTATTTTAATCAGATTGGAATATGTCCAAAATACATTTCATTTAAGCGGCCATTTTTGTTGATACTTGCTTTAGAACCCACAGTTAATCATAGTTCTTTAGTAAGTAGATAGATCAACACAATTTATAATCAAGAATAATCAGAAGATGGTATCAACACATGGGTCGTGTATTTTGTTTACAAAAGGAGCTACTGAGGCTAACACTGGATTTGTATATTTTGTCTATGACAGAAGCTACTGAGACTAACACTGGATTTGTATATTTTGTCTATGACAGGAGCTAGTGAGGCTAACACTGGATTTGTATATTTTGTCTATGACAGAAGCTACTGAGGCTAACACTGGATTTGTATGTTTTGTCTATGACAGGAGCTACTGAGGCTAACACTGGATTTGTATATTTTGTCTATGACAGGAGCTACTGAGGCTAACACTGGATTTGTATATTTTGTCTATGACAGGAGCTACTGAGGCTAACACTGGATTTGTATATTTTGTCTATAACAGGAGCTACTGAGGCTAACACTGGATTTGTATATTTTGTCTATGACAGGAGCTACTGAGGCTAACACTGGGTTTGTATATTTTGTCTATGACAGGAGCTACTGAGGCTAACACTGGGTTTGTATATTTTGTCTATGACAGGAGCTACTGAGGCTAACACTGGATTTGTATATTTTATCTATGACAGGAGCTACTGAGGCTAACACTGGGTTTGTTGCTATCAAGATGACGGCTCTAGGAAGACCCCAGTTTCTGGTAAGTCTCTCATGTATCCCTATAGGTGTTAGGATGGCAATGTTACCATGGTGACCACTGGTGACTGGCACTGTTCATAGTAATCATGAGTTACCAGGAGTGAAATCACAATTATTAAAACAAACAGCAGTGAGAATAACTCAGAAACTAACTGTGATTATTATCATAAAATGTAGTAATGCAGTTTCTATGGTAACCAACTTTTTGGATTTTTAGAAGGATAAACAGTAGCCACAGTAACCTCTATTGATTGGGTGATAGACAGTGGTCATGGTAACCACTAGTTAATGTTAGGAGTGATAGACAGTGACCATGGTAACCACTAGTGAATGTTAGGAGGGATAGACAGTGACCATGGTAACCACTAGTGAATGTTGGGAGTGATAGACAGTGACCATGTTAAACACTATTGAATGTTTGGAGTGATAGACAGTGACCATGGTAACCACTAGTGAATGTTTGGAGTGATAGACAGTGACCATGGTAACCACTAGCGAATGTTGGGAGTGAAAGACAGTGACCATGGTAACCATTAATGAATGTTGGGGGTGATAAGATAGTGACCATGGTTACCACTAGTGACAGTTTGAGAAATAGACAGTAACCATGGTAACCAGTCTTGACGGTTGGAGTGGTAGACAGTAGCCATGGAATCCACTAGTGACTGCAGTGATGGTGCATATAAAGTAATCTTGGAAACAACTAATAGAGGCCTGGACCTGCATCTGAAACACAGTTAAATGTCTGTATGTTCATACTTTTGTTTTGGAAAATATCTTAGAATCCCAAAGACTTAATTGACTTTGAAGTTTGACATGGTGACACACTGGTATGTTGATCATGCAAAGGGATTTAAGCGGTTTAGGAGATCAAAGTCAAGGCAAACCCTTGCTGACCTGTCAGTATGCCATATTTTGGGAAGTGATGTATACATAATCATGAAATGGTGATAATAAATATTAAAACACTTGTGAAACATATCTTCAAGTAGATGTGTTTCACCCCCTCTGTAAAAAATAACATAGATACAATACAAACTGCAAAGTATCAAGTATGAGACAACAGCAGGTAGATGTTGTATATATTTACAGCTACAGATGTCAGATGTGTTGGTGTCCACACGAACATTCTTTGAGAAGTTTGCGGGTAACAAGGGCGACATCCTGCTGAGAAAGTTCCGTGAAGAAGACTTTAAAAAACAGCTGGAGGCCATGGGAGTGCAGATCACACGGAACGACCGGAAACGCTGGTTTTCTGTCCTTGATATCTCTCAAGATGGGTAAGGATTTATCCATTAAAACTTTCATATAAACAATTTAATTTTGTATTTAAAAGAAAAAAGTATTATACAAACATGTAATCATATAGTAAGATCTTTTGATATACAGTGAACTTAGTTATGTAAAGTCTGAGGGATCATGGGAAAGCTTACAAGCTATCTGGCAAGAGTATTCACTTAAAGTGAAATCAAATTAAACAGGGTTTTTGAGTTAATGGGGGCTGAACTATATACTATACTGTGTTTTAATGATATGACCTTCAGTTTGAATTTAAACAGATGCATGATCATGGGATATTTGAAGTTAAGGTAAAGATGATTGTGTGGTACTTCTGGTACCACGTCTGTGGTGAGTTAGTTATTCATGTTACTGTCTGTTACAGTGAGGTAGACCTGTTGGACTGGGACAACTTGTTGGAAGTCAACATGAGCTTGTCCAAGGTGTTTGTGGTGCCAAACGAGGAGGTGAGCTGTCTCTTATCAATGTTGATACCAATATCCTTATTACAACATCTAATAACTGACATAATATTGAGTTACTGTGTGTATTTACTACAGAAAGTGTACAGGACATACTGTCTATAAAATTGTCTAAAGCTCAGAAATAGTATGAGTACTGTTACTCTGAATACAAAATTGGTTTCTGTGTGGCAACTCAAATTTGTTTTGGTCAATCTAACTCAAATCGTGATTTAGTGCTTCCTTACAGAAAGTGCTTGCTCATAATTGATTTCAGTTTCAAAGGTCAAGATCACTGTTACTCTAAATAGAAAATATGTGTCCTGATTCCTTTGTGTCAACCAGCCTCAAATTTTATATAGTGCTTTACTGGTTTCTGTATGAAAAATATAAATAAAAAGTTGGAATTGATTCAATGAATATCCATAGTTTGTCCCTTAAAACTCCTCTTCTAGCTAGCTGTGTAGGCCACACATCTACTTCCGTGGAATTTTTATGCCCCCGCCATGAAGAGGGGGGGGGCATATAGTGTTACCCATCTCCGTCGTGTCGCATTGCATCCCGTCCCATGGTAATGTAACCAGCTTATTTAAATAACTACTGATCTGATTGTCATCAAACTTTGCATACGTAATAAGCATGAAGATCTAATTTCATATGGGGGAAGGGGCATTAATGTCTCACAGACATTTCTGGTTTTTTTTCAAAACTGAAAAAATATGTGATTTTTAGCATACATGTGTATAAAAGGCAATCATTTTGAATTGAAGTACATGAATATTAAAGATTTAAGTACTAAGCTATAATCATTTGAAAACCACTGATTGAAAAATGATATTAAAATTGTCAGTCTTATGACTTGCTTGATAATGTCAAGTTAAATAAAATTATTTAAGAAAGCATTCTACTTTGTTGCTGGATCCTTATGTTAAAATAATAACATAGAAATAACATATACGTTTATTGATTTTTTTTATAGCAATTAAAATCTTATGTGATCTATGTTGTAGACAAACTTGTAAATGACAATGTAAGAAGAATTATATCCTCCCATCTCCCAATTTTCTGCTTCAACAAAACATATCCGTAAATAGGAGCGATAAAGGGTACTAGTATATGATTTTTATTTAATAGATCGTATTTATTTGTAATTAAATTGTAAGAGGTTCATAGACATTTTCATCCTTAATCTGTAATTGTACATGATATATATTGAAATATTTTTACACTTAAAGTTTTATTTTTGATTTTAGTTCTACTGATGGGTCATAATGGATGAACTGGCAATATTGTGCAGTAAAATTTTATTTTGTTTGACTTTCTGTGCTTACTAAATCAACACATAGCAAATACTCTATTATTTTTTTCTTTTTAAGATATTATTAACTTGAAGCACTGATTATTTTAAGATGCAAAACAATTGGATACCAGAAACTAATGTCCTTTAGCTTACTAAACCACAATTTGTTTTCTTTTTTTTAATTGACCTTTTTAATTTCAGTTTTTTTCTTTCTATATGTCCATTTCATGACAGTTTTTAGATATGTTCCAAAGACTTTGCTTTTGAGTTTTAAGTTTCATCTTGCCAATCTAGTGTCTTGTAGTTTATTTCCTTTTACTGTTCTACTTTGTTCACATTGCCAGCTTATAGATTGGGAAAATGTAAGAATGGATGTCATTAAATGGCATCATGCTTGAATAATTAATAGCTTATTTCATTTTCTAATCATGACTTTCTCTATATTAAATGTTGTATGTAAGTTTAACTTCACAATGGGTTAATAAACAGGTTTATTTTTTAGGGTTTTTGACCTAAAATTAGATTTAAATTTTACATGTGCAGTTTAATCTATTTTTAGCACACATCATCAGATGGTGGGCTTTTCAAATCAGGCTGCATCCGTGGTCCGTCATTCGTCCTTAAACAATTTTTGTTACCATTATTTTGAAAAGTACTGTATCGATCTTTCTCTTTCATATGCAAGTTCCTCTTGGAGCCTAGTTGTGCTGTATTAGTTTTGGGACTGATCGCATAAACAAAATGGCTGACAGATTAGATTTTGACAATGACATCTTGTTACCGTTATATCCTGAGGAGTACTGGATGGATCTTTCCCAAATTTCATATGCAGGTTCCCCTTGGTGCTTAGTTGTGCTGTAATGATTATGGGTTAGATAAAAAAAAAATGGCTGACAGGCAGCCATCTTGCATTTTGACACTGAAATTTTGTTAGCATTATTTCTTGAGAAGTACTAGTGGGATCCTTTCCAAACTTCATAAGCATGTTCTAATTTAGGAGGAAAATATGGCTGTCAGACGGCCATCTTTTATGTGACTATGAAAGTATATTATGGTTATTTAAGAAATACAAGATGGATTAATATTTGGAACTGATCATAAAAACTCCTAACAAGAGACCTTCTTTCAACTATTATTCATTATTAAAGGAAATTCATAGAACTAAGATGAAATACATAAATGAAAGTTAAAATAAGAAGGTAAAAGATCCATCTTTCTAAGAACAAATGAACAGCAATTTCTTATTATGTTGGCAGCCTTAAATAAATTTTCAAATTTTAAAGATTCAAATTTAAAATATCTTGCTTATCTCATTAAAGCACTGGTGTTCAGTCAATTAGCCATAAGTTAGCCTGAGTGTCCTCTGGCTCTGACACCAGACTTAGCCCTTGTTTCCTCTGGCCCTTGTACCAGACTTAACCCAAGTTTCCCCTGGTTATGACACAAGACTTAGCCCAAGTTTCCCCTGGTTATGACACAAGACTTAGCCCAAGTTTCCTCTGGCCTTACACAAGACTTAGCCCATGTTTCCTCTGGCTCTGACACCAGACTTAGACTAAGACCAAGTTTCCTTTGGCTCTGACACCGACTTAGACATTTTGAGGCAAGAGGAAACTCAAGCTAACCATAAGTATGTATACCTTTCACCAACATGTTTGTAAACTTTATGTTTAATTGATTGGCCTGTTTACACAGACAGGGAAACTTGAGCCTCTAGTGACATCTCTATCCAAGGAAGAGGAAGAACAGATGAAAAACATGTTGGGACGACTCAACAAAATCGCGAAGGTAAACATCCCCATGTTACTCATGTTAGAGTGAAGTTTTTGATGATAACACCATCGCCATGCTTTTGTATTCAGGATGAAAAATTCATTGTCATGTTCATGTTTTAGAATGATAATTTCTTTGCCGTTTAATTTTTTTTTTTTGCACTCATGTTCAGTCTTTTAAAAAATTTCTATAACAGAAAGAATGTACAATACAAGCTTCATGATATATTTCATTTAATTTTCTAACTCAGTTTCTTACTCACCAACTGAGGGCCCATATCCATTTTCTGACATTCTGATTATTGTTGATTTTAAAGTTTGTTTTTCCTGTTTTCCTACTGTATGCAATGTTTTGATAAAAGACTCCTTAGACTAAAGATTACTCATCACCTTGTAACAGGATAGAATTAGATAAATTGGCAATCCCTTTGTAAATATATTTAAGTAATAATGTTTGTGTAACCCCAACAGTATGCGACAGAGAAGGGGGTGCGTGTGATGGTAGATGCTGAACAGACGTATTTCCAGCCAGCCATTAGTCGCCTGTGTATGGAAATGATGAGAAGGTTTAACAGAGAAAAGGCAGTCATCTTCAACACCTACCAGTGCTACCTAAAGGTACTACCATCATGTTTACTTCTGATACATATATAAGGATTGAAAGTCATTTTTTAAACTTTCATAGTGCTAAAATTAATTTTTCATTGATTGTATGCAGAATGCGGCTTTCTGATTGGTTGAGATCCGAAAATGGAGCGAAAAATGTGACGTCACAATACAGCAATTGACGTTGCGCATTGATTTGTAAAAAGAATCCGTTGTTAGATCAGTCAAATTGTACATAAACCCAATGAAGCTAAAAAAATTGTCAATGCTTAAATGAAAGGTCAGCTTCATGCTAAGTATGGATGTAACGGCTGACCTTTCATAGCACTATGAAAGATAAAAAAATGACTTTCAATCCATATATTTACATTTGTACTACAGAACGATTGCTCAACTTCCTTTATATGGTTTCGAATTAAAAGTTTATTACCTGCGTTTGTATATGTGTTGTCATTTAAATGACATTGGCAGAACAGCCCAGCTTGAATTAAGTTGGCGCCAATTATAAGAATTAGTCATTTGAGCGTTTGACGAAAGGGCATTCTCCATGTTATTCTAAGCAGCGTGACAAGACGTCATAGTTAAACCACGTGCTACGTCTCGAGAAACATTGTTTTCATACTTTTATGAAAGGCATTTTTGCTGGTAATGTTCATATATATATAGTGGGTTGCAGTGCAAATGTAAACATAAGCCTATATTCTGCAGAATTTGCCAAGGACATCATTTATAAATATGTAGAAGTTGAGAGTACAGGTCGAATTACTAGCTTCGGCTTGATGGAATTTCCCTTTAGTCAAGCGGTAGGGTGTCTGACTATAGACTGAAGTGTGGCTGGTTCGAACCCCGGTGGAAGCTGATTTGTTTTTGCAAATATCCCTTCGCATTACACATAGTTTAAAATATCTTCAATAAAAATATTTTCAGTATGGATCTAAAAGAATCACCCATAAACAGTTTACTTATTAACTGTAATTTGGTTACTTTTAAGTGCAACGGTCAAAATTATTGCTTGATTTCTTCTTATTTTTTGTCAGCTTCACAGAGGTGTGAAGTTTGTGGTTGACTGTATGTTTGTTTTTGATAAAATGTATTTTTGTTGCCAAATGTTAAAATTTGGAGCAACTGTAATTCAATGAATGCATCGCTAAGTAATGGAATACGCCTGTAATAACAGACATGGTAAGATACTTTATATAATTTGTTGGTCCCTTTTGCTTTAGTCAGTTATGTACAATAACAGATATGGTAAGATACTTTATATAAATAGTTGGTCCCCTTTAGCTTTGGCCAGTTATGTACTATAACAGACAAGGTGAGATACTTTATATAAATTGTTGGTCCCCTTTAGCTTTAGCCAGTTATGTAATATAACAGACAAGGTGAGATACTTTATATAAATTGTTGGTCCCCTTTAGCTTTAGCCAGTTATGTACTATAACAGACAAGGTGAGATACTTTATATAAATTGTTAGTCCCCTTTAGCTTTAGACAGTTATGTACTATAACAGACATGGTGAGATACTTTATATAAATTGTTGGTCCCCTTTAGCTTTAGACAGTTATGTACTATAACAGACATGGTGAGATACTTTATATAAATTGTTGGTCCCCTTTAGCTTTAGTCAGTTATGTACTATAACAGACATGGTGAGGTACTTTATATAAATTATTGGTCCCCTTTTGCTTTAGCCAGTTATGTACTATAACAGACAAGGTGAGATACTTTATATAAATTGTTGGTCTCCCTTTAGCTTTAGACAGTTATGTACTATAACAGACATGGTAAGATACTTTATATAAATTGTTGGTCCCCCTTTTGCTTTAGACAGTTATGTACAATAACAGACATGGTGAGATACTTTATATAAATTGTTGGTCCCCTTTTGCTTTAGCCAGTTATGTACTATAACAGACATGGTGAGATACTTTATATAAATTGTTGGTCCCCTTTTGCTTTAGCCAGTTATGTACTATAACAGACATGGTGAGATACTTTATATAAATTGTTGGTCTCCCTTTAGCTTTTGTCAGTTATGTACTATAACAGACATGGTGAGATACTTTATATAAATTGTTGGTCCCCTTTTGCTTTTGTCAGTTATGTACAATAACAGACATGGTGAGATACTTTATATAAATTGTTGGTCCCCTTTTGCTTTAGCCAGTTATGTACTATAACAGACATGGTGAGATACTTTATATAAATTGTTGGTCTCCCTTTAGCTTTTGTCAGTTATGTACTATAACAGACATGGTGAGATACTTTATATAAATTGTTGGTCTCCCTTTTGCTTTAGTCAGTTATGTACTATAACAGACGTGGTGAGATACTTTATATAAATTGTTGGTCCCCTTTAGCTTTAGCCAGTTATGTACTATAACAGACATGGTGAGATACTTTATATAAATTGTTGGTCCCCCTTTAGCTTTAGACAGTTATGTACTATAACAGACATGGTAAGATACTTTATATAAATTGTTGGTCCCCTTTTGCTTTAGCCAGTTATGTACTATAACAGATATGGTGAGATACTTTATATAAATTGTTGGTCCCCTTTAGCTTTAGACAGTTATGTACTATAACAGACATGGTAAGATACTTTATATAAATTGTTGGTCCCCTTTTGCTTTAGCCAGTTATGTACTATAACAGACATGGTAAGATACTTTATATAAATTGCTGGTCCCCTTTTGCTTTAGACAGTTATGTACTATAACAGACATGGTAAGATACTTTATATAAATTGTTGGTCCCCTTTTGCTTTAGCCAGTTATGTACTATAACAGATATGGTGAGATACTTTATATAAATTGTTGGTCCCCTTTTGCTTTAGCCAGTTATGTACTATAACATACATGGTGAGATACTTTATATAAATTGTTGGTCTCCCTTTAGCTTTTGTCGGTTATGTACTATAACAGACATGGTGAGATACTTTATATAAATTGTTGGTCTCCCTTTAGCTTTAGACAGTTATGTACTATAACAGATATGGTGAGATACTTTATATAAATTGTTGGTCTCCTTTTGCTTTAGACAGTTATGTACTATAACAGACATGGTAAGATACTTTATATAAATTGTTGGTCCCCCTTTTGCTTTAGTTAGTTATGTACTATAACAGACATGGTGAGATACTTTATATGAATTGTTGGTCTCCCTAATTTGCTTTAGCCAGTTATGTACTATAACAGACATGGTAAGATACTTTATATAAATTGTTGGTCCCCTTTTGCTTTAGTCAGTTATGTACTAATGGCTGTGTGCTGATATGTTACAGAGTGCTTACAACAACGCCTGTTTAGACATGGACCTGGCTCGCAGGGAGGACTTCTACTTTGGAGCCAAGCTGGTTCGGGGAGCATACATGGAGCAGGTATAATAGCTCAACTACATTTTATGTCGCTAAATTAGTTTGGTTTTTACAACATGTGTTCAATGAATAGATTGTCTGAGGTCTGTATTATATAACACTGAAGGAAAAAGTAAAGATGTTATTTCAGTAATAAAAAGTAAATTTTTGTCACCAGGAGAGAGAGCGAGCAGCAGAGATTGGCTATGAGGATCCTATTAACCCTACCTATGAGGCGACATCAGACATGTACCATCAGACCCTGGGGGAAGTGATGAAACAGATCAACTGTAGGGAACGCGGCAAGATTGCAGTGATGGTCGCCAGTCACAACGAAGATACAGTCAGATATACGGTAGAAAAGTAAGTTACACGTGTCTCAGTGGCTGGTCAGTTTGGCTTTTACAACAGTCAGATATACTGTAGAAAAGTAAGTTACATGTGTCTCAGTGGCTGGTCAGTTTGGTTTTTACAACAGTCAGATATACTGTAGAAAAGTAAATTAAATGTGTCTCAGTGGCTTGTCACAACAAGGTTACACTCAGATACACTGTAGAAAATATACACTTCAATATTAATCATAGTTTGAACCAGAAAAATGAACCTTCAAAATGACGATATGTAAATTTCAAAACTACTTTTAATGAGAAAGTTTAGATATGTAATGAGCAATGCAGGCCCTTTGAACCTCTTTTCTGTTATCTGTGCAACATTGTGTCTGATTGGTTTAAACATATTACATAATAAAGAGCAACATATTCTATATGCCTCATACAAAGGAACGAGTTTCTCTGGTGCAATTGATTTTCTGTCATACAATGAATTTTCCCTCTTGGAGGCACGTATGTAGATCTGAGATGTGGGAAGTATTTATTTCAGCATAAAAGTATAGCTGCCAGTATAAATTTAACTATTGAAACGGAAACTTGATTATTTGTTTCTTCAAAGTAAATCATATTTCATTAGAGTGAACAGTCACCTTGCATATCAATATATATTTACATGATAATCATTGTTATAATAGGAAAGAATTAAATCATTATGCAAAAATAAATTAGAGAATACTGAAGCGTTAACAAAATTCAGAATCCGAACTCCAAATCGATGCAAAAATAATTATTCAACAACTCTCTCTTAATGTTACTTTTCTATATTACAGGATGAAAGAGTTCCAAATCAGCCCAGCTGACCGTCTTATCTGTTTCGGCCAGCTCCTGGGCATGTGTGACCAAGTCAGTTTCCCTCTAGGTAAGTGACATCAGAGAAATAAATTCCTGTGATAAGTATCTAGTAGTCTGAAGGTCATCAGGTATGTTTTAGTTCAAAATGCAGTCTATTGCTGATAATGGTGATCATATTGAATTAAAATGAGAAGTTAAAATCCACAGTGAATTTATCTTTCATAATGCATTTGTCTGAGTGAAATACTCCTATTCATAATCAATACTCATCATAGAATAAACATATGGTAGAAATCTGTTACAATTCATGTTAATTTGTACAGGCCAGGCTGGTAACTGTGTATAACTACGTACCTTATGGCCCAATGTATTGTACATTACAGGCCAGAAAGGTTAATGTGTGTATAAGTATGTACACCATGGCCCAATGCATTGTACATTTCAGGCCAGGTACGGTACTTTGTGTATAAGTATATTTACCCTATGGCCCAATGTTTTCTAGATTACTGGCGGCCAGGCTGGTTATTCTGTATACAAGTATGTACACTATGGCCCAATGTTTTCTACATTGCAGGCCTGAGGCCGGTTACTCTGTATACGTATGTACACTATGGCCCAATCTATTGCACATTACTGGCTAGGCTGGTTACTCTCTGTATAAGTATGAACTGTATGGCCCAATCTTTTGTACATGACAGGCCTGAGGCCGGTTACTCTCTGTATGTGTGTGTACACTATGGCCTAATCTTTGTACGTTACAGGCCAGGCCGCTTACTCTGTGTATAAATATGTACCCTATGGTCCAATCTTTTGTACATTACAGGCCAGGCCACTTACTCTGTGTATAAATATGTACACTATGGTCCAATCTTTTGTACGTTACAGGCCAAGCCGGTTACTCTGTATATAAATATGTACCCTATGGTCCAATCTTTTGTTCATTTCAGGCCAAGCCAGTTACTCTGTATACAAGTACGTACCCTGTGGCCCAGTCTTTTGTACATTACAGGCCAAGCCAGTTACTCTGTATATAAATATGTACCCTATGGTCCAATATTTTGTACATTTCAGGCCAAGCCGGTTACTCTGTATATAAGTACGTACCCTATGGCCCAGTAGAGGAAGTGCTCCCTTACCTGTCTCGCCGTGCCATGGAGAATCGCGGCATACTGAAGAAAGTGAAAAAAGAGAAGAAACTTCTGGCCAGTGAATTGAAGAGGAGAATTTTATCAGGCCAGCTTGTATACAATCCAGCAAAGCATATACCCGCCCAATAACGCTGTCCGTACATGTAGAATGTGCTGCTCAAGATGTAGGTAAATGTCTCAATAGATATATAGATATGTAGCTGTATTTACTCTGTTGTATAAGTAGCTGAAGGTATCAATTGAATAATCATTGTTAAATATAAGATTTTTACGATATATATATATATCTAAGATGGCCTTAACTAAATTTTGAAACAACAAAAGTAGCTTAACCGTTTCACACGTCATAAATAATTTTCTCTTACCAGGTATTGTTAAAAAAAACTGCTGATTAAATGTTTGCTATGACTAAAACCAGATCCAAGATTCCAGCAATAGCAATAGCACAAAGCATGCGAACATATGATTTCTCTACATCCCCAAAATTGATATCAATGCTATTTTTGTGTTACACATTATTTCATTGCACTTGGAATATCGTTTCTTTATAACCATTTATATAAGATAAGCACTGCACAGATACCAATCAGTAAATAAAACTTATAGGATATTTCTAAAGCTTTAATTTGATTTTAGGTTTATTAGTGCCACAAAACCGATTTAAGACCTCTGAGGCCTCTAGTCATGCTATTTGGCATTGCATGCAAAATGCATTCTATAAAAACTATTCATTATTTCTTCTTCAACTGATATTCCGAGTCTTATCTATCCACTTGAAGACTACTTGTGACAAAGATTTACATGGCGGGTGTCGTTGATGTCGTCAAAATGACCTAGTCCAACCATTGAATGGAAGAGTTCAAATGTGTCTTCAGGGTTGAAGGAGTTTAAGACATGAAAAGTGCACATGATATTTACATTATGTTTGATTTTATTTTACAAACATTCCATGTTGCTTGAATTATTTTCCCGAAAACATGTATTATTTTGATTGAATGTTACAAGTTGTAAAGTGAAGACAAGGTCTAGCCAAAATCTCCTTTTTAGTACAAAATCTGATGTTAGAGTTACAAAATGTATCAAAATTGATGACAGAGTCACAATCTGTACAGGAATTGATGACAGAGTTACAATGTGCACATAAATTGATGACAGAGTCACAATCTGTACAGAAATTGATGACGGTATTACATATTTTTTGAGAGCAGGATTTGCAAGAATGTGTATTGATAGTTTATTGATTTTTGAAACTATCATGTTTATTAACTACGTTATGACACTTCAAATATGTTTATTGTCCTATACTGATACCCAGCTCATTGTTTATATAAAAAAGTTATCTTTTTATTTGAGATGAAACTATTTTTTGTTCTTTCAAAATTAGTCAAACGTTAGTTATTATCGAGATTATTTGAGATACTTTGAAATGTTTACTGTAGTTTAGTTGTAATTTTTACATAGTGTTCTATGTTTGATTTTTTATTTAACACTGTTATGTCCTCAAAAGTCAAAAAGATTAAGGAAAAATTCAATATTATTTTGAGTCAGTTTGTGAAAAACGGGTTTTATTAGTGAAGGGCAAGGTAAGCACTGCAAAAACGGGTTTTACTAGTGAATGGCAAGGTTAGCACTGCAAAAACGGGTTTTACTAGTGAATGGCAAAGTTGGCACTGCAAAAACAGGTTTTACCATTGAAGGGCAAAGTTAGAATTGCAAAAAAGGGGTTTTTCAGTGAATGGCAAAATAAGTTCTAAAAAGGGGGGTTTCACCAGTAAAGACTATAGCTAGGACTGCAAAAAACGAGTTTTGCATGGTAATGGCAAAGTTAGCACTGAAAAAAGGGGGTTTTACCAGTGAATGGCAGTAATCACTGCAAAACAATAACAAAAAAACGAGTTTTACCATTGACCCACAGGAAATTTCATTTATGTATGTTTGTAATATTTTTCTGAAAATTAACCGGAATTCAACAAACGATTCAAGATTGTCTTTGCAAGCATTCTTTTGTACCATTAAATAGACGGGATTATTCTTACTTCGCAGAGGATACGTCCATTCCTATTGGTTTACGTTATTTACCGTGCCGTGTACAGATACTCCCCATAACACTGATGTTTGTAATAGGTGTATGTAGGGATGTTTGAAACCCAAATTCTCATTTGTTGTGCATGTGCAACATTTAGTTTTATGGGCGGAGAAAAGTGTTTAATAATTTTTTATATTAAGCATCATTTAAAAAGTATATTTGATGGTCCACAATCGCTGTTCAAATGTGCTTATGCTGCACTTCAAAATACAATGTAGAAGAGTGGGTCGTTATACATAAACAAAAACGATCCATCTCAAAACTGGACTTTTTTGGGTAGAAGTAAAATTCAATGCAAATACCAAGTATACTGTTTCTTTACATTTTCATGCCTGTTTATATTATGTATTTTGTCATGAACATTATGTGTGTAAAATCTGCCGAAAAATGGGAAGTTTAACAAGAAGAGATTTGAGTTTGCTAACAATATCCAGATGCTAGACGTCTATCGTATCATTTTGTCGAAACGTTATGATTTTGCCCTTGATACATGTGTTTTGTGTACACTTTATTGCAATGCTTTTGATATTTGGTACATTATATTATATATATTTTTTTCTTGTTCGTGTTAAGTTTTAACATTAATTTTATTTGAAATTTTGAGTAAATAATGTATTGGAATGTAACAGTTATACTCTTTGACTGGTTGTCAGTAAGGCTCCTAGTATCAGCGGTTTCAAACATGTTATATCTAGTTAATTTTAATCGTCAATGACAATGCATCTGATTTTTTAACCAGTAATAAGCAGGATGTTTTCATAAAGTTGTTTTCACTTTGAAACTGTTCTCCTTTCAGAAACAGAATTCTCCAATTTTGCAGGCGTAAAACTTGAAAAACATATTCGGAAATCAATCTATTAACCCGAATTCATAGCATTTAATTTACTTCACAACAATTATAAAACAACTTATTATAACTGATATATATCACTGTTGTTCGTCTCGTGTGTGCTGCATTTTTCGTCGGAGGAAACCAGAGTACCCGAAGAAGACGCACGTTGGATACTGTCAATCGCAGCTCTTTTAATGCAAACTGACCCTTAAGTAAGAGATCATATCACCAATAGAGAACTTCGAAGAGGCTATCAGGTTTTCATTTTTCTCCTTGATATTGAAGAAAGATTTGAAATGCGCCTGTAACAAACAATTTTTGTTTGTGTTTCTAGTTTTATTGTTTATGTTCAATACTTACTACATATATTATGTTTATTTCCTCATTAATTGCTGTGTTGACTTTGATTCTTCGACAATTCACTCAAAATTAATGTTATCCCGGACCTAGCTATTTGATTTAATTTTGTGATATAACACATTGTTAAAATTTTGTCCATTGTTACACTTTTATCGCAGAGCCTTATTTGAGTGTATTTTTTATGGCCAAAATGACTTTTTTCAATTTAGCTGTACAAAGTCCTAAATATGTTTACAATGTAATATGTTTTGATCTTGCCTACACGTTCTAGGTTTATGTGGTCACCTCATAGTTATAGTCATTTGAAGCATTTTCACTTGATTTCTGATGAATGTTTTGTTTGCGTTACTAACAATACAGATTATCCATTTATTCTATGAAAATTGGCTGTTTAATGTTTTGAATATACACGCTATACACGCGTCCCTTTTAAACCTCAGCTGCACATCAATTTAATTTACAGAAACTACCTGAATGTGTAACTTTAGACATGTATAAGAAGAGTAGTAATGCAACTCTTTTTGTTTATGAGATAAGCGTGCATGTCTCCGAAAGACTTTTATTCCTCACAGGTAAGGAGATTTGCAAAATTCGAACTGTTTCAACCTTTTAGATTAGGACAATCCTTAAATGGGATACAGACAATACTGACGCATATTTTTACTTGTACTTTGCTTTGTTTTCTTGTATCCGCGCATATCATGATCTCAAGATCAAATCTTTCAGTTATTATTAATCTTGTTCTCTTTTTTTGACGTCATCTACTCGGCATGTAAGAAAATCCACTGAGTTGTTTTTGTTCCTTAGCTTCCAGGGCTTGGTTGATATGTTGGTACTAGGTTAATCAAACTTATAGCGAATTTCTAGTAAATATTGCTGTGTCTTTCTGCTGTATATATACATATCATTGTAGTAAATAGATACGGATAGGTACTATATCACTTATTCTAGATATACAGTGTATTGAGAATCATATATTATATCAGAAGTATATCTCAATGAGTGTTGTAAATATCGTTAAAATAGTGATGTACTTAGTTTATATAGTCCGTATTTGTAAACAAATGTATATATAGATTTGTAAAAAGTCAGATACAAAGATGTTGATTTTTTTTTGCAAGCATGGGAAATGATGCTTTACTTTCATTATCAGTTCATTGTACTGCTTATTGCAGAGCTTTTAATTGCTAAGTATAGTACTGGCTTTGAGTAAGATCTTGGTTGGATCAGAGACCAGTGGATATATGACTATGTCTAAGGTCTTGGTTGGATCAGAGACCAGAGGATATAAGACTGTCAACCAGTCGTGGCTTTTTCACTTTCATTTTCTTCATAGCTATATGCTCGTGAATCTCAAATTAGAGTAGACAAGCGAATTACTGTTACTGTTGAAAGTTAGCTGTTAAGTTTTGTTTTCTCCTATACTCCTAATCATGAACTACTAACGTACCACACGTGATTAAGTATGCTCATCGATCGCGTGTTTTTTTACAGTTAAATGCAAGAATCTCTTGACTTGTTTGCGTTATAATGCATGAACTCATTCTTTATATATCATTTTTATTTACGTGAAAAGATCTGCAGTGTATTGTTGACTGCTTCGGTCGTTATTAATTTCTATTTTTATGCACGGCCCTGTTTTATTTATTAATGGTCATGTGCATATAGTCACGTGTAATATTTGTTCAACCGACATGTTTTTTTTAGATACCTTTAATTTACATACACTATTCAAATTTATTTTTTTGTGTTAAACATTGTTGATTCGGAATAATAAATGCTTGCTGTATATATGTTTATCATCTGTATCTTTATCCTTATTTTAAACAATAAACTTCAACAGTTGTTAGTGTGTTACTAGTTTGTTATGCTGATCATATAACTAGGATGTAAGATGTATATGACAAGTAAATACGCTTTACCATTACTGTGCTTTTATAGTTTCAATGAAACAAATCATGGACGGACAAAAAATGTACAAAAACACAAACGAGAATGGCTCAAATACGAATAGGATACAGTTGAGACAAATAATGAATTAAACTCCACGATACAGCTGATTCGTCCTCCTAGGACTCGTCAGTGATGCCAAGATGCTAAGTGAAGCAAAGGAGGCGACTGAGAAACAAAATCGACCGAAAGAAATGTCCAAATCTAGATAGGGACGTGAACTTGCCCTAAAATTCATCACTTTCCAATAATGAATAATTTCAAATGCGTATATTCTGAACCGTGCAACTATTCGAATGAATTAAACGTGGCATGCAGGTTACGGCAAACCCCGGGACTTTAAGTTCACCAGCAGTGTCTACCACCTACGATGTCAAAGAGTGTAGCCAAACACCAAACAATGACTATAACTGATAAGATACAACTGTTTTGTCCTTTTAGGACTCGTTACTATTGTGAAGCAAGGGCCTACATGTGAAGGTCTCGGAGGCGACTGAGGAAACAAGACCGGCAGAAAGAAGAAATATCCAAATCCAGATAGGGAGGTGCACTAGCCATATAATTCATAACATAATTGTATTATAATGAAAATAGATGTATTTATTCTGAACCGTGCCACTATTCGAATAAATTTAAACGTGACATTCAGGTTACGGCAAATCTAAGCGACTTAAAAAGACACTTACTTTTATCTTTACCTTTTAGAATACTTTCTGTGATAAATGGCAATGATTTCCTCTATTCAAAACGCGTATCTGAAGCTTCAGATATTTTATATACTTTTAAGATTTGCTGATATATGGCACAAAGTTATAATATTATTATAGGGGTTTTCTCTCCATAAAATAACATCATTGAAATATTATTCTTTCTTTAGAGTACAAAAGAAAATAAAGAATGATTTTGCAATTTATTGGCACATTTACATTTTACGAAAAACGAGTTGTAATTCAGTACAAATACAGTATCATTTAATGATTTCCTGTACAAATTGTTTGGCACAAGATGTGTCACAGAGTACTAGATTTTAAGTATCATATCATATTAGTCTGCCATACCCACAGTCTGTTAATTTGTAAGTTGAATTATTTATGCTAAGTGTTGATTTGTGTCAAAATATGTCAGTCCAGTTTTTAAGGCAAAATGAAACTTGGACTACTACTACTTGAACAGCGATTCAAAATTAGTAATCGCAATATCTGTCGTGTATTGTGCATGCATTGTTTTTCTTAACCACAGTTCCTGGCTGCCTTTCAACTCTTAACCTTACCCCTCGCGACAAGGTCATTGGTGACAGTACATAAAGTGTGTGCTGATTCCTCCTAGTGTAGGCTGTCAGTGTACAGTCCTTTACTTTTCCCAACAAAGTAAGTAATGTAAACATAACAAAAAACTTAACTAACAAAACATACATTTATCAACATCTTTCAGAAGAAAATTTATCAGATCTATACAATTTTATGGATCAATACTTTTGTGGATAATCACAATACGAATTGAATAAAGGAAAATTAACTCGATGTTTTTTTAATTGATTTTGTCGGCTTTTTATAATTATAACGACATAGTCTCTCAGGTTATGACAGGAAACTTTAAAAAATAACTTATTTACTTAACCGGTGACGCAATCGTTTCATTAACTCGTTGTAAATGTGTGCAATGTTTGGGTTTCATACCTGATTGTTAAACAGATATGTTAAGTTTTTCACGTTATCAAATACCTATTAAGGAAATTTCATTTCAAATTTTTAACGAACTTTCAGGATATTGATGCTGTGGTAAGTTGTCAACTGCGTCAACAATGTGGTATATGTATCCCTGATGTGCTGACCTTACATTAGCTACATGTTGTCCATGAGTGTTTAAGTTAATATCCAGAGGAACCCAGAAGTACCACAACGTGAATCGGTCGGCGTACACGGGAACGCCACGTTAACCAAGACAAGTGGGTCCACGGATCTATCTGGTCTTAGCCGCAGTTGATGGTGAACATTTAGAGGCGACTAACTCTCTACGTGCCTTATTTCAAGAAAGGTAGGAAGCTTTTAAGCTGGATTCAGCCACAGTGTACATTTAAGTATTGAGTTAGCCCACATCATTCTAAAGCGAATCACAGAGACGATGACTGTTATATTTTGTGGATCTACCATTTACTTTACCGGGTCCAGGTTACAGTAGATGTGAAACTTGGCGACTCCGTTAACGTGTTTACTGGTCCGTCACACGAAGAAATGTTCGTCTTTGTATCTTTGAATATATCAGGAATACTGTCCAATCCGAAGAGTGGGCCTCCCCATGTGTTAATGGCTAACGTGAGGACTGCCACTGCCATCACATTCATCACCAGTCCCGCCACAGCCTACAAAAAGTGAATTATTTTTATCATCATATACCAGTTATTGTTCCACAACATCTTCCATGCACACTCTTTTGTTCTCTACTCATTTTCCTTTTTGGAGTTTTCTTGAACTATTCCATTCCCTCCTACTACCATAAGCTCCTTCTCCGTACCGTTCGCAAACATGTTTTACCTTAAGGGCGCCGAGACATCTTATTCCGTACTTGCCCTACTGGTACACGACTGGCCAGGCTTTTTTATTAATGCTTTTCCTAAAGAGCGCCGAAACATCTTATTCCGTACTTGCCCTACTGGTACACGACTGGCCAGGCTTTTTTATTAATGCTTTTCCTAAAGGGCGCCGAGACATCTTATTCCGTACTTGCCCTACTGGTACACGACTGGCAAGCCCTTTTCATTAATTCTTTTCCTAAAGAGCGCCGAAACATCTTGTACTGTCATTGTCCTACTGGTATACGACTGACCAGTCCTTTTTATTCATGCTTTACATAAAGAGTGCCATACCTTGTCCTACTGGTACACGACTTGCCAGCCCTTTTTATTCATGCTTTACATAAAGAGTGCCATACCTTGTCCTACTGGTACACTACTTGCCAGCCCTTTTTATTCATGCTTTACATAAAGAGTGCCATACCTTGTCCTACTGGTACACGACTGGCCAGTCCTTTTTTTATTCATGCTTTACATAAAGAGTGCCATACATTGTCCTACTGGTACACGACTGACCAGCCCTTTTTATTCATGCTTTACATAAAGAGTGCCATACCTTGTCCTACTGGTACACGACTGACCAGTCCCTTTTATTCATGCTTTACATAAAGAGCGCCATACCTTGTCCTACTGGTACACGACTGACCAGCCCTTTTTATTCATGCTTTACATAAAGAGTGCCATACCTTGTCCTACTGGTACACGACTGACCAGTCCTTTTTATACATGCTGTATCTTTATTTTTGCCTACTCTCCTACATTTATACTTACACTGTCACTGCCCAAAGACTAGATGTCTACCGTGCCCAATGTTGCGTACACACCAATGAATGTCAAAAAGATGACAACCGATCTTTAAATATAATTGCCATGGCTGGTTCTTTCTTTACGTTACTTTTCGTCACATGTAGATCGACCCCCAAGTTATAATGATTGTCTATCAGTTCTCTCATTAACACATGTACTCTCTTGTAATTGTGACTGTCTCTCTATGACATACTTTTGCCACGCTTTCCCTCTGACTGTGTTTCCGCTATATATCGTTATCATTGCTATCGTCTTGTTGTCATGACTATATTCCTGTTCTAAGAGGCCGCTGGTCGGCCTTTTTTTAATCGAAAAATGATTTTGCCAACTGCGACAACTATCAGTAGTTTATCGCCGTATTAAACCTCTATCATTGTTGAAGTATCATTCCACCATGACCGCCCTCTTAATTTTATTCTTGGTTAAAACAAAGTACACGAGTCATTCTCGTCTTTCTCTCTTGTTACTATGGCTACACTAATGCTAACCCTCGTTCCCCTGCCTACCATATTTTCACAATGTCTATCTTATTGTTCCTTCAAACCACGTCGGACTTTTTATTATGGCCTGTACATTACCATGTCTGATATCCGGAGGTAGCCAGTCGAGAAGACGATAGCGTTAGGTGGTGTTGCCACGGGCAACATGAAAGCGAACGAGCAACAAATACTGGCTGATATCATGAGGTAGAGAGGATGTTCTCCTGTGTTGATGGCCTAAAATATAATAAATCATACTGTTTTCATTGATGTTTGCCATTATATAAACATATATGACATATGTCATGATGAATATATTTAACAGTAGTTACTCGTGTAAATATTTTCTATATTAATATTTTGCCCCTGATTTTATCGACTTTTGGTTCTGATCATCATTTTGTCGACGCTTTGGTTGACTCTGATTTTGTTAGCACTTGAAATGAACAGTCGTTTTTACGTTGACTGGCGTTGACAACACAAACACAAAGGTTATCAAGGGTCATTATTAGATTTGATCATTAAAACATAGAGTAAAACACAATCAGTCAAATTGGCCGAGAAGCTTTTGGTCTCGCAACGTACCAGCTCCGCCATTATGGGCATCAGAAGAGTTGCTGTAGCAGTGTTGCTTGTAATTTCTGTGGCGCCAGTCACAATGAAGCAGAGAATCAAGTTCATGACCCATGGTTCAAGGTCACTGAACACTTGTAGTTGACAGCCAACCCAGTTAGATAGCCCTGACACCTGATACATTTATAAAACAAAAGGTGCACTGGTTACTCAGCGAAATATTTAGCTCGACAGGTTAAAGCTATATTCAAACAAAGAATGCTTGTTCACATACTGTTTATCTCATTCATTTGGAGACAAAGGCAAAGACACGTAAAGGAGTGTCACAATGAGTATATATTCGAATGGATTCATATAGTGCCATATCATCGTCATAAAACGCAGTATCAATCATTGGCCGACATGAACCTATAAACAATATCATTCATTGATACATAATAACAAAGTTGACTGGGCTAACACATGTATACATGTAACCCCACCTCGCAAAGAGATCAAGTGTGACCCTTTGACCCTTTAACCTTGACTAAGACAAATTGTGGTGCTGCGGTATAGATATGAATTAAATCTGTCAAAAGGTTCCTTAGTTTTCTTTGAGATACACAAGTTTTTCATTACAACAATTGGCCAATTGGGACCTTTTACTACTGAACTTAACTGATCACTGCAAAAATCTCAGATGCAGAGCTTAAAACTGTGATGCAATGGTGTAAATGTAAACGAATACCGTTACGGATCATTATATATTTGGTGCACAATCTTTTCATACCCAAATGGATCAATGATACCTTCATTTTTAAGGGTTAGCAACACAATCTAAACAGGTGAAGAACTGTATATAGTGCTACGGTGTAGTGTGAATATGAACCAAATCCGACCATGGGTTTCTAAGATATATAAGTAACAAGATCATCACCTAAGCACTGATTCATTAACTCACGCATGAACGAACGCATGTTATTACTCTCTACCCCCTTACCTAAGTGTGGAATTAGTTACCACATTAGACTAACCGAGCTTCCATCAGCTAAAGCAAATCCTCCCCCCAGGAGAAGAACCACTCCCCAAGGTATCCTGAGAACCGTGGTCTGCCAGTCTAAGATAGGTTTGTACTCAGTCTGGTCACTTCCACCGTCGCCTGGCAGAGGACAAAGACATGTCAACAGTTACACGGCTGTCAGAGGACATACATCCACGTAAATTATTCACCACAAAGCGGATTTCGTCACATGTTATTTGAAAAATAGAAAACAAAATGTAAAAAAGTGAATTGATTAGATTGCCTTAACAGCGTGAGCTATATAATATTTTCCTTTCCTTGATTTTCATTGGTCGTCGACCTACATCAGTTAATCGGTGTATTGTCGACATCATTATACTGTAGGAATGTTGGACGGAAAAGGAGCAAGAACTCGACACTATAAACTTACCGGTGTGGAATACTGGACGGAAAATAACAACAGCACGACACTTCAAACTTACCGGTGTCTCGTCGACAACAGAAAACTCTAGGAATGTTGGACGGTAAAATGAACAGCAGGACTACAATTAAAATGGCGGCACTGGAATCACGGACGTACGGTCCCCTGTAAAACAATATTTATTATATAACATTTCAAATATTTTACCCACAACTATTAACTCTAGAGTTACAATTGTTGTCAATGTAAAAAATTTAGACCAGGAGTAAATGCAAGATAACTTGTAGTACAAACAAAGGGAGCAGGGGCTCTCAAAGAGATAATTTCTCCCCTTAAATCATGAAGTATTTATTGTTAGCATGTGATTATTTGTAATTTCTCATTAGGCATGTACTTATGATCAACTAACAGTCGTATGCTAGTTTCAATCAAATGTACAAAATTAGCTTTGGAAATCGTCACAAATAGTGGATGGCATCATACGTTTCATCATTTTTATCATATTGTGAGAATACAATTATGAACTAAATACGTCAATCGATTCGTAAGATATCTCCTAAACCAACTTTTAATATCTTTTGGAAGTGGGCAAAGGTGACATTTAACCTTAACCGCCAAATGTAATCAGGTGTAGACTTTGATAATAACATGAATATGAAGATAAGTCCAGATAGTTATAAAGACACTTTGCACACATGCGTTTTTACGGTCACCAAACATTGGGAAATATTTCTAGAACTGGCTGTACACAAGGTTATGACGGACGCACGGAACAATTTTGCCATATACCCCTTTACCTAAGTATAAATACAAAATAATTGTTACTTACGATACAGGAGAATCTTGAAACAGGAAACGCCATCCCCCAACTCCCGGAATATCCCGGAACAACCACAGCATCACCAGAATGAAAAACAGCACTATAACCACTACCTCCTGAAAACTGTCATTAGAGGAAACATTTATACCGAGCAGTGTTTCTACAATATACAATATATACATGTACCTATATCAACAACTACCCCCTAAAAACTGGTATTAGAGGGAAACATTTATACCGAACAATGTTTCTATTATATATACGTGTTCCTGTAGCAACCACTACCTCCTAAAAACTGGTATCAGAGGGAAACATTTATACCGAACAATGTTTGTTTTTTATTATAATGTACATGTAGCTGTTACATATTTTTGTACTATATATTGAGGTTTTGTTTATTTTATAACTGTCAGATAAAGTATTCGTTTTAAATAAATTAGAGAATACCGAAGCGTTAACAAAAGCATAATCCGTACTCGATTAAACCAGTGGTAAAATATGAACAAAGGAAAGATTTACATGGAGACCCTTGTAAAAGTACAAGAGAATACGACCAGGTGTTCCGGAAGATTAAGCGTCTTCTGCTAAATCGAGGACACCCGCAATGCTTCACGTTTAACTGTTTCGTAAAGTATGCTTTATGACATGGTATGGTATATATCTCATCGAGAAATATTCTATATCTTTGAGTGATATGAAGGTGGACGTTTTTGGGTTTGCCTATTAGTGTGCTTACTTGTTGTGATTGACAATGATGACTCGGTTCTCATTTTGAGGATTGATGCTTACTTGGTGGGTATCGTCGATAAATCAAAAGAGGCTTGCTCTTCCGGAACACCTGGTCTTATTCTCTTGTACTTTTACGAGGGAGGCCATGTAAATCTTTCCTTTGTTCCTATCTTGCCTTTAGTGTAATATATTTTGAGTTCGGGTTATGGTTTTGTTGAAGATTTGGTATTCTCTAATATTGTGTATTTTTGTATATTAGTTTTTCTTAAAAAAAATTCATTGAAAAAATATCCCCATGACTCCCAATTTGTTGTACCAATGTCTTTTAACTTATTACTAATTTGAACTCCCGGTTAGTTCTATTCTATTTTCTTAATACTATTTACCTTAGTGGTCCGACTTGTATGTATATGCTTCTTTCACTTATATAACTCTCTGGATCAAATTTTGTTTCACTGAATTTTGTAACTTACCAATTAATTTTGGTTTCATATTAGAAGTATTCCATTCTCTTAATATTTTTTTTGTCTTAAGGGTATGAGTTGTATCCGCTGCAGGATATTTGACCTTATTTTATAAATATTAACCATATGGCTTTCAATTGGTTTACAACAACATTCAATCTCTAACAGATATTTACCTGAGAGGTTCCAGGTCGTTGTATTCCTTTCTGAGCGCATGTTTCACGCGAACCTTCTTGGTCTCACCGATTCGTTTAAAGCACCTGCTTAAACACGCATTCATCATCAAGCCACAGTTAAACGAGATACTGTTAATTGTTACGATTGCTTTTTTTAATACGGTGATACTTTTGCAAAAAAATGGTTAGTGAAAACATAAATACACAACGATTTAAACCATTCATTTCTTTTATAATTTAGGACAGAAATTTCTTCAATATATATATTTTTTTCACGATTATTTGGCAATATTTCTCAGACTGAATATCATGTATGCTGTAATAGATATAATTTCCGGTATGAAAATTATAAAGCATTATGGGTAATTTCAAGTTGAACTATGTGCCATTACCGGTACTTTCCAATATAAAGTAACTTTGAAATATCACGAATAAAGAATTATAAAGATAGGTAAGAGATAATGCTGTAAATCTAACATTTAGTTCAAATTCAAAGTTTTCATTCCATTTAATGTTTTTGTACGTTTACAAAGAACGTAAGTGTCAGAAATAGGTTGATAAACATATTTCATAAACAAGAGCAAGATTTAAAAGTGTGTCCTTCCATCCTGTCTGATATACTTCTAATCATGTGACAGTACGACTCAAATCAGACCGCCAAACCATCATGTTTTTATTCAATTATAGAAAAAGTATGAGAATAATATGTATTCATATATAGCTGTATGAAATTAAGGAAGAATTTTGATGGATGTTCTTACAAAAGATGTTAGCTCTCGTGGCAAACGTGAGATGTTTATAAAACGTTCTGACACCACCAATCAGCGGTAGGAGGTTTTGCAAATGTAAGGATTCGAATTGGATCAAGGCTAGAATTTTGCAATATCTTACACTTCAAATGTTGTCTACTGGGTACATTTGATCTCACAGTCCAAAACAGAATGAAAAGTCGTCGCACGTGTCATTTTATCTTAAAATGTAAAACAAAACACAGAATGGTCTCTCTGAACTTTAGAAACTAACCATCTGTGAATAAAAAAAGTGCATGGATATCTATCTAGGTATACATCACACAGAGAAGCATTCCGTACATGTCTCGAAGGGAGTAAATCTGAAGCCACACCCAGGCAGTGAAGAGCAGTAAAGTAGATAGCGGCACCCCGAATCCCATCCAGTTGGCAAACGTTACACCAGAGTCTGCCCCTTCCTTCCAAGACCGGTATAAACTTGAAAGAAAAAATTCATTAAAAGAAAACGAAAAAATGCATTCTGTGCCCGTTTTCAAGCATGGATTCTGTGCTCAAGCAAGCTTTCTTGTAACTCGCTAAAAATACTTTGGAAGATGAGAAAATAAAAAAAAAACACAAAAAAGAAACCCAAATTATGAACAGATTAAACGTTTCTAAGTATTTCATAACCGTAACAAGAAATTCGGCTTCAGCACAAAATGTATGCTTGAGCATGAGAACCGCTTCACGAACACGGACCCAGGGCTTTGGTTGACGAGACAAATCAATGAGCAATAATAATGGAGTTTTAATTTCCATCCAATTTAATTTCAAACTGCCTGTTCAGAAAATGTTGATTTTATCAGTTTTGTCATACAGTTTTATTTCCAGTGATCTGGACTTACCTGTTTGCCTGTCCTTGGAGAATCAGGTTGGGTGTGGTCCCCGTCAGCGTTGATACTCCGCCGATATTAGCCGCGTACGCCACCCCGAGAGCCAACCCCTTTCCTATTTTCAGCAGGTGTTCTTCACTGATGTCACCCCCGTCATGATGACTAAATATTAGATTTTAAATTACATTGTTTCTGTCACATGACTATACATTTACATCAGAGCAATATGCCAATGCCATTTCCTGCTTGCCCCCTTTAATCAAAGTAACGCAAATACACTTTTCTCTTGTGATATTTTCATGATATTCCTAAAGAGATTTCCGATATGACAATGACAAATCTGGTAAACTAACTAAAATATTGTAAAGGAAAAACTAGACCAGCTTATTTGAAGGTCCGAATGATTGTTTCAAAAGTGTTGTTATCTACAGGAAAATCAACTGAAACGACTAAACTGTAAGAAATATGAAGACATGCTCGTTATTTATGATTAAGCATTTATTTGTATATGTCAAAATAACTTCGATCATAGGCATACAACTGGCATACCTTTCATGAATAGAAGACTAAACATACTTTTAATTAATAGAAGATTGGCCCCTGGAACACCTTTCATGGATAAAAAAAAAATCACGAGAATACCAAAGCGTCAACAAAACCATAATCCGAACTCAGAATCGATTAAACTAGAGGCAAAATATGCACAAAGGAAAGATTTGCACGAAGACTTTCATAAAAGCGCACGAGAATAAGATCTGCTTCATCGGCCACACCCGCCATGTAAATCTTTGTCACATCCAAGTAAACATCAAGTTCTCAAAACGAGAACCGAGTATCATTGTCATTCACAACAAGTAAACACATTGATGAGCATACTCAAAAACGTCCATCTTCATATCATTAGATACAAAGATACAGAATATTACTCAATGAGACAAAGATGGCGACCATAAACTTGCTCATAGTCTTCATCAACCTGTATCTCTCGAATCCCTGTGTCGTAAGTTTGTTCGTCAGCATTTGACATCTATCAAGAAAATCTCGATATTCAGAGCAAACCCTAGAATAATGAATCAGAGAAGTAGGGATGTTACTGTATCAAGAAAGGGAAAGTTCACGATCGGAAATCGAAATCGCCACGTTTATCATACAGGATACTAGAAGACCAAACATTGGCTTACTTTTAATTAATAAAAGATGAACATCTTTCACGGATAAAGGACTGACAATTGACATACCTTTCATCGCTCAGTAGTTCTATCTTATCACCTGCCGACTGATACTGGCAACAGTCTTCAGTTTTCGTTCCGTCTTGTTCAAAATTGTTTTGTCCTTCTAGAAAAAAAGAAACCAAACTTAAAATCACAATTGAAGAACGACCCCCTTCGTTGTCAATATACACGTGACATGTTTTGCAGTTTCTGGAGCCATGATTTTGAACACTTGGCTTTGTTTTCAGGTATTTGTTCAAGAATATCTCTAATAATTTGATATTATTCGATGCTTAATTATTGTTTGTTTATATGTTGTCCATGGATAAATTTTGAGTTTGGATTACTAAGTATGGTTCTTTTATTAACATTTTGGCATTCTTTAACTTTTTATTGACAACTAATTTTTGTTTCCCCGTTGTATAATGTTCTTTCCGAATAAACCAGCCGTAATTATAATGATGCTAGCACACGTTCCAATCAATTTTTTTTATTACATTAAGATGGACCCAAATCTTAATTTCGTAGCACTGACCTACCAGGAGTTTGATTACTGTTTATAATACTGAGCTAGCGAGTAACCTTAATTGATATGTATCGACTGAACCAGTGAAAAAAACTACCTGATGCTTAGGGAGTTTACATGTCCTTGAGCTGGTGAGAAAGCCTACCTGATGTTTGATGATTTTACATGTCCCTGAGCTGGTAGGTAAGTCTACCTGATGTTTAAGGAGTTCTATGTCCCTGAGCTGGTGAGTAGTCCTACCTGTTGTTTGAGGAGTTTCCATGTCCCTGAGCTGGTAGGTAACTGTACCTGATGTTGAGGTGTTTACTTGTGCCTGAGCTGATGAGTAAGCTTACCTGATGTTTGAGATGTTTCCATGTTCCTGAGCTGGTGAGTAGGCCTACCTTATGTTTGTGGAGTTTCCATGTCCCTGAGCTGGTGAGTAAGCCAACCTGATATTTGAGGAGCCTCAATGTCTGATGTTTGAGGAGTTTCCATGTCCCTGAGCTGGTGAGTAAGCCAACCTGATGTTTGAGGAGCCTCAATGTCTGATGATTGAGGAGTTTCCAAGTCCCCGAGCTGGTGAGTAAACATACCTAATGTTTGAGGAGCCTCAATACCTGATGTTTGTGGAGTTTCCATGTCCCTGAGCTGGTGAGTAAACCTACCTGATGTTTGAGGAGCCTCAATGTCTGGTGTTTGAGGAGTTTCCATGTCCCTGAGCTGGTGAGTAAGCCTACATGATGATTGAGGAGCCTCAATGCCTGATGTTTGAGGATTTTCTAAGACCCCGAGCTGGTGAGTAAACATACCTAATGTTTGAGAACCTCAATGCCTGATGTTTGAGGATTTTCTAAGACCCCGAGCTGGTGAGTAAACATACCTAATGTTTGGGGAGCCTCAATGTCTGGTGTTTGAGGAGTTTCCATGTCCCTGAGCTGGTGGGTAAACCTACCTAATGTTTGAGGAGCCTCAATACCTGGTGTTTGAGGAGTTTCCATGTCCCTGAGCTGGTGAGTAAACCTACCTGATGTTTGAGGAGCCTCAATGTCTGGTGTTTGAGGAGTTTCCATGTCCCTGAGCTGGTGAGTAGTAAGCCTACATGATGATTGAGGAGCCTCAATGTCTGGTGTTTGAGGATTTTCTAAGACCCCGAGCTGGTGAGTAAACCTACCCAATGTTTGAGGAGCCTCAATGTCCGGTGTTTGAGGAGTTTCCAAGTCCCTTAGCTGGTCGATGACAGCCACAATGACGGGTAGCATCAATGAGGTAGTGGCTGTATTACTGATCCACATAGAAAGGAACCACGTAGGCAGCATCAGGCCAAGCAGCAGCCTGTTTTATCCAGCACATCAGTAAGCGAGGTAGGGACGAAAGGAGGAACAACAGAAAGTGAAAGGAAAGTGAGATTTCAGTGAGGAAACGATAAAAAAATAGTTCTTTCCACCGATGAAAAATTATATATACATGCTTATACATGTATATTGAGTATAATGTACACTCTATACAGATTGATTCTGGTGGTAAACTATTTTGCTAAAACAGAGCAGAAGTAGTGGTTTAATTATCGTTGTTGTGAATATTCTTGAAACAATGCATTTAATTGGTGACAAAATATTTTCATTTCCATTTTAATAAGTCAATTATCAATAAACTAAAATCAAGTTAGTTCAATAATTTGAAAACCTTTCAATTTGAGGTTACAATTAGATACAGATTTGGTTTAGAAATATTAAAACGTGTTCTCGAGACACTCACATGTTAGGCTGGGTGCCTAGGAATAGTATGATTCCCAGAGCTATTCTCTTGTGTAGATTCACCTCCTCTACAGCCGCGGCTAATATCAGACCCCCGATAAATAACATAGATGTGTCCTGTTTCAGGAAAAGTGCATAAGTTACCAAACACATTTTAAATCATTCTACGTTATTACATGATTTTATCATATTCTATATGATATTCTATATCGTAGATCTATAATGATATTTACGATACAGATAGTGTTAGTTTTAATATTATACAGTAGTATCAAAACATAAACTGAAGTCAAACGTTTCGATGTCAGGCATGCCCCGTGATAATCACTGTTGGTAGCCGGCATAATACAGAATGTACTTCCCTTGTAGAACGTATTCATAGTGGTGGTCTAATCTGGTAGGTTTAATATTTCAGATGAGGAAAATTACATTTGTACTTTCATTGATTGACATGAATGTTATCTTGACCATATTGATCATCTCTGATGATGCAAAAAGGAAGCAACTTGTATAACAGCTATATTCTGGTCTTTTATATATTTAGTATTTCATTATACCATACAATATACACACCCTTTCCAATTAGCCAGCTGTTTTAGATACAGTACATCTTCGTTACTTAGCAAAGGAATGGAAAGGGTACTATCAGTTAAACTTACATTGATATATTTTGTGCAGACGTCTGTTGCAGGTACCACGCCAAGAACTGGGAACAGGAAGACGGGAAATAATGACGTCACTGGGATTGGAATAGCCTCTGTGACCCACAAGAAAGCCATCAATACCATGACGTAGGCACACCGCGACTCCTAAGCGTCAGACAGAAAGGTGCATCAGTAACATAACCTAAATTTAACATATTTGAATGGCAACCTCCATCTTTAGATGAGTTTTGTTTTATATGTTTATATGCGAATGTTTACACTTGCATGGCAAAGCCACAATATAAACTAACAACCAGCAATTTAAGAGACGGTAAACGACACCCAGTACGTGACGATTATGACGTCATTGTTTTCGCATAGAAACGGCGATGGTCCGCCGTCAAAATAGTTGTTCCATTCCATGTCAATATCATAGTTTAAATCAAACTGAAATCAGAATAAGTCAGTAACATGGATAGGAAATGCGAATATAAGCATTGAAGTATATTGATATGCAGGCAAATATATCATATTGCACTTCAATGCTTAAGTATTTTGAATTTTACTACAAACTACATACGGGCATCCTGGCTGCAGCTGGTGTCTCATAATAATGTTCGATCGTATTTGCATTTATTTAGATATTAACGTTTGCATTAGTATATCAGGAATACATGTATGCTGGTATCATTGGACTCCGAGACTATAGATTCAATATTTTGAGATACCGATGTGACTGGGCATGGCTTGTAAAACGTTGCAATATTATAACATTTTTGTTTTATATTAAAAATAAAGATTGCTTATTCGATATCTTCTGGTATATATTAGAAAGCTAACTTGTAATATATTTATCAATACAATAAACAAGTTCAACAACCGTCAATAGATAAAACGGAATTATGCAAAATTGATTTATCATAAAGGATATGAATATGTATGTATTTTGGTTCATTAAATCAAGAAAGGTATGCCGGTGAATCATTAACGCTATATATGTATTAATATATTCCTATTTATTTATTAGAAACTTACGACTGATCCATTTATGAGGAAGGGAACAGGTGCCAGGCAAGCCACAAGGATCAGAAAGATCGCTCGTAGGGTCCACAGGTCTCTAAGCACTCTCGCTCCTCCATCCTCTCCCATGGTGCAAGGCGGCAGTCTTCCGCAGATCGGGTCCACACGAAATCTAACACAACGTCATTCCAACAATTCAAATAAATGCAATATAAACATGATGGATTTTTTTCCGCTAAGTTATAAGTCAACATATATTTACCCTAGTGCGACTCAGCTATGTGTCATCTGTAGCTGGCAATGTTTATCAGTGTATCGTTAGTTTTATCATCTGTGTATGTTGGTATATCTATCTACCTGGTGCTAACTATAAATTTAGTGTTTATGTGTATGCTCTAATCTATATATGTTAAAGGTGGCTATACAGCCATCGTTAGTAAGTACACATCCGCCTCCGTTTGCAGAAGCCATAGAAAGCATAAGGTCTAATGGATCAATTTTCCGTTCAATTTATTGTAAATATGATGGGTGCCGTATTTTGACGTTCTATGATCCCCCACTCCCCCGATCATCCAACCAACCACCCAACTATAAACTATATGTTGCTTGAAACTATAAACTCTATTTATGCTCCCCCTACCGTCCCATCACCCACCCAACTATAAACTCTATCTATGCTCCTCCATTCCCCCTACCTTCCCATCACCCACCCAACTATAGACTCTATGTTGCTTGAAACTATAAACTCTATTTATGCTCCCCCTACCATCCCATCACCCATGCAACTATAAACTCTATTTATGCTCCCCCACTCCCCCTACCATCCCATCACCCACCCAAATATAAACTCTATTTATGCTCCCCTACTTCCCCTACCATCCCATCACCCACCCAACTATAAACTCTATTTATGCTCCCCCACTCCCCCTACCATCCCATCACCCACCCAAATATAAACTCTATTTATGCTCCCCCACTCCCCCTACCATTCCATCACCCACCCAAATATAAACTCTATTTATGCTCCCCCTACCATCCCATCACCCATGCAACTATAAACTCTATTTATGCTCCCCCACTCCCCCTACCATCCCATCACCCACCCAAATATAAACTCTATTTATGCTCCCCTACTTCCCCTACCATCCCATCACCCACCCAAATATAAACTCTATTTATGCTCCCCCACTCCCCCTACCATTCCATCACCCACCCAAATATAAACTCTATTTATGCTCCCCCACTCCCCCTACCATCCCATCACCCACCCAACTATCAACTATATTTATGCTCCCCCACTTCCCCTACCATCCCATCACCCACCCAATTATAAACTGTATTTACGCTCCCCTACTCCCCCTACCATCCCATCACCCACCCAACTATAAACTCTATTTATGCTCCGCTACTCCCCCTACCATCCCATCACCCACCCAACTATAAACTGTATTAATGCTCCCCACTCCCCCTACCATCCCATCACCCACCCAGCTATAAACTCTATTTATGCTCCCCTACTTCCCCTACCATCCCATCACCCACCCAACTATCAACTGTATTTATGCTCCCCAACTTCCCATAACATCCCATCACCCACCCAACTATCAACTATATTTATGCTCCCCTACTTACCCTACCATCCCATCACCCACCCAACTATCAACTGTATTTATGCTCCCCTACTTCCCCTACCATCCCATCACCCACCCAACTATCAACTGTATTAATGCTCCCCACTCCCCCTACCGTCCCATCACCCACCCAACTATAAAATCTATCTATGCTCCCCACTCCCCCTACCATCCCATCTAACACCCAACTACATACTGTATTTATGCTCCCCACTCCCCCTACCGTCCCATCACCCACCCAACTATAAACTCTATTTATGCTCCCCACTCCCCCTACCATACCATCACCCACCCAATTATAAACTGTATTTATGCTTCCCACTCTCCCTACCATCCCATCACCCACCCAACTATAAACTTTTTTATGCTCCCCACTCCCCCTACCATCCCTTCATCCACTCAACTATCAACTGTATTTATGCTCCCCCACTCCCCCTACCATCCCATCACCCACTCAACTATCAACTGTATTTATGCTCCCCTACTCCCCCTACCATTCCATCACCCACCCAACTATAAACGGTTTTGTTGCTTGAATAATATAAAGTGTATTTATGCTCCCCACTCCCCCTACCATCCCTTCATCCACCCAACTATCAACTATATTTATGCTCCCACACTCCCCCTACCATCCCATCACCCACCCAACTATCAACTATATTTATGCTCCCCCACTCCCCTACCATCCCATCACCCACCCAACTATAAACTCTATTTACGCTCCCCCACTCCCCCTACCATCCCATCACCCACCCAACTATCAACTATATTTATGCTCCCCCACTCCCCCTACCATCCCATCACCCACCCAAATATAAACTCTATTTATGCTCCCCTACTCCCCTACCATCCCATCACCCACCCAGCTATAAACTCTATTTATGCTCCCCTACTCCCCCTACCATCCCATCACCCACCCAACTTTCAACTATATTTATGCTCCCCCACTCCCCTTACCATCCCATCACCCACCCAACTATAAACTATATTTACGCTCCCCACTCCCCCTACCATCCCATCACCCACCCAACTATCAACTATATTTATGCTCCCCCACTCCCCCTACCATCCCATCACCCACCCAACTATAAACTCTATTTATGCTCCCCCACTCCCCCTTCCATCCCATCACCCATGCAACTATAAACTGTATAAATGCTCCCCACTCCCCCTACCATCCCATCACCCACCCAACTATCAACTATATGTATGCTCCCCCACTCCCCCTACCATCCCATCACCCACCCAACTATAAACTCTATTTATGCTCCCCCACTCCCCCTTCCATCCCATCACCCATGCAACTATAAACTGTATAAATGCTCCCCACTCCCCCTACCATCCCATCACCCACCCAACTATCAACTATATTTATGCTCCCCCACTCCCCCTACCATCCCATCACCCACCCAACTATAAACTCTATTTATGCTCCCCCACTCCCCCTTCCATCCCATCACCCATGCAACTATAAACTGTATAAATGCTCCCCACTCCCCCTACCATTCCATCACCCACCCAAATATAAACTCTATTTATGCTCCCCCACTCCCCCTACCATCCCATCACCCACCCAACTATCAACTATATTTATGCTCCCCCACTTCCCCTACCATCCCATCACCCACCCAACTATAAACTCTATTTATGCTCCCCCACTCCCCCTACCATCCCATCACCCACCCAACTATAAACTCTATTTATGCTCCGCTACTCCCCCTACCATCCCATCACCCACCCAACTATAAACTGTATTAATGCTCCCCACTCCCCCTGCCATCCCATCACCCACCCAACTATAAACTCTATTTATGCTCCCCTACTTCCCCTACCATCCCATCACCCACCCAACTATCAACTGTATTTATGCTCCCCTACTTCCCCTACCATCCCATCACCCACCCAACTATCAACTGTATTTATGCTCCCCTACTTCCCCTACCATCCCATCACCCACCCAACTATCAACTATATGTATGCTCCCCCACTCCCCCTACCATCCCATCACCCACCCAAATATAAACTCTATTTATGCTCCCCTACTTCCCCTACCATCCCATCACCCACCCAACTATCAACTGTATTAATGCTCCCCACTCACCCTACCATCCCATCACCCACCCAAATATAAACTCTATTTATGCTCCCCCACTCCCCCTACCATCCGATCACCCACCCAACTATCAACTATATTTATGCTCCCCCACTCCCTCTACCGTCCCATCACCCACCCAACTATCAACTATATTTACGCTCCCCACTCCCCCTACCATCCAAACACTCATCCAACTATAAACTCTATTTATGCTCCCCTACTCCCCCTACCATTCCATCACCCACCCAAATATAAACTCTATTTATGCTCCCCCACTCCCCCTACCATCCCATCACCCACCCAACTATAAACTCTATTTATGCTCCCCCACTCCCCCTACCATCCCATCACCCACCCAACTATAAACTCTATTTATGCTCCCCCACTCCCCCTACCATCCCATCACCCACCCAAATATAAACTCTATTTATGCTCCCCTACTCCCCCTACCATTCCATCACCCACCCAAATATAAACTCTATTTATGCTCCCCTACTCCCCCTACCATCCCATCACCCACCCAACTATAAACTCTATTTATGCTCCCCCACTCCCCCTACCATCCCATCACCCACCCAACTATCAACTATATTTATGCTACCCCACTCCCCCTACCATCCCATCACCCACCCAACTATCAACTATATTTATGCTCCCCCACTCCCTCTACCATCCCATCACCCACCCAACTATAAACTCTATTTATGCTCCCCCACTCCCCCTACCATTCCATCACCCACCCAACTATCAACTATATTTATGCTCCCCCACTCCCCCTACCATCCCATCACCCACCCAACTATAAACTGTATTAATGCTCCCCACTCCCCCTACCATCCCATCACCCACCCAACTATCAACTATATTTACGCTCCCCACTCCCCCTACCATCCAAACACTCATCCAACTATAAACTCTATTTATGCTCCCCCACTCCCCCTACCATCCCATCACCCACCCAACTATCAACTGTATGTATGCTCCCCTACTCCCCCTACCATCCCATCACCCACCCAACTATAAACTGTTTTGTTGCTTGAATAATATAAACTGCATTTATGCTCCCCACTCCCCCTACCATCCCATCACCCACCCAACTATAAACTGTTTTGTTGCTTGAATAATATAAACTGCATTTATGCTCCCCACTCCCCCTACCATCCCATCACCCACCCAACTATAAACTGTTTTGTTGCTTGAATAATATAAACTGCATTTATGCTCCCCACTCCCCCTACCATCCCATCACCCACCCAACTATAAACTGTTTTGTTGCTTGAATAATATAAACTGCATTTATGCTCCCCACTCCCCCTACCATCCCATCACCCACCCAACTATAAACTGTTTTGTTGCTTGAATAATATAAACTGCATTTATGCTCCCCACTCCCCCTACCATCCCATCACCCACCCAACTATAAACTGTTTTGTTGCTTGAATAATATAAACTGCATTTATGCTCCCCACTCCCCCTACCATCCCATCACCCACCCAACTATAAACTGTTTTGTTGCTTGAATAATATAAACTGCATTTATGCTCCCCACTCCCCCTACCATCCCATCACCCACCCAACTATAAACTGTTTTGTTGCTTGAATAATATAAACTGCATTTATGCTCCCCACTCCCTCTACCATCCCATCACCCACCCAACTATCAACTCTATTTATGCTTCCCTACTCCCCCTATCATCCCATCACCCAACCAAATATAAACTGTATTTATGCTTCCCTACTCCCCCTATCATCCCATCACCCTACCAACTATAAACAGTACTTACGCTCCCCACTCCCTCTACCATCCCATCACCCACCAAACTATAAACTCTATTTATGCTCCCCACTCCCCCTACCATCCCATCACCCACCCAACTATAAACTGTTTTGTTGCTTGAATAATATAAACTGCATTTATGCTCCCCACTCCCCCTACCATCCCATCACCCACCCAACTATAAACTGTTTTGTTGCTTGAATAATATAAACTGCATTTATGCTCCCCACTCCCCCTACCATCCCATCACCCACCCAACTATAAACTGTTTTGTTGCTTGAATAATATAAACTGCATTTATGCTCCCCACTCCCCCTACCATCCCATCACCCACCCAACTATAAACTGTTTTGTTGCTTGAATAATATAAACTGCATTTATGCTCCCCACTCCCCCTACCATCCCATCACCCACCCAACTATAAACTGTTTTGTTGCTTGAATAATATAAACTGCATTTATGCTCCCCACTCCCTCTACCATCCCATCACCCACCCAACTATCAACTCTATTTATGCTTCCCTACTCCCCCTATCATCCCATCACCCTACCAACTATAAACAGTACTTACGCTCCCCACTCCCTCTACCATCCCATCACCCACCAAACTATAAACTCTATTTATGCTCCCCACTCCCCCTACCATCCCATCACCCGCCCAACTATAAACTGTATTGTTATTGGAATAGTCAAACCGAAGGTGAAAAAAATACGATATCTGCATGTTGCAAAAGGTGTTTTAGAGATCCATCAGATGATGCTCATGACACAGAGAATTTGTGTAGGTGTTTCTCCCATAAATATATATTAACATGACAATACATTGCATTCTTCTCAAAGGTCAGATCAACAAACTCAAGAAGAAGGAATTAAGGTTGGTAGCAAAATTGAGATTGGTAACCTTGCAAATGGTCGCATTAAGCGACATCTTTGCTATAACGTTATGACGAAAAGTGAAGTTTCCTTTGTCGTGGACCAATAGGGATGAAGAAAGTGTCCTTGATTTCCCAAAACTGGCATTAAAAATGTCGACGGCTAATATTTGGCGTCTCACCTTTTAACAAACAACGTGCTTATGCTGTTGTATACTGTCATGAGAAATTTGGATTGCTAAAATTACAAGTTGGTATGGATATACGTCATAAGATCGTGCAGTCTTCATAGGCGTGGCTCAAACCATTAGCTGATACTTTAATCAACCTAATGATTGTTTTTAATCAAATGTCACAACAAATCCGGAAAATGTTATTCAACTTTCAATTCGATCCCTTCCTCCATATCTCCCAGATGACAAAAAAATCAAATACAGCAACTGATGAAATTCTGGCCGATATATCGATGGCAAAAATAGTTCCTTATCGGTTGCCATAGCACCCATCCATACCCGATTCTGAATATTTTTACATTGCGACCCTTGAAAAAGTACAAAATATAATACCAGATGTTCCGGAAGAGTGAGCGTCTTAAGACTTTGGATGATTGTTTACATGATGTTGATGATATGGTTGTTGATATGTGTTGATAATGAGTGAGTCTAAACAATGCCTTGTTTAGACATTTGTGAGTGTATTACCTGTATGTTCGGTACGTGTCCTTGAGTTTCTTTATACTTTTAGCTGAAAGTCTCCTCATAATTGCTGCAAAAGAAAAATACATGTGGACAATTTTTTAATCAATTTTTTCTTATCAATATGGTAAGTTCAGTTACATCAATGAGCAACTCTCGTCATAATTACTACAAAAGAAAAATACATGTGGCCATTTCTACAATATTTGTTTTTCTTATCAATGTGGTAAGTTCAGTTACATCAATAAAGAACAAATACAGGTACAGGTTTTATATAAAGTATCAACACGATGTTACAGCTATTTCAGCCTAGAGGTGCCTTGTATGAAAATATCCATTTGTCTGTTTATGGTGTTTAATAAATTATAGCTGCTATATAGAGTTTATCACGATTCCCGTACATATGTACATACGTTACTTTCCACATTGTTTCTGTTATAATAAAAATGCATGAAATATAATGATAAAGTATACAATTATCTGTATGGTAATTCTATTTGTTTTGTTAAGGATTTATTCTTCTGAGAAGTCAATTTTTTCCTGTATTAAACTTTTTTTCTAATAAACATTTTTGGAAAACACAGCTCATGGCATGGCAGAAAATGCAAAAATAATGATATGTCAGCGTGCACGTTTTTGTGCTATAATTGGTCAAAGATACCAATACGACATAATCAGTGATTTAGGTGAATTTTGCAGTTTTGACCAATTGCAGGACATCTTCATACAATATCTTCCGAATTTGTGATCCCAAATGTATGAATGTTTGCAGAAATGACAAAAATACTTCTTTCTTTTAAATTATGGAAATCAAATTTCTCTAACTACTAACTAAATAGTTTTACTCAGGAAAGCGATTTTAGTTACCCCTCCCCTTATTTTTTATTTACTATTTGTGTTATTTTTCACAATTTCAGGTTCAAAAATAAAAAGTGCTCCAGTTCCACTAAAAATATGAAGAAATTTTTTTACAAAAAGTAATAATTATCCACTTTGTTGTATAATATTTCTATATTATTGACCCATTATAAAGTTGTTCAGCAAAAATTAGCTTGCCATGATTAAAAATGGCGAAGCATTGCTGTTTTTATGAGATCAATCAAGCATCAAAAGGTGAAATTTCGGCCATTTCTTGATGTGCAAAATATGCACAGAAATACGTATTTACAAAATGGCCGCCGAATTAGTATTTTTTTATTTTAAATTCATGTAAAAAAGTTCTAAAAGCAATATACACCTACATTTTGACACAATTTTCAGATGCATATACGCTATTAAATTGGTGAAAATGTCTTCGATATAATGTAAAATGTTTAAAAGAAACTAAAACGGGACTTGAACGTGACTGAAACCTTAGAAGAACATATCCTTAATGGCTATGAATTTTTAATGAAATTTAGTAAAGAGAATCTTAATATAAAAACATGACTCATTATCAATTTGGCATTAACATGTTCCTCCTTAAGAATTATCATTTGGAAAGAGGAGTGTATGTAAAGAGGAGTTTATGTCAGAGCACCAACATCCCTGCCCTAAAATTTTACAAACACCTTGGCAAATTACATGTCAAAAGAAAGGTTCATGGTTAGCCATGATACATACAGACAACTGATCAAGTTACTGCTGTTTAATTGGCCCGAAATAGTGATTAATAAGTTGTAAAATATCTATAGATATGCTATATAGATTGACTCTTAACTGTAAGTCAGACGTGTATCTCAGGCTAATCAATGAACGGTACTTTGAATGTGGACATTATAGAAACAGGCAATACCTGGACCCGGTTTCATCAACATTCCTTAACTTAAACATCTCCATAGGAAAGCATTACAGAATTTAAGGGGAAATCCTTAGTTAAGGAACTTTCCTTAAAGTCTGTAATGCTTTCCTATGGAGATTTTTAAGTTAAGGAACGTTGATAAAACCGAGGCCTGTAGTACTCTGTCGTGTCGTCTACGAGCTGGGTATTTCGCTATGTCTCTATGTTGTAGTATCCGTTTGACGGATTACTCAAACTACAACGTCAAAGGTATTCTGCACAAGCCTGAATCTACATTCCTTACAGTAAATATAACATTGTGAGTTTTAAATAATTCCGTAAGTTATTACTCACCTTTCCTGGAGGAATTCGATGCTGCCTGTTCAATTGCATAACCAGGACGTTGGTATGTCGCTTGATCAAACATACAAACTCGCTTTGTTACTCGTATTCCAATGCAATAGATAGCAGAACCTTACCAACCAGTCTGTCAACGACGGATTGGATATGCTAAATCCCTCATGGAAATTCCCGCATGTGATGTCTATATCGATTTTACGATTCTATCATTATACAAATGTATTTGATAGTATGTTTATATTTACTATCAAAGAAGTATTCCAACAGATTTTCCGCATGATTGTAGATATTATGTTGGAATATATTTTATTTTTTTATGAAGGTAATGAATAAGAAGTGTACGGCGGCGTACATTGTCACTAATAAATTGAATTGATCTTGTACGTACAACTTATTATCTTGACGTACAACTTATTATCTTGTTCATACAACGTATTACATTGTACGTACAACGTATTATCTCGTACGTACAACTTATTATCTTGTACGTACAACTTATTTTATTGTACTTACAACTTAGTATCTTGTACGTACAACTTATTATCTTGTACGTACAACATACTATCTTGTACGTACATCTTAGTATCTTGTACGTACAACTTATTATCTTGTACTTACAATTTATTATCTTGTACTTACAACTTATTACCTCGAAACGTACAAATTATTATCTTGTACTTACAACTTATTACCTTGTATGTAAGTCTTATTATCTTGTACTTACAACTTAATATCTTACGCTGCCGTAGAAATAAAAAAATTTATGTATGTTATGTATATTAACTTTTGCTCTTTATCCTTTCATTGTAATGCACTGTGAAGACAAAAATTGTTACAAGACTGTGACAACATTTGCTATTGTGACGTCATCAATGTCTATTATGACGTCATCAATGTCTATTTTGACGTCTTCAATTTCATTGTTGTCGTCACTGGATTTGCATTTAAAAACCTGCTAGAAATAACTAAATAAAGCACAATAATTCAATAAATATTAAATATAAGTTATGACCGTTTTAGCAAATGTTGTAACAGTCTTATAACATGCATTGCTATTGCTGACAAACTTGCATAAAGCCGTACCTGGCTTTATTAACTTTGGCATCGACAGCAATGTGTGTTATAGGACTGTAACAACATTGCTAAAACATTCATTGCTCAAATAAAACAAAAATGGAAAACCAATAATTCTCTGCCTAGATATAGCTGTCGATACGATAGGACGTAAGGTTGTGGGACAACCAATCGAACCAGTATACTGCAGTTTAAATTAGCATACCATTATCATAGCTGTCAAAAGGACATAAAACATGAACAAACCAAACCAATATACCGCCCTATCATAGAACATAGCTTATCCATATAATGAAGCATACATTTATGTGTTTCAAGTTGTCTACTTTGTTATCGATTTGCAAAGTTCGTTAAACTTCAGTTAAACGACATAATTTTGCACAATAAAATACAGCTCATAATTTATTATTTCTATCAACATACAGGAATGTTCATTCAACAGCGATAACGTGTTTGAATTTATATGGACTTGATCATTAATCGATACATACAATTATATGCAAAGGCAGGTGTTGAAGTGGCATGAATTTATGTGATAATAATTGTATTGTATGATCGATTTGTACATTTTAGTGAAGATATATTTTTCTTAACGAACATGGGTGTTACAAGTGAAGAGAGAATATCTGTCTAGACAAACATGGGTGTTACAAGTGAAGAGAGAATATCTGTCTAGACAAACATGTGTGTTACTAGTGAAGAGAGAATATTTGTCTGGACGAACATGGGTGTTACAAGTGAAGAAAGAATATTTGTCTTGACGAACATGGGTGTTACTAGTGAAAAGCAAATATTTCTCTGGACGAACATAGGTGGTACTAGTGAAGACAGAATATTTGTCTTGACGAACATGTGTGTTACTAGTGAAGAGAAAATATTTGTCTGGACGAACATGAGTGTTACTAGTGAAGAGAGAATATTTGTCTGGACGAACATGTGTGTTACTAGTGAAGAGAAAACATTTGTCTGGACGAACATGGGTGTTACTAGTGAAAAGCAAATATTTCTCTGGACGAACATATGTGTTACTAGTGAAGAGAGAATATTTGTCTGGACGAACATGGGTGTTACTAGTGAAGAGGGAATATTTGTCTGGACGAACATAGGTGTTACTAGTGAAGAGGGAATATTTGTCTTGACGAACATGTGTGTTACTAGTGAAGAGAGAATATTTGTCTAGACAAACATGGGTGTTACTAGTGAAGAGAGAATATTTGTCTTGACGAACATGTGTGTTACTAGTGAAGAGAAAATATTTGTCTGGACGAACATGGGTGTTACTAGTGAAGAGAGAATATTTGTCTTGAGGAACATGAGTGTTACTAGTGAAGAGAGAATATTTGTCTGAACGAACATGGGTGTTACAAGTGAAGAGAGAGTATTTGTCTGAAAGCCATGGGTGTTCCTAGTGAAGAGAGTATTTGTCTGAAAGCCATGGGTGTTCCTAGTGAAGAGAGAGTATTTGTCTGAAAGCCATGGGTGTTCCTAGTGAAGAGAGAGTATTTGTCTGAAAGTCATGGGTGTTACTAGTGAAGAGAGAATCAGTTGAGGAACCTATAGAGCATGTAGTCTGTAGGGTGGTGACGTCGTTTGTGCTGTCAAATTCTATTGATAGTAACAGGTAAATTTCTATTTATAGTAATAGTGACTTAGCTTTTGACCACAACAGGTTGAAATGCGTACTCGTACAACGGAGGATCTTTGTGAACACATGTGTTAAGTTTCATACAAATAGGTTGAGAAATGCAGCCTGTAGAGCGGTGCCGTCGTTTGGGATCTGTCAAATTCTATTTATAGTAACGTTGACCTAGATTTTGACCACAGCAGGTTCGAACACGAACTCGTACAAGCAATGATATTTGTGAACACTTGTAAGGAAATTTCATGCCAATCGGTTGAGAAATGCAGCCTGTAGAGCGGTGACGTAGTTTGGGAAACGTACGTACGAAAAGTATTACTATATGCCCTCGACGACTCGTCACGAGGCTATAACAAGCCGTGGCCTGCAGACATGAACCCGATTGAGCATGACTTTCTCAGACAAAATGTCAATGGTCGGGATCAAAAATGCCAGGCAATTGGAGAATTACAGACTGAATTGATTCAGGAGAGGCAGAGGTTTCCTCGGGTACGAGACGACGGGAAGAAGAATTGTACCAGACGTTATACCCAATATTGACATTTCCATACTCAACAGAACTCGTCGATTGGTCAAAATTTTTGATCAATTAGCACGTTTTAATGATTAGGTGATGTGTCTGTTAATAAGAGACAGGAAAATTTGTTTCTAGCCTATGACCTTGTCTTTTTGAACACGTAATTTTTAGCGCTAAAACTACGAGTAGTTTTTAGCGCTAAAACTACGAGTAGTTTTTGCGTCTATTGCTGCCACTATTCTGTGACCTTTGACCCATGTCATTTTTTCCCCTCCCGCTCCGGAAAATCTTGAATTGCTACCAATCGCATGATATCTGAACTATTTGAAAGCCTAAACCTAACAGGAAATGATGTTCCCATGGTATTGTTAATAATTATGATGACTTTAATAATCTTTATGCGATTTGTAACAAAGAAATCAATTTTTCACTCCCATGGCTCATTTAAATATTACGTCTCTGCCTCTGGTTGACCTCTCGCGTGTATACATGCATTCGTGTTAAAGGCCTATACCTCTCGTATACGGACCGTGGAATGTACTGGCATGGTGTAGTTTGCTATGTTAAACTTTGATTATATAATCGCGCCATAGCCAACGACCCTGATTTGGATTTCAGTGATATATTACCTTGTACGTGTGCGTAAACCAAAATACTTGACCAATTTGTCAGTCGGAAATATTAGTTCGAAATTACAGTGTAAATCCGCCCTCTGGATAAGATATTGTTATTTACGAGTTACTTCCCCTGATAGTCACTAACGCAATGTATATATACTGAATGAACAAACTTGATCGATTTTCTTACTTAATATTATAATGAGTATACAGTTGTTTATGAGACATTATCAGAACCTGCATAATGTACATATGAATTGGCAAAACACTTGATTTATTGAAAATAACACTTATACTTTTTTATGGCGAGCAAAAAGCTCTTGGTTTTATAATTACGTTCTCTGTGCTTCACATATCACTATATACTGAAGGTTCACATTTTTGTTTTTATGAAACTTTATCAAAACCTGTATAGTGTACATAGCAATTGACATTTAGTAGAAATAACACTTATATTATTACTCTGGCATGCAAAAACCTTTATCGTGTATATTCCCGTAATTCTGTGCGGCCCTATATACATAGGTCACGGTCAACATACATGTAATTTTCGCTGCTTTGTACATGAACTTGATAATTGATAATATTAAGCCTAGAGATGTAAGTGAATATGACATATTTGCATACCATTATTTTTCTCCGGCTTGGTAAAGATATCGTAATAGGACTAATATAGGCTTTAAGACTGTTGTCCAATCCTTTTGATTTTGTAACATCTTGTAAATGAAATTTAGGGAAATTTCCTCAAGCTCGAAGCTAGAAGACGACATAAATCCTATGTACACTTAAAACCTGCCACACATTAATCATACCTTTAGGTTGCTATGATATGTCTACGTCATAATGCAAACTTTTATTACCTTACAATAACATCTTCTTTTTTTTTATTATTGAAACAAACTAGTACATGTCTCTGCCAATGCTCCCGTAATTAATCTTCATCTTGCATTTCCATCTGGATCTCAGGTATGATTTTTTGCTTTTTTTTAATTTTGTGTCTAACACACTAATACCGTTTCAGTGCAAATATTGAAATAAACACATTCGCTTCCCTATAAATGTTTTCATTTGTAATAAAAATTGATATTTCAGCTAAATTGTTAAAGGCCCAATAAACGTAACTTTGGGCAAAACTAAATTGTACATGTAGCTTGAAATACAACTCGCCAATCTAAACAACTTGTGTGTTATTGGGTTTACTCTAAATACTTACTTAATCCTTATTCTGAAACTTTGTGATATCGAAACTTAGTAACCCTACAACAAAAACACTTCAATAGCTGTCGAAATATACAAACTATTGTTTGAAGTTTTAGCGTTTCAGTACTTTCAGTACTTTGATTTAAAGATGTAGTCATTTCTGTTTTGTGAATTTCTTTTGCTATCGACTGTAAACAAGTTTCTGTGAACCCTGCTGAGTGGTCATTGGATTTTTTTGACGACAGCGAACAAAATTAAGCACAATTTAAGATACAAATGGACCCTACCTTATTACAAAGTCTATATACAGCATTTTGTCAAAACAGGCTGTCTGTCTAACCCGGAACACCGTCTACTCGGGCCTTACCATTTAGTCTCAGGGCATTTTCCCTCTGAACATTAGTTACAATATAACTATAATCTAATCCATACCTTATCTATTTTAAAAACCGGCCTTGTTCAACTGATCTTTGTATAAAGAGTCCTTAATTACAACGAACACGATTAAGCCCGATCTAATATATGGGTGGTCCCTAACTTATGGTGAAGTGTTCCGATATGAACACATTTCAGTCCAGCAAAGGAACCGGTTGCAAGAAGTAAAGTGACGTAAAACCCCATCAAGGAGGTTCGACCCTTTCGCAATTAAGCGCTAGATTTCTTTAAAACTCGCTAATGTTGACATCGCTACATATTTTTTCTATCCTTACTACGCAGAAGAGCTCTCTCTGGGTGGCACGAATTTGATACCCCGTTTTCGAATACCGGGTACACAAATAGGACGCAACCTCACCACAAAACGATAATCAAAACCTTGTGTATTGCGTAGGGTCGAAGGTCCTTAATGTTTTAATTACGTGTTGTGCGATATATTATCTACAACTGAATTTGTTAAATCTATGCTGATGCTCAACCTTGCTTTACTTTTTTAGCAAGTAAATATTGATGTCGTTTCAGTTTATTCACTTTGATAAAGTCAACACATATTTCAACAGTTCATTTTATTGTACTCGCTTTATCTTTCACTCAATCCATACAAAATCTTACAAACCTACAATGTCACATCACTATGTACAAAAGTTCGCATGTGATCAAACACCAAAATTATCAATATGTATTTAATTTGAAAATACATCTTGGCATACTTTTTTTCTCAATAGAAAAATCGATTATTGCAAAACTATGATTTGTTGTATTGTGGACCGATTCTATAAACGGAGTTGAACTTGTTTAAAACTTACGTATTTCACTTTTCAACGTCCAATATTCAAATTAAACACATTTTAACAGGTAGATTTTAATACATGCATATAATTTGTCATAAAAATGTCACAAAACGTATATAAGTCATTATCACATTCCAGAACTTTATTTCTTCTTCCCCTTGGCAGAGCCCCTTCCCCCTTTGCCCCCTTTGGCGCCCCCTTCTGCAGAGTCCAATTTTTTGTTTAGTGTCTCTTCTGTCGTTTTTATCTGTTCCTCTACTGAAACCTTCATCTTCTTCACTTCTTCTGACAGGAATGTCTGGATCATTGACCGGAGTTCCTTTCTAGCATCCGACTCTTCTAAAACACGAATTTGTCAACACATTATATATATGAACATCCCTAGCATCCGATTCTTCAAGACATTTGTCAATATATTCATATTCGTAGCATCCGATTCTTCCAACACAACATATTACATACATTCCAAGTATCCGACTCTTCTAAAACACATTATATACAGTCAACAAAAATGTTCGTCAGATTTCGAGGAAAACAAGGCATCGCAGACGATACTAATACCCTTGCGCTTTAACTATAGAAATACAAAGTGAAAAGGTAAATGTTGAGTGGTTAGAAAAGAGAAATGTTGAGTGAGTAAATAGGACATTTTTAATGATGACTTTGCAAAACCACACAGGACCCGACTTTCTTCAACAAGGCATCGCAGACGATACTAATACCCTCACGCTTCAACATGAAAAATACAAAGTGAAAAGGTAAATGTTTTCATGTTTTCATGAACACTTTTGTGAAGTTGTATGACAATCAATCGAGAAATGCAGTCTGTATAGCGGTGACATTGTTTGGGAAAGGTATTCGTCATTTATTACATGGTAAGATAGTGGAGTGGAAGAGTAAGATGGGAACAGAACATCATCAATCTTTCCAGACAAACAAAATATCCAGTGTCGTACTTCATGTCAGAACAATAACCATATCTATTTTATCATATGATAAATGTCTGACAGATTACGTATCTTATTTTAAGGCATTTGATTATCAGGGCCCGGTTGTTCAAAGGGTGATTAGCTCAATCACTATTTAACAACATTTTAAAAACTTTAATAATTATGTTAGTGTACAAGGTAAAATCTTAAAATTTGCATGTAAATTGGCACTATTAGATATCATATATCTGCGAAGGTATAACTGAATCTATTGTTTCATTTTAAAGTCACAGGATAATTAAAATTTGCGCTAATCACTGATTAAGCTAATCATGTTTTGAACAACTGGGCCCAGGCAGTTATTACCTGGCTCTGGAGTTTTCTCCTCTTGTTCTCCCTCTCCACTACTCCTCTCTGTATCCTGTGGTACCAAGTCTTCCGCAGACTCCTCAATTGGAACATCTGGATCACCCACTGGAAAAATACAACACAATATTGAAGGGTTTGAAGAGACAATTTAAGCATTTTACAAATTCAAAAACAAGTTTACTGTAAGCATTACATTTCTGTATTTCTGTAATACGAGAGCAAGTAAATCTGAAACAAAAATCTTAAAACAGACATTTATATATATGATTTTTTTTAAACGATGATAATGACCATATTATATTATACCAGTTTACTTAATACGAGACATGATTTACAATAGTAAAATCCACTGGATTAGTCTGCATATACAAAAGTAGTATGAACAATGTGAAATAAAAAATATGTACATTTTAATTAACAGACGCTTTCAATATTACTTTCACTTCATTTGACATGGGAACTGCTTTTGTGATTTTAAAGAATAACATATGATATTGATAAATGTAGGCATCCCAAATATGTCAGCAATCACAAACTAGCAGCAAATGAATTAAGGTGCTATGCAACAGTTCGTCTGGTGATTCTACACGGAACTTAATCATTTAATCATGCAAATTATTGAGTAGATTTCGTACAAAATCTGTTGGAAAGTAATATGAAAGAATGTACCAACACCATCATCACCAAAATTCTACAGAATATTGAATATATATTGAAAATCCCACTCAAACCAAATTCATTGATAAAATATCTATAAAATATATGACAGGAACATTTTGAAACCATATTTTACAAGTAATTCCTTTTTCAGATAACTCGGTCAACAAAAAGGCTTAACGCTTCTTTAAGCAGAAGTTTGTATTCTTTGTTGTCGTATGTGGGCGGGAGGAATTAAATAAAACTTAATTAAATTTACTTGTATTCACGGTATCGTTTTTTTTTGTGGGCGGGAGCAATTAAATAAAACTTAATTAAATTTACTTGTATTCACGGTATCGTTTTTTTTGAAAGTACAAGTATGTTCAACGGTGTATCAATGTTTACTCTATTGCATTGGTTTATCTCCAATTGATGATTTTACAGCAAGAAATTTGACTTTATTTAATGTCAAAACATGGGGAGCCGAGTTTCCTACGTCACGTTTTAATGGACCGTTTATATCTACGGTGTTTCAGCGACGATGCATTGAATTTTGGAACATGGATAAGGTGAGCTCTGGCGGGGATATGTTCTTCTCCAGTAATGGTAAGAGATTTAAAAGGTACTTTTGACGGGGGCTACCGTTAGCGTTGTCATATCCAACAGAATTGCCGACCAGCGGCCTGTTATGTTAACAGAAGTAGGATATTGTCCAATCCATCGGCCAGTGCTCTAGTCAGCTCCTGCATGTTACCTCGATGGCCGGTTTTGGCGTCTCTTAAATTCATAAGTGCATAACCCAAGGATACCACAAACGGGATTTATGCTGGGAAATAACACCGGCGACATGACTTCGTAAAACCTGGAGTACCATCGGTCTTAACAATTTCATCTCTTAAACATACCCAGTTCAAATTTCCAGGCATTAAAACAAATCTAATATGAATAATATTAATGGTAGCACCAAAAGACCATCACATCATCGCAGTAAAAATGTCCCGTTCAACGACGCAGCAGTCCGACATTTCCAGACACCCGTTAGCATTTAACAAGAAACACTATTCAATTTTCCGATCGTGACCTTTCCATTTCTTGATAGTAATATCCCTGCTTCTCCAGTCTATGCTGTTAACGTGTCGCAGTTGATTCGTTATTCTAGGGTTTGTTCATGATTTTCGTGATCGATGTACACTAACAACGCAAGGGTTCGAGAGATGCAGGTTGCTCGGGACTACGGGCAAGTTTTATGGTCGCCATTTTTGTCTCATTGAGAAATATTCTGTATCTTTAAGTGATATGAAGTTTGACGTTTTTGAGTGTGCTCATTAGTGATTTTATTTGTTGTCATTGAAAATGCTGACTCCGTTCTCATTTTGAGGACTTGATGTTTCTGGTACTTTTACAATGGTCTCCATGTAAATATTTCCTTTTTTCATATTTTGCTCCTAGTTTAATCGATTTTAAATTCGGATGATGATTTTGTTCACGCTTTGGTATTCTTTATTTTTTTCTCCCATCGGTAAGTCCCCACTCTTTGAATAGAGATGCTTTGATACATGACGAAAAAGAAATGTCCCCGCGGTTTATGCATATTATCAATCGTATCCACCTGTATCCCCGAGTTGTCACAACAAGTCTGCCAATTCATTGTCTTTATACCACGACCAAATTGCCGTGCAACTTGACGTTCCGACAATGCCACAAGGAGCAAACCGATTGCCCTTTCCATTTGGTTTTTTATGGAATAATGAAAAATGTATAGCAAATACTTTATGAAATCTAATTGTCAAGGGGTTAAAGAAGCATATTTTACTTATTTTACATGACACCTATTTACCATCGTTGGACACCCACGGTACACTTCTCTGACAGAGAAGTGTACCGTTGGTTTCCGACGATGCCTATTTACATGTACACATGTATATGATTGTGTTCGATTTGAAATTCCATTCTTTTTTTCAAAGCTTGTCTTGGATACAAAATATTTTATTTTCTTGTGCCATGTCATCTTCCACATGTAATTCATTTTTCATCCTTTTTTAATGAATGCATATAATGACCATATAATGATAAATTATGCAAAGAAATATAAACCATTTTCTTGAAAACAGACATTTGATCCGACCCTGTAAAGTTGTCTCGTGTATAAAAGACTGCCTAATTATACTTGGAAGGAAACCATGGACAGTGTGTATACAGTAAAAGGTTCGGGATTGTAAAGACTCAGTCCAATATCTACGGGAGACGATTTGGAAAACTTTCAATGTAGGAAAGCATTGGGTTCATGACAAAAACTGTTCGGTTGATGATACATTGGATTTCAATACGATCAATGCATTTACTATCTACATTTTGCAGTTTATTCTAGATTTATTATTCCGTAAGGCTTCTGTTCTTTTAATAGTAGTATGTACCAGCTCTAATTGGGAAAATTAAGGTTGGTTTTTTAAAATAAGGGGGAAATTACTCCAGATTTTTTTTTACTTCTCTTGTACATCCATGTAAATATTTCCTTTGTTCCTATTTTGCCCCTAGTTTAATCGATTTTGAGTTAGGATTATGGGTTTGTTGACGCTTTGGTATTCCTGATTATTATTTGTTTTACTTGATTTAGGAAAATGATGTCATTTTACTCATTTAAACACCATTAAATAACTTGTTTACAGTTTCGTAACTTTGTACATGATAATTAACTTTTAAAGCATGTTGTGTCACTTCATGTGATTGCTAAATTCATACTGTAAAATTGTACGTAGAGTTTGAACTAACCTAGATCAGAACTTGAAAAATTATCATGCCTGATTGTGCATTTGTTTGTGAATTAGAATGATGTCTTCTGACATGCAAAAGATCTTAACACAAAGTAGTGCAATCCGAACAGAAGCAATCCCGCTCTCAGAAATCATGCAACACTTGATCTCCAAGTGGATTAGGAAGATACGGTCCATTCATCATGCACATTGAAATTTTAGGTAAGATATCTGTGACTGTACAGTTTAACTTTGGGAAATTTTTTTTCAAAACCTTATTTCAATGATGATTCATACAAGATTTTTTTTATCTAGTGTGTTTTCAAATATTCCTTTTTAAAATTTAAATTATAAAAGTGTACGTTTATATGGATTAAAAAGTGATCAGCTGAAGACAAAAGAATAACTTAAAAAATGCTATTAAATTACTGACATTTCTCAGAAAAATCAAATTAAAATTTGACAACATACATGTATGAAAATATTTAGCATCTGAACAAACAAGTGCTTTTGAAGCTTGTAATTGTGTATGCTATGGCGGTTTTTCAAGTGCTTTTAAATACTTTTACACTCAGAATGTCCATTTCATTCCCATTAAATAGACTGTCCATGCTTAACTTGAAAATAACTACTGTATGTCACAAACAGAAAAAAAAAATAATCACAAGAATTTTGTGTAAGCTACAGATATGAGGTGATATCCCCGGGGGTCGGGTCGACCACGACATAACCCCTGTTCCCCATAACAAATACTGAGATACTACATGTATATACCAGCGAGGCCTGCACCAGCAAATGTCACATGTTTGTGGGGACCTGCTCCTGTCGTCAATGGTAACAGTTTCAGTATTTAAAAAACTTCAAATGTTTACATAATAATGTATAACACAAAGGAAGGAAAGCTTTGCAATATAACAAATAAGCAAAATAAAATACACAAGCATTTAGCACAACTAAAATGATAAAAGCTTAGCAACAAACTAAAACAACTTGGTTTTTCTCATGGTAGTATTTCACAGGCTTAACAGATCAACAGAATCAGAAAGAAATACATCTATGGCAAAAACTAAATAAACACATGATCTGAAACAATGAATCTTTTTCATATTTCCTCTATTTTATAAAAGTTGTGATTTGAATAAACTGCTACATTTTGTATTACCATATACAGTGTATATATAAGATTGTAAGTGTTTTCCTATAGACATAACATACCTTCAGACTGAGGTGGGGAGGGGGGCATGCCAGCATAGGTCAGTGACAAATCAAGACGTACCTAATGACAAAACAATTATATTTCATCATTAATACAAGTAATAAATCGTCTGTAAGGAAAATCCTCATCTTTATAAATTCAAAGCAGCCTTTTAGATGGTAGTATGGTACTACAAGCATTTTGAGTCCATGTATGATAGTCTGTTTCATGGTTAGACAGGGTAGAGATTTCAAACTTTTATACTCATATACTGTATCCTTGTATACTCATATTTCGTTTTTTTAAAACCTGTTATAAAGGACACATCTGTATAAAGGACAGACTAATCAGTTAAAAAGGACATCTACATCTAGAAGGGACATTTTTGCTCTATCCCTTGGGTGTCCTTTATAGACATATATATATAATTTGAGTTACAGCAGAATTATGGTTTTATGTACTTCTAAATATTAAAAAGTGTTTTCCATTACAAATTTCAACCAGATGCACAATTTTTCTTTAACATCTTTTAACAAATGATAATGAAATTAACACTATCTATACAACGTAACCTTAATTAAAGATGTGACATTTTGCTCTCAACTCCAGAAAATCAACCAGCACCTTCAAATATAATGCTTTCACATCATGTTCTAGATCTGTCAGTCATGTACACTTACCAGTGGTGTGAAAGCGTATTTATACATCTTGAAATGACGGAAGTATGTGTTGATAACATACTCAGTTATCAGGCGGATCTCGTCAGCGGTGAACAGTTCTATACTGTAGGGAGGTCTCTGTACAATACAAACAAATTAACGGTATTACTTTGATAGTTCTCTCACCAGTAACAAAATATTATTCCATACATTAAAAGTATATGTCCTGACAGTGACCTTCCCTAGATTATACTGCTACTCTAGCTATTTTATCACCTACATTTAACTTGTAGGTTAATTCATATATATAGCCAGACAAAGTTCACAGCAACTCAATGTTCTTTCAGCCTGTTCTGGGAGTCTTACTTTATTCCATTGTACTGTAAAAATGCATTGTAGAAAATAAAAAATTAAAAAAAATTAAGGAATTGGCTTCAAAAATATTTCATATATTTTCCTAAACAGAGGTACTCATAGTCTTACAGATAAGAATGATTTCCTTTCAGCTAGGGCTTATGGGCTTATAAGGGATTTCCCAAGAAAATTAAGCTAAAGGGTTTAAAGACTGCTAGTTTAGATTGTTTCGTAGACAATATTGCCTTTATAAATATAAAGTATCAAGCAGGTTCTTTATACTTACATTGACAGAATGACACAGAACAAGCTCTTTGAAATAATTGAATGTCTGGTCCAGATTTCCAAATGGAGTTTCTGAAAAAAAATAAATGTTCAATAAAATTTAAAGCATTAAATAAGGAATATTTTTATAAAAGAGTATGACCAGATCAAAATCATGTGTTATTTTTTATTAAAAATATACTGCTTTGATGAAAACAATATGAGATACAATTTCACATTGTTTATCTTATTTTAACTGCTGTGCAACTGCGAGATAAGTGATACTTAAGGATGTTGATCATTAATGTTTTAATCTTCCATTACCTATGCAAACTTCATGTGTCTTTTTCACAAAAAAGTGATACTTTTGGATGTTGATCGTTAATGTTTTAATCTTCCATTACCTATACAAACTTCATGAGTCTTTTTCACAATTGAAAATAAAGTGGACAGCTTTTCTTTGTTGAAACCATTTTCTTTAGCAAACTGTATTGTGTAGTAGTAGAGGTCAAGAATAATTCCAGACTTGAGATTTTCTCTATGGTCACTCAACTGGAACACCTCTGCCAACACTCTGTAAAAACAAGGGAGGTAATCAAGCCAAGGAAAACTTCCATCAAGGTTTATCTTATTTATTTCAAATAATTAATTGCAGCAAATAAATTTTGATTGAAATGTTTAACTTAAAGATTCAATACTGACAAAAAGAATTAAACATGTAAATACATTTAGATGCATTAAAAGCCTGAATTATATTTCACTTTCAAAAATACTTGGAATGCAATCATGCAATCAAACATTTGACAATGACATATATGTAAAAATTTCTACTTTTTTTTCTTTAAAAAAAGAAATTTTGTGAGGACTTACAAGTTTTCTTATAAAAAATAATGTGTTTTTTAAATTCTGTGATATTATGAAACTTAATGAAAACATGTGATCGACAGTTAGAAATAATGGCAGTGTAATTAAAACATGACTGTCAGAAATAATAATGTATAACTAAAAGATTCAATATCTAGCAAAAGGAATTCTACCTTCTGCTTCTTGTTGAAGTGGGCCCCAACTGAATTATTTTCAATTCTTTGGATTTTTCTGTCAAGAGTTTCTTACCATGGTATTACCAGTAGTTGCCACTCAGGTTAACTTCGTTTAAGGCTTATTTTTCCATGGTTATCAACTGGATTTTTTTTCATCATTTTCAGAATCCCGAAAAATTTCCTGAAGTTATGTATATTGGGCCTTTAATCAAAATATGACTGTCAGAAATAATGGCAGTAATCCACTTACTGCTTGACGTGCACCGCATTGTCAGACTCATTGATTCTGTCTACATCATCAACAGTGAGGTCAGCCCTGTACAACAATTAAATAAAAAATACACATAAATACAATGTATCTGTAAAGCAGTTCACCCACACTCACACACACAAGACTTCATGTTAAAGTGTATGTCATTGGTAATTTACTCTTTCCGAATTAAATTACAGGAGACAAAACACCAGAAATATAACAAGAGGCCCACTGGCTTTAATTGTCGTCTGACTATGAGATAGAGTGAGATAGAGAATGTACAGTATGGTTTTTCTATCAAAGCTGCAGTTATGCAGTTTTCAGTATACTTATTTGCAGTTCTTGTAACTGGTATGGAGATCCTTAACACAGAGGGGGGGGGGCCTGATCTATAGTCTCATTACTTACCAGACACACACTTTGGCTCTGTGACTTCTTGGCTAAAATATAAAGCAAAGAGTGGAATATGACTGATCTTCAATATTACACCAATAAATATATAGAAATATATATGACCAAGGTTATAGACAATAAAGTGACGTCATCATTTCAGACAATGAGCAAAATGATGTCTGCCCTAATGGTTTGTTTTTATTGCATATTATGTGGTCGTGCTGGGTAGATTCGGTATAATATAACAAATATTGCATGTCACTGAGGGCAATATGAAAACTCCCATATTGCCCTCAGTGCCATGCAATATTTGTTAAATAGTCTATCTTTTACCTTATCTGTACAATTGTTTCTCTGTCAATTCGTTATTTCCTCTATACAATGTCCAGTAATTTTTAAATTTGATTAAAAATCTACTATCTGAGTATCTGTGATGTCTTGTTGACTTACTTGGACAACAGATAATCAGCTGCTTATCTTAACTGTAAACAACTGGTAAAGCCATATGCAGATAAACTTTCATTAATATACCAGTTTGTGATGTTTGTTTTTAATATTAATTACACATACATGATATACCAATACAGTACTCGTGTATCTTTATTCATTTGGAACAAACTAATTTGCTTCGCGGTTTCACTGTACTGTGTAGTACTGTCATTGTTTGGATATACATGTAGGGTAGGCCTACTGTCAGTACTGTACTTACGGTTCCAGTGCATGTATATAGGCCTAGAGATTATCGAATTTTATCCTTCAATCTGCAACAAATATCTTTCAGTCAATAAAAATAGTCACCTGTATCAGCTTTGGTACATCTTTAACTTCTACGGGGTCCTCGATAAGCATAGGAGAAGGCATTTTGTAAACAGTTCTGCTCTTCTTTTTTCCCCGTGATGGAGTTGTTGCCTAGCGAGCATAAACTTCCGGTTTAGTATCTTGAAATGGAGTTACCTCCCTTGCAACGCTTAGGCGAACTTGATTCCGGTGTGCCGATCGTGCTGTTTCCCTGTGGGGTGAGAGTTGTGCACCGTTGTTCTGAACCTCATGTGTTATCATACAGTGGTTGTATAAGAACACTAATTCAATCTCAAAATGATGCTTAGCTCATATCATTATTTAATCATTGTTTTAAAAGAAGAAAAAATCGATATAACAAAGCTTTGACAAGCCGTTTGGACTTTTACCCATCAAATACAGATATCTCGAAGATATATATAACCTTTTGCCATAAAATATGTAACATGTTCAATATATCATATACATGTAACATATTTCATTAAATGTATTTAAGTTTAAGTTATTGGTATCTACAATTCAAATATAAGTATTTTATTCAGAGATATCTGTATTTTATCAAGATAGTATGAAAAACCAAAAACGGCTTGCCATATAAGTGTGTAGAACTACTTTTCTTGAACTCGACATCAATACCGTCATATGGCCTGAGCACAGGAACCTTATAATTTGTTACAGCTAGTTTTGGACCTTAAATCTTTTTTTTTGGGGGGGGGGGGGGGGTGGGTTAAGATCAATTTTCGAATACATGTAGCAATGCCTCCTCAATGGTCATAAAGGCTAACGGGTGGAAACCTTTCGAGGTTGAAAAATCGACCCCACCTACACCGTATATATAAACGTCTTGCCATCATTGACTATTAGAAATAGTGGACATAAAACAAATCAAATTCAATGTTTGTACCTCTTTCAATATTGACAAAATGAGTTTTGAAAAGTTCAAAATTGCTAGAACTGGCAAAGTAATTTCCAGTTATTCATTACGCTGAAAATGTTGTGACTTTCAGTTGCAGATAAAGAAATGTAATCGAAAGTTGGCTCCACTTCAAAGCTTCAACTGCCAATCGGAGTTATTATTTATTATCAAAAATACTAATCTCTTAATTTGTTAAGTCTTGACGGATCTGTTCTATAAATCGTAACACTAGTAACACGCATGTTCGTCTAGACAAATATTCGCGTTTCACTAGTAACACCCATGTTCGTGTAGACAAATATTCGCGTTTCACTAGCAACACCCATGTTCGTCTAGACAAATATTCGCGTTTCACTAGTATCACTCATGTTCGTCTAGACAAATATTCGCGTTTCACTAGTAACACCCATGTTCGTCTAGACAAATATTTGCTTTTCACTAATAACACCCATGTTCGTCTAGACACATATTTGCTTTTCACTAATAACACCGTTGTTCGTCTAGACACATATTTGCTTTTCACCAGTAACACCCATGTTCGTCTAGACAAATATTTGCCATTCTCCCATTAATTATTGACTCTATAACTCGTTAAAAATTAGTGTTTGATCATTACTTTTTCGTCAATTATATTTCATATCATTAATGGGGGAACGAATAAGTAATGAGCGAACCGAATACGTAATAAGGGCATCGAACAAGTAATCGTGAAAAAGGAATGAAAGGTCGAATAATTAATTTTGAATCATTGATGTTGTCAATCATTCATTTGGGAATGAATAAGTAACGAGTAATGGAATAAATAATGAACACTGAATATGAAATAGAAAGGTCGAATTAGGAATGAAAATGGTAAATAATAAACAAACATACTGAATATTACTGAAGCAATATATGTCCCCTACCGGCCCCCGCAAGCTATTAAGATGCAATTATTCATTGTATAAATAACCGTAAAATTCGAACGCGTCCAAGATATTTTGATTCTTTATTTATAAGTATTTGAAGTTTGATGAAAATCCATGAAGAAACGAAGCCAGTAGGGTGCTGAAATTAATTTCCTAAAAATAGTAGCAATGACCTTGACCGGACAACCCTAAAACTCAATCTTGTCGAAGATATTTTGATTCTTTAAAAGTATGTGAAGTTTGATAAAAATCCATGAAAGAATGTAGCCGCTAGAGTGCTGACAAACTACAGCAGACAGACAGACAGACAGATAGTGAGGAACATTATAGTCCCCCCTCCCCCTGTTTTCATGGGTTTGGGACTAATAAGTGTAACGGGGTAACGAATAAGTAATGAGGGAATCGAATAAGTATGAGTCCTTATGAGCGAATAATTAATGGAAATGTCGAATAAGTAATGGAATAAGGAATAAAGAATGTTAATATGATACAACATTTTTATTAGAAAACATGTAATTGTATTCTATAGATTCACAGCCTTTTAATTGAAATTATTCACTGTATAACTCTCCATTAACATGACTATCAGTCTCTTACAGACGATTCTATAAACTAATTATGATCCAAATCCATGTAGAAATGATCCTCCGCACTACTTTGCTATGGCGTGTGTCTTCCCACAGTTTGTTGAAGCCAAGATAGGTAATTCATTACTCGTGTGTAGGCCCCGGGCATGTTGGGATCTACAAAGAAAGACAAAGAATTGCCCATTAACATCAGATAAACGTGCTCACTTCGTGTCAATATCATTCTGGTCAATCATCATTACATGACACTTTCAAATTATCATAAAGTTTAGATATTGTTCGAAGACGGAGGTGTAATATTACTTTTTGAGCAGCATTGTCAAGGTCATGTGATTTCATTCGCGTACGTATTCATGAGACCGTTCTCTTGCTCAAACACGGATCCTGTGTTCAAATTGACTTTCGTGTGACCAGCTTAAAGCGTATGTTATGATGAGCAAGGAACATCTAAACATTGAAAATGGTACACGGATTTCATATTACTTTTTCAGCGACCGAGAGAGAGAAATTGGACTTGAACACAAAATATCAGTTGAAAATATTTTTGTCTCAGGTGACCTAAAGAAGAAAAAACTTGTCCAAACTGTTTGGAAGTAGTTGTTATTACCTATCGTCAGTAACCCACGGTCCTGAAGCTCACGCACATGGTGGATAAATGTTTTTAACTTACCAGCACACCCATATCCCCATGATACAATTCCTTCTAGCTGCCATTTCCCGCTCAGTTTACAAACAAATGGTCCGCCACTGTCTCCCTACAGCAGATATTCAACCAAACTTAATACATTGTAAATGTATATGAGATGCAAATATCAAATAACACAAAAGGATATTAAATGATCATAGAGATGTTCAGGATCACCCAAACAGAAATCATTCCACATTTCCAAGGAAGGAGAAAGTGCGTAAAATGCCACTGAAACTGCATTGCTCAATTTGTCTTTCCCATTTTATAGATCAAAATAACTTCAAAAAGTATTCATTTGATCCAGACACACATGTTATGGTCATTACACATACCCTTCAGTAACTAGGAGATCACTTGACCACGGAGGATGTAGATTTTGAGTTTGTGTGAGTTTTGACCAAGATGAGGGAGATTTCGAGGGAGATTGGTAAATTTTGATAAAAAAATGAAGGAGTCCCCCTCGTAATGGGGAAGGGTTCACGGGTATGGGTATTGTACCTGACATGTGTCGTGCCCACCGGCGTCCAACCCAGCGCATATCATGTTGTCTGTGACCTCGCCATCTAACTGGTCAGTACCGTTGCATTTCTGTAAATTCACCACCGGAAGTGTCACCTGTTTTAATAAACCTTCGCCGCCAGTTCCTAGAGATGATAAAAAAGGGAATACTAACCATTCAAAAGTTAACAAAACCGTAAATCCGATTAAACTACGGACAGAACATGAAAGGAAGGATAAACACAGAGGACCCTTGAAAAAGTACAAAAAACAAGTGCTAATTGTAATGGGGTACCATTACAGATGTCCCCCAAACTACCCCTTTGGTCGGAACTGATGAGCCCAATGAACTCACAATGGAAATATAGCTGACACCCCATATATCAGCGGTCATGTTGACGAATTAGGAAACGGAGGTTACGACAATGTCCGTGGTGTCCTACTACAATTATATATAAAATTTCATTGAAATCGGACAATATATAAATTTCGACCAATCAGAAGCCAGGAAATAGCGGCCATGTTGACGAATCACGAAACGGAGGTTACGACAATGTCCGTGGTGTCCTACTACAGTTATATATATAAATTTCATTGAAATCGGACAATATATAAATCTCGACCAATCAGAAGCCAGGAAATAGCGGCCATGTTGACGAATCACGAAACGGAGGTTACGACAATGTTGTTGGTGTAATACTACACATATATATTAAATTTCATTGAAATCGGACAATATATAAATTTCGACCAATCAGAAGCCAGGAAATAGCGGCCATGTTGACGAATCATGAAACGGATATGACGACAATGTTGTTGGTGTAATACTACACATATATATTAAATTTCATTGAAATCGGACAATATATAAATTTCGACCAATCAGAGGCCTCCATTTTCGTTTCGGTGGCAACCAAACTTTACAAAAATGTTACCATGTTATTCAGCATCCCTTAAAACACCCATGTACCAATTTTTACTGAAATCGGAGACTGAATTTTGAAAACCGGAAATTAGCTCTGGCGGCCATCTTGGACTTCCGGTCGCGAAAAAACAACCCGTTTTCACACACCCCGCCCCTAATGAGTATGTGTGTGAAGTTTCGTGAAGATCCGTCCAGTAGTTTTTGAGAAAACGGTCGGAAACCTCCGCGGCGGAAGAAAGTGGAAGAAACAAGAATAATAATAATAATAATAATAATAATAAGAAACCGAGCAAAAACAATATGTCCCCCCACTTCGTTTGGGGGACATAACAAGCATATTGCGTATTGCATGTCCGCTACCGCCCCGCAAGCTATAAAGATGCAATGATTCATTAAACAAATTACAGGGACTTGACGTAGTTATCCCCGTGATGTATCTGTATACCAAAGTTCAGTTCCGTATGTGAACACGTTTCAGTGATAATGAAAAGAAAACTGAGTTATTGGAAATTTTTTTAACCCAAGAACCGTAACTATGTAAAAAAAGTCCTTCAACCGTAAACAAATCAGAACTTGACCTTGATATCACCATGATGTAACTGTATACCAAATTGCAGTTCAATATGTGCACACATTGCAGAGATAAATAATGGAAATCCCAAAATGTGACAGACAGACAACAGACGGATGGACAGACGACAGGTAAACATTATAATAGCCCATGTTTGTACCATTGTGTATGTTACTGTTTTGGAAGAGGACTTATATATAGGCTTTGCCTGTGTTATTCCTTTGTTTTTATGTCAATAAAATGTTTTTGAATTCGAAATGGAAGAGAACGCGTCTCCTGCTTCATCCACGACACCTACCATGCAACTCTACGTCTCATCCATGTAAATGTCACGTCTCCAAATTGAGAACTGATGTATCAATCACAAGTAGGCATACTAATGAGCAAATTCAGAAACGTCCACTTTTCATATCATACAATGCTATAAAATGCTTCTCAATGAAACAAAGATGGCGACCATAGTATCATAGTCTTCATCAACATGCATCTCTTGAGTCCCTGTGTCGTAAGTTTGTTCGTCAGCAGCCGACATCTATCACGAAAATTTTGAGATTTAGGACAAGTCTATCCCGAAGGGTTCTGACTATCTGATCCGTCTAAATATATGATAGTATAACTGTTATGAAGACACGTCACTGGTGAGAAATGATGAATGCAACCTATATATCAATGGAAAGAACATGTTTCTACTAACATACGCATTTGATAAAAGTCATAGAAGGTCGCTAATGCCAACAGCTTACTGGAAAATCTTTCCTCTGAACTTAACAAAGATATTGTCAACCAGGAATAATTACATCAGCATATGTCATTGACCATGTTGAGGACTGAACGATACATTGTATGTAAGTATACAATTGCATACAATTAAAAATGTAAGAATTCAATATTTATGAAAATCGACGCATGGCATTCTATGTTAAAGTGTTAATAGTGCTTACCCTTGGTATCACCCCATCCAGACGACAGACATTCCATGCCATCTGGGGCAGTTTCCGTCGGCAAGCAAGCTACACTGACAAAATCATTGATGGTAAAAGGAGGGTCTACCTTCAGCAGTGTAATGTCGTTGTCAATGGCGTCTGGGTTATATTGGTCATGCATGAGAACTTTGACTATATCACGGAGCTGTTGATGGGGATCATCCTTCTTCTCATGCTGTTTTCCCGCGTAAATCTTCCAGTTTTTAGGATTTCTACTGCTGCAAAAACGAAACCATAATGACATGTTTAATTATAAGTGCAACACAATATCTGGACATTTAATTTTATTTTAAGTGCTTGATGAATTAGACCTTTATGGCCATAGGCTCAAATCGGAACACTTCCATCCGTATCGCTATGCTGATAATGTTCTTTGAATGATACCATATTTCAGAGGTCGTCAAATACTGTTAACATAGGTACCCAATCGCGACACTCTTGTGATCTGCACCAAATTGGTCTTAGGGAAATCGAATGGCGTAATGGATAGCAAAGTTTCCTTTCACAAAGCGGCCGGGGATCAATTCCCCGATTACACGTGAAAAAGTATTGTATCATATACCCAACAACGGCCCTCCGATTTTCTCCCACATTGAGATCCTCGACCCCTCCCAACATCGAGCGTTATTATTCGAACGAAAAAGAGTTATAGAATACGTAGGAATAGCGTTTTTGATTTGACCTAGTCATCCTAGGAGCATGATAAAATCGTGAGGTATTATCGACATACTCTTCAAAACAATGAGACGCTGTCGCAACCCACTGAGGGGCAATCAGGGTTCCTCCGCACATGTGTAGTCCTAAATACCGGAGGGATACCTGCCAAGGTAAGCTGTTGGGGATAGCCACCTTCCCACCGACAATTTTTGTGTTCCCAGTAGCTGGCGTAATGACGGGAATTCCGCACGTGGCGACGTTCCCTGTAATACAAATTGTGACGTTTTTGAAAAGTTCATCAATATTGAGAAGTAAGCTGTTGATAGACACCAAGTGATTTTCGTCTTTTATAACATCCGATAAACATATCCATGTTCAAATATTACCGACAGGTGATACACACACATGTTAAACTTGTATAAAAGAAGGAAAGAGGACACATATTTCTAACCTTGATTTATAACCAATAGTTACAAAATATACTCAACAAAAAGATCCCAGGGATAGGGAAACACCAAAACGTCAGTAGCGAATATGTATAGAAAGTTTTGAGTAGGGGTATCAGCCATTTCATGACCCAGTTGTAAGTTTGCCAAGATGGGACATGACCAAGTGCCATATAATAGTATGTGCATTTGTCTGGTACTATTAAGTACGTTACCTGTCATGTTTCAGTTTCAAAATAAAAAGTAAAGAGTTTGCCTCATTTTTTCATCAATATAGTTGAACACCATATCAAAACCCCACTTACCACAAACCACTTCATCCGACCCTCCAGGACAATCATCTTGGCCGTTACATACTTGATTGGCCCGAATACACGAGTTGTCGTTACACCGAAAGTCATCGGCATTGGGACAATCAGCTGGGAACCAAAATGAACAATACTGACTTAACTGATAACACTGAATTTACTGATAAACCCCGAGTGCATCGGGTGTACAACATTTACTGATAAACCCCGAGTGTAACATAATCCTCTTTTGTCTTCTCCCTGTTAAACTTGTGGTGCGATACACACAAGTTGGACTTCATTTCTACAATAAACTGTCTTTTTAAAGTGATGTTTCAGCTATAACTGACTTCCTCCACTGAAATGAAGACATTTATCATTGTTGGATGTGGATAAGCAAGTATTGTTATGGATAATTTTAACTCAAAAATCACTTGCATCACTTGACGTTAGCTGTTAAGAAGGGTAATAAACACAGATCAAACAAACTGTAAACGATTTTTTATTTCTATGTACCTAGATTCTGATAATAGATAAACATCATATTGACAAAAAATACAAATGTGATATACGTCTACAGATTGGGATGTATGTATAAATCAATTAAGTAAATGAATATAAAACTTGTAAGGACAGTGTTTCCTTGTCACTTACGTATCGGGTCGTGGAAGTCGTAGGTGATGTTGAAACCAAATCCTCCGATAGCTTCATCTGTCACAAATCGGAGGTTGAAAACGCGACCGGAACTTGTGATCTGTTCTGGGTACACGAATCCACACAAACGTTTTGTTACCTTCCCGTCAGTTATACGAAGGAAATCATATTCGCAATTATCTCCCTCCTCTGTCTCTAATGTCTGAAAAAAACAATTAATTCAATGGACAAACGTTAGCTTGTAGTTTATTTTGTCCTGGTAGTTTGTGCTTATATCTGATATCATGTTTAAGATGTTGCAATGTTTTTCGTTTCAAGGTATTTATTCAATGTTTATACTTTGTCAATACAGGGGTCAAAGTTCGGGTTTTTTGCTTTTTTTGTTTTTATTAACATCTCATTTACAAGTAAGATAACTTCAGATCAAGCCCCTTCTTGGTGGTGTGTACATTGTATATGTTCATGTGTACTAGAAGCAGTGTATGTTGGCTTAATTGCCTAGGCTCCTTGTCACTGAAATACCAGCACTTCATTCAACCTGGTCACATTATACTGACAACAGGTGAACACTGAATGCATCAAATTCTCCGGCTCCGATATTTTTTTAATACGCGTGACGATCTTGAGCGCGTACGTTTATGATGGGTAAAGTGGCCTAGGATACTTAGGATTGCGGTGTGTGCAATGGCTTTAGACACTTACGTTTGTGATAAGTGGTATGACCTTGGACATTTACGTTTATTGTGAGTGGTATGACCTTGGATATTTATGTTTATGGTGAGTGTGATGACCTTGGATATTTATGTTTATTATGGGTGTGATGACCTTGGATATTTACGTGTATTGTGGGTGTGATGACCTTGGATATTTATGTTTATGGTGAGAGTGACGACCTTGGATGCTTACGTTTATAGTTAGTGTGACGACCTTGGATACTTACGTTTATGGTGAGAGTGACGACCTTGGATACTTACGTTAATAGTTAGTGTGATGACCTTGGATACTTACGTTTATAGTTAGTGTGATGACCTTGCCAGCTGGAGCACTTATGGACCAGCGACAGTATAAATCGTTTGGGTACTCCGTGACCCCGTCGTAGAGGTCAGAGGTTATGGTGCCGTGGTCACCGTGTAGAGTGACCCTACTTGAACAAGCCTTGTCATCTGTCTGGGGGTTAGCTATATAAAGAGATTGCAAGCATCATCAAAATTACCGGAAAGAAAATTAGTTTTGGTTCAACTGTCTGTAACATATCAAAAAGTATATATTTGTCTAAGAATTTGTTTGCATCATGCGTTCAACTCATATAATGGAAAAAATTGTCCATACAACACAGCCTTTTAATGCAAAATCTTACGCATCATTGAAACAAAAAATTAACTTTTGTTGTTAAATTTTGGTCAAACAAAATAAATTTTTGAATCTTGTTTATGTCTGTGAATGATATACAATTATACTCTTAGTTTGTGCTATGGTATGGTTTCCTTGGTAGTACCTACTTACAAACGATTTTGACGGCCTCAAATGTCGCGTTCAGCCCTAGGGCGTTGAAGCTTCCGTCAGCGGAGAAGGCGATCATCATGTTGTTAGACTTGGACCATTCGTCCCTGGGCACTCTGCGTCCACAGATGGTAGCCAGTAGGTCATCACCGGCGCTCGGACCATCAAAAATCCGGACACTGTCATACTTACACAGATGGGAACCTTCCACCCCAAAGTCATTAAAATGGACCTTGATTACGTAACCTTCGGGGCCAAATATCCTCCAAACGCACGTGATGTTGTCCGGGTAGTGGCCACCAGGATGGAAGTTAGGGGTTTGTATGATCCCCGGACCAGTGTAGTTTATCCACTGATCACAACCAGACGGGCCGGAGTCGTGTTTCACTTCTGTAGGTAGGCCAGCGGCTAGTAAAATAGACGAAAAAATCATTTAACGGGAAATGTTTACAGCGTAAAGTTGCTCATATTCGCGAGGGTTTTGATTTCGCTGAATTCAAGAATGCGAAACTGAACACCTCATTACTTCTTATTGTGCTTTTATAATTTTTTGGTTTTGGTTTTGGTTTATGCGGAACAACAGGTTTGCTCACTTTCAAATGTAACGGTTTTTGGGTTGAAATCCTGGCGGACCTTCAGATATCATGCAGGCCTTGCAATGCTTCGTCAAAGGTTCGCCTGAAATCAGCATCTGATTACAAGATCCGACTTTATTTAGTCAAACAACTTTGGTTCGACCGGTTCTACCGCTTAAACGTAAACGGCACGAGTTTCAAAATTATTTTGTGATCCGCCAAATCAAATCCCCGTGATCAGAAAATCGCAAAATTGTACACCCCGTAAAATTTAACAACTAGTAGTGTAGAGTAAAATTAACTTCAAAACAGAGAATAAATTGAGGTGGAAAACAAGCCAAGGGCTCATACTGATTAATAACCTCCACAGGACATTACGGCATGGCAAATGAGCAAACGTTTAAAGGACCAATATACGTAACTTTTTTTTCGGGATTCTGAAAAATTATGAAAAAAACATTCTGTTGATAACCATGCAAAAATAAGTCAAAAACAAAGTAAACCTGAGCGGTAACTAACTATTTATAGATATAAGTTATTAGACTTGATTTTCACTTCAAGTTTTGTCGAAAGTTACGTATTTTTGGCCTTTATGAATGAATATCTGGATAATTGAATATTAATAGTAAAGAAGGTTAAGAAATAACAAAACTAAACTTTTGTGTAAACACAGTGTGAAAACAAAATCCTGTTATCAAAGTAAACAACATCAATTCAAATTGTTTGCTGCTGATGCTGATAAAGTCAATCACGACAAGAAACAAGTAAGAACTTTGTTATATCATTTAATGCATTGACGATATACCGTCTTTTTGTTAATTCGTGTTTTACTATTAAGGGAACGATATTAGATGTTTCGTAACATCTGAATTATAGGCTAACCCCTCCCGGGCTATATCATGATAACCAAACAAGTATATGAAACGTAAATTTGCCAAAACGTTGTAAGCATTAGGCAAAATGACATTGTGTTATGTAGGTATACTATATGTGATAATATACCATGAACAATTGCACATTACATAACCTTGTAATTATGTATACGCACCGTCTACTGCCTCCCAGTGAATCATAAACCCCTTCAAACTCAGCCCTTCGTCCGAAGAGAATTTGACCAGACCGTGGTCACTCGGAATGATGACCGGCTCCGGAGTGGTCGATCCACAATACTCATCTGCCAATGAAAAATGGTACAACGGTCAATATACTACCAGGAAGATGACACACACATGCTGTAACTTTTTAAAGTAATACATACAGTATGCCAATACAAATAACTGCATAATACAGCTGTTTCGTCCTTCTTGGACTCGTCAGTGATGCTAGGAGCCAAATGGTGGACATTCAAAATTTATAAACTAATGTAGAAGCAGTCTGTTTCACAGACTATTCTATCAGGGAATGGTGCCAATGGTCGTTGTTTTACAGACTCACCTATTAGGGAATGGTGCCAATGGTCGCTGTCTTACAGACTCACCTATTAGGGAATGGTGCCAATGGCCGCTGTTTTACAGACTCACCTATCAGGGAATGGTACCAATGGTCGCTGTTTTACGGACTCACCTATCAGGGAATGGTGCCAATGGGCGCTGTTTTACGGACTCACCTATCAGGGAATGGTGCCAATGGTCGCTGTTTTACAGACTCACCTATCAGGGAATGGTACCAATGGTCGCTGTTTTACGGACTCACCTATCAGGGAATGGTACCAATGGTCGCTGTTTTACGGACTCACCTATCAGGGAATGGTACCAATGGTCGCTGTTTTACAGACTCACCTATCAGGGAATGGTACCAATGGTCGCTGTGTTACAGACTCACCTATCAGGGAATGGTGCCAATGGCTGCTGTTTTACAGACTCACCTATCAGGAAATGGTGCCAATGGCTGCTGTTTTACAGACTCATCTATCAGGGAATGGTGCCAATGGCTGCTGTTTTACAGACTCATCTATCAGGGAATGGTGCCAATGGCCGCTGTTTTACAGACTCACCTATCAGGGAATGGTCTTTTCCATTGTAGATAGTAAGTCGATCAGTGTCACAAACGGCACGACCGTCCTCGATCTCAAAGTTGGGGTCAAATGTCAACTTGATAAACTAGAAAAAAAATCATGTTTCTTTTCTTTACCTACAATTGGTTCGGTCAATAGGCCTATAAAATATGTGTTACATTCAATAAAGTGGTTATAAATATGCATTGGTTTTATAAAAAAAAATCATACTTGTAAGATGGTTTTTTTTCTTTTTGCATATCATCACATAACGTAAAAGATAACATCACAATTTGTAACGTCGATTTTGATTTGCTAATACAACGTAATGATTTCTGAGAGGAAATAGTCCCATAATAAAAATGGATTTTCATAAGGATTATGCAGAACATATAATATTTTATTTGTCACAAGGAATTGCTGATAGCTTCTCTCCTCTTATCACGTGGTGTAATTACCTGTCCATCCGGAACATTGATGTCCCAGTGACATTCTGTATCATTTTCATACTCAGAATCGGGAATTAAGTAGTCCATGCTGCTGAAAGAACCGGATGTACCATTTTGCCATGCGCTGCTTTTACATCCGGATAACCCTTAAATTTGATTAATGATCAGTAATTGCAATAAAAACTTGTGAGTAGTGCTCTACATTTGGAATTCAATTTCGAAAATAAAATCTATACATTCATTTTAAGCATTTAAGCTGCCAATATTTCTTAATGTGTCTGTAGAATGATGATTTTCTGTTACGTTTCCTGTTTGTTCATTATTTTTGTTCAAGCTCTTTGTAAGATTAAGATTGAAAAAAGACAGGTAGTATGGGGTATCCCTGTCTGAGTTGCAAGAACGGTTTGTCTAGTCCTACTGAAAGACGATTTTATATTTAAAACGAATGATAAGGCGCGGCTAGTATTTTGCCGGGTTTGTATGCGTACATTACCTCTTTTCTTTGTATATGCAATAATTATGTTTTTATTCTTTGTTGTCCCATTGTGGGCCGGAATTCGTTTTAAACTGAATTGTAATTGCATTACCTGTTTGTTTACCACAGTTGTCTTCGTCCGCCAGATCCCCACAGTCGTTGCTTCCGTCACAGACCCAATTTTTTGGTATACACGTGTTATCAGGACACTCGAACTCTGTACCTTTACACACACCTGTAATGTCAAAACCACGTGACGTCAAAGTCCATGATTACATAATAAAACGTTTTATATATCAGGGAATTTGTTTTTTCCAAAATTCAAACTTTTGTAATGAAAAGTTTATTTCTATTGCCAGGAACAAACACTCCATAGGTTCATTTATTCATATTTATAAGCTTGATTCAAGCTGAACTTCAAACCATAAAATTAACCGGATTTGCCTTGAACATTTTGTGACGGAACACTTATATTGCCTACCGGAAGTTGCGCAGTTCAATTCATCACTGGAATCCCCACACTGGCTGTGACCGTCACAGATTCCAAGTTTTGGAACACATTGATTGTTAGCACATCTGTAGAAGTTCCCTCCACATCCGGCTGTGTGGGAGAATGACTGATTAAAACTATGTAAGATCATTGGTGGACTTGGATGAACGATAAATAACTCAGTTTATTACGGAACATGTTCAGCAATTGTGAAGTGATTCCTGTCCGTTTATGCTTTAAAGCTTTAATAATTGTGCATAATTATATGAATAAGTTCGAAATAGTTTTAAGCTTTGATAACATGTCATTTGTTTGAAACATTACTGTTTATTTTGTCGTTGTAAAAAAATCTTCCCATGGAATAACACTGGGAATGCTCTTTCTATCATAAAATCACAATGTGAGTAGACACAGTGAAACTGAATCTCTAAGATGACAAGATGTCACACAATTAACCTCTTCTGTAATCTATTTTGTAAAACGTTGATATAAATGAACCAATTATCAAACGGATACACACATGATTACACCATTTCTGAAAGTAAAACTTTTTAATTGATCATTGTGGCGTAATCAGAACATCTTTATGAATTAGTTAGTTTTTTAGGGTTTTTTTTTCAATTTTTGTTTATTGTTTTATTTTTGTATGTTTATGTAATTTTATTTTTGTTTGTTTGTTTGTTTGTTTTTCTTTTGCTTGTTTGTTTTGTTTGTTTGTTTGTTTGTTTGTTTGTTATTTTTTGTTAACGTGTACCTGAATGCTGTACAAAGTCGTAGGTGAAGTTGAAGCCTCTTGCTTGACGATGACTGTTGGTCTCGAAGAATATGGACAGGTATCGGTTGGACGATATCAACTCCACGCTTGCATTTCCACAAAACCTTCCAATTAGTGGCGAGTGTGTGCTCTTCCCATCATACACTGTTAGGAAGTCATTGTCGCATCTATTGAGAAAGGAATCACCAAGGAAAATACAAATATTTGGATACTAAACGCGGATAACTTCTTTAAAACTCATTCAAAATGTACTGAAAAATATTTTCAATGCACATATTTCAAAAATGAATTTTTACCGCATCCCGTGCTTATAAAAATATTATCGTGTATGGAAGTGCATCTTTTCTACAGTTGTGCTATCTACCTTCTGTATTTAGGCAGAATGAGTTTAAATTATTGCAACGAAGAGAAAAGACAAACTTACTCGTTGTCATCTTCTAATTCAAACCATAAAGCCCGGAGCCGAATAATTTTTCCGCGTGTAGCATGAATCCTCCAATGACATTGGATATCATTTTCGTATACTGCCGTACCAGGCTTGGACGAGAAATGGCCGTGGTTATGTGTTAACTGACCAGGTCCGCCACAGCCGGAGTGTCCGGAATCTAAAGACAATAATGAACGAAAATAAGTTTAAAAACCGTAAACACACTAAAAATTAAAAAAAAAAAAAACAGTTACCCATGAGAAAGAAAAGGAAAGACGAGAGCCTGGAAGCGAGCTTGGCTCTACAGCAGAATAAGGAGATATTTTCTATTCTCTATACTTTTTCAACGGTCTTCGTGTAAATATTTTCTTTGTTCATATCTTGCCTCTAGTTTAATCGATTTTTGAGTTTGCATTATGGATCTGACGAAATAAACTTGGGTTCAAGAATGAAAGTACTGCTCTAGTAGGAAATGTGTATTGAGGAGATCTCTCGATTTTATCCACGTGCTCGCGGTCAGAACGATGAAAATTCTTGGAAATATGTGACGTCACCGCAACGACGTCATTCTAGAAATGATAAGCTACGAGAATTAAAGGCCCAATATACGTAACTTCAGGGAAATTTTCGTGATTCTGAAAAATTCTGAAAAAAAATCCAGTTGATAACCATGCAAAAATAAGCCTAAAACGAAGTAAACCTGAGCGGTAACTAACAAGAAATCCAAAGAATTGAAAATAATTCAGGTGGGGCCCACTTCAACAACAAACCGAAGGTAGAAGACGGTTCGAAATGGACGCGTGTTTACAAATAGCGTGTTTCAAGTGCTGCTGTACCAGTAACTGTGTAAGAATTCATCTTGGAAATTGCTGATTTCAGTTAATCTTAACTAAATCTATAAATATAATAAGTTATTAGGCTTGATTTTCGCTTCATGTTTTGCCGAAAGTTACGTATATTGGGCCTTTAATATGCAATTTATAGATTTCTAATGATATGATAAAACCGCCCTGTTCATACCATTTATTGCGAAAGGTCAATGCGTCTCTTTAGGAAGTTTATCAGTTTATCATAACTGAAAATCAGGATTCAGGATTTCTTAAAAGCATTTATGTTAACTATTTATAACGATTCAATCCTGTTTACTTTAAATGCAATATCGTCAACAAATAATTCTACAGCCGGAAATTGACACCGTAAATGCATTTTCTCCCCAAATTTTCAAAACTTTTCGTCTGGATATTTCGTGCATAATCTACATATAATGACCTTTCTTAGTTTAGTGGATTTAAACCTTTATTAAATAAAACTTTGTATAATCTCTAACAATAACCATTTAAATAAATGTTTAAGAAAAAAAATCCACGAATACCGAAGTTTTTGTAACATCATACAATTCGCCCGGATTTTTAATATTGACCATTCTTATTTCAGCGGATTAAACCCTTTATTAAATAAAAATTGGTATAGCGTCTCAGAAATTGAAACACGCTAACCATTTAAATGAATATTAAAGAAAAAAAATCAGAGAAATCGAAGCGACAACGAAATTATAATATGAACTCAAAAACAAGAAAGAGGAAATGATTTTAAGATCATTTACGTAAATTTTAACTGGCTTATCGCACGTGACAATTGTTCAAGGTCGAGCTATAAATAACTTGTATGCCAAATTAATAGTTGTAAACTTGACACACTGAGATAAGGTAGAATTAAACAATAGCGTCAGCATAAAATACCATATCTAAACAGTGTCTGTTCTTATTTGAAGAAGTACACGTTTCAGTTTTTTGCTACTTAAAGATATAGAATTACATTTTTTTTTTGCTTTTGTTCAACAAAGCTTTACGAAAAATAAATGTCTCACTCCCTTTGAAAGAGAGTAAGGCAATGTCGTGTATATAGATATAGATTAACATTTTTTTTGCTTTTGTTCAACAAAGCTTTACGAAAAATGAAATACCTCACTCCCTTTGAAAGAGAGTAAGGCAATGTCGTGTATATTTCCAAGGGTTTCCATGTAAACATTTCCATTTTTTTCATATTCTGTTCCTAGTCTAATCGACAGGACAAGCAGTTAGCGCCCGATAAGGCAGCTCCTGCGAACTCCTCAGAACTGTATGTGTTAATTGTATTGATCGTATAAGAATTGTATATCTATGTACTGTAAAGCGCTTTAGAGTGGCTTATGTTAGCTAGATATGGCGCTATATCAAATATTGTATATTATTATTATTGTATTTAATTAGGATTTCGTTTTTGTGGATCATTCTTGCATTATTGATTGCATGTTCGAGGAACGTATATGCAAAATGTATCTATGTTACTTAACACCTACATACATATGTTGTTTTATTTTTTGTTATTTTATTTATTTATTTTTTGTTAATACTAGACCTCCTTGTCTTTATTATTTGCAATTAAAATTTAATTTGAAATTCGGAGAAATTATTTTGAGATCACATGCTCTAAATACGTCCCCTTTCAGAAACCTTATTTGAATGCTAATACCTGAATTGAATTTTTTCACTTAAGAAAGTTAATTTTTGTTTCAAACATGGGTATCCATGATAGACATTCTTTTATTAAATCAGATTCATTGTACAATACAAGTGGGCATATGTTATTTCAAAGAACCAGTGTTATAATGAAATATGCCAACCATTATTTTTTTTCCAATACGTGTAAATAAATGTTCTTTAGCAGTTCATCCCACCACCATAATATAGTCAATACAGTCGTGATCAAAAAATATTCCAGGGACTCATTTAACACCAGATAAAAGATGGAAATAAACCATTACCTCCATAGATGCCCAGTACTAGGAGACTTATACCGGTAAGTAGAACAGTGCCAGCCATGTCAGCTGTCCTTGGAGAGTGCCGGGTTATACCGTAAAGACAGTCAAACGAGATTAGGCATATAAACCACGATCGACAATGTTGCACACGGCATGGGTTGGTCTTGCACAACGTGTGCAAATGGCAATGGAGGTCAATAATAATATTTTGTCGTGATAAATTAAAATACACCTGACTTTCTCTGTATATGTTTGAATCTCACGACGTAATATCTGATTCCATTCCTTATTGTTTATGTACGTATAGCAATGATTAAGGAAAGAATAAAGATGCAGGAGCAAATAAAAAATAAAACTAGAAATTGTTGGCTAACAATTTGATGGGCTTTTCACCTATAATCTATATCATTTCTGTTGGATTTTGAATCAACTTTAAAATTGCACACTTTTGTCGGGACTATCTCAGGATCAATTAATTTAAAATTTGATGGGATGAACAGATTCTTAAAATGGTAAGTATGAGTATTGAACTGCGTTAAGTCAAAGTCGTTAAAAAGGTTTTGTTAAGCCAATAATACCACTACATTTCCTCAGTTTAAGCCCTAATTACGGTTCGTTTAAAGCGCACAAAATGATCAGATAGTGATATATATATTTGCTGAGAAATGTATGTCCCAATTATCAAATGTTAACAGATTTTCAGTATCTTCCGGTCGTAAAAGCACTTGTCCCGACAATGGGAAAATCTCTCCTCCAGTTTCATATGTTCCGACAATCAAATGAGATTTGTTTAAACATGTCCCGATAATCAAATGAGATATTTCTGCTACGATGTCTCGATAATAACGTGTATAGATGTATTACAACGAAAAAAAGAAGAAATTAAAAAAAAAAAATGCTGCTGAGTGTTCCGCCCAGGAATCGAACCCGGGTCTCTATCGTAATGAACTATAGCCTTACCATTTGAGCCAGAGCGGCTAGTTGTAATGTGCATCCGTTAATTCACTAAGGAAGACCGTATTCTCCACTATTAAGGACTCCCACAACTAAATCAGCCAATCACGGCGTGTTTCATACGTTTGTAGTTCCTACTGAAAATTTGTTCTGGTTAAGTACAGTGATTCTGAGTAATCTAGATAGATAATTGTTGACATATTCTGCATTGAATGAAATCTACAGATATTTAACTTTACAAAAATGTATACTTTTGGTAGATTTTGATATGTGATTGCGGATTGATATGGGGTCAAATGTCAGAGGATGTTCCCGTCCCATTTCATTGGTTTGACATGTAAATTTCCAGTTGTCCGAAGCAGACGCCTGTAGCGAGCTAATATGCCAGTAAACTCCTCATAAAATGCCCCTTGAAGCCTTTGTCATGTACGCATGGAAGTTAATGCTGCTCCTCATTCTGTCGCTCATTAGTGTATTCAAAAAAAAGATACAGTGTTGCAAGTTATACATTCCGATGACGTCACAATGTTTACAGTGACCCGCGGGTATGTTTGTACTGGCTGACATGTAGACTTATTTTGTTGGTTTTTTTAAACGTTTGCGATGACTTTGTTATGTTTAGATTGATGAGATAATATAGTATAATATCAAACAATACCAGATATGAATTTAGTTTCATGAAATACAATAAGTTTCGCGTTAGCCATCAACTTTCATTCTATCGGTCCACGGCCGTCGTAGCAACGATAGGCCTAAAGATCATATTGCACTGTACAATATAAAACTGTATAAAAAGTTACCAACTAAATGTACGAATATCCTTAGACGTACAATAAGATCTGCTTTATCTATGAAAACTATCTACATACAATTAGTAACCGGAATAACAGTCGATCGGGATGTGTGTATATGCAACTTTTTATTTACTGTTGCCAAGGAGTATAAAGAAAACACAGGAGAGTTCCAAAATTACGGTTTTTTATATAGATTATATAGGGGAAAATGCAAAACGGCGTAATACCTTAACCGGAAGTGGTATCAAGACACCGAAGATATCAATATCATCGGAATGATATACTCTATTGATCAGTAGAAAAAGTTTTAAAAAATAATGAAAAATGAAAAATTTCTAAAAATAGATTAACTTTGACCTCTGCTGCGCTGTTTTACGAGACATATTTTGTAATAACTTGTAGAACAAGAAATATTTCCCCAGATGCAATCTACAATAATATACCTTTAAAACATCTGGACATTAAACGGTTATTGAGATATAGCCATTTTAATCTTTTTAAAGTATGACGTCATAGCGGCCATCTTGGATTTTGAATCAATTTAAAAATATCAAACTTTAGTCGGGACTATCCCACGATCATTTTTGACAAGTTTGAGCTGAATCCCACTGTTGGAATTTGAGAAGAAGTTTAAAATGTAAAACGATTCTTAACATAGAATATATAGGGAAATGTTCTCAATAGCGTAATACCTTAACCGGAAGTGCTATCAAGACACCGAAGGTATCAATATCATCGGAATGTCATACTCTATTGATCTGAAGAAAAAGTTTTCACAAATAATGAAAAGTGAAAAATTTCTAAAAATAGATTAACTTTGACCTCTGCCCCGCGTTTTTACGAGACATATTTTGTTATAACTTATAGAAGAAAAAAGTTGTCCCCAGATGTATTCTACAATAATATACCTTTGAAACATCTGACCATTAAACAGTTATTGAGATATAGCCATTTTAACACTTTAAAGTATGACGTCATAGCGGCCATCTTGGATTTTGAATCAATTTAAAAATATCAAACTTTAGTCGGGACTATCCCACGATCATTTTAGACAAGTTTGAGCTGAATCCCATTAGTGGAATTTGAGAAGAAGTTTAAAATGTGAAATGGTTTTTAACATAGAATATATAGGGAAATGTTCACAATGGCGTAATACCTTAACCGGAAGTGCTATCAAGACACCGAAGGTATCAATATCATCGGAATGTCATACCCTATTGATCTGTCGAAAAAGTTTTCACAAATATTGAAAAATGAAAAATTTCTAAAAATAGATTAACTTTGACCTCTGCCCCGCTTTTTTACGAGACATATTTTGTTATAACTTATAGAAGAAAAAAAGTTGTCCCCAGATGAAATCTACAATAATATACCTTTGAAACATCTGAACATTAAATGGTTATTGAGATATAGCCATTTTAACATTTTAAAGTATGACGTCATAGCGGCCATCTTGGATTTTGAATCAATTTAAAAATATCAAACTTTAGTCGGGACTATCCCACGATCATTTTTGACAAGTTTGAGCTGAATCCCACTGTTGGAATTTGAGAAGAAGTTTAAAATGTAAAACGATTCTTAACATAGAATATATAGGGAAATGTTCTCAATAGCGTAATACCTTAACCGGAAGTGCTATCAAGACACCGAAGGTATCAATATCATCGGAATGTCATACCCTATTGATCTGTCGAAAAAGTTTTCACAAATATTGAAAAATGAAAAATTTCTAAAAATAGATTAACTTTGACCTCTGCCCCGCTTTTTTACGAGACATATTTTGTTATAACTTATAGAAGAAAAAAGTTGTCCCCAGATGTATTCTACAATAATATACCTTTGAAACATCTGCACATAAAACGGTTATTGAGATATAGCCATTTAAACATTTTAAAGTATGACGTCATAGCGGCCATCTTGGATTTTGAATCAATTTAAAAATATCAAACTTTAGTCGGGACTATCCCACGAATATTTTAGACAATTTTGAGCTGAATCCCACTGTTGGAATTTGAGAAGAAGTTTAAAATGTGAAACGGTTTTTTATATAGATTATATAGGGGAAAATTACATATGGCGTATACCGGAAACCACATGTGTTACATAAAAACTAAACACATCAAATTCATCAGAATGAGATTGTGTATGGATTGGTTAAAACAAATTTCGAAAAAAATTAAAATTAAAAAAAAAAAAAAAAAAAAATTTTTTTTTGATTTTTGACCCAATGGCGAACTTTTTTATTTCAACTCCAAAGTACCTAAATGTGTGACAAAAAAAGTTAGATATGGCTTATGTCTACAATAATATCATTACAGAAACTCTGAACAGCCAACGGTCATTGAAATATGGCTATTTTAAAGTTTTTTACTTATGACGTCATGGCGGCCATCTTGGATTTTGGACCTACTTTGTTATGTTGCTGTCACCCCTTTGACTCATGCCATATACAATGGGCTTAACCGAATTGGCATACCTCTTACCATTTTTGCATAATAGTGTGCCAAAAATGAAATGCAGAAGAAGAATAATAATAACTAGAAATTGTTGGCTAACAATTTGATGGGCTTTTCACCTATAATCTATATCATTTCTGTTGGATTTTGAATCAACTTCAAAATTGCACACTTTTGTCGGGACTATCTCAGGATCAATAAATTTAAAATTTGATGGGATGAACAGATTCTTAAAATGGTAAGTATGAGTATTGAACTGCGTTAAGTTTGCATTCAAAGGTAATATGAATGCCCGCTGAAAGCTGTTCAATGCAAAATTAAGTGTAAGCATTTGAAAAGCTTTTCAAAGTCGTTAAAAAGGTTTTGTTAAGCCAATAATACCACTACATTTCCTCAGTTTAAGCCCTAATTACGGTTCGTTTAAAGCGCACAAAATGATCAGATAGTGATATATATATTTGCTGAGAAATGTATGTCCCAATTATCAAATGTTAACAGATTTTCAGTATCTTCCGGTCGTAAAAGCACTTGTCCCGACAATGGGAAAATCTCTCCTCCAGTTTCATATGTTCCGACAATCAAATGAGATTTGTTTAAACATGTCCCGATAATCAAATGAGATATTTCTGCTACGATGTCTCGATAATAACGTGTATAGATGTATTACAACGAAAAAAAGAAGAAATTAAAAAAAAAAAAATGCTGCTGAGTGTTCCGCCCAGGAATCGAACCCGGGTCTCTATCGTAATGAACTATAGCCTTACCATTTGAGCCAGAGCGGCTAGTTGTAATGTGCATCCGTTAATTCACTAAGGAAGACCGTATTCTCCACTATTAAGGACTCCCACAACTAAATCAGCCAATCACGGCGTGTTTCATACGTTTGTAGTTCCTACTGAAAATTTGTTCTGGTTAAGTACAGTGATTCTGAGTAATCTAGATAGATAATTGTTGACATATTCTGCATTGAATGAAATCTACAGATATTTAACTTTACAAAAATGTATACTTTTGGTAGATTTTGATATGTGATTGCGGATTGATATGGGGTCAAATGTCAGAGGATGTTCCCGTCCCATTTCATTGGTTTGACATGTAAATTTCCAGTTGTCCGAAGCAGACGCCTGTAGCGAGCTAATATGCCAGTAAACTCCTCATAAAATGCCCCTTGAAGCCTTTGTCATGTACGCATGGAAGTTAATGCTGCTCCTCATTCTGTCGCTCATTAGTGTATTCAAAAAAAAGATACAGTGTTGCAAGTTATACATTCCGATGACGTCACAATGTTTACAGTGACCCGCGGGTATGTTTGTACTGGCTGACATGTAGACTTATTTTGTTGGTTTTTTTAAACGTTTGCGATGACTTTGTTATGTTTAGATTGATGAGATAATATAGTATAATATCAAACAATACCAGATATGAATTTAGTTTCATGAAATACAATAAGTTTCGCGTTAGCCATCAACTTTCATTCTATCGGTCCACGGCCGTCGTAGCAACGATAGGCCTAAAGATCATATTGCACTGTACAATATAAAACTGTATAAAAAGTTACCAACTAAATGTACGAATATCCTTAGACGTACAATAAGATCTGCTTTATCTATGAAAACTATCTACATACAATTAGTAACCGGAATAACAGTCGATCGGGATGTGTGTATATGCAACTTTTTATTTACTGTTGCCAAGGAGTATAAAGAAAACACAGGAGAGTTCCAAAATTACGGTTTTTTATATAGATTATATAGGGGAAAATGCAAAACGGCGTAATACCTTAACCGGAAGTGGTATCAAGACACCGAAGATATCAATATCATCGGAATGATATACTCTATTGATCAGTAGAAAAAGTTTTAAAAAATAATGAAAAATGAAAAATTTCTAAAAATAGATTAACTTTGACCTCTGCTGCGCTGTTTTACGAGACATATTTTGTAATAACTTGTAGAACAAGAAATATTTCCCCAGATGCAATCTACAATAATATACCTTTAAAACATCTGGACATTAAACGGTTATTGAGATATAGCCATTTTAATCTTTTTAAAGTATGACGTCATAGCGGCCATCTTGGATTTTGAATCAATTTAAAAATATCAAACTTTAGTCGGGACTATCCCACGATCATTTTTGACAAGTTTGAGCTGAATCCCACTGTTGGAATTTGAGAAGAAGTTTAAAATGTAAAACGATTCTTAACATAGAATATATAGGGAAATGTTCTCAATAGCGTAATACCTTAACCGGAAGTGCTATCAAGACACCGAAGGTATCAATATCATCGGAATGTCATACTCTATTGATCTGAAGAAAAAGTTTTCACAAATAATGAAAAGTGAAAAATTTCTAAAAATAGATTAACTTTGACCTCTGCCCCGCGTTTTTACGAGACATATTTTGTTATAACTTATAGAAGAAAAAAGTTGTCCCCAGATGTATTCTACAATAATATACCTTTGAAACATCTGACCATTAAACAGTTATTGAGATATAGCCATTTTAACACTTTAAAGTATGACGTCATAGCGGCCATCTTGGATTTTGAATCAATTTAAAAATATCAAACTTTAGTCGGGACTATCCCACGATCATTTTAGACAAGTTTGAGCTGAATCCCATTAGTGGAATTTGAGAAGAAGTTTAAAATGTGAAATGGTTTTTAACATAGAATATATAGGGAAATGTTCACAATGGCGTAATACCTTAACCGGAAGTGCTATCAAGACACCGAAGGTATCAATATCATCGGAATGTCATACCCTATTGATCTGTCGAAAAAGTTTTCACAAATATTGAAAAATGAAAAATTTCTAAAAATAGATTAACTTTGACCTCTGCCCCGCTTTTTTACGAGACATATTTTGTTATAACTTATAGAAGAAAAAAAGTTGTCCCCAGATGAAATCTACAATAATATACCTTTGAAACATCTGAACATTAAATGGTTATTGAGATATAGCCATTTTAACATTTTAAAGTATGACGTCATAGCGGCCATCTTGGATTTTGAATCAATTTAAAAATATCAAACTTTAGTCGGGACTATCCCACGATCATTTTTGACAAGTTTGAGCTGAATCCCACTGTTGGAATTTGAGAAGAAGTTTAAAATGTAAAACGATTCTTAACATAGAATATATAGGGAAATGTTCTCAATAGCGTAATACCTTAACCGGAAGTGCTATCAAGACACCGAAGGTATCAATATCATCGGAATGTCATACCCTATTGATCTGTCGAAAAAGTTTTCACAAATATTGAAAAATGAAAAATTTCTAAAAATAGATTAACTTTGACCTCTGCCCCGCTTTTTTACGAGACATATTTTGTTATAACTTATAGAAGAAAAAAGTTGTCCCCAGATGTATTCTACAATAATATACCTTTGAAACATCTGCACATAAAACGGTTATTGAGATATAGCCATTTAAACATTTTAAAGTATGACGTCATAGCGGCCATCTTGGATTTTGAATCAATTTAAAAATATCAAACTTTAGTCGGGACTATCCCACGAATATTTTAGACAATTTTGAGCTGAATCCCACTGTTGGAATTTGAGAAGAAGTTTAAAATGTGAAACGGTTTTTTATATAGATTATATAGGGGAAAATTACATATGGCGTATACCGGAAACCACATGTGTTACATAAAAACTAAACACATCAAATTCATCAGAATGAGATTGTGTATGGATTGGTTAAAACAAATTTCGAAAAAAATTAAAATTAAAAAAAAAAAAAAAAAAAAATTTTTTTTTGATTTTTGACCCAATGGCGAACTTTTTTATTTCAACTCCAAAGTACCTAAATGTGTGACAAAAAAAGTTAGATATGGCTTATGTCTACAATAATATCATTACAGAAACTCTGAACAGCCAACGGTCATTGAAATATGGCTATTTTAAAGTTTTTTACTTATGACGTCATGGCGGCCATCTTGGATTTTGGACCTACTTTGTTATGTTGCTGTCACCCCTTTGACTCATGCCATATACAATGGGCTTAACCGAATTGGCATACCTCTTACCATTTTTGCATAATAGTGTGCCAAAAATGAAATGCAGAAGAAGAATAATAATAACTAGAAATTGTTGGCTAACAATTTGATGGGCTTTTCACCTATAATCTATATCATTTCTGTTGGATTTTGAATCAACTTCAAAATTGCACACTTTTGTCGGGACTATCTCAGGATCAATAAATTTAAAATTTGATGGGATGAACAGATTCTTAAAATGGTAAGTATGAGTATTGAACTGCGTTAAGTTTGCATTCAAAGGTAATATGAATGCCCGCTGAAAGCTGTTCAATGCAAAATTAAGTGTAAGCATTTGAAAAGCTTTTCAAAGTCGTTAAAAAGGTTTTGTTAAGCCAATAATACCACTACATTTCCTCAGTTTAAGCCCTAATTACGGTTCGTTTAAAGCGCACAAAATGATCAGATAGTGATATATATATTTGCTGAGAAATGTATGTCCCAATTATCAAATGTTAACAGATTTTCAGTATCTTCCGGTCGTAAAAGCACTTGTCCCGACAATGGGAAAATCTCTCCTCCAGTTTCATATGTTCCGACAATCAAATGAGATTTGTTTAAACATGTCCCGATAATCAAATGAGATATTTCTGCTACGATGTCTCGATAATAACGTGTATAGATGTATTACAACGAAAAAAAGAAGAAATTAAAAAAAAAAAAATGCTGCTGAGTGTTCCGCCCAGGAATCGAACCCGGGTCTCTATCGTAATGAACTATAGCCTTACCATTTGAGCCAGAGCGGCTAGTTGTAATGTGCATCCGTTAATTCACTAAGGAAGACCGTATTCTCCACTATTAAGGACTCCCACAACTAAATCAGCCAATCACGGCGTGTTTCATACGTTTGTAGTTCCTACTGAAAATTTGTTCTGGTTAAGTACAGTGATTCTGAGTAATCTAGATAGATAATTGTTGACATATTCTGCATTGAATGAAATCTACAGATATTTAACTTTACAAAAATGTATACTTTTGGTAGATTTTGATATGTGATTGCGGATTGATATGGGGTCAAATGTCAGAGGATGTTCCCGTCCCATTTCATTGGTTTGACATGTAAATTTCCAGTTGTCCGAAGCAGACGCCTGTAGCGAGCTAATATGCCAGTAAACTCCTCATAAAATGCCCCTTGAAGCCTTTGTCATGTACGCATGGAAGTTAATGCTGCTCCTCATTCTGTCGCTCATTAGTGTATTCAAAAAAAAGATACAGTGTTGCAAGTTATACATTCCGATGACGTCACAATGTTTACAGTGACCCGCGGGTATGTTTGTACTGGCTGACATGTAGACTTATTTTGTTGGTTTTTTTAAACGTTTGCGATGACTTTGTTATGTTTAGATTGATGAGATAATATAGTATAATATCAAACAATACCAGATATGAATTTAGTTTCATGAAATACAATAAGTTTCGCGTTAGCCATCAACTTTCATTCTATCGGTCCACGGCCGTCGTAGCAACGATAGGCCTAAAGATCATATTGCACTGTACAATATAAAACTGTATAAAAAGTTACCAACTAAATGTACGAATATCCTTAGACGTACAATAAGATCTGCTTTATCTATGAAAACTATCTACATACAATTAGTAACCGGAATAACAGTCGATCGGGATGTGTGTATATGCAACTTTTTATTTACTGTTGCCAAGGAGTATAAAGAAAACACAGGAGAGTTCCAAAATTACGGTTTTTTATATAGATTATATAGGGGAAAATGCAAAACGGCGTAATACCTTAACCGGAAGTGGTATCAAGACACCGAAGATATCAATATCATCGGAATGATATACTCTATTGATCAGTAGAAAAAGTTTTAAAAAATAATGAAAAATGAAAAATTTCTAAAAATAGATTAACTTTGACCTCTGCTGCGCTGTTTTACGAGACATATTTTGTAATAACTTGTAGAACAAGAAATATTTCCCCAGATGCAATCTACAATAATATACCTTTAAAACATCTGGACATTAAACGGTTATTGAGATATAGCCATTTTAATCTTTTTAAAGTATGACGTCATAGCGGCCATCTTGGATTTTGAATCAATTTAAAAATATCAAACTTTAGTCGGGACTATCCCACGATCATTTTTGACAAGTTTGAGCTGAATCCCACTGTTGGAATTTGAGAAGAAGTTTAAAATGTAAAACGATTCTTAACATAGAATATATAGGGAAATGTTCTCAATAGCGTAATACCTTAACCGGAAGTGCTATCAAGACACCGAAGGTATCAATATCATCGGAATGTCATACTCTATTGATCTGAAGAAAAAGTTTTCACAAATAATGAAAAGTGAAAAATTTCTAAAAATAGATTAACTTTGACCTCTGCCCCGCGTTTTTACGAGACATATTTTGTTATAACTTATAGAAGAAAAAAGTTGTCCCCAGATGTATTCTACAATAATATACCTTTGAAACATCTGACCATTAAACAGTTATTGAGATATAGCCATTTTAACACTTTAAAGTATGACGTCATAGCGGCCATCTTGGATTTTGAATCAATTTAAAAATATCAAACTTTAGTCGGGACTATCCCACGATCATTTTAGACAAGTTTGAGCTGAATCCCATTAGTGGAATTTGAGAAGAAGTTTAAAATGTGAAATGGTTTTTAACATAGAATATATAGGGAAATGTTCACAATGGCGTAATACCTTAACCGGAAGTGCTATCAAGACACCGAAGGTATCAATATCATCGGAATGTCATACCCTATTGATCTGTCGAAAAAGTTTTCACAAATATTGAAAAATGAAAAATTTCTAAAAATAGATTAACTTTGACCTCTGCCCCGCTTTTTTACGAGACATATTTTGTTATAACTTATAGAAGAAAAAAAGTTGTCCCCAGATGAAATCTACAATAATATACCTTTGAAACATCTGAACATTAAATGGTTATTGAGATATAGCCATTTTAACATTTTAAAGTATGACGTCATAGCGGCCATCTTGGATTTTGAATCAATTTAAAAATATCAAACTTTAGTCGGGACTATCCCACGATCATTTTTGACAAGTTTGAGCTGAATCCCACTGTTGGAATTTGAGAAGAAGTTTAAAATGTAAAACGATTCTTAACATAGAATATATAGGGAAATGTTCTCAATAGCGTAATACCTTAACCGGAAGTGCTATCAAGACACCGAAGGTATCAATATCATCGGAATGTCATACCCTATTGATCTGTCGAAAAAGTTTTCACAAATATTGAAAAATGAAAAATTTCTAAAAATAGATTAACTTTGACCTCTGCCCCGCTTTTTTACGAGACATATTTTGTTATAACTTATAGAAGAAAAAAGTTGTCCCCAGATGTATTCTACAATAATATACCTTTGAAACATCTGCACATAAAACGGTTATTGAGATATAGCCATTTAAACATTTTAAAGTATGACGTCATAGCGGCCATCTTGGATTTTGAATCAATTTAAAAATATCAAACTTTAGTCGGGACTATCCCACGAATATTTTAGACAATTTTGAGCTGAATCCCACTGTTGGAATTTGAGAAGAAGTTTAAAATGTGAAACGGTTTTTTATATAGATTATATAGGGGAAAATTACATATGGCGTATACCGGAAACCACATGTGTTACATAAAAACTAAACACATCAAATTCATCAGAATGAGATTGTGTATGGATTGGTTAAAACAAATTTCGAAAAAAATTAAAATTAAAAAAAAAAAAAAAAAAAAATTTTTTTTTGATTTTTGACCCAATGGCGAACTTTTTTATTTCAACTCCAAAGTACCTAAATGTGTGACAAAAAAAGTTAGATATGGCTTATGTCTACAATAATATCATTACAGAAACTCTGAACAGCCAACGGTCATTGAAATATGGCTATTTTAAAGTTTTTTACTTATGACGTCATGGCGGCCATCTTGGATTTTGGACCTACTTTGTTATGTTGCTGTCACCCCTTTGACTCATGCCATATACAATGGGCTTAACCGAATTGGCATACCTCTTACCATTTTTGCATAATAGTGTGCCAAAAATGAAATGCAGAAGAAGAATAATAATAACTAGAAATTGTTGGCTAACAATTTGATGGGCTTTTCACCTATAATCTATATCATTTCTGTTGGATTTTGAATCAACTTCAAAATTGCACACTTTTGTCGGGACTATCTCAGGATCAATAAATTTAAAATTTGATGGGATGAACAGATTCTTAAAATGGTAAGTATGAGTATTGAACTGCGTTAAGTTTGCATTCAAAGGTAATATGAATGCCCGCTGAAAGCTGTTCAATGCAAAATTAAGTGTAAGCATTTGAAAAGCTTTTCAAAGTCGTTAAAAAGGTTTTGTTAAGCCAATAATACCACTACATTTCCTCAGTTTAAGCCCTAATTACGGTTCGTTTAAAGCGCACAAAATGATCAGATAGTGATATATATATTTGCTGAGAAATGTATGTCCCAATTATCAAATGTTAACAGATTTTCAGTATCTTCCGGTCGTAAAAGCACTTGTCCCGACAATGGGAAAATCTCTCCTCCAGTTTCATATGTTCCGACAATCAAATGAGATTTGTTTAAACATGTCCCGATAATCAAATGAGATATTTCTGCTACGATGTCTCGATAATAACGTGTATAGATGTATTACAACGAAAAAAAGAAGAAATTAAAAAAAAAAAAATGCTGCTGAGTGTTCCGCCCAGGAATCGAACCCGGGTCTCTATCGTAATGAACTATAGCCTTACCATTTGAGCCAGAGCGGCTAGTTGTAATGTGCATCCGTTAATTCACTAAGGAAGACCGTATTCTCCACTATTAAGGACTCCCACAACTAAATCAGCCAATCACGGCGTGTTTCATACGTTTGTAGTTCCTACTGAAAATTTGTTCTGGTTAAGTACAGTGATTCTGAGTAATCTAGATAGATAATTGTTGACATATTCTGCATTGAATGAAATCTACAGATATTTAACTTTACAAAAATGTATACTTTTGGTAGATTTTGATATGTGATTGCGGATTGATATGGGGTCAAATGTCAGAGGATGTTCCCGTCCCATTTCATTGGTTTGACATGTAAATTTCCAGTTGTCCGAAGCAGACGCCTGTAGCGAGCTAATATGCCAGTAAACTCCTCATAAAATGCCCCTTGAAGCCTTTGTCATGTACGCATGGAAGTTAATGCTGCTCCTCATTCTGTCGCTCATTAGTGTATTCAAAAAAAAGATACAGTGTTGCAAGTTATACATTCCGATGACGTCACAATGTTTACAGTGACCCGCGGGTATGTTTGTACTGGCTGACATGTAGACTTATTTTGTTGGTTTTTTTAAACGTTTGCGATGACTTTGTTATGTTTAGATTGATGAGATAATATAGTATAATATCAAACAATACCAGATATGAATTTAGTTTCATGAAATACAATAAGTTTCGCGTTAGCCATCAACTTTCATTCTATCGGTCCACGGCCGTCGTAGCAACGATAGGCCTAAAGATCATATTGCACTGTACAATATAAAACTGTATAAAAAGTTACCAACTAAATGTACGAATATCCTTAGACGTACAATAAGATCTGCTTTATCTATGAAAACTATCTACATACAATTAGTAACCGGAATAACAGTCGATCGGGATGTGTGTATATGCAACTTTTTATTTACTGTTGCCAAGGAGTATAAAGAAAACACAGGAGAGTTCCAAAATTACGGTTTTTTATATAGATTATATAGGGGAAAATGCAAAACGGCGTAATACCTTAACCGGAAGTGGTATCAAGACACCGAAGATATCAATATCATCGGAATGATATACTCTATTGATCAGTAGAAAAAGTTTTAAAAAATAATGAAAAATGAAAAATTTCTAAAAATAGATTAACTTTGACCTCTGCTGCGCTGTTTTACGAGACATATTTTGTAATAACTTGTAGAACAAGAAATATTTCCCCAGATGCAATCTACAATAATATACCTTTAAAACATCTGGACATTAAACGGTTATTGAGATATAGCCATTTTAATCTTTTTAAAGTATGACGTCATAGCGGCCATCTTGGATTTTGAATCAATTTAAAAATATCAAACTTTAGTCGGGACTATCCCACGATCATTTTTGACAAGTTTGAGCTGAATCCCACTGTTGGAATTTGAGAAGAAGTTTAAAATGTAAAACGATTCTTAACATAGAATATATAGGGAAATGTTCTCAATAGCGTAATACCTTAACCGGAAGTGCTATCAAGACACCGAAGGTATCAATATCATCGGAATGTCATACTCTATTGATCTGAAGAAAAAGTTTTCACAAATAATGAAAAGTGAAAAATTTCTAAAAATAGATTAACTTTGACCTCTGCCCCGCGTTTTTACGAGACATATTTTGTTATAACTTATAGAAGAAAAAAGTTGTCCCCAGATGTATTCTACAATAATATACCTTTGAAACATCTGACCATTAAACAGTTATTGAGATATAGCCATTTTAACACTTTAAAGTATGACGTCATAGCGGCCATCTTGGATTTTGAATCAATTTAAAAATATCAAACTTTAGTCGGGACTATCCCACGATCATTTTAGACAAGTTTGAGCTGAATCCCATTAGTGGAATTTGAGAAGAAGTTTAAAATGTGAAATGGTTTTTAACATAGAATATATAGGGAAATGTTCACAATGGCGTAATACCTTAACCGGAAGTGCTATCAAGACACCGAAGGTATCAATATCATCGGAATGTCATACCCTATTGATCTGTCGAAAAAGTTTTCACAAATATTGAAAAATGAAAAATTTCTAAAAATAGATTAACTTTGACCTCTGCCCCGCTTTTTTACGAGACATATTTTGTTATAACTTATAGAAGAAAAAAAGTTGTCCCCAGATGAAATCTACAATAATATACCTTTGAAACATCTGAACATTAAATGGTTATTGAGATATAGCCATTTTAACATTTTAAAGTATGACGTCATAGCGGCCATCTTGGATTTTGAATCAATTTAAAAATATCAAACTTTAGTCGGGACTATCCCACGATCATTTTTGACAAGTTTGAGCTGAATCCCACTGTTGGAATTTGAGAAGAAGTTTAAAATGTAAAACGATTCTTAACATAGAATATATAGGGAAATGTTCTCAATAGCGTAATACCTTAACCGGAAGTGCTATCAAGACACCGAAGGTATCAATATCATCGGAATGTCATACCCTATTGATCTGTCGAAAAAGTTTTCACAAATATTGAAAAATGAAAAATTTCTAAAAATAGATTAACTTTGACCTCTGCCCCGCTTTTTTACGAGACATATTTTGTTATAACTTATAGAAGAAAAAAGTTGTCCCCAGATGTATTCTACAATAATATACCTTTGAAACATCTGCACATAAAACGGTTATTGAGATATAGCCATTTAAACATTTTAAAGTATGACGTCATAGCGGCCATCTTGGATTTTGAATCAATTTAAAAATATCAAACTTTAGTCGGGACTATCCCACGAATATTTTAGACAATTTTGAGCTGAATCCCACTGTTGGAATTTGAGAAGAAGTTTAAAATGTGAAACGGTTTTTTATATAGATTATATAGGGGAAAATTACATATGGCGTATACCGGAAACCACATGTGTTACATAAAAACTAAACACATCAAATTCATCAGAATGAGATTGTGTATGGATTGGTTAAAACAAATTTCGAAAAAAATTAAAATTAAAAAAAAAAAAAAAAAAAAATTTTTTTTTGATTTTTGACCCAATGGCGAACTTTTTTATTTCAACTCCAAAGTACCTAAATGTGTGACAAAAAAAGTTAGATATGGCTTATGTCTACAATAATATCATTACAGAAACTCTGAACAGCCAACGGTCATTGAAATATGGCTATTTTAAAGTTTTTTACTTATGACGTCATGGCGGCCATCTTGGATTTTGGACCTACTTTGTTATGTTGCTGTCACCCCTTTGACTCATGCCATATACAATGGGCTTAACCGAATTGGCATACCTCTTACCATTTTTGCATAATAGTGTGCCAAAAATGAAATGCAGAAGAAGAATAATAATAACTAGAAATTGTTGGCTAACAATTTGATGGGCTTTTCACCTATAATCTATATCATTTCTGTTGGATTTTGAATCAACTTCAAAATTGCACACTTTTGTCGGGACTATCTCAGGATCAATAAATTTAAAATTTGATGGGATGAACAGATTCTTAAAATGGTAAGTATGAGTATTGAACTGCGTTAAGTTTGCATTCAAAGGTAATATGAATGCCCGCTGAAAGCTGTTCAATGCAAAATTAAGTGTAAGCATTTGAAAAGCTTTTCAAAGTCGTTAAAAAGGTTTTGTTAAGCCAATAATACCACTACATTTCCTCAGTTTAAGCCCTAATTACGGTTCGTTTAAAGCGCACAAAATGATCAGATAGTGATATATATATTTGCTGAGAAATGTATGTCCCAATTATCAAATGTTAACAGATTTTCAGTATCTTCCGGTCGTAAAAGCACTTGTCCCGACAATGGGAAAATCTCTCCTCCAGTTTCATATGTTCCGACAATCAAATGAGATTTGTTTAAACATGTCCCGATAATCAAATGAGATATTTCTGCTACGATGTCTCGATAATAACGTGTATAGATGTATTACAACGAAAAAAAGAAGAAATTAAAAAAAAAAAAATGCTGCTGAGTGTTCCGCCCAGGAATCGAACCCGGGTCTCTATCGTAATGAACTATAGCCTTACCATTTGAGCCAGAGCGGCTAGTTGTAATGTGCATCCGTTAATTCACTAAGGAAGACCGTATTCTCCACTATTAAGGACTCGCACAACTAAATCAGCCAATCACGGCGTGTTTCATACGTTTGTAGTTCCTACTGAAAATTTGTTCTGGTTAAGTACAGTGATTCTGAGTAATCTAGATAGATAATTGTTGACATATTCTGCATTGAATGAAATCTACAGATATTTAACTTTACAAAAATGTATACTTTTGGTAGATTTTGATATGTGATTGCGGATTGATATGGGGTCAAATGTCAGAGGATGTTCCCGTCCCATTTCATTGGTTTGACATGTAAATTTCCAGTTGTCCGAAGCAGACGCCTGTAGCGAGCTAATATGCCAGTAAACTCCTCATAAAATGCCCCTTGAAGCCTTTGTCATGTACGCATGGAAGTTAATGCTGCTCCTCATTCTGTCGCTCATTAGTGTATTCAAAAAAAAGATACAGTGTTGCAAGTTATACATTCCGATGACGTCACAATGTTTACAGTGACCCGCGGGTATGTTTGTACTGGCTGACATGTAGACTTATTTTGTTGGTTTTTTTAAACGTTTGCGATGACTTTGTTATGTTTAGATTGATGAGATAATATAGTATAATATCAAACAATACCAGATATGAATTTAGTTTCATGAAATACAATAAGTTTCGCGTTAGCCATCAACTTTCATTCTATCGGTCCACGGCCGTCGTAGCAACGATAGGCCTAAAGATCATATTGCACTGTACAATATAAAACTGTATAAAAAGTTACCAACTAAATGTACGAATATCCTTAGACGTACAATAAGATCTGCTTTATCTATGAAAACTATCTACATACAATTAGTAACCGGAATAACAGTCGATCGGGATGTGTGTATATGCAACTTTTTATTTACTGTTGCCAAGGAGTATAAAGAAAACACAGGAGAGTTCCAAAATTACGGTTTTTTATATAGATTATATAGGGGAAAATGCAAAACGGCGTAATACCTTAACCGGAAGTGGTATCAAGACACCGAAGATATCAATATCATCGGAATGATATACTCTATTGATCAGTAGAAAAAGTTTTAAAAAATAATGAAAAATGAAAAATTTCTAAAAATAGATTAACTTTGACCTCTGCTGCGCTGTTTTACGAGACATATTTTGTAATAACTTGTAGAACAAGAAATATTTCCCCAGATGCAATCTACAATAATATACCTTTAAAACATCTGGACATTAAACGGTTATTGAGATATAGCCATTTTAATCTTTTTAAAGTATGACGTCATAGCGGCCATCTTGGATTTTGAATCAATTTAAAAATATCAAACTTTAGTCGGGACTATCCCACGATCATTTTTGACAAGTTTGAGCTGAATCCCACTGTTGGAATTTGAGAAGAAGTTTAAAATGTAAAACGATTCTTAACATAGAATATATAGGGAAATGTTCTCAATAGCGTAATACCTTAACCGGAAGTGCTATCAAGACACCGAAGGTATCAATATCATCGGAATGTCATACTCTATTGATCTGAAGAAAAAGTTTTCACAAATAATGAAAAGTGAAAAATTTCTAAAAATAGATTAACTTTGACCTCTGCCCCGCGTTTTTACGAGACATATTTTGTTATAACTTATAGAAGAAAAAAGTTGTCCCCAGATGTATTCTACAATAATATACCTTTGAAACATCTGACCATTAAACAGTTATTGAGATATAGCCATTTTAACACTTTAAAGTATGACGTCATAGCGGCCATCTTGGATTTTGAATCAATTTAAAAATATCAAACTTTAGTCGGGACTATCCCACGATCATTTTAGACAAGTTTGAGCTGAATCCCATTAGTGGAATTTGAGAAGAAGTTTAAAATGTGAAATGGTTTTTAACATAGAATATATAGGGAAATGTTCACAATGGCGTAATACCTTAACCGGAAGTGCTATCAAGACACCGAAGGTATCAATATCATCGGAATGTCATACCCTATTGATCTGTCGAAAAAGTTTTCACAAATATTGAAAAATGAAAAATTTCTAAAAATAGATTAACTTTGACCTCTGCCCCGCTTTTTTACGAGACATATTTTGTTATAACTTATAGAAGAAAAAAAGTTGTCCCCAGATGAAATCTACAATAATATACCTTTGAAACATCTGAACATTAAATGGTTATTGAGATATAGCCATTTTAACATTTTAAAGTATGACGTCATAGCGGCCATCTTGGATTTTGAATCAATTTAAAAATATCAAACTTTAGTCGGGACTATCCCACGATCATTTTTGACAAGTTTGAGCTGAATCCCACTGTTGGAATTTGAGAAGAAGTTTAAAATGTAAAACGATTCTTAACATAGAATATATAGGGAAATGTTCTCAATAGCGTAATACCTTAACCGGAAGTGCTATCAAGACACCGAAGGTATCAATATCATCGGAATGTCATACCCTATTGATCTGTCGAAAAAGTTTTCACAAATATTGAAAAATGAAAAATTTCTAAAAATAGATTAACTTTGACCTCTGCCCCGCTTTTTTACGAGACATATTTTGTTATAACTTATAGAAGAAAAAAGTTGTCCCCAGATGTATTCTACAATAATATACCTTTGAAACATCTGCACATAAAACGGTTATTGAGATATAGCCATTTAAACATTTTAAAGTATGACGTCATAGCGGCCATCTTGGATTTTGAATCAATTTAAAAATATCAAACTTTAGTCGGGACTATCCCACGAATATTTTAGACAATTTTGAGCTGAATCCCACTGTTGGAATTTGAGAAGAAGTTTAAAATGTGAAACGGTTTTTTATATAGATTATATAGGGGAAAATTACATATGGCGTATACCGGAAACCACATGTGTTACATAAAAACTAAACACATCAAATTCATCAGAATGAGATTGTGTATGGATTGGTTAAAACAAATTTCGAAAAAAATTAAAATTAAAAAAAAAAAAAAAAAAAAATTTTTTTTTGATTTTTGACCCAATGGCGAACTTTTTTATTTCAACTCCAAAGTACCTAAATGTGTGACAAAAAAAGTTAGATATGGCTTATGTCTACAATAATATCATTACAGAAACTCTGAACAGCCAACGGTCATTGAAATATGGCTATTTTAAAGTTTTTTACTTATGACGTCATGGCGGCCATCTTGGATTTTGGACCTACTTTGTTATGTTGCTGTCACCCCTTTGACTCATGCCATATACAATGGGCTTAACCGAATTGGCATACCTCTTACCATTTTTGCATAATAGTGTGCCAAAAATGAAATGCAGAAGAAGAATAATAATAACTAGAAATTGTTGGCTAACAATTTGATGGGCTTTTCACCTATAATCTATATCATTTCTGTTGGATTTTGAATCAACTTCAAAATTGCACACTTTTGTCGGGACTATCTCAGGATCAATAAATTTAAAATTTGATGGGATGAACAGATTCTTAAAATGGTAAGTATGAGTATTGAACTGCGTTAAGTTTGCATTCAAAGGTAATATGAATGCCCGCTGAAAGCTGTTCAATGCAAAATTAAGTGTAAGCATTTGAAAAGCTTTTCAAAGTCGTTAAAAAGGTTTTGTTAAGCCAATAATACCACTACATTTCCTCAGTTTAAGCCCTAATTACGGTTCGTTTAAAGCGCACAAAATGATCAGATAGTGATATATATATTTGCTGAGAAATGTATGTCCCAATTATCAAATGTTAACAGATTTTCAGTATCTTCCGGTCGTAAAAGCACTTGTCCCGACAATGGGAAAATCTCTCCTCCAGTTTCATATGTTCCGACAATCAAATGAGATTTGTTTAAACATGTCCCGATAATCAAATGAGATATTTCTGCTACGATGTCTCGATAATAACGTGTATAGATGTATTACAACGAAAAAAAGAAGAAATTAAAAAAAAAAAAATGCTGCTGAGTGTTCCGCCCAGGAATCGAACCCGGGTCTCTATCGTAATGAACTATAGCCTTACCATTTGAGCCAGAGCGGCTAGTTGTAATGTGCATCCGTTAATTCACTAAGGAAGACCGTATTCTCCACTATTAAGGACTCGCACAACTAAATCAGCCAATCACGGCGTGTTTCATACGTTTGTAGTTCCTACTGAAAATTTGTTCTGGTTAAGTACAGTGATTCTGAGTAATCTAGATAGATAATTGTTGACATATTCTGCATTGAATGAAATCTACAGATATTTAACTTTACAAAAATGTATACTTTTGGTAGATTTTGATATGTGATTGCGGATTGATATGGGGTCAAATGTCAGAGGATGTTCCCGTCCCATTTCATTGGTTTGACATGTAAATTTCCAGTTGTCCGAAGCAGACGCCTGTAGCGAGCTAATATGCCAGTAAACTCCTCATAAAATGCCCCTTGAAGCCTTTGTCATGTACGCATGGAAGTTAATGCTGCTCCTCATTCTGTCGCTCATTAGTGTATTCAAAAAAAAGATACAGTGTTGCAAGTTATACATTCCGATGACGTCACAATGTTTACAGTGACCCGCGGGTATGTTTGTACTGGCTGACATGTAGACTTATTTTGTTGGTTTTTTTAAACGTTTGCGATGACTTTGTTATGTTTAGATTGATGAGATAATATAGTATAATATCAAACAATACCAGATATGAATTTAGTTTCATGAAATACAATAAGTTTCGCGTTAGCCATCAACTTTCATTCTATCGGTCCACGGCCGTCGTAGCAACGATAGGCCTAAAGATCATATTGCACTGTACAATATAAAACTGTATAAAAAGTTACCAACTAAATGTACGAATATCCTTAGACGTACAATAAGATCTGCTTTATCTATGAAAACTATCTACATACAATTAGTAACCGGAATAACAGTCGATCGGGATGTGTGTATATGCAACTTTTTATTTACTGTTGCCAAGGAGTATAAAGAAAACACAGGAGAGTTCCAAAATTACGGTTTTTTATATAGATTATATAGGGGAAAATGCAAAACGGCGTAATACCTTAACCGGAAGTGGTATCAAGACACCGAAGATATCAATATCATCGGAATGATATACTCTATTGATCAGTAGAAAAAGTTTTAAAAAATAATGAAAAATGAAAAATTTCTAAAAATAGATTAACTTTGACCTCTGCTGCGCTGTTTTACGAGACATATTTTGTAATAACTTGTAGAACAAGAAATATTTCCCCAGATGCAATCTACAATAATATACCTTTAAAACATCTGGACATTAAACGGTTATTGAGATATAGCCATTTTAATCTTTTTAAAGTATGACGTCATAGCGGCCATCTTGGATTTTGAATCAATTTAAAAATATCAAACTTTAGTCGGGACTATCCCACGATCATTTTTGACAAGTTTGAGCTGAATCCCACTGTTGGAATTTGAGAAGAAGTTTAAAATGTAAAACGATTCTTAACATAGAATATATAGGGAAATGTTCTCAATAGCGTAATACCTTAACCGGAAGTGCTATCAAGACACCGAAGGTATCAATATCATCGGAATGTCATACTCTATTGATCTGAAGAAAAAGTTTTCACAAATAATGAAAAGTGAAAAATTTCTAAAAATAGATTAACTTTGACCTCTGCCCCGCGTTTTTACGAGACATATTTTGTTATAACTTATAGAAGAAAAAAGTTGTCCCCAGATGTATTCTACAATAATATACCTTTGAAACATCTGACCATTAAACAGTTATTGAGATATAGCCATTTTAACACTTTAAAGTATGACGTCATAGCGGCCATCTTGGATTTTGAATCAATTTAAAAATATCAAACTTTAGTCGGGACTATCCCACGATCATTTTAGACAAGTTTGAGCTGAATCCCATTAGTGGAATTTGAGAAGAAGTTTAAAATGTGAAATGGTTTTTAACATAGAATATATAGGGAAATGTTCACAATGGCGTAATACCTTAACCGGAAGTGCTATCAAGACACCGAAGGTATCAATATCATCGGAATGTCATACCCTATTGATCTGTCGAAAAAGTTTTCACAAATATTGAAAAATGAAAAATTTCTAAAAATAGATTAACTTTGACCTCTGCCCCGCTTTTTTACGAGACATATTTTGTTATAACTTATAGAAGAAAAAAAGTTGTCCCCAGATGAAATCTACAATAATATACCTTTGAAACATCTGAACATTAAATGGTTATTGAGATATAGCCATTTTAACATTTTAAAGTATGACGTCATAGCGGCCATCTTGGATTTTGAATCAATTTAAAAATATCAAACTTTAGTCGGGACTATCCCACGATCATTTTTGACAAGTTTGAGCTGAATCCCACTGTTGGAATTTGAGAAGAAGTTTAAAATGTAAAACGATTCTTAACATAGAATATATAGGGAAATGTTCTCAATAGCGTAATACCTTAACCGGAAGTGCTATCAAGACACCGAAGGTATCAATATCATCGGAATGTCATACCCTATTGATCTGTCGAAAAAGTTTTCACAAATATTGAAAAATGAAAAATTTCTAAAAATAGATTAACTTTGACCTCTGCCCCGCTTTTTTACGAGACATATTTTGTTATAACTTATAGAAGAAAAAAGTTGTCCCCAGATGTATTCTACAATAATATACCTTTGAAACATCTGCACATAAAACGGTTATTGAGATATAGCCATTTAAACATTTTAAAGTATGACGTCATAGCGGCCATCTTGGATTTTGAATCAATTTAAAAATATCAAACTTTAGTCGGGACTATCCCACGAATATTTTAGACAATTTTGAGCTGAATCCCACTGTTGGAATTTGAGAAGAAGTTTAAAATGTGAAACGGTTTTTTATATAGATTATATAGGGGAAAATTACATATGGCGTATACCGGAAACCACATGTGTTACATAAAAACTAAACACATCAAATTCATCAGAATGAGATTGTGTATGGATTGGTTAAAACAAATTTCGAAAAAAATTAAAATTAAAAAAAAAAAAAAAAAAAAATTTTTTTTTGATTTTTGACCCAATGGCGAACTTTTTTATTTCAACTCCAAAGTACCTAAATGTGTGACAAAAAAAGTTAGATATGGCTTATGTCTACAATAATATCATTACAGAAACTCTGAACAGCCAACGGTCATTGAAATATGGCTATTTTAAAGTTTTTTACTTATGACGTCATGGCGGCCATCTTGGATTTTGGACCTACTTTGTTATGTTGCTGTCACCCCTTTGACTCATGCCATATACAATGGGCTTAACCGAATTGGCATACCTCTTACCATTTTTGCATAATAGTGTGCCAAAAATGAAATGCAGAAGAAGAATAATAATAACTAGAAATTGTTGGCTAACAATTTGATGGGCTTTTCACCTATAATCTATATCATTTCTGTTGGATTTTGAATCAACTTCAAAATTGCACACTTTTGTCGGGACTATCTCAGGATCAATAAATTTAAAATTTGATGGGATGAACAGATTCTTAAAATGGTAAGTATGAGTATTGAACTGCGTTAAGTTTGCATTCAAAGGTAATATGAATGCCCGCTGAAAGCTGTTCAATGCAAAATTAAGTGTAAGCATTTGAAAAGCTTTTCAAAGTCGTTAAAAAGGTTTTGTTAAGCCAATAATACCACTACATTTCCTCAGTTTAAGCCCTAATTACGGTTCGTTTAAAGCGCACAAAATGATCAGATAGTGATATATATATTTGCTGAGAAATGTATGTCCCAATTATCAAATGTTAACAGATTTTCAGTATCTTCCGGTCGTAAAAGCACTTGTCCCGACAATGGGAAAATCTCTCCTCCAGTTTCATATGTTCCGACAATCAAATGAGATTTGTTTAAACATGTCCCGATAATCAAATGAGATATTTCTGCTACGATGTCTCGATAATAACGTGTATAGATGTATTACAACGAAAAAAAGAAGAAATTAAAAAAAAAAAAATGCTGCTGAGTGTTCCGCCCAGGAATCGAACCCGGGTCTCTATCGTAATGAACTATAGCCTTACCATTTGAGCCAGAGCGGCTAGTTGTAATGTGCATCCGTTAATTCACTAAGGAAGACCGTATTCTCCACTATTAAGGACTCGCACAACTAAATCAGCCAATCACGGCGTGTTTCATACGTTTGTAGTTCCTACTGAAAATTTGTTCTGGTTAAGTACAGTGATTCTGAGTAATCTAGATAGATAATTGTTGACATATTCTGCATTGAATGAAATCTACAGATATTTAACTTTACAAAAATGTATACTTTTGGTAGATTTTGATATGTGATTGCGGATTGATATGGGGTCAAATGTCAGAGGATGTTCCCGTCCCATTTCATTGGTTTGACATGTAAATTTCCAGTTGTCCGAAGCAGACGCCTGTAGCGAGCTAATATGCCAGTAAACTCCTCATAAAATGCCCCTTGAAGCCTTTGTCATGTACGCATGGAAGTTAATGCTGCTCCTCATTCTGTCGCTCATTAGTGTATTCAAAAAAAAGATACAGTGTTGCAAGTTATACATTCCGATGACGTCACAATGTTTACAGTGACCCGCGGGTATGTTTGTACTGGCTGACATGTAGACTTATTTTGTTGGTTTTTTTAAACGTTTGCGATGACTTTGTTATGTTTAGATTGATGAGATAATATAGTATAATATCAAACAATACCAGATATGAATTTAGTTTCATGAAATACAATAAGTTTCGCGTTAGCCATCAACTTTCATTCTATCGGTCCACGGCCGTCGTAGCAACGATAGGCCTAAAGATCATATTGCACTGTACAATATAAAACTGTATAAAAAGTTACCAACTAAATGTACGAATATCCTTAGACGTACAATAAGATCTGCTTTATCTATGAAAACTATCTACATACAATTAGTAACCGGAATAACAGTCGATCGGGATGTGTGTATATGCAACTTTTTATTTACTGTTGCCAAGGAGTATAAAGAAAACACAGGAGAGTTCCAAAATTACGGTTTTTTATATAGATTATATAGGGGAAAATGCAAAACGGCGTAATACCTTAACCGGAAGTGGTATCAAGACACCGAAGATATCAATATCATCGGAATGATATACTCTATTGATCAGTAGAAAAAGTTTTAAAAAATAATGAAAAATGAAAAATTTCTAAAAATAGATTAACTTTGACCTCTGCTGCGCTGTTTTACGAGACATATTTTGTAATAACTTGTAGAACAAGAAATATTTCCCCAGATGCAATCTACAATAATATACCTTTAAAACATCTGGACATTAAACGGTTATTGAGATATAGCCATTTTAATCTTTTTAAAGTATGACGTCATAGCGGCCATCTTGGATTTTGAATCAATTTAAAAATATCAAACTTTAGTCGGGACTATCCCACGATCATTTTTGACAAGTTTGAGCTGAATCCCACTGTTGGAATTTGAGAAGAAGTTTAAAATGTAAAACGATTCTTAACATAGAATATATAGGGAAATGTTCTCAATAGCGTAATACCTTAACCGGAAGTGCTATCAAGACACCGAAGGTATCAATATCATCGGAATGTCATACTCTATTGATCTGAAGAAAAAGTTTTCACAAATAATGAAAAGTGAAAAATTTCTAAAAATAGATTAACTTTGACCTCTGCCCCGCGTTTTTACGAGACATATTTTGTTATAACTTATAGAAGAAAAAAGTTGTCCCCAGATGTATTCTACAATAATATACCTTTGAAACATCTGACCATTAAACAGTTATTGAGATATAGCCATTTTAACACTTTAAAGTATGACGTCATAGCGGCCATCTTGGATTTTGAATCAATTTAAAAATATCAAACTTTAGTCGGGACTATCCCACGATCATTTTAGACAAGTTTGAGCTGAATCCCATTAGTGGAATTTGAGAAGAAGTTTAAAATGTGAAATGGTTTTTAACATAGAATATATAGGGAAATGTTCACAATGGCGTAATACCTTAACCGGAAGTGCTATCAAGACACCGAAGGTATCAATATCATCGGAATGTCATACCCTATTGATCTGTCGAAAAAGTTTTCACAAATATTGAAAAATGAAAAATTTCTAAAAATAGATTAACTTTGACCTCTGCCCCGCTTTTTTACGAGACATATTTTGTTATAACTTATAGAAGAAAAAAAGTTGTCCCCAGATGAAATCTACAATAATATACCTTTGAAACATCTGAACATTAAATGGTTATTGAGATATAGCCATTTTAACATTTTAAAGTATGACGTCATAGCGGCCATCTTGGATTTTGAATCAATTTAAAAATATCAAACTTTAGTCGGGACTATCCCACGATCATTTTTGACAAGTTTGAGCTGAATCCCACTGTTGGAATTTGAGAAGAAGTTTAAAATGTAAAACGATTCTTAACATAGAATATATAGGGAAATGTTCTCAATAGCGTAATACCTTAACCGGAAGTGCTATCAAGACACCGAAGGTATCAATATCATCGGAATGTCATACCCTATTGATCTGTCGAAAAAGTTTTCACAAATATTGAAAAATGAAAAATTTCTAAAAATAGATTAACTTTGACCTCTGCCCCGCTTTTTTACGAGACATATTTTGTTATAACTTATAGAAGAAAAAAGTTGTCCCCAGATGTATTCTACAATAATATACCTTTGAAACATCTGCACATAAAACGGTTATTGAGATATAGCCATTTAAACATTTTAAAGTATGACGTCATAGCGGCCATCTTGGATTTTGAATCAATTTAAAAATATCAAACTTTAGTCGGGACTATCCCACGAATATTTTAGACAATTTTGAGCTGAATCCCACTGTTGGAATTTGAGAAGAAGTTTAAAATGTGAAACGGTTTTTTATATAGATTATATAGGGGAAAATTACATATGGCGTATACCGGAAACCACATGTGTTACATAAAAACTAAACACATCAAATTCATCAGAATGAGATTGTGTATGGATTGGTTAAAACAAATTTCGAAAAAAATTAAAATTAAAAAAAAAAAAAAAAAAAAATTTTTTTTTGATTTTTGACCCAATGGCGAACTTTTTTATTTCAACTCCAAAGTACCTAAATGTGTGACAAAAAAAGTTAGATATGGCTTATGTCTACAATAATATCATTACAGAAACTCTGAACAGCCAACGGTCATTGAAATATGGCTATTTTAAAGTTTTTTACTTATGACGTCATGGCGGCCATCTTGGATTTTGGACCTACTTTGTTATGTTGCTGTCACCCCTTTGACTCATGCCATATACAATGGGCTTAACCGAATTGGCATACCTCTTACCATTTTTGCATAATAGTGTGCCAAAAATGAAATGCAGAAGAAGAATAATAATAACTAGAAATTGTTGGCTAACAATTTGATGGGCTTTTCACCTATAATCTATATCATTTCTGTTGGATTTTGAATCAACTTCAAAATTGCACACTTTTGTCGGGACTATCTCAGGATCAATAAATTTAAAATTTGATGGGATGAACAGATTCTTAAAATGGTAAGTATGAGTATTGAACTGCGTTAAGTTTGCATTCAAAGGTAATATGAATGCCCGCTGAAAGCTGTTCAATGCAAAATTAAGTGTAAGCATTTGAAAAGCTTTTCAAAGTCGTTAAAAAGGTTTTGTTAAGCCAATAATACCACTACATTTCCTCAGTTTAAGCCCTAATTACGGTTCGTTTAAAGCGCACAAAATGATCAGATAGTGATATATATATTTGCTGAGAAATGTATGTCCCAATTATCAAATGTTAACAGATTTTCAGTATCTTCCGGTCGTAAAAGCACTTGTCCCGACAATGGGAAAATCTCTCCTCCAGTTTCATATGTTCCGACAATCAAATGAGATTTGTTTAAACATGTCCCGATAATCAAATGAGATATTTCTGCTACGATGTCTCGATAATAACGTGTATAGATGTATTACAACGAAAAAAAGAAGAAATTAAAAAAAAAAAAATGCTGCTGAGTGTTCCGCCCAGGAATCGAACCCGGGTCTCTATCGTAATGAACTATAGCCTTACCATTTGAGCCAGAGCGGCTAGTTGTAATGTGCATCCGTTAATTCACTAAGGAAGACCGTATTCTCCACTATTAAGGACTCGCACAACTAAATCAGCCAATCACGGCGTGTTTCATACGTTTGTAGTTCCTACTGAAAATTTGTTCTGGTTAAGTACAGTGATTCTGAGTAATCTAGATAGATAATTGTTGACATATTCTGCATTGAATGAAATCTACAGATATTTAACTTTACAAAAATGTATACTTTTGGTAGATTTTGATATGTGATTGCGGATTGATATGGGGTCAAATGTCAGAGGATGTTCCCGTCCCATTTCATTGGTTTGACATGTAAATTTCCAGTTGTCCGAAGCAGACGCCTGTAGCGAGCTAATATGCCAGTAAACTCCTCATAAAATGCCCCTTGAAGCCTTTGTCATGTACGCATGGAAGTTAATGCTGCTCCTCATTCTGTCGCTCATTAGTGTATTCAAAAAAAAGATACAGTGTTGCAAGTTATACATTCCGATGACGTCACAATGTTTACAGTGACCCGCGGGTATGTTTGTACTGGCTGACATGTAGACTTATTTTGTTGGTTTTTTTAAACGTTTGCGATGACTTTGTTATGTTTAGATTGATGAGATAATATAGTATAATATCAAACAATACCAGATATGAATTTAGTTTCATGAAATACAATAAGTTTCGCGTTAGCCATCAACTTTCATTCTATCGGTCCACGGCCGTCGTAGCAACGATAGGCCTAAAGATCATATTGCACTGTACAATATAAAACTGTATAAAAAGTTACCAACTAAATGTACGAATATCCTTAGACGTACAATAAGATCTGCTTTATCTATGAAAACTATCTACATACAATTAGTAACCGGAATAACAGTCGATCGGGATGTGTGTATATGCAACTTTTTATTTACTGTTGCCAAGGAGTATAAAGAAAACACAGGAGAGTTCCAAAATTACGGTTTTTTATATAGATTATATAGGGGAAAATGCAAAACGGCGTAATACCTTAACCGGAAGTGGTATCAAGACACCGAAGATATCAATATCATCGGAATGATATACTCTATTGATCAGTAGAAAAAGTTTTAAAAAATAATGAAAAATGAAAAATTTCTAAAAATAGATTAACTTTGACCTCTGCTGCGCTGTTTTACGAGACATATTTTGTAATAACTTGTAGAACAAGAAATATTTCCCCAGATGCAATCTACAATAATATACCTTTAAAACATCTGGACATTAAACGGTTATTGAGATATAGCCATTTTAATCTTTTTAAAGTATGACGTCATAGCGGCCATCTTGGATTTTGAATCAATTTAAAAATATCAAACTTTAGTCGGGACTATCCCACGATCATTTTTGACAAGTTTGAGCTGAATCCCACTGTTGGAATTTGAGAAGAAGTTTAAAATGTAAAACGATTCTTAACATAGAATATATAGGGAAATGTTCTCAATAGCGTAATACCTTAACCGGAAGTGCTATCAAGACACCGAAGGTATCAATATCATCGGAATGTCATACTCTATTGATCTGAAGAAAAAGTTTTCACAAATAATGAAAAGTGAAAAATTTCTAAAAATAGATTAACTTTGACCTCTGCCCCGCGTTTTTACGAGACATATTTTGTTATAACTTATAGAAGAAAAAAGTTGTCCCCAGATGTATTCTACAATAATATACCTTTGAAACATCTGACCATTAAACAGTTATTGAGATATAGCCATTTTAACACTTTAAAGTATGACGTCATAGCGGCCATCTTGGATTTTGAATCAATTTAAAAATATCAAACTTTAGTCGGGACTATCCCACGATCATTTTAGACAAGTTTGAGCTGAATCCCATTAGTGGAATTTGAGAAGAAGTTTAAAATGTGAAATGGTTTTTAACATAGAATATATAGGGAAATGTTCACAATGGCGTAATACCTTAACCGGAAGTGCTATCAAGACACCGAAGGTATCAATATCATCGGAATGTCATACCCTATTGATCTGTCGAAAAAGTTTTCACAAATATTGAAAAATGAAAAATTTCTAAAAATAGATTAACTTTGACCTCTGCCCCGCTTTTTTACGAGACATATTTTGTTATAACTTATAGAAGAAAAAAAGTTGTCCCCAGATGAAATCTACAATAATATACCTTTGAAACATCTGAACATTAAATGGTTATTGAGATATAGCCATTTTAACATTTTAAAGTATGACGTCATAGCGGCCATCTTGGATTTTGAATCAATTTAAAAATATCAAACTTTAGTCGGGACTATCCCACGATCATTTTTGACAAGTTTGAGCTGAATCCCACTGTTGGAATTTGAGAAGAAGTTTAAAATGTAAAACGATTCTTAACATAGAATATATAGGGAAATGTTCTCAATAGCGTAATACCTTAACCGGAAGTGCTATCAAGACACCGAAGGTATCAATATCATCGGAATGTCATACCCTATTGATCTGTCGAAAAAGTTTTCACAAATATTGAAAAATGAAAAATTTCTAAAAATAGATTAACTTTGACCTCTGCCCCGCTTTTTTACGAGACATATTTTGTTATAACTTATAGAAGAAAAAAGTTGTCCCCAGATGTATTCTACAATAATATACCTTTGAAACATCTGCACATAAAACGGTTATTGAGATATAGCCATTTAAACATTTTAAAGTATGACGTCATAGCGGCCATCTTGGATTTTGAATCAATTTAAAAATATCAAACTTTAGTCGGGACTATCCCACGAATATTTTAGACAATTTTGAGCTGAATCCCACTGTTGGAATTTGAGAAGAAGTTTAAAATGTGAAACGGTTTTTTATATAGATTATATAGGGGAAAATTACATATGGCGTATACCGGAAACCACATGTGTTACATAAAAACTAAACACATCAAATTCATCAGAATGAGATTGTGTATGGATTGGTTAAAACAAATTTCGAAAAAAATTAAAATTAAAAAAAAAAAAAAAAAAAAATTTTTTTTTGATTTTTGACCCAATGGCGAACTTTTTTATTTCAACTCCAAAGTACCTAAATGTGTGACAAAAAAAGTTAGATATGGCTTATGTCTACAATAATATCATTACAGAAACTCTGAACAGCCAACGGTCATTGAAATATGGCTATTTTAAAGTTTTTTACTTATGACGTCATGGCGGCCATCTTGGATTTTGGACCTACTTTGTTATGTTGCTGTCACCCCTTTGACTCATGCCATATACAATGGGCTTAACCGAATTGGCATACCTCTTACCATTTTTGCATAATAGTGTGCCAAAAATGAAATGCAGAAGAAGAATAATAATAACTAGAAATTGTTGGCTAACAATTTGATGGGCTTTTCACCTATAATCTATATCATTTCTGTTGGATTTTGAATCAACTTCAAAATTGCACACTTTTGTCGGGACTATCTCAGGATCAATAAATTTAAAATTTGATGGGATGAACAGATTCTTAAAATGGTAAGTATGAGTATTGAACTGCGTTAAGTTTGCATTCAAAGGTAATATGAATGCCCGCTGAAAGCTGTTCAATGCAAAATTAAGTGTAAGCATTTGAAAAGCTTTTCAAAGTCGTTAAAAAGGTTTTGTTAAGCCAATAATACCACTACATTTCCTCAGTTTAAGCCCTAATTACGGTTCGTTTAAAGCGCACAAAATGATCAGATAGTGATATATATATTTGCTGAGAAATGTATGTCCCAATTATCAAATGTTAACAGATTTTCAGTATCTTCCGGTCGTAAAAGCACTTGTCCCGACAATGGGAAAATCTCTCCTCCAGTTTCATATGTTCCGACAATCAAATGAGATTTGTTTAAACATGTCCCGATAATCAAATGAGATATTTCTGCTACGATGTCTCGATAATAACGTGTATAGATGTATTACAACGAAAAAAAGAAGAAATTAAAAAAAAAAAAATGCTGCTGAGTGTTCCGCCCAGGAATCGAACCCGGGTCTCTATCGTAATGAACTATAGCCTTACCATTTGAGCCAGAGCGGCTAGTTGTAATGTGCATCCGTTAATTCACTAAGGAAGACCGTATTCTCCACTATTAAGGACTCGCACAACTAAATCAGCCAATCACGGCGTGTTTCATACGTTTGTAGTTCCTACTGAAAATTTGTTCTGGTTAAGTACAGTGATTCTGAGTAATCTAGATAGATAATTGTTGACATATTCTGCATTGAATGAAATCTACAGATATTTAACTTTACAAAAATGTATACTTTTGGTAGATTTTGATATGTGATTGCGGATTGATATGGGGTCAAATGTCAGAGGATGTTCCCGTCCCATTTCATTGGTTTGACATGTAAATTTCCAGTTGTCCGAAGCAGACGCCTGTAGCGAGCTAATATGCCAGTAAACTCCTCATAAAATGCCCCTTGAAGCCTTTGTCATGTACGCATGGAAGTTAATGCTGCTCCTCATTCTGTCGCTCATTAGTGTATTCAAAAAAAAGATACAGTGTTGCAAGTTATACATTCCGATGACGTCACAATGTTTACAGTGACCCGCGGGTATGTTTGTACTGGCTGACATGTAGACTTATTTTGTTGGTTTTTTTAAACGTTTGCGATGACTTTGTTATGTTTAGATTGATGAGATAATATAGTATAATATCAAACAATACCAGATATGAATTTAGTTTCATGAAATACAATAAGTTTCGCGTTAGCCATCAACTTTCATTCTATCGGTCCACGGCCGTCGTAGCAACGATAGGCCTAAAGATCATATTGCACTGTACAATATAAAACTGTATAAAAAGTTACCAACTAAATGTACGAATATCCTTAGACGTACAATAAGATCTGCTTTATCTATGAAAACTATCTACATACAATTAGTAACCGGAATAACAGTCGATCGGGATGTGTGTATATGCAACTTTTTATTTACTGTTGCCAAGGAGTATAAAGAAAACACAGGAGAGTTCCAAAATTACGGTTTTTTATATAGATTATATAGGGGAAAATGCAAAACGGCGTAATACCTTAACCGGAAGTGGTATCAAGACACCGAAGATATCAATATCATCGGAATGATATACTCTATTGATCAGTAGAAAAAGTTTTAAAAAATAATGAAAAATGAAAAATTTCTAAAAATAGATTAACTTTGACCTCTGCTGCGCTGTTTTACGAGACATATTTTGTAATAACTTGTAGAACAAGAAATATTTCCCCAGATGCAATCTACAATAATATACCTTTAAAACATCTGGACATTAAACGGTTATTGAGATATAGCCATTTTAATCTTTTTAAAGTATGACGTCATAGCGGCCATCTTGGATTTTGAATCAATTTAAAAATATCAAACTTTAGTCGGGACTATCCCACGATCATTTTTGACAAGTTTGAGCTGAATCCCACTGTTGGAATTTGAGAAGAAGTTTAAAATGTAAAACGATTCTTAACATAGAATATATAGGGAAATGTTCTCAATAGCGTAATACCTTAACCGGAAGTGCTATCAAGACACCGAAGGTATCAATATCATCGGAATGTCATACTCTATTGATCTGAAGAAAAAGTTTTCACAAATAATGAAAAGTGAAAAATTTCTAAAAATAGATTAACTTTGACCTCTGCCCCGCGTTTTTACGAGACATATTTTGTTATAACTTATAGAAGAAAAAAGTTGTCCCCAGATGTATTCTACAATAATATACCTTTGAAACATCTGACCATTAAACAGTTATTGAGATATAGCCATTTTAACACTTTAAAGTATGACGTCATAGCGGCCATCTTGGATTTTGAATCAATTTAAAAATATCAAACTTTAGTCGGGACTATCCCACGATCATTTTAGACAAGTTTGAGCTGAATCCCATTAGTGGAATTTGAGAAGAAGTTTAAAATGTGAAATGGTTTTTAACATAGAATATATAGGGAAATGTTCACAATGGCGTAATACCTTAACCGGAAGTGCTATCAAGACACCGAAGGTATCAATATCATCGGAATGTCATACCCTATTGATCTGTCGAAAAAGTTTTCACAAATATTGAAAAATGAAAAATTTCTAAAAATAGATTAACTTTGACCTCTGCCCCGCTTTTTTACGAGACATATTTTGTTATAACTTATAGAAGAAAAAAAGTTGTCCCCAGATGAAATCTACAATAATATACCTTTGAAACATCTGAACATTAAATGGTTATTGAGATATAGCCATTTTAACATTTTAAAGTATGACGTCATAGCGGCCATCTTGGATTTTGAATCAATTTAAAAATATCAAACTTTAGTCGGGACTATCCCACGATCATTTTTGACAAGTTTGAGCTGAATCCCACTGTTGGAATTTGAGAAGAAGTTTAAAATGTAAAACGATTCTTAACATAGAATATATAGGGAAATGTTCTCAATAGCGTAATACCTTAACCGGAAGTGCTATCAAGACACCGAAGGTATCAATATCATCGGAATGTCATACCCTATTGATCTGTCGAAAAAGTTTTCACAAATATTGAAAAATGAAAAATTTCTAAAAATAGATTAACTTTGACCTCTGCCCCGCTTTTTTACGAGACATATTTTGTTATAACTTATAGAAGAAAAAAGTTGTCCCCAGATGTATTCTACAATAATATACCTTTGAAACATCTGCACATAAAACGGTTATTGAGATATAGCCATTTAAACATTTTAAAGTATGACGTCATAGCGGCCATCTTGGATTTTGAATCAATTTAAAAATATCAAACTTTAGTCGGGACTATCCCACGAATATTTTAGACAATTTTGAGCTGAATCCCACTGTTGGAATTTGAGAAGAAGTTTAAAATGTGAAACGGTTTTTTATATAGATTATATAGGGGAAAATTACATATGGCGTATACCGGAAACCACATGTGTTACATAAAAACTAAACACATCAAATTCATCAGAATGAGATTGTGTATGGATTGGTTAAAACAAATTTCGAAAAAAATTAAAATTAAAAAAAAAAAAAAAAAAAAATTTTTTTTTGATTTTTGACCCAATGGCGAACTTTTTTATTTCAACTCCAAAGTACCTAAATGTGTGACAAAAAAAGTTAGATATGGCTTATGTCTACAATAATATCATTACAGAAACTCTGAACAGCCAACGGTCATTGAAATATGGCTATTTTAAAGTTTTTTACTTATGACGTCATGGCGGCCATCTTGGATTTTGGACCTACTTTGTTATGTTGCTGTCACCCCTTTGACTCATGCCATATACAATGGGCTTAACCGAATTGGCATACCTCTTACCATTTTTGCATAATAGTGTGCCAAAAATGAAATGCAGAAGAAGAATAATAATAACTAGAAATTGTTGGCTAACAATTTGATGGGCTTTTCACCTATAATCTATATCATTTCTGTTGGATTTTGAATCAACTTCAAAATTGCACACTTTTGTCGGGACTATCTCAGGATCAATAAATTTAAAATTTGATGGGATGAACAGATTCTTAAAATGGTAAGTATGAGTATTGAACTGCGTTAAGTTTGCATTCAAAGGTAATATGAATGCCCGCTGAAAGCTGTTCAATGCAAAATTAAGTGTAAGCATTTGAAAAGCTTTTCAAAGTCGTTAAAAAGGTTTTGTTAAGCCAATAATACCACTACATTTCCTCAGTTTAAGCCCTAATTACGGTTCGTTTAAAGCGCACAAAATGATCAGATAGTGATATATATATTTGCTGAGAAATGTATGTCCCAATTATCAAATGTTAACAGATTTTCAGTATCTTCCGGTCGTAAAAGCACTTGTCCCGACAATGGGAAAATCTCTCCTCCAGTTTCATATGTTCCGACAATCAAATGAGATTTGTTTAAACATGTCCCGATAATCAAATGAGATATTTCTGCTACGATGTCTCGATAATAACGTGTATAGATGTATTACAACGAAAAAAAGAAGAAATTAAAAAAAAAAAAATGCTGCTGAGTGTTCCGCCCAGGAATCGAACCCGGGTCTCTATCGTAATGAACTATAGCCTTACCATTTGAGCCAGAGCGGCTAGTTGTAATGTGCATCCGTTAATTCACTAAGGAAGACCGTATTCTCCACTATTAAGGACTCGCACAACTAAATCAGCCAATCACGGCGTGTTTCATACGTTTGTAGTTCCTACTGAAAATTTGTTCTGGTTAAGTACAGTGATTCTGAGTAATCTAGATAGATAATTGTTGACATATTCTGCATTGAATGAAATCTACAGATATTTAACTTTACAAAAATGTATACTTTTGGTAGATTTTGATATGTGATTGCGGATTGATATGGGGTCAAATGTCAGAGGATGTTCCCGTCCCATTTCATTGGTTTGACATGTAAATTTCCAGTTGTCCGAAGCAGACGCCTGTAGCGAGCTAATATGCCAGTAAACTCCTCATAAAATGCCCCTTGAAGCCTTTGTCATGTACGCATGGAAGTTAATGCTGCTCCTCATTCTGTCGCTCATTAGTGTATTCAAAAAAAAGATACAGTGTTGCAAGTTATACATTCCGATGACGTCACAATGTTTACAGTGACCCGCGGGTATGTTTGTACTGGCTGACATGTAGACTTATTTTGTTGGTTTTTTTAAACGTTTGCGATGACTTTGTTATGTTTAGATTGATGAGATAATATAGTATAATATCAAACAATACCAGATATGAATTTAGTTTCATGAAATACAATAAGTTTCGCGTTAGCCATCAACTTTCATTCTATCGGTCCACGGCCGTCGTAGCAACGATAGGCCTAAAGATCATATTGCACTGTACAATATAAAACTGTATAAAAAGTTACCAACTAAATGTACGAATATCCTTAGACGTACAATAAGATCTGCTTTATCTATGAAAACTATCTACATACAATTAGTAACCGGAATAACAGTCGATCGGGATGTGTGTATATGCAACTTTTTATTTACTGTTGCCAAGGAGTATAAAGAAAACACAGGAGAGTTCCAAAATTACGGTTTTTTATATAGATTATATAGGGGAAAATGCAAAACGGCGTAATACCTTAACCGGAAGTGGTATCAAGACACCGAAGATATCAATATCATCGGAATGATATACTCTATTGATCAGTAGAAAAAGTTTTAAAAAATAATGAAAAATGAAAAATTTCTAAAAATAGATTAACTTTGACCTCTGCTGCGCTGTTTTACGAGACATATTTTGTAATAACTTGTAGAACAAGAAATATTTCCCCAGATGCAATCTACAATAATATACCTTTAAAACATCTGGACATTAAACGGTTATTGAGATATAGCCATTTTAATCTTTTTAAAGTATGACGTCATAGCGGCCATCTTGGATTTTGAATCAATTTAAAAATATCAAACTTTAGTCGGGACTATCCCACGATCATTTTTGACAAGTTTGAGCTGAATCCCACTGTTGGAATTTGAGAAGAAGTTTAAAATGTAAAACGATTCTTAACATAGAATATATAGGGAAATGTTCTCAATAGCGTAATACCTTAACCGGAAGTGCTATCAAGACACCGAAGGTATCAATATCATCGGAATGTCATACTCTATTGATCTGAAGAAAAAGTTTTCACAAATAATGAAAAGTGAAAAATTTCTAAAAATAGATTAACTTTGACCTCTGCCCCGCGTTTTTACGAGACATATTTTGTTATAACTTATAGAAGAAAAAAGTTGTCCCCAGATGTATTCTACAATAATATACCTTTGAAACATCTGACCATTAAACAGTTATTGAGATATAGCCATTTTAACACTTTAAAGTATGACGTCATAGCGGCCATCTTGGATTTTGAATCAATTTAAAAATATCAAACTTTAGTCGGGACTATCCCACGATCATTTTAGACAAGTTTGAGCTGAATCCCATTAGTGGAATTTGAGAAGAAGTTTAAAATGTGAAATGGTTTTTAACATAGAATATATAGGGAAATGTTCACAATGGCGTAATACCTTAACCGGAAGTGCTATCAAGACACCGAAGGTATCAATATCATCGGAATGTCATACCCTATTGATCTGTCGAAAAAGTTTTCACAAATATTGAAAAATGAAAAATTTCTAAAAATAGATTAACTTTGACCTCTGCCCCGCTTTTTTACGAGACATATTTTGTTATAACTTATAGAAGAAAAAAAGTTGTCCCCAGATGAAATCTACAATAATATACCTTTGAAACATCTGAACATTAAATGGTTATTGAGATATAGCCATTTTAACATTTTAAAGTATGACGTCATAGCGGCCATCTTGGATTTTGAATCAATTTAAAAATATCAAACTTTAGTCGGGACTATCCCACGATCATTTTTGACAAGTTTGAGCTGAATCCCACTGTTGGAATTTGAGAAGAAGTTTAAAATGTAAAACGATTCTTAACATAGAATATATAGGGAAATGTTCTCAATAGCGTAATACCTTAACCGGAAGTGCTATCAAGACACCGAAGGTATCAATATCATCGGAATGTCATACCCTATTGATCTGTCGAAAAAGTTTTCACAAATATTGAAAAATGAAAAATTTCTAAAAATAGATTAACTTTGACCTCTGCCCCGCTTTTTTACGAGACATATTTTGTTATAACTTATAGAAGAAAAAAAGTTGTCCCCAGATGAAATCTACAATAATATACCTTTGAAACATCTGAACATTAAATGGTTATTGAGATATAGCCATTTTAACATTTTAAAGTATGACGTCATAGCGGCCATCTTGGATTTTGAATCAATTTAAAAATATCAAACTTTAGTCGGGACTATCCCACGATCATTTTTGACAAGTTTGAGCTGAATCCCACTGTTGGAATTTGAGAAGAAGTTTAAAATGTAAAACGATTCTTAACATAGAATATATAGGGAAATGTTCTCAATAGCGTAATACCTTAACCGGAAGTGCTATCAAGACACCGAAGGTATCAATATCATCGGAATGTCATACCCTATTGATCTGTCGAAAAAGTTTTCACAAATATTGAAAAATGAAAAATTTCTAAAAATAGATTAACTTTGACCTCTGCCCCGCTTTTTTACGAGACATATTTTGTTATAACTTATAGAAGAAAAAAGTTGTCCCCAGATGTATTCTACAATAATATACCTTTGAAACATCTGCACATAAAACGGTTATTGAGATATAGCCATTTAAACATTTTAAAGTATGACGTCATAGCGGCCATCTTGGATTTTGAATCAATTTAAAAATATCAAACTTTAGTCGGGACTATCCCACGAATATTTTAGACAATTTTGAGCTGAATCCCACTGTTGGAATTTGAGAAGAAGTTTAAAATGTGAAACGGTTTTTTATATAGATTATATAGGGGAAAATTACATATGGCGTATACCGGAAACCACATGTGTTACATAAAAACTAAACACATCAAATTCATCAGAATGAGATTGTGTATGGATTGGTTAAAACAAATTTCGAAAAAAATTAAAATTAAAAAAAAAAAAAAAAAAAAATTTTTTTTTGATTTTTGACCCAATGGCGAACTTTTTTATTTCAACTCCAAAGTACCTAAATGTGTGACAAAAAAAGTTAGATATGGCTTATGTCTACAATAATATCATTACAGAAACTCTGAACAGCCAACGGTCATTGAAATATGGCTATTTTAAAGTTTTTTACTTATGACGTCATGGCGGCCATCTTGGATTTTGGACCTACTTTGTTATGTTGCTGTCACCCCTTTGACTCATGCCATATACAATGGGCTTAACCGAATTGGCATACCTCTTACCATTTTTGCATAATAGTGTGCCAAAAATGAAATGCAGAAGAAGAATAATAATAACTAGAAATTGTTGGCTAACAATTTGATGGGCTTTTCACCTATAATCTATATCATTTCTGTTGGATTTTGAATCAACTTCAAAATTGCACACTTTTGTCGGGACTATCTCAGGATCAATAAATTTAAAATTTGATGGGATGAACAGATTCTTAAAATGGTAAGTATGAGTATTGAACTGCGTTAAGTTTGCATTCAAAGGTAATATGAATGCCCGCTGAAAGCTGTTCAATGCAAAATTAAGTGTAAGCATTTGAAAAGCTTTTCAAAGTCGTTAAAAAGGTTTTGTTAAGCCAATAATACCACTACATTTCCTCAGTTTAAGCCCTAATTACGGTTCGTTTAAAGCGCACAAAATGATCAGATAGTGATATATATATTTGCTGAGAAATGTATGTCCCAATTATCAAATGTTAACAGATTTTCAGTATCTTCCGGTCGTAAAAGCACTTGTCCCGACAATGGGAAAATCTCTCCTCCAGTTTCATATGTTCCGACAATCAAATGAGATTTGTTTAAACATGTCCCGATAATCAAATGAGATATTTCTGCTACGATGTCTCGATAATAACGTGTATAGATGTATTACAACGAAAAAAAGAAGAAATTAAAAAAAAAAAAATGCTGCTGAGTGTTCCGCCCAGGAATCGAACCCGGGTCTCTATCGTAATGAACTATAGCCTTACCATTTGAGCCAGAGCGGCTAGTTGTAATGTGCATCCGTTAATTCACTAAGGAAGACCGTATTCTCCACTATTAAGGACTCGCACAACTAAATCAGCCAATCACGGCGTGTTTCATACGTTTGTAGTTCCTACTGAAAATTTGTTCTGGTTAAGTACAGTGATTCTGAGTAATCTAGATAGATAATTGTTGACATATTCTGCATTGAATGAAATCTACAGATATTTAACTTTACAAAAATGTATACTTTTGGTAGATTTTGATATGTGATTGCGGATTGATATGGGGTCAAATGTCAGAGGATGTTCCCGTCCCATTTCATTGGTTTGACATGTAAATTTCCAGTTGTCCGAAGCAGACGCCTGTAGCGAGCTAATATGCCAGTAAACTCCTCATAAAATGCCCCTTGAAGCCTTTGTCATGTACGCATGGAAGTTAATGCTGCTCCTCATTCTGTCGCTCATTAGTGTATTCAAAAAAAAGATACAGTGTTGCAAGTTATACATTCCGATGACGTCACAATGTTTACAGTGACCCGCGGGTATGTTTGTACTGGCTGACATGTAGACTTATTTTGTTGGTTTTTTTAAACGTTTGCGATGACTTTGTTATGTTTAGATTGATGAGATAATATAGTATAATATCAAACAATACCAGATATGAATTTAGTTTCATGAAATACAATAAGTTTCGCGTTAGCCATCAACTTTCATTCTATCGGTCCACGGCCGTCGTAGCAACGATAGGCCTAAAGATCATATTGCACTGTACAATATAAAACTGTATAAAAAGTTACCAACTAAATGTACGAATATCCTTAGACGTACAATAAGATCTGCTTTATCTATGAAAACTATCTACATACAATTAGTAACCGGAATAACAGTCGATCGGGATGTGTGTATATGCAACTTTTTATTTACTGTTGCCAAGGAGTATAAAGAAAACACAGGAGAGTTCCAAAATTACGGTTTTTTATATAGATTATATAGGGGAAAATGCAAAACGGCGTAATACCTTAACCGGAAGTGGTATCAAGACACCGAAGATATCAATATCATCGGAATGATATACTCTATTGATCAGTAGAAAAAGTTTTAAAAAATAATGAAAAATGAAAAATTTCTAAAAATAGATTAACTTTGACCTCTGCTGCGCTGTTTTACGAGACATATTTTGTAATAACTTGTAGAACAAGAAATATTTCCCCAGATGCAATCTACAATAATATACCTTTAAAACATCTGGACATTAAACGGTTATTGAGATATAGCCATTTTAATCTTTTTAAAGTATGACGTCATAGCGGCCATCTTGGATTTTGAATCAATTTAAAAATATCAAACTTTAGTCGGGACTATCCCACGATCATTTTTGACAAGTTTGAGCTGAATCCCACTGTTGGAATTTGAGAAGAAGTTTAAAATGTAAAACGATTCTTAACATAGAATATATAGGGAAATGTTCTCAATAGCGTAATACCTTAACCGGAAGTGCTATCAAGACACCGAAGGTATCAATATCATCGGAATGTCATACTCTATTGATCTGAAGAAAAAGTTTTCACAAATAATGAAAAGTGAAAAATTTCTAAAAATAGATTAACTTTGACCTCTGCCCCGCGTTTTTACGAGACATATTTTGTTATAACTTATAGAAGAAAAAAGTTGTCCCCAGATGTATTCTACAATAATATACCTTTGAAACATCTGACCATTAAACAGTTATTGAGATATAGCCATTTTAACACTTTAAAGTATGACGTCATAGCGGCCATCTTGGATTTTGAATCAATTTAAAAATATCAAACTTTAGTCGGGACTATCCCACGATCATTTTAGACAAGTTTGAGCTGAATCCCATTAGTGGAATTTGAGAAGAAGTTTAAAATGTGAAATGGTTTTTAACATAGAATATATAGGGAAATGTTCACAATGGCGTAATACCTTAACCGGAAGTGCTATCAAGACACCGAAGGTATCAATATCATCGGAATGTCATACCCTATTGATCTGTCGAAAAAGTTTTCACAAATATTGAAAAATGAAAAATTTCTAAAAATAGATTAACTTTGACCTCTGCCCCGCTTTTTTACGAGACATATTTTGTTATAACTTATAGAAGAAAAAAAGTTGTCCCCAGATGAAATCTACAATAATATACCTTTGAAACATCTGAACATTAAATGGTTATTGAGATATAGCCATTTTAACATTTTAAAGTATGACGTCATAGCGGCCATCTTGGATTTTGAATCAATTTAAAAATATCAAACTTTAGTCGGGACTATCCCACGATCATTTTTGACAAGTTTGAGCTGAATCCCACTGTTGGAATTTGAGAAGAAGTTTAAAATGTAAAACGATTCTTAACATAGAATATATAGGGAAATGTTCTCAATAGCGTAATACCTTAACCGGAAGTGCTATCAAGACACCGAAGGTATCAATATCATCGGAATGTCATACCCTATTGATCTGTCGAAAAAGTTTTCACAAATATTGAAAAATGAAAAATTTCTAAAAATAGATTAACTTTGACCTCTGCCCCGCTTTTTTACGAGACATATTTTGTTATAACTTATAGAAGAAAAAAGTTGTCCCCAGATGTATTCTACAATAATATACCTTTGAAACATCTGCACATAAAACGGTTATTGAGATATAGCCATTTAAACATTTTAAAGTATGACGTCATAGCGGCCATCTTGGATTTTGAATCAATTTAAAAATATCAAACTTTAGTCGGGACTATCCCACGAATATTTTAGACAATTTTGAGCTGAATCCCACTGTTGGAATTTGAGAAGAAGTTTAAAATGTGAAACGGTTTTTTATATAGATTATATAGGGGAAAATTACATATGGCGTATACCGGAAACCACATGTGTTACATAAAAACTAAACACATCAAATTCATCAGAATGAGATTGTGTATGGATTGGTTAAAACAAATTTCGAAAAAAATTAAAATTAAAAAAAAAAAAAAAAAAAAATTTTTTTTTGATTTTTGACCCAATGGCGAACTTTTTTATTTCAACTCCAAAGTACCTAAATGTGTGACAAAAAAAGTTAGATATGGCTTATGTCTACAATAATATCATTACAGAAACTCTGAACAGCCAACGGTCATTGAAATATGGCTATTTTAAAGTTTTTTACTTATGACGTCATGGCGGCCATCTTGGATTTTGGACCTACTTTGTTATGTTGCTGTCACCCCTTTGACTCATGCCATATACAATGGGCTTAACCGAATTGGCATACCTCTTACCATTTTTGCATAATAGTGTGCCAAAAATGAAATGCAGAAGAAGAATAATAATAACTAGAAATTGTTGGCTAACAATTTGATGGGCTTTTCACCTATAATCTATATCATTTCTGTTGGATTTTGAATCAACTTCAAAATTGCACACTTTTGTCGGGACTATCTCAGGATCAATAAATTTAAAATTTGATGGGATGAACAGATTCTTAAAATGGTAAGTATGAGTATTGAACTGCGTTAAGTTTGCATTCAAAGGTAATATGAATGCCCGCTGAAAGCTGTTCAATGCAAAATTAAGTGTAAGCATTTGAAAAGCTTTTCAAAGTCGTTAAAAAGGTTTTGTTAAGCCAATAATACCACTACATTTCCTCAGTTTAAGCCCTAATTACGGTTCGTTTAAAGCGCACAAAATGATCAGATAGTGATATATATATTTGCTGAGAAATGTATGTCCCAATTATCAAATGTTAACAGATTTTCAGTATCTTCCGGTCGTAAAAGCACTTGTCCCGACAATGGGAAAATCTCTCCTCCAGTTTCATATGTTCCGACAATCAAATGAGATTTGTTTAAACATGTCCCGATAATCAAATGAGATATTTCTGCTACGATGTCTCGATAATAACGTGTATAGATGTATTACAACGAAAAAAAGAAGAAATTAAAAAAAAAAAAATGCTGCTGAGTGTTCCGCCCAGGAATCGAACCCGGGTCTCTATCGTAATGAACTATAGCCTTACCATTTGAGCCAGAGCGGCTAGTTGTAATGTGCATCCGTTAATTCACTAAGGAAGACCGTATTCTCCACTATTAAGGACTCGCACAACTAAATCAGCCAATCACGGCGTGTTTCATACGTTTGTAGTTCCTACTGAAAATTTGTTCTGGTTAAGTACAGTGATTCTGAGTAATCTAGATAGATAATTGTTGACATATTCTGCATTGAATGAAATCTACAGATATTTAACTTTACAAAAATGTATACTTTTGGTAGATTTTGATATGTGATTGCGGATTGATATGGGGTCAAATGTCAGAGGATGTTCCCGTCCCATTTCATTGGTTTGACATGTAAATTTCCAGTTGTCCGAAGCAGACGCCTGTAGCGAGCTAATATGCCAGTAAACTCCTCATAAAATGCCCCTTGAAGCCTTTGTCATGTACGCATGGAAGTTAATGCTGCTCCTCATTCTGTCGCTCATTAGTGTATTCAAAAAAAAGATACAGTGTTGCAAGTTATACATTCCGATGACGTCACAATGTTTACAGTGACCCGCGGGTATGTTTGTACTGGCTGACATGTAGACTTATTTTGTTGGTTTTTTTAAACGTTTGCGATGACTTTGTTATGTTTAGATTGATGAGATAATATAGTATAATATCAAACAATACCAGATATGAATTTAGTTTCATGAAATACAATAAGTTTCGCGTTAGCCATCAACTTTCATTCTATCGGTCCACGGCCGTCGTAGCAACGATAGGCCTAAAGATCATATTGCACTGTACAATATAAAACTGTATAAAAAGTTACCAACTAAATGTACGAATATCCTTAGACGTACAATAAGATCTGCTTTATCTATGAAAACTATCTACATACAATTAGTAACCGGAATAACAGTCGATCGGGATGTGTGTATATGCAACTTTTTATTTACTGTTGCCAAGGAGTATAAAGAAAACACAGGAGAGTTCCAAAATTACGGTTTTTTATATAGATTATATAGGGGAAAATGCAAAACGGCGTAATACCTTAACCGGAAGTGGTATCAAGACACCGAAGATATCAATATCATCGGAATGATATACTCTATTGATCAGTAGAAAAAGTTTTAAAAAATAATGAAAAATGAAAAATTTCTAAAAATAGATTAACTTTGACCTCTGCTGCGCTGTTTTACGAGACATATTTTGTAATAACTTGTAGAACAAGAAATATTTCCCCAGATGCAATCTACAATAATATACCTTTAAAACATCTGGACATTAAACGGTTATTGAGATATAGCCATTTTAATCTTTTTAAAGTATGACGTCATAGCGGCCATCTTGGATTTTGAATCAATTTAAAAATATCAAACTTTAGTCGGGACTATCCCACGATCATTTTTGACAAGTTTGAGCTGAATCCCACTGTTGGAATTTGAGAAGAAGTTTAAAATGTAAAACGATTCTTAACATAGAATATATAGGGAAATGTTCTCAATAGCGTAATACCTTAACCGGAAGTGCTATCAAGACACCGAAGGTATCAATATCATCGGAATGTCATACTCTATTGATCTGAAGAAAAAGTTTTCACAAATAATGAAAAGTGAAAAATTTCTAAAAATAGATTAACTTTGACCTCTGCCCCGCGTTTTTACGAGACATATTTTGTTATAACTTATAGAAGAAAAAAGTTGTCCCCAGATGTATTCTACAATAATATACCTTTGAAACATCTGACCATTAAACAGTTATTGAGATATAGCCATTTTAACACTTTAAAGTATGACGTCATAGCGGCCATCTTGGATTTTGAATCAATTTAAAAATATCAAACTTTAGTCGGGACTATCCCACGATCATTTTAGACAAGTTTGAGCTGAATCCCATTAGTGGAATTTGAGAAGAAGTTTAAAATGTGAAATGGTTTTTAACATAGAATATATAGGGAAATGTTCACAATGGCGTAATACCTTAACCGGAAGTGCTATCAAGACACCGAAGGTATCAATATCATCGGAATGTCATACCCTATTGATCTGTCGAAAAAGTTTTCACAAATATTGAAAAATGAAAAATTTCTAAAAATAGATTAACTTTGACCTCTGCCCCGCTTTTTTACGAGACATATTTTGTTATAACTTATAGAAGAAAAAAAGTTGTCCCCAGATGAAATCTACAATAATATACCTTTGAAACATCTGAACATTAAATGGTTATTGAGATATAGCCATTTTAACATTTTAAAGTATGACGTCATAGCGGCCATCTTGGATTTTGAATCAATTTAAAAATATCAAACTTTAGTCGGGACTATCCCACGATCATTTTTGACAAGTTTGAGCTGAATCCCACTGTTGGAATTTGAGAAGAAGTTTAAAATGTAAAACGATTCTTAACATAGAATATATAGGGAAATGTTCTCAATAGCGTAATACCTTAACCGGAAGTGCTATCAAGACACCGAAGGTATCAATATCATCGGAATGTCATACCCTATTGATCTGTCGAAAAAGTTTTCACAAATATTGAAAAATGAAAAATTTCTAAAAATAGATTAACTTTGACCTCTGCCCCGCTTTTTTACGAGACATATTTTGTTATAACTTATAGAAGAAAAAAGTTGTCCCCAGATGTATTCTACAATAATATACCTTTGAAACATCTGCACATAAAACGGTTATTGAGATATAGCCATTTAAACATTTTAAAGTATGACGTCATAGCGGCCATCTTGGATTTTGAATCAATTTAAAAATATCAAACTTTAGTCGGGACTATCCCACGAATATTTTAGACAATTTTGAGCTGAATCCCACTGTTGGAATTTGAGAAGAAGTTTAAAATGTGAAACGGTTTTTTATATAGATTATATAGGGGAAAATTACATATGGCGTATACCGGAAACCACATGTGTTACATAAAAACTAAACACATCAAATTCATCAGAATGAGATTGTGTATGGATTGGTTAAAACAAATTTCGAAAAAAATTAAAATTAAAAAAAAAAAAAAAAAAAAATTTTTTTTTGATTTTTGACCCAATGGCGAACTTTTTTATTTCAACTCCAAAGTACCTAAATGTGTGACAAAAAAAGTTAGATATGGCTTATGTCTACAATAATATCATTACAGAAACTCTGAACAGCCAACGGTCATTGAAATATGGCTATTTTAAAGTTTTTTACTTATGACGTCATGGCGGCCATCTTGGATTTTGGACCTACTTTGTTATGTTGCTGTCACCCCTTTGACTCATGCCATATACAATGGGCTTAACCGAATTGGCATACCTCTTACCATTTTTGCATAATAGTGTGCCAAAAATGAAATGCAGAAGAAGAATAATAATAACTAGAAATTGTTGGCTAACAATTTGATGGGCTTTTCACCTATAATCTATATCATTTCTGTTGGATTTTGAATCAACTTCAAAATTGCACACTTTTGTCGGGACTATCTCAGGATCAATAAATTTAAAATTTGATGGGATGAACAGATTCTTAAAATGGTAAGTATGAGTATTGAACTGCGTTAAGTTTGCATTCAAAGGTAATATGAATGCCCGCTGAAAGCTGTTCAATGCAAAATTAAGTGTAAGCATTTGAAAAGCTTTTCAAAGTCGTTAAAAAGGTTTTGTTAAGCCAATAATACCACTACATTTCCTCAGTTTAAGCCCTAATTACGGTTCGTTTAAAGCGCACAAAATGATCAGATAGTGATATATATATTTGCTGAGAAATGTATGTCCCAATTATCAAATGTTAACAGATTTTCAGTATCTTCCGGTCGTAAAAGCACTTGTCCCGACAATGGGAAAATCTCTCCTCCAGTTTCATATGTTCCGACAATCAAATGAGATTTGTTTAAACATGTCCCGATAATCAAATGAGATATTTCTGCTACGATGTCTCGATAATAACGTGTATAGATGTATTACAACGAAAAAAAGAAGAAATTAAAAAAAAAAAAATGCTGCTGAGTGTTCCGCCCAGGAATCGAACCCGGGTCTCTATCGTAATGAACTATAGCCTTACCATTTGAGCCAGAGCGGCTAGTTGTAATGTGCATCCGTTAATTCACTAAGGAAGACCGTATTCTCCACTATTAAGGACTCGCACAACTAAATCAGCCAATCACGGCGTGTTTCATACGTTTGTAGTTCCTACTGAAAATTTGTTCTGGTTAAGTACAGTGATTCTGAGTAATCTAGATAGATAATTGTTGACATATTCTGCATTGAATGAAATCTACAGATATTTAACTTTACAAAAATGTATACTTTTGGTAGATTTTGATATGTGATTGCGGATTGATATGGGGTCAAATGTCAGAGGATGTTCCCGTCCCATTTCATTGGTTTGACATGTAAATTTCCAGTTGTCCGAAGCAGACGCCTGTAGCGAGCTAATATGCCAGTAAACTCCTCATAAAATGCCCCTTGAAGCCTTTGTCATGTACGCATGGAAGTTAATGCTGCTCCTCATTCTGTCGCTCATTAGTGTATTCAAAAAAAAGATACAGTGTTGCAAGTTATACATTCCGATGACGTCACAATGTTTACAGTGACCCGCGGGTATGTTTGTACTGGCCACAGGGGCTAGGCACGGACCTATGTCACTATGAAATGATTGTCAGATATTTTTTTTACCTTTCTCGAATATAGCCCCTCCCACTACTATATATCTGTCACAGATATATAGTAGTGGGAGGGGCTATATTCGAGAAAGGTAAAAAAAATATCTGACAATCATTTCATAGTGACATAGGTCCGTGCCTAGCCCCTGTGGTACTGGCTGACATGTAGACTTATTTTGTTGTTTTTTTTTAAACGTTTGCGATGACGTTGTTATGTTTAGATTGATGAGATAATATAGTATAATATCAAACAATACCAGATATGAATTTAGTTTCATGAAATACAATAAGTTTCGCGTTAGCCATCAACTTTCATTCTATCGGTCCAGCTGTGATCGGCCGTCGTAGCAACGATAGGCCTAAAGATCATATTGCACTGTACAATATAAAACTGTATAAAAAGTTACCAACTAAATGTACGAATATCCTTAGACGTACAATAAGATCTGCTTTATCTATGAAAACTATCTACATACAATTAGTAACCGGAATAACAGTCGATCGGGATGTGTGTATATGCAACTTTTTATTTACTGTTGCCAAGGAGTATAAAGAAAACACAGGAGAGTTCCAAAATTACGGTTTTTTATATAGATTATATAGGGGAAAATGCAAAACGGCGTAATACCTTAACCGGAAGTGGTATCAAGACACCGAAGGTATCAATATCATCGGAATGACATACTCTATTGATCAATAGAAAAAGTTTTAAAAAATAATGAAAAATGAAGAATTTCTAAAAATAGGTTAACTTTGACCTCTGCTGCGCTGTTTTATGAGACATATTTTGTAATAACTTGTAGAACAAGAAATATTTCCCCAGATGCAATCTACAATAATATACCTTTAAAACATCTGGACATTAAACGGTTATTCAGATATAGCCATTTTAACCTTTTTAAAGTATGACGTCATAGCGGCCATCTTGGATTTTGAATCAATTTAAAAATATCAAACTTTAGTCGGGACTATCCCACGATCATATTTGACAAGTTTGAGCTGAATCCCACTGTTGGAATTTGAGAAGAAGTTTAAAATGTAAAACGATTCTTAACATAGAATATATAGGGAAATGTTCACAATGGCGTAATACCTTAACCGGAAGTGCTATCAAGACACCGAAGGTATCAATATCATCGGAATGTCATACTCTATTGATCTGTAGAAAAAGTTTTCACAAATAATGAAAAATGAAAAATTTCTAAAAATAGATTAACTTTGACCTCTGCCCCGCTTTTTTACGAGACATATTTTGTTATAACTTATAGAAGAAAAAAGTTGTCCCCAGATGTATTCTACAATAATATACCTTTGTAACATCTGTACATTTAATAGTTTTTAAGATTTAGCCATTTTAACATTTTAAAGTATGACGTCATAGCGGCCATCTTGGATTTTGAATCAATTTAAAAATATCAAACTTTAGTCGGGACTATCCAACGATCATTTTAGACAAGTTTGAGCTGAATCCCACTATTGGAATTTGAGAAGAAGTTTAAAATGTGAAACGGTTTTTTATATAGATTATATAGGGGAAAATTACATATGGCGTATACCGGAAACCACATGTGTTACATAAAAACTAAACACATCAAATTCATCAGAATGACATTGTTTATAGATTGGTCAAAACAAATTTCAAAAAAAAATAAAATTAAAAAAAAAAAAAAAAAAAAATTTTTTTTTGATTTTTGACCCAATGGCGAACTTTTTTATTTCAACTCCAAAGTACCTAAATGTGTGACAAAAAAAGTTAGATATGGCTTATGTCTACAATAATATCATTACAGAAACTCTGAACAGCCAACGGTCATTGAAATATGGCTATTTTAAAGTTTTTAACTTATGACGTCATGGCGGCCATCTTGGATTTTGGACCTACTTCGTTATGTTGCTGTCACCCCTTTGACTCATGCCATATACAATGGGCTTAACCGAATTGGCATACCTCTTACCATTTTTGCATAATAGTGTGCCAAAAATGAAATGCAGAAGAAGAATAATAATAATAATAATAATAATAATAATAATAATAATAAACAGAACAGAAACAATAGGTCTTTTCACCACATGGTGAAAAGCCCTAATAATAATAAACAGAACAGAAACAATAGGTCTTTTCACCACATGGTGAAAAGCCCTAATAAGAAAAATAGTTTTCACAAATGTTTGCAGAAAATGGTTCTTAAACGTATTTCATGTTCTCTCTTCTGTGCTTCTGTGCATTTTACATTTTTAAGACATTTTGGCGATGACTGCAGTCAAACTTGTTACGCAGGGATACGAGAGATACAGGTTGATCTAATATATGAGCAAGTTTTATGATCGCCAACTTTTTTCTCATTGAGAAATATTTTATATCTTTGTGTGAAATGAAGATCGACGTACGTTTTTTAATATGCTTATTATTGTGATTGACAATGATGACGCGGTTCTCACTTTGAGGACTCGTTGTTTACTTGGATTTAACCAGGATTTACATGGCGAGTTGGCGAGATAAATCAGAAGACGGTTACTCTTTCGGCACACCTGGTCTTATTCAGTTGCACTATTGCAAATGTATCCATGTTAATCTTCCTTTTTTCATATTTTGTCCCTAGTTTAATCGATTTTGAGTTCGGATTAGGGTTTTATTGACGCTTCGGTATTCTCTAATTTGTTTTCTGCTGGTGGATTTTAGTCCCCGAGGTTTGCTGGGGCCTTGATGGCGACATATCTAGTTTGATAATATCTTTGTTGAGTTCGGAGGAACGATTTTCCAGCAGACTGTTGGCATTCCATTGGGAACTAATTGTGTCCCATTTTTGGCTGACTTATTTTTGTTTTCATACAAGACTGAATTTGTCGAAGGACTAATCAGGACGGGTAACAAAAACCTTGCCAAATCCTTCAATTTCACTTTCAGGTATATCGGCGAGGTGTTGTCTATAAACAACAAGAGGTTTGCTGACCTAGTCGATCGTATATAACTTACTTAACTTGAGATTCAGCTTCTTAACTCGGTCTTTTAGGACCACCACATGTAACTTACTACTTAGCAGTATGATCAACGATTTCGATTTTCGAGAAATATAATTCTGTATCTTTGTGTGATATGAATTGAGATTGGTGTTTTTGAGTTAACTTATTAGTGTGCTTACTTGTTGTGATTGACAATGATGACTCGGTTCTCATTTGAGGATTGGTGCTTACTTGTATGTGATTTAAAGATTTACATGGCGGGTGTCGTCGATGAAGCAGAAGACACTTACTCTTCCGGAACACCTGGTCTTATTCTCTTGTATGTTTACGAGGGTTTGCATGTAAATCTTTCCTTTGTTTCTATTTTGCCTCTAGTTTTATCGATTTTGAGTTCGAATTATAGTCTTGTTGACGCTTTGGTATTCTCCAATTTTTTTTAAATTAAGAAATGGTTTGATTTGAAATAAAAGAGAACTCTTCATTTTTTGATACACAAATCAAAGGGGTTGATGTACCTGCCTCCATTTGCTTCTACAGCAGTTAAGACAATTTTGATTCCCACTCTGTGACCCCTAGCATCACTAACGGGCCATAGGAGGACGAAACAGCTGTATATGATGCTGTGTAATTTCACATTTGCACATTGTGTCTATTACTGAACTTATACTGAAGACGATATAGTAAAGATGTTTGAATTCCTGGTCAACAATATTTTTGTTGAGTTCGGAGGAAAGATTTTCCAGCAGACTGTTTGCATTCCCATGGGAACAAACTGTGCCCCACTCTATGGTGTTTACATGTCGAAGTTGATTAGATAGTTTAGGGCTTGCTCTAGGTGTCGTGATTTTTGTGATCGATGTCGACTGCTGACAAACAAACAAACAACACAAGGATTCGAGAGTTGCATGTTGATCAGAACTATTGGGCTTATGGTTTTATGGTCTCCATCCTTGTCTCATTGAGAAATATTCTGTATCTTTCAGTGATATGAAGATGGACGTTTTTGAGTATGCTCATTAGTGTGTTTTATTGTTGTGATTGACAATGACACTCGGTTCTCGTTTTGAGAACATGATATTTACTTGATGTGACAAAGATTTACATGGCGGGTGTCGTCGATGAAGCATAAGACGCTGACTCTTCCGGACACCTGGTCTTTTTCTCGTGTTCTTTTACGAGAGTCTCCATGTAAATATTTTCCTTTGTTCCTATTTTGCCTCTGGTTTAATCGATTTTGAGTTTGGATAATGGTTTTGTTGACGCTTTGGTATTCTCTGATTTTTCTTAAAAGGTGCGTTATGTTTATCTTTTAATCTTTCAAGTGATCAAAACCATCGAAAGATGTTATGATGGAACCTCCAACGTTATAGCACGACATTGTGTATTGTCCGAGCTATTGATCATACCTCTCAAAAATACAGGATATAACTCAATTTACATCTTCAAAAATAAAAAGCACTACCCCCATTCTTGTTTGTTCGCTGGTAACCTGTATACTATGTGACCGACTGCAACTAGACAACGTGTATAGTTATAGATGAGGCCATCGGTGTGATATAGCAAAGAGACAAATACACCTGTGTAATGCTGCAACAAAGTACTGTCATAGAAGACATTGTGAACAGGATAATGGATGGGCCTGGAAAAAAGGAGGCTAAGAATGCTATTTCAGTGTTCAATTAGACAAAATAAGGCTAAACTGAATGGCTTTAGTTTACACAACAGTGACTTCAAGAAAACTGAAATTATGAGAAATAGAATAGCTGTGAGTGGGATCCTAAAGATCATTATTGGGAGCAGTACAGCACGAGAAATAGATTGTAAGGGATGTGGAATGTGAGGACAACAGGAGAAACAGATTGTACGGGGTGTGGATTGTGAGGACAACAGAAGAAACAGATTGTACGGCGTGTGGATTGTGAAGACAACAGAAGAAACAGATTGTACGGGGTGTGGATTGTGAGGACAACAGAAGAAACAGATTGTACGGGGTGTGGATTGTGAAGACAACAGGAGAAATAGATTTTACGGGGTGTGGATTGTGAGGACAACAGAAGAGACAGATTTCACAAGGTGGTGGTTAACAAGATATATTGTGAAGTTTTGAAACTTGCATTGAGAATGCTCAAGTAGACTAAATATTGACTGGCTTTGAAATCGGTTTTTAAAATTTGAAATTCACTCCAATCAATATAGATTTAGACCGCAATGAAATTCTCAGCATTCTGTTGGTAGTTAGATGACTGTATGGAACGCCAAATTAACAATATACTCAATTAATTGCACCTATCTTCAAATAATTGAAAATATGTACAATTAATTGAAGATTGGTTCAATTGTATTGTACCAATCCCCATTGAATTGAACCTTCTTCAATTGAATTGAACATATGTAAAAATATAGCATATCCTTAAAAATTGAACATAAGATAGGTTCAATTAAATTAGAGATAGGCTCAATTCGGATTATTAAAACCTATGTAACGCCAAATTAACATATACTCAATTAATTGCACCTATCTTCAAATAATTGAAGACAGGTTCAATTCAATTGGAGATAGGTTCAATTCAATTGTTCCTATCTTCAAGTAATTAAAGATAGGTTTCAAATAATTGGACCTATCTTCAATTGAATTGTACCTATCCTCAATTGAATTGTACCTATCCTCAATTGAATTGAACCTATCTTCAATTAATTGTACTTTTGAAGATAGGTGCAATTAATTGAGTATATGTTAGTTTGACGTTCAATAATCATATGGAACGCCAAATTAACATATATTCAATTAATTGCACCTATCTTCTAATTGAAGGTAGGTACAATTCATTTGAAGATAGGTACAATTCTATTAAAGATATGTTCTATTCAACTGAAGGTAGGTACAATTCAATTGGAGATAAGTAAAATTCTATTGGAGATATGTACAATTATATTACAGATAGGTTAATTTGGCGTTCCGTATGACTGGTATCGCTATTGCAAGATTAGTATCAAACAGCTTGCAATCCAATACAAGGGAAATAGCTCCTGTGAGCACTGAGGTAAGTCTACCTTGTTTTGTAATCTTGAAATAGAGAAGTCGATGTATTGATCAATTTCCATAAATAATTAGTAGCTTAGAATTTTATACAAGACTTAAATATTGTCTTTTATATTTAGACATATCTAATACTACAAAAGTCTAGTATCTTTTTGTCTATTTTATCACAAGATATTTGGTGATAATCTTTTGATAGAGAGATTGACTCTTTCATCAATCCCCATAAATCTGATCATTTGTAAATAATATTTGTAAATAATTTGTTTGTATTGAACAGAAATGCACCCTCCGAGGTGGAATATTTCAGAAATAGCAGATTGCTTAGACCAATATTGATTGCTCAAGATCGCTTCTTTGTTAAGGAAAGATCACAAATATTCCATTACCAAGTTGTTGTGTCAGAATCTGTATTTTGCTATTGCAAAGTGTTATTGAACTACAGTTAGATAATTATAGTGTCAAATATCTCTGTGAAATTACAAGCCATTTCAGTAAAACTTCAGTATAACTAATCAGTAATTTGACTCGGCTATCAGTCTTTTGTACTTCAGTTCTTATACGCTATCTTTGAAACCAAATTTTGTACGTTAACTTGAGTCTACTAAACTGAAAATATGAAATAATTATAGAGAGAGCTTGTGTAAAACTATTGTACCTCTGTATCTGACAGTATTGACCAGAAAAACACGTATGGCACTTGTATTGTGGCGTTGAGTTTTCATGCGAGGCTGGTTTCAATATTATCAATTTATATTCTTCCCATTTTGCATTTAAATATTAGATATATGCGTAATAAACTAAATTTATTAGAATCTGAGTTTACTGATATTGACATTTTGTTTCATTGGAACACATTTAAATTATAGCATAAAGGGTGATGAACTCATACTTGGATCTCACTCACATCTAGGTTATAAATCAGTATACTATTTTGAAGTGTGAACTCATACTTGGATCTCGCTCACATCTAGGTTATAAATCAGTATACTATTTTGAAGTGTGAACTCATACTTGGATCTCGCTCACATCTAGGTTATAAATCAGTATACTATTTTGAAGTGTGAACTCATACTTGGATCTCGCTCACATCTAGGTTATAAATCAGTATAATATTTTGAAGTGTGAACTCATACTTGGATCTCACTCACATCTAGGTTATAAATCAGTATAATATTTTGAAGTGTGAACTCATACTTGGATCTCGCTCACATCTAGGTTATAAATCAGTATAATATTTTGAAGTGTGAACTCATACTTGGATCTCGCTCACATCTAGGTTATAAATCAGTATAATATTTTGAAGTGTCATAGTAGAACAGATGACTAATATAGGATATGCCTGTTGTCATATCCTATTGTTATCTTAACAATAGAATTTGTTGAAATGAAAGAAACGTAATACCGTGTTTGGTGCGCCGAACGAAAAGGAATTTCCGCAGGAACATTGAGAAGGTGACGTATGGCCTTAAGCTTATGATAGGATATACCAGTGGGTATAGGCATCAGTGTCACTAGATTAAGTAAGATAGCATTCAATAATATTATAACATCAAAAAGGGCGCAATTTATTGTCACTGATATTGAATTTGATTCTCCCATTAGCTACGCTTGTTAGGTGAATTTTGTGATTTTAAATGATAACAAATTATATATTAAAACTTTCAATTAAGTTCACGGAATTAGATTAGAGTCCGTGCTTTTATCCATATTGTTCAAATACTGTATTGTTTTATTAAATCTTTCCTATATTGTTTTTGTAATAACTTGTTAATTAAATACACTGAACCATAAATTATCAGTGTTATAACTTTTCTGATCTTTTGATTTTTGTTTTTGTTTTGTTTTTGTTCAATTAATGAGGTACAAAAAAGTATTTGTAGTTGTGTATATGGACCGGGACGGATAACAAAAACATAAGCCCCGAAAGACAAACACGAGGGAAAAATCAAAGGCTGTTTTGTTCAGCAAACTATCGCCTTACACAGACATGCCCACATTTTGTTGTTACACATGCTTGCATAAAATGTATTGGGGTCCTTTTTTCATATTTTGTTGTAGATCACTCTAAATATACAAGGACTACTTTCGATATATATTAGGTATATGAAAACAAAGTTAAGTGGCTCGGCATCTAAGCTTGTGTGATAGTATTTCCCTAGAAATATATAATGATTCCTGTTTTGATTGCAGTAAAATAACCATTGTGCCTCTAGGCCTAACATGGATTATGATTATTGGAAGGAACTGAGTCACGTGGCAATATTTTGAACACGAGGTTATAAGTCACGTGACCGCGCATCACGCTTGGGAAGAAAAAATGGCGGACGCAAGTCGTGAGTATTATCGGTCCTATTTCATTGCGTATATCCACCATTATTTTGCTTTAAATTACTGTACACTGTGCTCTATAAATGTTTGAATATATCATTCTTGCACACAACAATTTGACTGATACGCTTCTGCGATGATTAACGGGAAATTCCTCTTTTTAATTCGATACCGGCATTTCCTGTTGAATAGGAGCCTACAACCTCATGTTTCACGATCATTGCTTTATTATTTTCTTATAAGGCGGTTTCATTGGTATTTATGCCTTGTGTCCTACATAAGGGACCAGAAACGAGCATGTTATGAATTTAAAGCAAACCAGACAACTTTGTTCCATTTAATAGACTGAATAGTAAGCTATGTGTTTTTGGTATCTCGGATTTCGGTGACAAAGAATCGGCCTTGACATTGTACCGACATATAATAACCGACTTCATATTTATGTTTCAGAATACAGTTACTCAACATCGGCAGGGCAACCAGCCAGGTAATTTTAATTATTAACAAGTTACTCCCATCGTGTATGAAGAAGTTGAACAAAAAAAATAAAGGTGGTTCAATCTTCAGTCAATGATCATTGTTTCACAATGTCTTACTCTTGAACTACAACAGGTGATCATTCTACAATTATTTTTCACGGGTCCTTTTCATTTGTATTGCCAAAACAATAGTTCCTATCATGTTAAATTCAATAATTTCCAGAAATTCAATGGGAAATTCTAAATATCACAGCAGAGTGTTTTTGTTTAACAAATCGGGAATACAGTATGCATGAGGAGGTGGATTGATCACCGACTACAATTTTCAGGGGCAAAAACAATTACCTTGCAAGATATCTCAAATATGATATTTTGGTAATAGTATTGCATTCAATAGAAAGGTGTATGCATGAAATTTTCACTCGCAATTATTTTTTTCATTTCAGAACCATGTTTTCTGAGGTTAAAGAGTTCATCTCCTTGAACAATCTTAATTTAAGGCCTTTCTTTGTGTTTCAGCTACTCCTACGGGAGTTATGGCGCCTCAACAGATGCCACGTCTTACCAACAACAACAACAACCACCAGCAGCAGCAACATATGGACAACAGGTTAGAATTCATATAGAATAAATACAGCAGACACAAATCCATGATTAAATAAACCTTTTTTGGAAACGCATGAAGATTCAAGAGTGAACTGATTGTCCAAATCGTACTGTGACATATACCTTTTCAAATTCAATCTCAAAGTAATGTTATTTCAATAATACTGTGCACCACTGCAAAATATTGGTACATGTATAAGTTCCTGCGCTCACTCTTGTCTGAAAAATGTTTGGGCAAAAGTCACTAAAGACCACTTTTCTGTTTTAGCAAATAAGAATTTCCTTTACCAACTTTTATTCATGGTTTAAATGGTTTATTCAACACGAATTCCATTAGCAAAAGTAGCTAAAGGCATATATTTTCTTTTAGCAAATAAGCATTTCATTTCGTTTATATTATGATAAATAATGAAAATGTTAATGGCTAGAGTGATTAATTGTTTGAATTGGAAATAACTTCCTCGGTTTTTAGTCTTTTTTAGGAAAAGAATGCACTTTATAAAGTAGGGAAAGCAATCTGCTTTTAAAAGTTTAAAAGTACAGGAAAAACATCACTTATTAGTATTAATATGGAGTTATTTTCATCAGCCTGCAGCCTATGGTCAACAGGGATACACTGGTTACGATCAGAGTGCATACTCACAGACCCCACAGTCTGCCGCTACCACACAACCCGCTTCATATACTGCACCTGAGAGTTATGGTAAGTAAAGATTAAGGACAGCATGTTGTGTTAATTTGGAAAAATATCTTGAGTGAAGTGCACAATCATAATGTTAAAGAAGGAAAAGTAGCCAATTTGCTGTAGATATTTTTCAAAAAAACTACTAAAGGGGTAGATATTTGATCCTCAGGGATCACTTTGGGGCGAGATTTGGGGATTTTTACCCATATTTTTCCTGAAAATCTCATTAAAAATTAAAAAATATATAACTTTATACGACAAATCTCATTAAAAATTTACTATTTCCATAAAATCCCTCAAATTCTCCCATGGATTTTAAGAGCCAGAATTACCCCATGGACCCTACAATCCCTAACATGAAAAGGATGGTAAAAAAAGAGAGGTCATTCTATGTAAAATTGAAAGAAAATTGAAACCGAGTGTTGTCGGTGGCCTCTTCCAGGATTATCCCTGGTTTTTCTTTGACATCATTTTGTGTCTCAAATTTCTGATTGACAACTTAAAAAGTATTCAGTGAAGTGGTGATATGTAACACCATATGTTTCATACTCTGTTGTAACAGGTCAAAGTTCAGCAGGACAAGCACCAGCTTACGGTTCCTATGGACAACAGAGCTACACACAGCCTGCCAGCACAGACTACAGTCAATCACAAGCTACACCTTCCTACTCGTCAGGTACTGGTCGTATACACATGTATGATATAGCAAGTTAATGTTTCCAAAGAGCATTAACATGCATAGCTAGCAGATGATGCATAATTTCTTAATAATTGAAAAAGAAAACCATGGATTGAATCAATTTCTTAATTGAAAAAGAAAAACATGAATGCAATCAATATTTCGCAAAAGCTTTATAAAAAAAAAATAACGATGCCATCAAATAACTTCAATAACAAGGAACAAAACTGGCTTGTTTGAGTGACGCTTTTCCATATACTTGAGATACAATGTCCAAAGAAATTTTCATTTTAAGTCATTAACTATGAATGAATCATCTGCTACTTGAAATAGAAAGCACCCGAATGATATAACTAAATATGGTTTGTGTTCTTTAGTAAGGAAGGATTTGAAGTGTTTTGAAATAAGAGCAATAAAGCATCTGTTTTTAACGTGTTCGAAGATCTAGATCATTTTTGTACATATTTTGTAAAGTTTCAAGACAGAAAAAAAATATCCCTTTTGTTTAAAGGGCACTTCACTTGCTTTTGAGAAAACAAATGTATATTAAGTTGAATGCAATATGATTAATATAGTATATATCCCTTTCATTTCCTTTCCCACTTGCTTTCATACATCCAGAAAAGGTTCAGTTAAAAAACATTGAAACCAAAATGGAATACTTTGCTTAAAGCTGACAATGCAAGTTAAAAAGCTTGCTTGTTGAAATAAAAAAAAAAAACGGCGAAGTAAAAATTTTAGAAATCTTCTGAGATGCCCCCTTACAGGTTACTAAGGAATGGCAGACATTTTAGTTTTTGCCTTGCTTGGAAACGATAGTCGGCTTCCTTGGGTATAAAAGGCGCCCAGGCCGTCAAACCGGTTCTCATTTTTGTGATGAAACCGCACGGCGACACTTCTATAGACCTATATAGCTAGCCAACACATACTTTCTGATTTTTTTACAATATTTTCGATCAGTATCTGAAGAACATTGACATGGATATTGAAGGTGTTATTATAACGATATTATACAATATGAGCAAAAAAAAAAAAAAAATTAGATTGCACGAAAATTCGTGCGAATAAAAAAACAAGTACATGAATGACAACTGATAAACCTACCTTTGTATTCAATTGGAACATCATGTCGCTACGAGTAATCAGTTCCTGTGTGATAAACATTGCTATAACATCCATTTATTTCCAGCAAAATAAGTTCCCCTCACTCGCAAGTGTTCGTGCACGTGTTTTACATAATCAAGTGGCAAGGCGTAATATTATAGGTAGTATTAGGAGCGAGTACATATTCTGTTCGGAATGTTTCGCTCTACTTCCGAATGTAAAATCAACATGTCCATTACGTATACATAGGTGAAGGGACAGTTAGGGTGTTTTCAGTTCAATTTTTTTTCATTTTGCTTTGGCACACGATTTATGATGGTGTCTGAGAGAGTGACCATCTTCATGTAACTTCAACTTCAAGGTAAGTGTGTGTTTGTCATTCCAGTTTTGTAACTCCAGTGCCACCTGTTGTGCCGCAGGTGTGTTGCACTTTGCACGGCCAGTGTTCGTGTAAAAACCGGTTTGACAGGCTGGGTGCCTTTTATACCCAGGGAGGCCGACTCTCGTTTCCAAGCAAGGCAAAAACTAAAATGTCTGCCTCTCCTTAGTAACCTGTTAGGGGCATCTCAGAAGCTTTCTAAAATAAAACTTTTCCGAATTTTTTTTTATCTCAACAAAAAAGCTTTTTAACTTGCATTGTCAGCTTTAACATGATTATTTGCAGTTTTCCACACAATTTTTCAGTTATTTAAGACATCTTTTATGCTGTGCAATTTCGTACCAGTAAAAAAAACTCCAAAATTTCAGTTCTTTACATACAAAACTTTTTGTTTCGAAAGTGAAAAAAAAATAAAAAATGTGTGCCACTTCATATATTTTAATTGGAAACTGCAAACAAATATGTTCATTCTTCACTTTCAAAGTTGTTTGTTGCATACTGTATGTTCTTCATTAACTAGCTCTTTAAAATTTTCCGAGATTGTACTGTTGCAAATTTGTGATGGGAGTTTGAGACACCAACTGGAGAATACATAATCAGCCATCAGTTAAAATCAGACCGGCCATTCAAGGCGATTATTTATTTTTGGATGATGTTAATCTTCTGAATATTATTTAAGAATCTCCAGGTCACCTTTACAGAATATCAAAAAATTGATCCATTGAAAACAAACAGAAGTATCTGAAAAAAATGCTGATTTGTGTATCATGACAGTCTTACCTGATGGCTGATTGTGGATTGGAAAAGTACAATTAATTGACATAATCTGTTAGATAAGTCATTTTAATACCAGTTATGTCCAACAAGTGGCCCAACATTATGATGCATTAGGCATGGTTTTGTTTGAATCATAGGGACGAGTTTGGTATCCAAAGTAAATGGTTATCGATTCTGTGTATTAGGTTCATATGGAGGTCAACAGAGTTACAGTTCATCTTCCTACGGTGACAGCTCACAACAGTCTTATGGTCAGCAGTCAGGTAACACCCATTTCTCTGCCTTCACACAGCCGACATGCAGTACTGCACTAATGTTGTACCATGGAATCATCATGTTTGTAGATTGTAAATTGTAGCGTAAATGTTTTACAGGGATTTTTCTAGTAGTTTGACTCTAATTTTATCAAGGATTTAGTATTGGTATGAATCTGTATACTGGTAATGCCTATCACATTGGTATCAACTCACTTCTGACACATAGACATATCGTCCTTTCAAGTTATTCAGTTACTTAGATTAGCAGCGATCAATTTACAATTACTTTTCATGGGTCCTTTTTGTACATATTGCCGAAAACAATGGGTCCCCCAATGTTAAATTGAAGTATTTCCAGAATTTCTATGAGACCTTTCATAATTTTATGAGTACTGGACTCGGGACTCGCACGTAGATTGATCACTGGATTAGGTTGCTTGTCTGGGAATTAGATGGATTCATGTGTCAAAAATGCACAGGTAAGATAAAGAAATTAATATTGGTATTGTCACTGCATGCAAATATAATGTCATGAATCTTTATGGAAGCGATAAAATGTTTTATTATGTATGAAGAGATCATCTATTTGGTGAGGAAAACTGTATTTTAACTGGTAGTGCAATTGTTAACTGAAATCAGTATTTGGAACTATGCCACGATGCTAATCCATAATAGTCATTAAGAATAGTACAACTGCAAGAAAAATCCCTGTCTTTAAAAAAATATATAATCATAAAATACGAAGGCTTTCCTTGGCTCCTGGGATTCTGTATAATCTGCCTGTGAGCATGCTAATGTCATGTGAGAAATTGTTGCATGGTAATATTTTGGATTGTATCATTTATCAAACTGACTTTGAGAATATTTGCAATATATGATAAACATTGAAGATAATTCTTCAAATATTTTCAGCAATGAATGAGGTACAGCATATACAATTGGCTTGGTATATTTTACTGGGAAACATTAATCCAGAATGTTGTAATTATTATGTAACTACATGTATAAATATGGTATTTATTGTTTTCATTCTAATATTTTTTCCAAAGTTTTAATTTTAGATATTTGACGATCAGGATTTATAAAAGATCAGCTGGCAAAATAAGACATATAAGTACTCTTGTAATTCAATCTTGCAAAAGAAAATTCCAACATTACAAAAATACAAAGAAATATTTTGAAATTGAAATATGGGGGAAATGTTTCAAGATCTATTATAAAAATTCTATAAGAAATGTTGGATTTTCTATCTTAAGCATTTTGGATTATTAGAATATATTTCACTACATCTTGAACAAAATAAGCTAGCTGACCATCAACTTTTTTTTTAAAGGTTACCAGCAACAACAGCAGCAGCAGCAGCCTGCCACCAGTCCAACTGCTTCCTATGGCCAGCAGAGCTATGGCGGTAACCAGCAGGCCACGGGAGGCTACAACTCCGGCAGCAGTGGCGGGGGTGGTGGTGGATCTGGATACGGTGGCGGATCAAGCTACGGAGGGGGACAACAACAGTCCAGCTATGGTGGTGGTGGCGGTGGGGGAGGTGGTTCCTACGGCGACCATGGTGGACACGGAGGAAGCTCTTATGGCTCAGGGAGAGGAGGTGGAGGAGGAGGAGGAGGCAGCTCATATGATGACAGACGTAGTAAGTTGTTTTCCTTTATCTATTAACTTGTAGGCTGTTGGCATCACACTAGAATACTTTCTTTAGGAATTTATCTACTGATATGTAGTACAGGATTTTAATAGCATAAAGATTATTTATTAAAGAAAAAAAGAACTGATTTTTGAAAAGAAATATTTGCCTCAGTGGGGCATTTTTAACTGAAAAGGTTTGCTTCAATTTCTGTGTCTGGGTTTAAACTTGTTAATTTTGTGAATCCTATTTAATGCAGAATGAACAAATAACATTTTCAAATTTTAAATCTGAACATGTTTCTCAATTAAATTTATTTATTTTACAGACAACCGAGGAGGTGGTGGAGGAGGAGGCTATGGGTAGGTTTTCTTTCAATCATATACATTATAGTAGTAAGCTGCACAAGAAATTTGTTTCTGACAATGGGTTAAAATAGAAATGTGTGTTAACATTGGTACAATCAATAAGCAAGGACTTAGTATCATGTAGGAGTATGACTGAATCATGAAAATGATGGTCTTCATGATGACAAGAAACAAGAGTGTTTGTACCATATTCACAAATTATTTACTGTTCCTATCAGTTACTATGGTGATTAGGAGGTGGAAAACAATTTACCCTAGGTAAAGGGTGTCAATTTATGTAACAATGGCTACAAGGAAAAAGCCTGGAAAGGTTTAAAAAAAAAGTGGTTGAATTGTAAAATGAGAAATGAGTAACGAAAGGTTGAATTATGTATAAAATAAGAAATGGGTAAACTTAAAAGACTGAGTATGTGTAGTAAACTTGATATTCAGTGTAGGACAAATGTCCTTGATGAGTTATTCTGTGTATGTCTTTGTTATGCATAATCCTTTTTCCATTTCTGAAAACTTTCTACCAGGTGACCAATGAGAATTCACAATCAACTACCTTACTGACTTAAATGCGATCAAATGGTAAATCAAAGGTCGGAAAGAATGGGGTTTTACAAGCAAAATGGACTCGCTGGATCTGCATTTAGTGTGTGACTAATAAGGTTTAATGGTATTAGTTTAGGTATGAACCATTAGGGACAGGTACAGTGCAATGTTAAATATCAAACGCAACATCAGCAGGTGGATTCCGGGTTCTAGCACCCGGAAAAGTGCTCAAACAGATCAAACACTTTTAATGAAAGATATCAACCAATATTATAAAGTCAAATTAATATGTGATTCAAACATGCATGCATGCAGTTAATAAAACACAAAGGCAGTTAATAAAACACTAAAGTAATCTCCTTGTTCAGAGGTAACTGATAAAATTGGAAGATAATCCAGGATTATATTAAGTATGATCAATCATAGTGAAAAAAGTGACCTTTATTTCTGTACTAAAGCAAAAAAAAATGTCATTGTGTTGATGGTTGATAAAGTTGGGTAATGAACAAAATCAATGAACAGGCATTTATTCGAAAGGTATTGTAATATTTTTGTTTTACAAAATATTTTTGTAAAGTGGAAAGGGATATTTTTCATAGCTAGTTTGAACGATTTGAAGATAAAATTGGAGGTGTCGATGAGGTTAATATGATGCAATCATCCTTGGTTGTAAAAAAAAGGGTGCTCATTTTTTAATAACAAAAAATCAGAAAATCCACCTGTAACCTCAATGTTTCTGATGGATTTAAAGATCAAGAATTAGATAATTGCTGTCCGTAGGGTAGGGATGTCTATAACTTTCATTTGTTCGACTTCTTCAAGCATAATGCCTTAAAAATGATTGAAGGTATATGTGGCCTCAAACAGAATTTAACCTTGAACAGAGTTTGGTTTACAATCCGATGTTTGAGTCCTTGAGGTCTAGAAATATGAAATGAAGAGTTGCATAAAGTGTGTTGGCAGTCCAGCGAGTCCTTTGCTAAGAAAAGAACATGAGTGTATAAAACATAAATTTGGCATCTGAAGTGGCTCTGGTTATCAAACAAGTAGGATCCTATGTATCAATGCATGGTCTGGTACAACTAAAACAATCACAATACAAACTGTACTTAGAATGTGACGGTATCTCCATTGGAATAGGAACAAGGTCCTGTTGTTCCCGGCATCGCACTACTCCTGCCAGATTTATCCAGTATGAAGATAGTCACAGCATATGCACTAGTAGTTCGGTTCAGATTTTTCATGAAAATGTTTATACATGTGTATTTGTAGAATTTTTTAGGCTTTTTAAAAAGTGGTTTACTTGTGTATCAATAACAGATTGACGATATAAACCCAATATTCCTGTGATCTGTTATACATTCATTGTATTGCAAGCACTGTAATTGAAGCAGCTGCCAAGAATTTTGTAACTCTTTGTTATGCTGACTACTGTAACTCATCCACCCCTGGATACTTATTTGAACTCCTCAAATTCAAAGGTTAGAAAAGTTCATTATGAAATTTCAGGGGTGAATGAGTTGAATCCCTATATACAGTCATCAAATGCCATATTTCAAAACAGTTATGTCAGGTCATGATCAATGTAAAATTTATTCTCGCTTCTAATTGGAACCTGTAACATTTCCATCCCCAATGTCTAATTGAAATCCCTGACAGTGTATGTTGCTTTATGCTACCTAAATCATTAAAATTGCCCCCAAAAAGGTATTTCCTCTAGATTAAACTTGAAATTTCAGTTGGATTTAAATTATTATCTAACATGCGCATGTTTTAAACAGGAAATGAAAGTATGTTGTATCTCCGACGATGAAGTTCCTGTCTGCGTTACATCGTGCTAGCATAGGCAGTCTCTGAATACAGCAATCAGCGGGAAAAGGATTGAGAAATTTGCTTTCTAAATACCAAATATTCATCATTGCTTGGCAAGTGTAGTATTTTGTTGCCAAATAAATATCATAAAGTTCCTGCTCATTCTCCTTGATTTTGCTAAATTGGTAAAGCATAGTCATATGCATGTATGCACTTTCACATTCTTTTATTATTTCACAATGGGTGAAGAAGTCTTAATATTCATCACATAAAAATTAGAGCCAGTGGTTTTGCTTTGTATATATTCATATAGTTGTTCAGCTCTTAGAAATTCTACCTCCAAAATATTATTTTCATTTACTTTGATACAGTTTTATTGTTTGATACATTTTTGCCATTGTATTTCCTGCTAACATAATTCACTTTAATTTCCATGGATTACTGGCTTGAGCTCTTAACATCTGTAGATATAGAACTTGGGGATTCAATTTCAAGCTTACACCTTTTAATCCTTGATAAACCAGAGCCACTTGATAAAACCGTCTCCAAATGTGTTATATATGATTTTACAGTTTATTTTGTACTGTATTTTGTACACATAAAAAAAGGTTGAAATATGCAAGAAGTGCATTGGGGGCTTACAAAAATCTGAAAGTCTCTAAAAGATTGAGACTGGTGTTAGGAATAAAAGTCTCACTGGGAAAAGGCCACAGTTTAAAAAGGTGTGAATCAACTGTGATAAATAGAACCAACACATGGGTGTATGATCAGGACCGTTAATGAAGATTGGTCCTTCAACTGATGCCAGGAGAAGCATTCAGATCCAAATGTGAAAGTTCGAACATAAACAAGCAGTGTGTCCCATCAACAATACTGGAGTCTTTTCTAAGACTCGTGGCCAGATCTCTACAGCAGCCAAGCAGCGAAGCAGCATCCCAGAAGTTCAGTATTCCTGGTCACCCAGCCGTACACAGTAGATGGGTACTGTGTGTGTCTGGAATGACTACTGGGTACTGACCATACTCTTTAATATATTGCAGCGGAAGTCGTGGAGGGTACAACAAAGGTTATGGTGGTGGTAAGTCCACGGTCATGGCTAGCATGACTTATTACAGTTTCTATTATCTTATTACCACTGTCTACGTGCGGAAGTTGTCTCACCATTAAGGGTTTGGGGACATTGGGGGTATTATTAACTCCCAGGGTCAGTCTAGGCATAATTCTCCATATTTACAAGTGAAATTCCCTTTGAGGTGAATAGTTCATACAGTTTTAACATTCATATTTTTTGAGAATTTTTTATATTCTAGACATTAAGGTTTTTTTTTACCTTTGTAATTATTTATTGTTCAAGTGTTTCATATAAATCCCTCAAGCAATCCACTTTAGAGTTGCAAGATACTATTTTTTACAAGGAACAGAATCAATATTGGCATATACCGGTAGAGTCAAAAGTATGAAAGTCGGTCACCTTTGATACGGCATCGCCCCATGGATTAATGCCTTGGGAAGTGAAATATTGCTTAAAGAAATGTTTTAATTGCTTTTACCAATTTACTTAAGTGAAGGAAAAGGTGTAAAGAGGAACTCACGCCGATAAAAAAATTAATTACTTTTTACCCTTGTACAGAAGATGTAGAAGATAAATTTTTGCTTCAATTATTATTGCTGTTGTCGTTGGTATTGTATCCTATAAACTACATCATAACATTTTGTAGATGAACGAAATTAACTTTCAAAATTATAGATATTAATATACTGCTAAGAATTGAATTGAAAATTTAGATTTTCATTAACTTGAAATCAAATAGGGGTGGATTTCCAAGAAACACAGATAAATCATGATAATTGACAGCTGAACAATAGAATGTGAGAATATTTTTGATCATGAAGGACATGGTAGGAATAAAATGAAATATTAAAAAAAAAAAATTATTGTACTTTCAATAGCTTCTTTTGAAAGTCCTTGCATGATTCAGCAAACAAGTATTATGTCCCTTTCGCTTTTTTCCCATCCAGTTTTCAGAAAAAGAAAATTATCATTTTTGAAAATATATTTGAAGAAAGAAAAGCGATAGTACAACTAAATTGAGAGAGTGTAAAATTTTAGAAGTTTGTCAAACGAGTGTGTATCGGGAATGAGTGCAAGTGATGTTTGTTTGTGGTTGAAGGGATATTTCAACTTTATTGAATAATTCATCGTTGAATACTATTATTAACAGTTCGATAGCTGTTTTATTAACGTCCCAAGTACTTCAGATAAAACATTCCTATAAGATGCAGAAGCCAGGGTCTGAATGTGTGAGAGGTGTGTTTTTACGATTGGCTTGCTTTAATGTTGATGTGCTTTGCATTGTCATGTGTGTTACGACTATTTATTATGAAATATTTAGCATTCAGTATGTACAACATTCACCAGCATCTTAAATTACAAAGGTTATTAAAAAAAAAATTTGAAAGGTCAAGAATTTAACAGATGAAACTACTGCCCTATGCTGCAGCATGTGGCTGGTGGTAAATGGCTACAAAACCCTAGGGTCTGAAGTTATAAAAATGTTATATAAATTGTGTCCGTATGGGTATGATTGGTCACTAAAAAAAGTCGTGTGCATTGACTTATTTGGGGACCATTAAAATGAATACGGGTAATTTGATATGTAAACAATGGTTACAGGTTGATCCCATGGGCAGTTTTCAACAAAATGGGGTAGCAATCTTAAAACTGTCAACAAAAATGTGCCCTTTAATCAAATGGTATGTGTACGTTGACTTGCCAGGCCAGCTCTCTTCAATGTGCTGTGTATTGACCTGCCGTACTGTGAAAACCATCAAAGTAAAAAAAATTGTGGTGTAAAATATAAAACTGTCAACAAAAATGTGTCTTACACTTAAAAAAAAAAGGTATGTGTATGTTGACTCAACAGGTCAGCTCTTTTCAATTGCAGTGTGTTGACTTGTCGTACTGTGAAAACCATCAAAGTAAAAAAAAACTGGGTGTCAAATTTAAAACTGCCAACAAAAACGTGTCCCTTCACTTAAAAAAAATGGTATGTGTATGTTGACTTAACAGGTCAGCTCTCTTCAATATTGTAGTGTGGCGACCTGTCGTAATGTGGAAACCATCAAAGTAAATGAAAACAAAAAATGGGGTGTCAAATATAAAAAACAGTAAACAAAAACTTGTCCATTAATCATTGCTTCAATGTGCTGTCAAACTGTGAGAACAATCAACAGTAACAAAAAAACCTGGGGTGTCAATTTAAAACTCAACAAAAACTTGTCTGTTCATGTAAACAAATGGTATGTGTATGTTGACTTGCCAGGCCAGCTCTTCAGTTGCTGGGATGACTTGTCTTACTGTGGAAACAATTAAGATTTTAAAAAAAAATGGGGTTTATTAAACTTAAAACTGACAACGAAAATCTGTCCAGTCACCATCATAAAACAACTGGTTTGTGGTTATGTGTTGGATTACCAAACAGGGTATAAAAATGTGATTATAAACTGAAACGTGGCTTCAAAATGGTAAAAGAAATCCAGTGTTCCATTAATTGTGTGAATGATGTGTTAATTAAACTAAGGTGCAATCAATAAAACACACATAATCAAACGGTTAAACCTGAACAGTGAAGTGTGCTTATAAAAACTGGTTACAAAGTCTTAAGGAGTGAGTACAAAGAATATCGAACAGCTAAAGCTGTCAAATTACTATCTACTCTGAATTCCTAGAGGTTGGTAACGAGCACATGCCTGAAGGTTCATAGTGTAGTAAAAAAGCAACAATTATGTGGTTATAACTGTACCAATCTTAATTGAAATAGTTGGAATATGCCATGCTTCAAGTGTTGCCATCGTGCAGTGTCCTCTCTGTGAAAAGTGTCAACCAGTGGTTTAGATATTGATAAAGAAGACAGCCTGTTGAAAGTGTACTGTTAACATGGACAGAATCTCGGGAAGATGCTTCACACCTGTAGACATGGCACGGCATTGACAAATTGTCTTTGTACTTAAACAATACTGTATCAAAACTTGGGTAAAGTTCTTGAAAAGCAATTCTCACACATCTGAAACCAAATTAACTGTCAATGTTTATGTTGATTGTCATTGTCCTAGCCTAGGTTTAGAAAGTTGCTTTACTCCCTTCAAAGTTTCATTCTCTACAAAGATATGTTTCAAACAAATGTCTACAAAGATATGTTCAAACAAAAGTCTACAAAGATATGTTTCAAACAAATGTCTACAAAGATATGTTTCAAACAAATGTAAGATGGTCTTGTGACAATGATAAATTGTAGTAGGTCGGATACTATGTTTATAAGGTGTATTAAGGATTGATGGTAAGAGCGAATGTATTAGAATTAATGAAAAGGATTACTTGGTGTTTGATTCCCAAGAATCTAATAAGTGTACAAAACTGAAGTATTCAGATACTGTATACAGGAATAAGGGGAATGTACAGTATTACAAAACGGTGAACTTGAATACTTGGTATTTCTCCACAAGTCCAGTACCTTGTTCCAATGAAAATTGCAATTATTAATGTAAAGTGCATTACGTTGAAAAAGTTGAAGTAAAAGGCTTCGTTCGCAATTTTACTCTGCAAGTATTTTAAACTTGTGGATATTAGGGGGCAAATTATGTATATGTCATGTTATACATGTATCATGCAAAAATGATAACCTGGGTGAAATATTAGTGACCGGTGACATCAGTTGTGAACAATGCTGTGTCATGGAAAGACTAGTCATGAAAGTAGTCTAATGGACAGCATTTTCAGACTGGGTTGATCTAAATGCCTTTCTGTATGTGTAATCAATAATGTGATTTAAAAGTAAAATGCCTGTAGAAGTGGGTAACAATTTTAATATTACTGTACCTTGAACCATTAAAGCAAAGAGTTGGCATAAAAAAAATCATAAAATTAAAGGAGTTGGTACAGGTGATTTGTCACATAAATGTTGTGGTGCCTTCTCGTTGGGACCATTTAATGTAAAAGGTTAATGTCTCCAAAAATCTCCAAATCTTGAAAAGTCTTCAAAAGCAAGTAGTATGTGTTGTTGAAGACTGAATGAAAATGGTATACATTAAATCAAAATGTTAGCTACATGGTGTCTATTACAAAGATGGTATCAATTTAAATTATTCTTTATGTGAAAGCTATTGCCAAAATAGAAATGAGTATGGCAAAGCAAAATACAGCAAAATAGTGTATAAACCTAACGAAGGTACCAATGAAAATCAAGTGTGAATAAAAATAGTGGAAAAAGGAGAAGGGGAAAAGTTTGAGAATGGTAAAATAAATGCTCCTAATGAGTAGGAATAAAAAACAAGAAGTAAAAGTCTTAATTGACATTTTAATTAAACCATAAAGATCATATAAACCAAACCTATAGCTGGAAGGTTGTTCATATCATAATGCACCACTGAGTTTTTGTGTGTTCAACATTTTATTATTGTTTAAAAGTGGTCAATTCCATTTCACATTTTATCGAAACATTTTGCAAAATGTATTTGTTGCAATATGTCTCCAAATGTTGAATTGGTCACCAAATATTTACTGTTAACCAGAGCTCTTGAAGAATTCCCTGTCAAACCCAAATCAACACCCCCAGTTCGTTCTTGTTGATCGTGATTTCATCCTAAACATTGAAGAGCTCTGGTTGGATTATGTTTGCGGTTTCCTTTCAAGAGAATCCTACTCACTGTTGGTGTGCCAGTCCATTGGTTAACTTGTTCCCCCTGAAGACACATTTAAACTCCTCCAATTCAAAGGTTGGAGTAGTTTATATTGAAAATTCAGGGGGGAACGAGTTAATGTAATAAGTTATGTTCCAATAGTGGTTGCACACGAGCAAAATTGGATGTTTTTTTTAAAAAGACATTCAATATGTGATGAGGACTCTCTGGAGTAGGAAGCTGACTTATTGAAGTGTTGCTGAGTAAAACAAACAGAAAGAAAAATAATAATGACAAAAATTTTAACATGATGCTAAGAAATTAAATTTTATCGAATTTGATTTGACATTGTTGTGGAATTTCATTCTGGAAAATCTTTTCAGCAACACTTTAATTGTAAGCTGTGTGTGTAATTACCTGTTCATAACTCTGTACTGACCATTACAGGAAGGGATGATGACGGCGGTAGTGGACGCCCAGAGATGGAACAGATGATGGACACTATCTTTGTGTCGGGACTTGGAGATGAGGCTGATGAGGACGCTCTTGTCAACCACTTTGGAAGCATTGGTGTTATCAAGGTGAGTAGCATTGCATAGCATCATCTTAGGGTCTGCGGTGTCCGAGTGGTTAAGGTGTCCCGACATTTGACAATTAGCCCTACACCTCTAGATTGCCAGTTTGAAACCCACGTGGGGCAGTTGCCAGATACTGACCGTAGGTCAGTCAGTGGTTTTTCTCCTGCTTTCCTCCACCTCAAAAATCTAGCGTGTTGTTGGGTGATGCTGTGGAGTTCGGATATGAAGGGTATGGGGTCACCTGCCCAACCACGTGAGTTTTCTCTGGGTAATCTGGTTTCCTCGCACAATAAGACCCCTTGCTCGTTAACATCAAAGCCAACAAGAGTGATTAATATAAGTTGAAAAACTTGTTTCATAATTGTTCTAAAATGATTATCTTTATGTCATATGACTCAGGCTGTTAATAGGACATAAAACAGATAAACCAAACTAAACCAAATGTTCACCCCTGAAGTCACATTTAAACTCTAAATTCAAACAAAGAATAGTCCATTGTGAAATTTCAGAGGCAAATAAGTTTAAAGAATGAAGTATGTAGTAAAAATGTAAATTTTGTATGAACATCACTAAGTTAATCTGCTTTTGACTTTTTTTTATCAGACTGACCGAAGGACAGGCAAGCCAAAGGTGTGGATCTACAAGGACAAGATATCTGGCAGACCTAAGGGCGAGGCCACCATTACCTATGATGATGCTGAATCTGCCAAGGCAGCTATCAATTGGTTCAATGGTAAGTGTAGAAAGCAGTGTCGGGGATTACAAATAACTGCTGCATAGACCCTTGGTCAGTTTTCTGTTTCTGTATGATTTTGATGGATTAAGGTAAATTTACTGTGAGGGTGAATTCAAATATACAATCAAATTTAAAAAAAATTATGTTTGTAAGAATACCTAGGAGACCCAAAACGCTGAATAAAACAATAAAAAAATTTCCTCGTTTTGTTCAGTGGTCAAACTTGAGAATTAAAAAAAACAGCATTTATATATTGTTAATTAAGAGAAATGAAGATCAATTTCAAATATTTTCTATTTTGGGGAATTGCAGAGAAAGACTTCGGTGGAAAGACCATCAAGGTTGAGATTGCAGAAAGGAAGATCAACCCCATGGGAATGAGAGGCCGTGGAGGTAGAGGAGGTGGTTTCCGTGGTGACCGTGGTGGTGGAGACCGCGGCCGAGGAGGATATGGTGGTGGTCGCGGAGGCGGCGGCGGTGGAGGTGGATCAGAGAGGTCCGGTGACTGGGTTTGTGAGGAAGACGGATGTAGCAACAAGAACTTTGCCTGGAGAAACTCTTGTAATCTCTGTAGCAGTCCCCGCCCAGACGGTGGCGATGATGGTGGTGATGGAGGTAGGTACTGGAGACAGTTTACACAAGCTAAAACTGAAAAAAGACCATTAACTTCTGAACCATTTATATCTCTAGTATTAAGCTTCAATTTTGAATGGATTACAGTGCAGTTGTTTGACAAAATGTCCATGTAAAAATATAGGTAAAGTCAAGTTTTCAATGAAATAACGTAAAGTTCTTCATACTTTACGAAGGAATATTTCTGAACTGTAAAGGCATGTAGTGGTATTCGTATAAAAGGAAGACAGTCATGTAGTCCACCAGATTCTCTTGATGTAGCAGGGATTTGCTTTATCTTAGTTGACTAAAGCTTCAAACTGACTAGATGTTGGTACCACAAAATCAGAAGTAACACAGTATTTGGGCAAATACTGCGGTACGTACCACAGAATACCACTTTGATTGAATGTTTCAGCTAGCTTAAGGTCTCTGGCTGTTTTTGTCCTAGAGCCAATCAGCAAGAGGCCTGTTATAAGTTTCTCATGTTATCTTCTAATATTGTTGGAGTGAAGCTATGTCTGTCCTAGTTTATCAGCAAACTTATAGGAAATTATAATCAAACAGTATTGGAATTCCAGTTGATCTATGTAATAAGTAGTTCTTTGATTAAGTTAAATGAAAGTCCCTTAAAAACGGTACAGGACTTATGTACCACGGTATGTACCATCACAATTTTATACCGCGGTATACAGGTAAAACCGCCCAGCTCTAAACCTGACTATCAATAGTTTTTTGTGTCGTTACTTAATGCATAGCCATTGTGATAATTTCTTTGTAGAATTTGGATAAAACCACAAAAAAAATCTTATTAAGATTAGGCTCTTAAATTATGATACTCAATTTGTTACAGGATACCGTGGTCGTGGACGCGGAGGGTTCGACCGGGGAGGTCGTGGGGGATTTGACAGAGGACGTGGTGGACCCAGAGGAGGAGGTCGTGGTGGATTTGGAGGAGACCGCGGGGGTCGTGGAGGATATGGAGATCGCGGAGGACGAGGAGGATTCGGCGATAGAGGTCGGGGAGGACCAAGAGGTGGACGAGGAGGATTTGGAGACAGAGGACGTGGAGGATTCGGTGACCGAGGAGATAGAGGAGGAAAAGACAGGTGTGTACTAGCTATACAGTATTATCTACATTATACTGGATTGTTGAACATCATAATGTACTTGTGTTATATAATGTTTACTTGCACCATAATTTAAGTTGGCTTTGTCCACTTTTATATCAAATCTTAATGGCAATTAAGAATATCACAAATTATGTTGTCAAATATTTTTACTTAGAAATGAACTTTTCTGGGTTATTCTAGTAAAACATTTATTGTTAATGTACTGCACTTATATGTATTGATGCAATGTTTTACCAAATAAGTGTATCGATATATCAACTTAAGAATTTAACAGGTTCAATTGTTTTTCTATTTTTGTATTTCATGGTTCTCTTAATTTATTGTTGGCTTGTGGTTTACTAGGATGGACCGTGGAGACAGAAGACCGAAGCCATACTAGAGAGGGGAAAGTGCTGAGAGGTGTGACCATGTTTTTCATTGTGACAGGGCTGTGAAACCCAAGCTATTGACATTGTACAATTAATTCAGCAACAGCAGTGTCGGTCTATTGTACTTGTGTAACTGTTGCGTGTCCGTCGTGAATTAAAAAACTGTTGTCCATAAGAAAAAATGGAACCACTAAGGACATTAACATGGACAAATGGAAAGTTCCATATGAGAACAAAATAGTTGTCCTTTTTAAACATTTTATTTCATTTTGTATTGTTTGTTTACCTAATCTTCATCTCGAGAGATCACTTACATCATGTGTCATAATTTAGGGAAATAAACTTCATTGTCAACTTATTGCAGTAATTTCAGTTATATTTGGGATTCAAAATTTTCCTTGATCCCTGACCCCATGTAAATGTACATCCTCATATGAGCAAGAGATGTGCTTTCCAGAGGCTTTTCCAACAAAACTTTAAATCAGGTATAATCTTGAAGAAATTGCAGAACTTAACAATCGAACAGATTAATACACTATCTCTCCATTAAAAACAATTTTTTATGAAATAGGCCTTACCTTCTTATGTTAAAATAGGATATAAAGCATTTTTCCTTCGCAATATTTTTCCAAATAAAAAGATTAGCCCAAAAAATTTAGAGAATACCGAAGTGACAGCAAAATTGAAATTAGAACTAAAAATGTTTAAAACAGGAAATGAACAAAGGAAAGATTTACATGGAAACCCTTGAAAAGTACAAGATGAAACTTGATGTTCTGGAAGGGTAAACACCTTCATCGACAACATTTGCAATGTAAATCAAGTTCTCATCGAAGTAGCCATCGCATTTTAAAACCAGGCATACTGATGAGCATTTTAAATCAAAATGTCTCGCTTCATAATCGCAGAAGGATACAGTCTATTTCATAGAATCTAGATGATTACCATAAACTTTCAACTGTTGGATGATAACTAGATACCCCATGCATATGCTGACAGTTTATAAATCAGTGACCTTGACTTTCCTATTCTACTCCTCATTGGAACTTAAGCTTCCAGGTACAATGTTTTGATTTGTCCCCCAATTAAACTGGAGGGGACTAGTTTTGCATTGTGTCGGTCTGCTATCTTGTCAAAGACTATTTCCTACACTACAAGTCGCAGTAACTTCATACTTGGTATGTGGGTTCACCTTGGTGAGGTAGTGTGTTCTGCATCAAAAGTAGGTCACTGACCTTCATTTTGACCTACAGCAAAGGAAAAAGTTTGTCCAGGCTTTATTTCCTACACAACTACAGCAATCGAGCTGTTGTGGCAGTGTGCTGATGTAGTTGTCAATAAAAACCTTGCACATTGACTGTGTTGAGGGTGAAGAAGTTCGGGCTCATACTTGGACTACAAGTTCTTCTTGGTGAGGCAAGGTGTCATGTATCAAAGGTAGGTCACTCTGACATGCATTTTGACTTTTTACCTTCACTTAAAATGAAGTAGTGATCAACTACTTATCACTGGAACCTCGTACTCAAGATGCTAGTTCACCTTGGTTAGGCGGTGTGTCATCATCCACACGTTTCAAAAGTAGGTCACTCTGACATATGATCTACATCAAAGAAAAAGTTTGTCCTGACCTGCATCAATGAAAAAATTTGTCCTGACCTACTTACCTACATAAAAGAAAAAGATTAACCTGGCCTACATATTAACCTCGTCTATGCTCCACCTCGTACACTACTTGTCACTGGAACTACATACTTGAGGTGATGGTTATTCTGACCTTCATTAGAAAACAGTTTGCCTGCGCTCAATCTTCACTTAAAGTCACTAGAACTTCATACTTGGCGAGGCAGGTACATTCGGTGGAGGACTAATTTGCAGAATATTTTTTCTTCAAAAACTGTCAGATTTATATGATACCATGGAGTTTCCATCAGCCTGTGATGAAGAACAATCTTGTATGAAGAAATGACTGACTCCCCAGGCTTCGGGAATATAAATCCACCCTCAAGATCTTTTATGTTACGATATACTTTCTTGGAATAGCTGCAGTATATTTCCAATATAATTGACTTTAAAACATGGACAGATTAAAAGCAAGCTTTCTTTTTTTTACCGGAAGAAAAGTCGTATAAAATTACAAACACACAGGGATTTTTTATAAACATTTATTTTAAAATAAATCAACAATGAATAAAATGCATCTTTCATACACGACATTTATTCCTCAGACTTGTATTAATGCATGATTATCTTCAAAAGTTAAAGGCCCAATATACATAACTTCGGGAAATTTTTCGACAATCTGAAAAATTCTGGAAAAAAATCCAGTTGATAACTGTGCCAAAATAAGCCTAAAACGAAGTAAACCTGAGCGGTACCTAACAAGAAACTCCTGACAGAGAAATCCAAAGAATTGAAAATAATTCAGGTGGGGCCCACTTCAATAACAAGCCCAAGTTAAAAGACAGTCAAAATGGTCGCGTGTTTACAAATACAGAGTTTCAACTGCTGTCGTACCGGTTACCGCGTAAGAAGTCATCTTGAATATTGCTAATATCAGTTAATCTTAACTATATCTATAAATATAATAAGTTATTAGGCTTGATTTTCGCATCAAGTTATGCCGAAAGTTACGTATATTGGGCCTTTAAAGTATCATCCAACCTTATATTTCTTACAACTGACACTAGTCCAATTAAACAAGTGACCACATTAGTAAAATTTGTGGAACAAACTCAAAGATTCATTTGTGTTATCTCACTTTGAAAATCCACTTGTACATACATGTGCGTGTACCTTTCAAAACAGATTAATCTTGACGTTTTGGAAAGCAATATGGCGGCGTAACTTTTAACTGATAATTAAGGTTTCATCAATCCAGTCTGTTTGTTATATCAGGTGTTTTTCTCAATATGACTGAAATTCATATATTTATTCTCACTCTGTTACATAAGGATCTTACCACATGCCATTAGCATTAGCCATCCAAATTACCAGGAACAGTGAATGCTGATTGGCAAAAGTTTGCATGATCCTATTTTGTCACAACACGCTATTAAATGTGCATGTTGTGATGAAGAGACTTGCTGTAGAAGACCGTGTTACCTCACCTGTCACCAATTTGAGTTTGAAATACAAAGGGTGCAAAGGTCACTAGAATATGACCTCTTTTGAAATGTTGTCAAATAATGTAACACAGTGAGAATAAAGATCTGAATTTTAATATGATGTGTTTTTCTGGAATTCCCATGTGTTTTGACAATCTACCACAACAACTTCCACCAACCAATGTGTCGTGAGTGTTATCAACATCATTAGTATGTCTTTCAGATTTTATAAATAAGTATATATAACCAGATCAACGTTTAGCTAGTAGTCTTAGTTGTTTCTTCTTCATCCTCTTGATTTTTGCTGTGTTCTTGATCTGAAATAAAGCAAAAACTTGTCTTGAATATGTCCACATATTGAAATAAATACTGAATAGTTTTTTTTTAGCATCAACATTCCAAATTAAAACAAAACGTTTAGACAATGTATTACTTGGTATAAATGCATTCCAAACTAGAGACTTGATTTTGTGAATAAAAACATAGGTCTCCCCTTTAGCAGTTTTACTTAAAAACCCTAACTAGATTTTCATGGCACAAATTTTAGTTTCATCAGAATATCTTGGCCCTTATTTGATTTAATTATTAGAAGCAATTCCTCTAGCTTAATAATCGATAATTTAGACCATTTCGGAAGTCCTTAAAACTGACCCCTCAGTCAGAATTATGCTTAGATTAAGTTTTCATCTGCATATAAAAAGTTTAAACAAAACTAAAACACTGACATATCAGGGAGGACCTTGTCCGAAGGGTTCTGATTCTATGATCCGCTGATATATAGGGACGACTAGCGGCTTGTCTGCAAGCTATATATAGCCATCCCAATATTTCAGCGGATCATAGAGTCGGAACCCTTCAGACTAGGGAGGACCCTACTATGTAATCTAACCCTATAGTTAAGGAGAGATGCTAAATTTTACACCTTGTTTCATACTGACCAACTTTGCTTCATAATTTGACAGTTGTAACAGAGATGTAAAATTTGACCTTGATCTTAGATCCCATGACCTTAAGGTTTATTAATTGATACCTTGTTTGATTTTGACCTTTGACCCAGTGACAATGATGTTTGGTTAGTTGATACCCTGCTTGATTCTAACCAACTTTATTTGCTTCATTATGTCAATAACAAAAATTGTAAGCAGTTAAGAGGCATAAAATTTGAGCTTGACTTTGAGGAAAAGATGTAATATACGAGTTCAACCTTTGATCTGATGACCTTTGAGTGGTCAATTTTGTAATATACTTATAATTGAAGTAAGATACAGTGATGGACCATTGACATCACCTTGACGATAGAATGTTTATAAATCACATATTTTTGACCTCTGACCTTTTGGTGAAGACTTATTGAAAATGCATATCGTCCATGCATGATACATGTATGCTGCAAGCTCCATATTTATATTGAAATAATAAACCTTAAGTTTTAGATCAGAGTGCCTAAATGGCAGTGCATTGCACTTCAGCTTTAGGTGATACAAGATCAGAATCTGTACTAATATAAGATGTCTCCTTTCATTTGAGGGAAGGAGGGGCATGATAAAAATAGTGTCAAGGTCAAAATTGACTTGGCTTGAGGACAGAACTCAGTGACCAGTCACAAAGTGCAATTAGAGTAGAAGCTATGTAGATGGGAATACCTTCCAGATGTTCCCTGTTTTAACATTAGAGGATGTCTTCCTGATACAATTCAAACTTCCTGTGGTTTGGGTTAAAAGCTCTCTGCTTTGAATTCTCGTTTCTGTTAAATTGGTATATATTACATTAATTTTTTTCTTATTTTTCATGTGTGTCAATAAAGCTTTTCATATAAAACTTATCACTGACTTGTTCAAAATGATAATATTTTAGTGTAATTAATGAGCTAATTAAAATCTGTTACTCACTGTCTGAACAACTTCTGACTTTCTCTCATTCTCCAATTTCCTTTGTTTATGCTCCTCTTTTCTCTTTCTATGTAACTGAAACAGACGTAAATCAATTGTAAATACAGGTAGTAACTCCATATTTAAAGATAACATGAAAATAAATCTAAAATATATAAATTTACTAAAAGGGTACTAGTTGTAATTCAAAGCACCTGTATGTTCTCTTTGTCTTATTACATTTTAACTAGTGGACTGGTGTTCATACTCGAGTTGACAACAACAATTTACACAGTACTGACTGGTTCTTTTCTAGGAAATAAGAAACTCTGCAGGTAATCAAAATATGACTTGCAAGAATACTATTAAAATACTAGATCATATGAAACATAAGCATAATTGAAGGATGCATCAGCACCAACCAGTCTATTGAAAAAATCACAGTTTCCGCTCTGATTATATTTTCTTCAGAAATAAAAATTAACAATGTTTTCAACATTTACTTCTAATTTTGCGGCCCGTTCATCTTTCAGTTGTTTCTCAAAGTTTTTGATAGATTGTTCTTCTGCCTTTTTCTTCATTTTTTCTGCCCATGATGACTTCAGGGACTTGACTTTCTTTATTTCTGAATACCTGAAAAAGTAAAAGTAAGATAACTGACCAATTTTCATGATAGACTTTCAGATTGTATGTTTGTTGTTGAAATCTATTGTTCAATTAAAGATGAAAAAAAACGTCACAAGTTAGTTTATTAAAACCAGACATACTGCGTAAAAGCTATAAACACATAATTTATTGTAAATGAAATAACTTATACCTATTTGTTTGATAACATATCTATACAAAGCCCCAGTTAAATCTTTTCTCGATTGGCAGCCACATTTCAATGATTAATAATCGATCATCAATCTGTATTACCGAATGATGTTTCATCATAAAATTTTAACTGATTCCCATTTCCCAACCACAACAGAGGAAATGGAGATTAAGTGTAGATTTTCAAAGCCGGGGTAAAAGAAATTGATGCAATGTCAGGTGGCAAAAAGTCCCAGTCAATGATTGATTGTTCCAGCTAAGGAGGAGCATTTATGTGCCTGTTTTTTTCATGATAACTGAAGCTTACTTGTCCTTTATTATTTAGAGAACTGACTGATTCAGCTAGATTTGCACCTAAACAATAGTTTGGCACAATTAATACGTCTTTTGATTGTTATAGATCAATTTCCGATATAATGTCCCCTTAATATTTGTATGTATGTCCCCTGAGGACCGTATTTTTACAAAAAAAAAAAAAAATATATCAATACCCCCAAGTTTATTTCTTTCACTTTTTAATAGCGTCCAGCATCCAACCTTACCCATAATCATCATTTTTAATGGAGGATGAACAATAAAAGAAGAGAAGAAAAACTCTAGGTCCTAGTGACTAGTCCAAATTTCATGTGGTGAAGAATTTAGACATGGAGGGAATCTCATATACCGATTGATTTACCTAGCCGTCCTGTTCGATTTCCATGGCCTTCCCGACTTAGCTCTGCCTTTTGGTATGCTATTTAGTTGGTCTTTTATTTCTTTCTTTCGTTTGGAAACAGCTTCTATTTCTTTCTTTTCCATTGCCGACGACTGCTTTGAAACCGGAAGCACGTGTTGGCCTAAACAGTCGTTTCTAAAATAGAAACCATTTTCCGGACAAGTGTTTCCGTGATACTCAGTGCCTAATATAAAGTATAACTTTTCCAGTTTTCATTCAAGTAACATGTATTTCCACTGCAATTGATGAATCTGAAATCCGTGGTTTATGTCGATAAAAACTGGGATGCATTTTTTTTTAGATAAAAATTGCACCACAGTATGATTTTGTTGTCCCGACAATAGACATAAAGCCTCCCTCCTCCCCCCCCCCCAAAAATCTAATCACGGACTTTGATAGCATACCTAATTTTCCGTGATCTAACGTATTCATGAGTTGATATTAATTAAAATACAGTGACGTGCCAAAAGCCTTTTTTTATTTTGCTATATATTCTTTATATTTCCAACTTTTTTTTCAATGAATTTTCCTGACTTCGTTTAATGACATTTTGTGTACTTATAGAAAATTGTTTCCTGTTTCATCTCATAATATTTTCACTGTTTTCCGTTATGTATAACAAGAGAAATTATAATTTATTTACAACATCCAATTTTCGGGATGCCATTTTGACGTCATTTTGGTAACGTTATATAGAGAAATGGCGTCACACGGAAATTAGCAGTGTAGATAATTCTGTATAGCTTCATAAATACACAACGGAAAATAAAATAAATAGTATGAGAAGAAACCTTGTATATTTCTGTACTAAATGACAAAAAATAGTCAAAATCCATCCATAAACGAAGTCAGGAAAATTCATTGAAAAAAAAATGGAAATACAAAGAACACGAAGTATGTTTTGTGTCACACACTGGGTTTGACTTCACTAATTATGAAACCCTGACAAATTGGGAAATATGCATTCAGATCTACTGCCAAAGTGCTGTTTCAAATTAAAATAAATGTGATGTGAAAAATAGGGGACACCCGGGTTCGAACCAGGGACCTCTCGATCTGCAGTCGAATGCTCTACCACTGAGCTATATCCCCACCACAACATACATAACATGTACCGCACAGTCGCCCACTGCGTAAACATGGTAGACTTATCGATTCCTTATCAACATTTCAAGCAGAATATTTTATCTTACACGAATGTGTACAGAAGTAAACTTCGGTATAACAAAGAACAACATCAACCACACCTTTATTACACGCATGCATTCAAAACAAAATTTAGCAAATACATTTCCCTGAAGATGAATATAAGACTTATAAGATATTTTCAGAAAGTCATTTAGCGCCCGTATAATTTGTTGTGTATTCATTCATCCATTCATTTATGTTTTTTGCTTCAAAATAACGACCGACCATCTAATCAAATTTATCATTCTATATGATGCACTGAAAGGAAAGTGTTTTAAATAGAATACGTCTGAAATAGAATAGAGTAAAGAGGGATTCATGGTTGCGCCCATTGTACATTTAGTAAAGTAAGATAAGATAAGGTTTATTCTGGTTCAGGACTATTTAAAGTCCTCTATACCAGACTCACAATAGATGCATACATAATATGCATTGAATACATTATCCGGTACATATTTGATCTACATTGTTCTCTATACCTTGATTTTTGCTTTATTATTGAAAAAAAGTTCTTGATTTTCCCATTGATAATCTAACTTATTTCTAAACGAGTTTACATTAATTGTTGACACTATATAATATATCTTCTGGCAGCTCATTCCAAATCGTTACTGTTCTGATCTTTAGCATGATAATTGATCGTTTAGGGAAAATTCTTTTTTGAGTGTACCCTACAGCTGTGGCGATCGGATGCATCTTTCCAAAGTAATAAGGCATTAAAACATTTATTATCATAAATATGACTTGTAATTTTGTACAGTTCGATCCTATCACCCCTGGTTCTCCTAAAGGTTAGCGCGTTGGTAGCTTTAGTATCTCCAGAGTCTCACTGTACGCCAGGTTCACTCCTTAGACACTTTGTCGCTCTTCATTGAACACCCTCTATCTATATAAGTAACAGTGCCGTTATTTCAATCCGTCGATGAAAGCAGAAGTTTGGGGTATTTATATGAATATACATATGAATATACAAATCGTGCAGAACGACGAAGACAAAGGTGTATGGATTATCGTCTGATAACCTAAGTGGACGGATAATCTACCGAGAACAAAGGTATGAGGATTATCTATTGAGAATAAAAATGTCTGGATATCTACCCAATCTGATTAAAATCATATCTTGATATCCGCGCTGTTCCGTATATTCCTCTCTGCTGCGTTAAGATATGAGAAAATCCAATAGGGGGTCACGTCCCGATGAACTTTTGCATAAGCCAATCAAATACTACAGTCAGAATCTTGACAGAGAAGTTTTGAGGCGACAAAGCTTGCATAATCGCATTTGTCGGTTTAGTCATTTCGTCACCAAAAAGTTCATGTGGAATAATTAATGTAACGAAATGATTTGCTACAATATGACAAGTCATTGTAAAATTATTTTATTGTTAAGTAAAAAGGCAACAAAAAGAGGGACGTGACCCCTATTGGATGTTGTCAGATCCTTGTAAAACGGAGTGAAACAAGGATCTGTATGTATTACCTATGAAAAGGTGATGAAAATCGAGTTATGTACCAAGAACAGATGCATCTGGATTACCGATTAGGAACGAAGTTGTCTAGCTGGATTATCTACCGATAAAGTGTTTGGATTATGTACTGGGAACAAAAGTGTCTCGATAATCTACTGAGAACTGTATCCAGTGAGATAGATGGTGGCTGGAAGTCTACTAGGAACAAGCGTACGCGTACGTGGCTTGATTATTTAATGAGAACAGATGTCTCTGGGTTACCAAATGATAACTAATGAATACTGGATCGTTTTCTGGCCCCAGCTTGGTGGTACTAGCGTTAGTGTGCTCCACAATTACTACACAACAACGCCCGGGGGTATCTGACTCAGCACACACTGATCTTAATCTGATGGGCGGGCTTCCACAAATTGTTGGTTTTGACATCTATTTTTCTCATTAACTTCTACCAACTCCCTTCCAATGGCCGGTGTCATATCATATTTGTATCCCCCATCAAAAAAGTATCCGGATACTTTTTCTGGCCATCAAAAAAATATCCCCCCTATAGTATTTGTATCCCCCTAAACATTAATGTTGATTTACAGTTTTATGGTGATTATTTCAAAAATATATTGCAAGAAATAGATACAGGTGTCAAGGTAATTGTACAGGTGAGTTAATTACACCTGGTTCAACATGACAGTGTTACATAACAGGAGATAATTATAAGTGAGGGTCACACCTAGGTGCTGGTAGTTGGGATCAATTGATGTACCGGTATTTACCTGTGTAATAGCCATGCATGTGCTTTAGAGTCTGCACACATATTACAAAATGAATTATATGAAATGCATATATCTAAGGCATCTATTTTAGTGTAACATTTTTATTTATACACTTGATCATTTGGTGGGTATATATACCATGCCAGTCATGGCCATATAGATATATAAACTATTTAATTGAGAAGGAAACTTTAAGTTTAGTACTTGTGTCTTTTAGATAATTCCTCTTTTATTCCCCTAATCCACCCTAAAGTTAATAACCACACACATAAGACTTTGTCTGAAAATTTAATAATACTATTTAACTTCTATGCGGAGGGAAATTAAGGTGTATAATTATGCTCATTCCTTTTTAATTTGTGTTCCTCCTTTGTTTTTCTCCAAATCATATGTTAAATTATGAATGACATAAATATTTCAATCAATATCCTGGACATAATATTAATGATTTTATTAGAATTGTCAACTGAAAGCAAATATATAACTGGTATTTATAACTGCATGTACCAAAATACACGAATTTCAACATGAAATTGCAAAAATATTGCATTTTGAGGATTTGAATTAGTATCAAAACAAAGATAATGTTAAAAAATAATAAAGATGGACAAAACACATCTTAAGAAATTAATTATCATATAAAAAAAATTGCAACATAAACTTCAAAATTAGCTTTGCCGAGTTTTAATAGTGTTTGGTGTATATATGTCAACAGTGTAGCAGAACTTCTGGATGTCATTGATTACTATTATCCAACAACATAATTTGTTCTTTGTCCATATTATATACATACAAAAATGTACCATTACTGTGATTAAACATGTTACATTGCATTTGTCTTTAAATCAACCTTCAACCTATTCCTTTGTTATGAACATCCCATTATGTATGAATTTAAGTTTTATGAATGCAAAGATTATTTGTAAGTGTAGAAACCATGCATTTTATATTGTTGTATACAACTTTAAAAGACCTTATATTGTATATCAATGAATGAATTTATCAGCAAATCCATATTGAAATTATTTGATTGCCATCAAAAAAGTATCCGGGGGGAGGTTTATGAGATATAGGGGGGATACATATATGATAGCCATCAAAAAAGTATCCGGAGGGAGGTTTATCATATATATAGGGGGATACATATATGATAGCCATCAAAAAAGTATCCGGAGGGAGGTTTATGAGATATAGGGGGGGTACATACAATATGTATATGATAGTCATCAAAAAAGTATCTGGGGGGAGGTTGATGAGATATAGGGGGGATACATATATGATAACCATCAAAAACGTATCCGGGGGGAGGTTTATCATATATATAGGGGGGATACATATATGATAACCATCAAAAAAGTATCCGGGGGGAGGTTTATGAGATATAGGGGGGATACATATATGATAGCCATCAAAAAAGTATCCGGGGGGGAGGTTTATGAGATATAGCAGGGGATACATATTTGATAACCATCAAAAAAGTATCTGGGGGAGGTTTATCATATGTATAGGGGGGATACATATATGATAGCCATCAAAAAAGTATCTGGGGGAGGTTTATCATATATATAGGGGGGATACATATATGATAGCCATCAAAAAAGTAACCGGGGGAAGGTTTATGAGATATAGGGGGGATACATATATGATAGCCATCAAAAAAGTATTAAGGGGGAGGTTTATGAGATATATGGGGGGATACATATATGATAGCCATCAAAAAAGTATCGGGGGGGGGGGGGGGGGGGCAGGTTTATGAGATATAGGGGGGATACATATATGATAGCCATCAAAAAGTATCGGGGGGGGGGCAGGTTTATGAGATATAGGGGGGGATACATATATGATAGCCATCAAAAAAGTATCGGGGGGGGGGCAGGTTTATGAGATATAGGGGGGGATACATATATGATTATTAGCCATCAAAGAAGTATCCGGGGGGAGGTTTATGAGATATAGCGGGGGATACATATATGATTATTAGCCATCAAAGAAGTATCCGGGGGGAGGTTTATGAGATATAGCGGGGGATACATATTTGATAACCATCAAAAAAGAATAAGGGGGAGGTTTATGAGATATAGGGGGATACATATTTGATAGCCATCAAAAAAGTATCTGGGGGAGGTTTATCATATATATAGGGGGGATACATATATGATAGCCATCAAAAAAGTAACCGGGGGAAGGTTTATGAGATATAGGGGGGATACATATATGATAGCCATCAAAAAAGTATCTGGGGGGAGGTTTATCATATATATAGGGGGGTATATATATGATAACCATCAAAAAAGTATCTGGGGGAAGTTTATGAGATTAAGGGGGGATACATATATGACAGCTATTAAAAAAGTATCCGGGGGGAGGTTTATCAGATATATAGGGGGGATACATATATGATAGCCATCAAAAAAGTATCGGGGGGGGGGGGGGGGGGGGCAGGTTTATGAGATATCGGGGGGATACATATATGATAGCCATCAAAAAAGTATCCGGAGGGAGGTATATGAGACATAGGGGGAATACATATATGATATCCATCAAAAAAGTATCCGGGGGGAGGTTTATGAGATATAGCGGGGGATACATATATGATTATTAGCCATCAAAGAAGTATCCGGGGGGAGGTTAATGAGATTTAGGGGGGATACATATTTGATAACCATCAAAAAAGAATAAGGGGGAGGTTTATGAGATATAGGGGGATACATATTTGATAGCCATCAAAGAAGTATCTGGGGGAGGTTTATCATATATATAGGGGGGATGCATACAAAAAGTAACCGGGGAAGGTTTATGAGATAAGGAGTCCTGTATCACTCTAGAATTCATCACTATACTATATGTCAGTCCTGTATCACACCAGACCTCTTCACTATACTATACCTGTCAGTCCTGTATCACACCAGACCTCATCACTATACTATACCTGTCTGTCCTGTATCACACCAGACCTCATCACTATACTATATGTCAGTCCTGTATCACACCAGACCTCATCACTATACTATATGTCAGTCCTGTATCACACCAGAACATCATCACTATACTGTACCTGTCTGTCCTGTATCACACCAGACCTCATCACTATACTATATGTCAGTCCTGTATCACACCAGACAATCATCACTATACTATACCTGTCTGTCCTGTATCACACCACAGACCTCATCACTATACTATATGTCAGTCCTGTATCACACCAGACCTCATCACTATACTATATGTCAGTCCTGTATCACACCAGACCTCATCACTATACTATATGTCAGTCCTGTATCACACCAGACATCATCACTATACTATACCTGTCTGTCCTGTATCACACCAGACCTCATCACTATACTATATGTCAGTCCTGTATCACACCAGACCTCATCACTATACTATATGTCAGTCCTGTATCACACCAGACATCATCACTATACTATACCTGTCTGTCCTGTATCACACCAGACCTCATCACTATACTATATGTCAGTCCTGTATCACACCAGACATCATCACTATACTATACCTGTCTGTCCTGTATCACACCAGACATCATCACTATACTATATGTCAGTCCTGTATCACACATAAACACCTCCCCCACGATACTTTTTTGATGGCCATCATATATGTATCCCCCCCCTATATCTCATAAACCTCCCCCCGGTTACTTTTTTGATTGCTATCATATATGTATCCCCCCCTATATCTCATCAACCTCCCCTCGGATACTTTTTTGATGGTTATCAAATATGTATCCCCCTCTTTATCTCATAAACCTACCCCCGGATACTTTTTTGATGGCTATCATATATGTATCCCCCCCCCCTATATCTCATCAACCTCCCCCTGGATACTTTTTTGATGGCTATCATATATGTATCCTCCCCTATATCTCATAAACCTCCCCCTAGAAACTTTTTTGATGGCAATCATATATGTATCGCCCCTATATCTCATAAACCTCCCCCTGGATACTTTTTTGTTGGTTATTAAATATGTATCCCCCCCTATAACTCATAAACCTCCCCCCGGATTCTTTTTTGATGGCTATCATATATGTATCCCCCCCTATATCTCATAAACCTCCCCCCGGATTCTTTTTTGATGGCTATCATATATGTATCCCCCCCCCTATATCTCATCAACCTCCCCCTGGATACTTTTTTGATGGCTATCATATATGTATCCCCCCCTATATCTCATAAACCTCCCCCTAGAAACTTTTTTGATGGCAATCATATATGTATCGCCCCTATATCTCATAAACCTCCCCCGGATACTTTTTTGATGGCTATCATATATGTATCCCCCCTAAATCTCATAAACCTCCCCCTAGAAACTTTTTTGATGGCTATCAAATATGTATCCCCTATAATCATAAACCTCCCCCCGGATACTTTTTGATGGCATTCATATATGTATCGCCCCTATATCTCATAAACCTCCCCCGGATACTTTTTTGATGGCTATCATATATGTATCCCCCCTATATCTCATAAACCTCCCCACGGGTACTTTTTTGATGGCTATCATATATGTATCCCCCCCCCTATATCTCATCAACCTCCCTCCGGATACTTTTTTGATGGCTATCATATATGTATCCCCCCTAAATCTCATAAACCTCCCCCTAGAAACTTTTTTGATGGCAATCATATATGTATCCCCCTATAAATCATAAACCTCCCCCCGGATACTTTTTTGATGGCATTCATATATGTATCGCCCCTATATCTCATAAACCTCCCCCCGGATACTTTTTTGATGGCTATCATATATGTATCCCCCCCTATATCTCATAAACCTCCCCCCGGATACTTTTTTGATGGCTATCATATATGTATCCCCCCTATACCTCATAAACCTCTCCCCCTGGTTACGTTTTTGATGGCTATCATATATGTATCCCCCCTATATATATGATAAACCTCCCCTGGTTACGTTTTGATGGCTATCATATATGTATCCCCCCTATACCTCATAAACCTCCCCCTGGTTACGTTTTTGATGGCTATCATATATGTATTCCCCTATATCTCATCAACCTCCCCCAGATACTTTTTTGATGGCTGTCATATATATATTCCCCTATATATATGATAAACCCTCCCCCTGGTTACGTTTTGATGGCTATCATATATGTATCCCCCATATACCTCATAAACCTCCCCCTGGTTACGTTTTGATGGCTATCATATATGTATCACCCCTATATCTCATCAACCTCCCCTCGGATACTTTTTTGATGGCTATCATATATGTATCCCCCCCCCTATATCTCATAAACCTCCCACGGATACTTTTTTTGATGGCTATCATATATGTACCCCCCCCCCTATATCTCATAAACCTCCCCCTTAATACTTTTTGATGGTGGCTATCATATGTATCCCCCCTATATCTCATAAACCTCCCCCCGGATTTTTTTTTGATGGCTATCATATATGTATCCCCCTATATCTCATAAACCTCCCCCCGGGTACTTTTTTGATGGCTATCATATATGTATCCCCCCCCCCTATATCTCATCAACCTCCCCCTGGATACTTTTTTGATGGTGGCTATCATATGTATCCCCCCTATATCTCATAAACCTCCCCCGGATTTTTTTTTGATGGCTATCATATATGTATCCCCCCTATATCTCATAACCTCCCCCCGGGTACTTTTTTGATGGCTATCATATATGTATCCCCCCCTATATCTCATAAACCTCCCCCGATTTTTTTTGATGGCTATCATATATGTATCCCCCTATATCTCATAACCTCCCCCCGGGTACTTTTTTGATGGCTATCATATATGTATCCCCCCCCCTATATCTCATCAACCTCCCCCTGGATACTTTTTTTGATGGCTATCATATATGTATCCCCCCCTATATCTCATAAACCTCCCCCTAGAAACTTTTTTGATGGCAATCATATATGTATCGCCCCTATATCTCATAAACCTCCCCCTGGATACTTTTTTGATGGTTATCAAATATGTATCCCCCCTATAACTCATAAACCTCCCCTTGGATACTTTTTTGATGGTTATCAAATATGTATCCCCCCTATATCTCATAAACCTCCCCCCGGATACTTTTTTGATGGCTATCATATATGTATCCCCCCTAAATCTCATAAACCTCCCCCTAGAAACTTTTTTGATGGCTATCAAATATGTATCCCCCCTATAACTCATAAACCTCCCCCGGATACTTTTTTGATGGCAATCATATATGTATCCCCCCTCTTTATCTCATAAACCTCCCCCCGGATACTTTTTGTGATGGTTATCATATATGTACCCCCCTATATCTCATAAACCTCCCCCTTAATACTTTTTTGATGGCTATCATATATGTACCCCCCCTATATCTCATAAACCTCCCCTTAATACTTTTTTGATGGTTATCATATATGTACCCCCCCTATATCTCATAAACCCTGGATACTTTTTTGATGGTTATCATATATGTATCCCTCGCTATATCTCATAAACCTCCCCCGAGATACTTTTTTTATGCTTATCAAATATATATCCCCCCACTATATCTCATAAACCTTGATCCCCCAGATACTTTTTTGATGGCTATCATATATGTATCCCCCCTAAATCTCATAAACCTCCCCCTAGAAACTTTTTTGATGGCAATCATATATGTATCCCCTATAAATCATAAACCTCCCCCCGGATACTTTTTTGATGGCATTCATATATGTATCGCCCCTATATCTCATAAACCTCCCCCCGGATACTTTTTTGATGGCTATCATATATGTATCCCCCCCTATATCTCATAAACCTCCCCCCGGATACTTTTTTGATGGCTATCATATATGTATCCCCCCTATACCTTATAAACCTCCCCCTGGTTACGTTTTTGATGGCTATCATATATGTATCCCCCCTATATATATGATAAACCTCCCCCTGGTTACGTTTTTGATGGCTATCATATATGTATCCCCCCTATACCTCATAAACCTCCCCCTGGTTACGTTTTTGATGGCTATCATATATGTATCCCCCCTATATCTCATCAACCTCCCCCAGATACTTTTTTGATGGCTGTCATATATATATTCCCCCTATATATATGATAAACCTCCCCCTGGTTACGTTTTTGATGGCTATCAAATATGTATCCCCCATATACCTCATAAACCTCCCCCTGGTTACGTTTTTGATGGCTATCATATATGTATCCCCCCTATATCTCATCAACCTCCCCTCGGATACTTTTTTGATGGCTATCATATATGTATCCCCCCCCTATATCTCATAAACCTCCCCACGGATACTTTTTTTGATGGCTATCATATATGTAGCCCCCCTATATCTCATAAACCTCCCCCTTAATACTTTTTTGATGGTGGCTATCATATGTATCCCCCCTATATCTCATAAACCTCCCCCCGGATTTTTTTTTGATGGCTATCATATATGTATCCCCCCTATATCTCATAAACCTCCCCCCGGGTACTTTTTTGATGGCTATCATATATGTATCCCCCCCCCTATATCTCATCAACCTCCCCCTGGATACTTTTTTTGATGGCTATCATATATGTATCCCCCCCTATATCTCATAAACCTCCCCCTAGAAACTTTTTTGATGGCAATCATATATGTATCGCCCCTATATCTCATAAACCTCCCCCCTGGATACTTTTTTGATGGTTATCAAATATGTATCCCCCCTATAACTCATAAACCTCCCCTTGGATACTTTTTTGATGGTTATCAAATATGTATCCCCCCTATATCTCATAAACCTCCCCCCGGATACTTTTTTGATGGCTATCATATATGTATCCCCCCTAAATCTCATAAACCTCCCCCTAGAAACTTTTTTGATGGCTATCAAATATGTATCCCCCCTATAACTCATAAACCTCCCCCCGGATACTTTTTTGATGGCAATCATATATGTATCCCCCCTCTTTATCTCATAAACCTCCCCCCGGATACTTTTTGTGATGGTTATCATATATGTACCCCCCCTATATCTCATAAACCTCCCCCTTAATACTTTTTTGATGGCTATCATATATGTACCCCCCCTATATCTCATAAACCTCCCCCTTAATACTTTTTTGATGGTTATCATATATGTACCCCCCCTATATCTCATAAACCCTGGATACTTTTTTGATGGTTATCATATATGTATCCCTCGCTATATCTCATAAACCTCCCCCGAGATACTTTTTTTATGCTTATCAAATATATATCCCCCCCACTATATCTCATAAACCTTGATCCCCCAGATACTTTTTTGATGGCTATCATATATGTATCCCCCCTAAATCTCATAAACCTCCCCCTAGAAACTTTTTTGATGGCAATCATATATGTATCCCCTATAAATCATAAACCTCCCCCCGGATACTTTTTTGATGGCATTCATATATGTATCGCCCCTATATCTCATAAACCTCCCCCCGGATACTTTTTTGATGGCTATCATATATGTATCCCCCCCTATATCTCATAAACCTCCCCCCGATACTTTTTTGATGGCTATCATATATGTATCCCCCCTATACCTCATAAACCTCCCCCTGGTTACGTTTTTGATGGCTATCATATATGTATCCCCCCTATATATATGATAAACCTCCCCCTGGTTACGTTTTTGATGGCTATCATATATGTATCCCCCCTATACCTCATAAACCTCCCCCTGGTTACGTTTTTGATGGCTATCATATATGTATCCCCCCTATATCTCATCAACCTCCCCCAGATACTTTTTTGATGGCTATCATATATGTATCCCCCCTAAATCTCATAAACCTCCCCTAGAAACTTTTTTGATGGCTATCAAATATGTATCCCCCCTATAACTCATAAACCTCCCCCCGGATACTTTTTTGATGGCTATCATATATGTATCCCCCCTATACCTCATAAACCTCCCCCTGGTTACGTTTTTGATGGCTATCATATATGTATCCCCCCTATATATATGATAAACCTCCCCCTGGTTACGTTTTTGATGGCTATCATATATGTATCCCCCCTATACCTCATAAACCTCCCCCTGGTTACGTTTTTGATGGCTATCATATATGTATCCCCCCTATATCTCATCAACCTCCCCCAGATACTTTTTTGATGGCTGTCATATATATATTCCCCCTATATATATGATAAACCTCCCCCTGGTTACGTTTTTGATGGCTATCATATATGTATCCCCCATATACCTCATAAACCTCCCCCTGGTTACGTTTTTGATGGCTATCATATATGTATCACCCCTATATCTCATCAACCTCCCCTCGGATACTTTTTTGATGGCTATCATATATGTATCCCCCCCCCCCTATATCTCATAAACCTCCCCACGGATACTTTTTTTGATGGCTATCATATATGTAGCCCCCCTATATCTCATAAACCTCCCCCTTAATACTTTTTTGATGGTGGCTATCATATGTATCCCCCCTTTATCTCATAAACCTCCCCCCGGATTTTTTTTTGATGGCTATCATATATGTATCCCCCCCTATATCTCATAAACCTCCCCCGGGTACTTTTTTGATGGCTATCATATATGTATCCCCCCCCCCTATATCTCATCAACCTCCCCCTGGATACTTTTTTTGATGGCTATCATATATGTATCCCCCCCTATATCTCATAAACCTCCCCTAGAAACTTTTTTGATGGCAATCATATATGTATCGCCCCTATATCTCATAAACCTCCCCCCTGGATACTTTTTTGATGGTTATCAAATATGTATCCCCCCTATAACTCATAAACCTCCCCTTGGATACTTTTTTGATGGTTATCAAATATGTATCCCCCCTATATCTCATAAACCTCCCCCCGGATACTTTTTTGATGGCTATCATATATGTATCCCCCCTAAATCTCATAAACCTCCCCCTAGAAACTTTTTTGATGGCTATCAAATATGTATCCCCCCTATAACTCATAAACCTCCCCCCGGATACTTTTTTGATGGCAATCATATATGTATCCCCCCTCTTTATCTCATAAACCTCCCCCCGGATACTTTTTGTGATGGTTATCATATATGTACCCCCCCTATATCTCATAAACCTCCCCCTTAATACTTTTTTGATGGCTATCATATATGTACCCCCCCTATATCTCATAAACCTCCCCCTTAATACTTTTTTGATGGTTATCATATATGTACCCCCCCTATATCTCATAAACCCTGGATACTTTTTTGATGGTTATCATATATGTATCCCTCGCTATATCTCATAAACCTCCCCCGAGATACTTTTTTTATGCTTATCAAATATATATCCCCCCCACTATATCTCATAAACCTTGATCCCCCAGATACTTTTTTGATGGCTTTCAGTATATCTTAACTATCCCTTAGATCTATTTTGATGGAATATATGTATTCCCCCCCCCCCCTATTTTCTCTTAAACATTTATCCTCTGGATATTGAAATTTCACTGAAATGGTTGACTGCAAAACATGATTAAGGCCTATGAAAAGGCCTAAACTGGTAGATCTTAATTTATTAATTATTTAATTCTACATATTTTTCACAATGATTGATTTATCTGTAATCTATTGTATATATATAATTATATACAATATTGATTTGATTTGTATCACTGCAAAGCCACTGCATGAAATTACTATACTCAATATTTAGACATATGGTCAAGGTAAAAAGATTGGATGAAAACACCTGTAAATCAAGATATATTTTGACATAGTGACATGTCAATTTCATGTAACATTTATAGTACAATAATTATAAAGACTGAAAGGGCTGATAATGTCAAATAATCATGATTTTCATATCTTATTCTGATAAAAGTTGAATTAAGATATCAAGTTCTTTCGAGCTCTAGCTCTCCTGATTCATCAAGCCAGTATTTGTTACTGAATCATATATATATATTCATCCAGATCCAGAAGTTATTAGCCAGCCGATATACGAATTATTACATAAATGGTAATGAAAATAAGATACTGAATGATATTCATCCAGATCCAGAAGTTATATTATTAGCTAGCTGATATACTTATTACATAAATGATAATGAAAATGAGATATGTATTATATCTATTGTTGTAAAAGTTGGTATTATCCTTCCTTTGATAAGTTTTACCACTTACAACAGCAAATCTTACATATATAACTGTACAGGTAAACACCCATCCATTGTAAAGTGTACATGTAAGTACACCTGACAACATAGACTTAATTTACCTGGTCATCATCAGCTAATTGTCTACTATATATAGTGGCTGTATAGACACCTGAGCCTACCCCAGCACTGGCTAGCTGTTATGTAACAATACCTGTCAGGTGTAATTAGTCACCTTGACACCAGTAAGGTACCCATGGCCATGATAAATTTAAACCTATGTCCAATTGACATGCAACTTACCTGATATAAACAGTACATTTGTAAACAAAAATATTTGGCAAGGAGGGGATACAAATACTATAGGGGGGATACTTTTTTGATGGGTTAAAATGTATCCCCGGATACTTTTTTGATGGGGGAAAAAGTATCCGGATACCTTTTTGAGGGGGGGTGCAAATATGATATGACACCGGTACTGTCCGTTGCACGTTGAACCAGAGACGTATATGTCCCTGGTTGAACTAACCGAAACCAGGACCAGGGGGTAGTATCTGGCCAGGTTACCGTCATTTCTGACGGAATTTCTGTCCGACTATAAATGATTTACACGTGCTACTGCCAGGGCCCTCCTGTCCCCACAGGGGCTAGGCATTTTTTTTTTTACCTTTCTCAAATATAGCCCGTCCCACTACTATATATCTGTGTCACAGATATATAGTAGTGGGAGGGGCTATATTCGAGAAAGGTAGAAAAATTACCTGACAATCATTTCATAGTGACATAGGTCCGTGCCTAGCCCCTGTGCCTGTCCCTACCGTAACAAATTCCCGTTGTCTGAATTTTGTCATTGCCTGTCATATCACTTTCATGAAGGTAATTTTTTGCTAATGCTTATTAAATATAATCTTCAATCAAACGACGTGGCCGCAATTTTGAAAGAAAAACGATGCAACTTGACTTCAAATTTCGCCTTTTCGCGTTTGGAACTGCGAAAAAAGCGAAAATTGCCCTAACAAAATAACGTGAATATGACAGCATCTCATCATATTTCTGGACCTGTAATGTTAGCACACTTTATGTCCACATTGTATACGGTTTTAAGCCAGTTACGCAACTAGGAATTACCGACAAAACACATTTATCAACATTTTTTGACATTACTTTAATTTGTTCACAGCGAACATTGCAGCTCCGGTAGCCGAGTCACAACTGTTACCAAACAGCACTTTGAATTTCCCATAATGCTCGGTCACTTCCTGTCTGATAATTAGGTTTCTGTCGACTGCAGACCCGGTTGCTATGATAGTTGTGATGCCATGCTTCTTGAGAAATGTCTCTGGCATCATTTCACACAAGTTGGAAATAAGTCCTTTACACAGAGACCGAAAAATGGATCCAAGGTCAAGATTGTTTGGCGTCAAGCCGGAAATGCTGGCTTGTTGTTCTGGGAGATGTCTCTCCCCAAAAAGTGTCGGAATGATAACAGGCCCCGAGGAAGCGTCTGCGCCCAGCTGCAGCAACTTGGTCCAGATATCATCTTCAGCAACGTCGAATCCTGAAGTCAGTAAAGCACGAGCAAATTGTAAAAAGACGGAATCTGAAGATAATAAGCATCCTTAAGGCTTATGGAATTTGGGGCCATTGGACGTTTTCATCTTATGATTCCGTCAAAATTACTATTTTATACATTCAGAAAATACTTTATCTCTGTAACTATGAACGAACATAATATACGATTTGATCAGTAATGCAGAATTTGTAATTCATCACTCAGCTGCCTGATCCTTTTATGACTCTTCTCTGAAGGTATGGGCCAACAATGTGGGCAAAAGGGAATGCGCGGTACCAAGAGATATATGTAAGTCTCAACCTGAGGTTACGCATTAAGGTGTTGCCACCTCACTTACCAAATGTCCCAAACCATTGCTGTAGCGTGGCAACCATGTGTGAGAGAACGTTGCCGCCATTCAGACTTGCGGCCATAGCCAGGTAGTTACCGTCGAAGTACGGGTAGTATTGAATAGGTGACGTCACATCCGGTTTATCGGGTACTCCGCTTTCTGGTCTGACCGGAAACATCATTTGACCGGAGGTGCTCATATTCAACACTAAAATATAAAATTTATAAATCATACAATTACTCTATCCAATGACAGATTTAGGATGAGGAATGGTTAAACAAAACTAAATTATATTCGCATGTTCAATGGTGTACTTCTGGCTTCCTCAATTGAAGTCCAATTCCGTTTGTGTGGACCATTTCATTTCATGGATGGCGCATAGCGAGGTAGGGCATGCTGTTTTCTTTTCTCTTTTTTTTTTCCAATTTGCGCTGTTATACGTACATACAGATACATTAAGTATTGATAATATCTTTTCAAATACATAAATAATTACTAGTCTACTTAATTGTTCGAGCTTTGTGCTGTGTACGTAGTTATGTCATAAGCATAACATGTACGATTTGTTCTTTAACAAGCCCAGGTCCCATTCACATTGATATACATTTTTAAAACCCAATATTAATTGATCTCAAATAAAAATACTAATTTCAGTACACTACACTATACACCTACCTGCGTCTGTTGCGTTGGTGACCACGGAATACACAGCACATTGTACGTCCCCTAAAGCTGCCAGAATGGGCGTACCTTTACTGATTCCCATCCAATCATATTGCATGTTTCCAGCCACGTGACCGGGCTCCTGTACATTTGGCAATATTTCTACGGGAAACCCGAATTTTTGAAGACTGCAAAACCAAGGAGCGTAGTCCTAGTGACACTAACAAAATTTAGTGTAAAGTCTTCCTTTCCCGATGTATTTAGTCATTTAAGTACTTTTTAAAGGAAATTCACACATTTCACATTGTTACCGATCTGATTTTTTGTATTGCATTCAGAACTAATTTCTTTTTAATAACATAATTCAGATAAATGTGTAGTAAGTCGTTACAAAATGCTGTCATCGACGATTTCTTTGTTGGTGAATCAATTTAAAACACTTTAGTTTAAGCGAACTTACATGTCTACGTTCCATGACATTTTCTTGGTGTTGTAGAACCCAAAGCTGGCTGCCAGTTGTGCCGTCGTAATGGGTGTAGCTAGACCGCAAAGTTGTGCCACTAAAAGGTCCATGATGGTTCCGGAGCACGTGTACCCATTCATCTCTTCCGGTCTGTACCGATGCAGCCAACACAAAGTAGCACACCCGTGACCGGTCGAGAGTGGGAGGTGTGAATCTGGTTGAGGTAAAGACCTGAGGAACTCAGTTGTACACCGTTGGTCCTGCCAGGTGTTTAAAGAGCTTGTGTGATGATCGTTCCAACCATCGCACTTCAGTTTTTTCCACAAAACTACTCCATGCATCTGACCGGTGACCCCGATACAAGTGACCTGACGACGTATGTCCGCCGGAAGTTCGGACAGACACTGTTGTAGCGTGGAAAATATCTTTGATGGCGTCTGTTCAGACCCTGTGTCTATGTCACTCACGACATCAGCTTTGGTTGCCTTGGATACCGTTGACATTACGGTTCCACACTCTCGGCGAAGTAGACTGACCTTGACTGACGTTGTGCCAAGGTCAATCCCAAGGACATATGAGCATTCGTTACTCTCCATCTTAATGACTGGTTAACTGTTAGTTTTGAGCATTAAAAACCTGAAAGCATATTGTGTATATCATTTCACATCAATGTTAACCAGTAACACTTTAAAGTTGTAAAAACTATTAAACAAACGCATGTATCCCCTATCAGTTGCATTTAGTCACATATGTATAGTCTACACTGACATTCACTCCATAACCATTGTTCCACAGACTATCATTATCACCTCATAACTGTATGTCTATGACTTCACCAACAATAAACGTGGGTGGAGCTAACAACGATTTATTCAAATTTCATGCTGTTACATTTATTGAACCATTCTCACGTTTATTCGTTTTGAAATGAAATCTGTGTCCGAAGATGGGACTATAATGAACAAAATAGTTACGAACATTTCATAGAATGATACTGTAAATACAAGGATACACTTTCTATTTTGTCTAGGTTATCGCAGAGACGTATAATAACGGTGGATAACTACAATGGAAAGCGGGTTAATTATACATAATAACGTATTTACTCGTGTTCCATTGTAGTTATCCCCACAGGGGTTTGGCACGGTTATATAGTAGTGGGAGGGGCCATATTCGAGAAAGGTAAAAAAATTATCTGACAATCATTTCATAATGGTTATACCCCGATAACCTTAACAAAATAGAAAGTTAATCCTTAAATAAACATATTAAAATTGTATTGTATCACAAAAAAAAAGAAGATTGAAAACGAAAACTACTGAATCCTTAATAAAACTATCGCGATATTACTTTCTATTTATAGATTTTATCTATGCAGGGACTGATCTATGTCAAAGTACATAATTGTGTAGGCTAATGTCCATGCACATTTAAGCAAAACTTGGGTAAAGAATGAATCTCGAACAAAACACTTTTAAACAATCCACCACTTGTCAGGCCTATATAATACTGTACATATCGATGAAGCGTCACATGCTTACATGTCGAGTGTGGACCTAGCTCCTTCGACTACCAGTAAGAAAAGATAACTCTGCATGGCGTTTTACAAAATTAAGGAATCAAGCGCGTTGTTTAAATTTCGGTGATTTCAGGTAACCTATATGTCAGGTAACCTTTATGGATGTATCAGATAATTGATTCCCTGTATAGAAAGACATCCCAATAAAGCATATCTACGGACCGAGTTTTGGGCAACATAAAGAATCATTAGCCGAGGGTTCTAACAATCCTTTTTATCGACCCTCAAAGGTCAAGAGATGAAAGGTTATTTTCCTCTTTATTACTCTGTTAACACTTTGTGTAATGTATATTGTAGTGGTAACGTTTCAGGCTAAATACAGTGTTGCGTGATGGGTTGTGCGAGACTGGTAGGGTATAAGCTAAAAAAAACCCACACATCTGTGAAACACCAAATCAAAATATATTCAATTAATAACACCCATCTTCAAAAAATTGAAGATAGGTACAATTAATTGAAAATAGGTTCAATTTAATTGAAGATAGGTACAATCAGTTGAAGAATTAAAGCTTCAATTCGATTATTATAATTGTACCTATTTTTAAATAATTAAAATAGGACCTATCTTCAATTTAATTGAAACTATCTTCAACTAATTGCACCTATCTTCAATTAATTGTACTGATCTTCAATTAAATTGAAGCTGTCTCCAATTAATTGTACCCATCTTGTAATTAATTGAATATATGTTAATTTGGCATTCCATATAAATCGACTCGTGGTTGTCAGATATGGTATTTATTTCACTTTCGCTAAAGCTCGAGATTTTTATAACTATTGAAAATTAACCATATCCATACACCACTCATTGTGTAGCCTCTATTTTATCATCCAATATTTTCATTTCATTTTGAAAATGGGCTCTCTAGACAAGGAAGTGGGGTAAAGAACATCAAGAAAGTTAAAGGTCTGACAATTTGTAACTGGACAAAAGATCCGTCTCAGCGTCTGCAATGTCCTCACATTGGTCGCCTCATCAATATGCCGTGGAGTACTAGTCTAATCTATATACCCCAGAGATGGCCTCCTTCGCTAAATGAGGTTCTGTGCAAATTTGATATTTTCTCTGTAGTCAGTCTCAACATGACGAGGCATTATAATCCAGAAATGTGGCAAAAGGTTGGCTTGTCTTTCGATAACCAATTGGAAATCTCAATATACAAGACAGTTTGCTGACGGCCATTTTGCTTTACCTGCCAGTCCTAATATCTATATCACAATACTAGTACCTTGTCAAGTTGAAGCAATATCCAAACTAATTTCCCCCTTTAAGATACATCTGAACTCTTTCAAATTGAAAGGTTGGAATAGCTCATTATAGCATTGATCGACTGACTTAACTCATTCACCCCCGAAGATACATTTGACCTCTTCCAAACCAAAGGTTGGAATAGTTCATTTTGAAATTTCAGATAGGGCGCTATATCAAATATTGTATATTATTATTATTATATTATTATCTGCATTGTGGAGAATCTGCATAATACCGGTCACCTGTATTGTGGAGAATTTGCATACTTCTGCCTACAGTATTGTGGAGAACTTACATACTTCCGGTCACCTGTATTGTGGGGAATTTTTATAGGCCTACTTCTGGCCATCTGTATTGTGGAGACTTTGTATCTGTGTTGTCTGTCACCGACAATATTTTCAATATACTGTAATTTAAATGATCTGTAATAAGAGCCCTCTTTTGAACTTATCAAAAACAGAATTATTGATAACTGTCAAACACTTACTTTTGCTTTTCCATGTAAATAAAAAAGAAACAAGTTGATACTAATTTACACATGTCTTTAATAGCACATCTGGTCAACAACAACCAAACATACAATAAAGGGTACAACTGTTGTCTGTACAAAATCACATTCTTGTATCGGGTCTCTTAAAGATAACAACCAATAACGGCTGTAAATATCTACACTTTGTGGAGAAATATTAGTTGTAACGATCTATTGTCACCGTCATCTTTGACCATTGTTTTGTCATATCTATTCAAGACACCTCCTTACAAGTAAGTGTGAATTTCCTGCGATCTTTCTTAAATCAGTCAGGACATTTGATCTTGGTGTAACATTCAAAATCTCATAGGAAATACAGGCAATTCAACATACTTTTTAAAAAGTCTTTCATGGCTGTTTTGAGAAAAGCTTTTCATCTCCCCATAATCATATTTTCAATAATGCTATCTTTAAAAGCACAACATCGTGCATATTGTCGTAATTTGAACATCATAATGCAATTCATGTGATGCTATATATACACGACAAATAAGAAATGGTCCGATACATTGTATAACACCAAAGTAATGTAATGCAATACTCAGCACTATGATCAATGACAAAATCACATTACATGATTTATTTTTTAAAGACTAGTTGTTTACAACACGACCACTGAGATGTCTGCCGTAAGCCATAACTTTTGCTCCATCAATTCTGGACTATTCTTGGAGCATAATCTATCAAATACATTTTGTAAAGGATAGGATTCTAATTTCACAAGCGTATTTCGTCCAAGGTAAATGGATTCCAGTCTTTTAAGACTGAAGTGAATCAAATCAGAATCATTTTCTTTCAACTCTCTTGATCCCTTTCCACTGGTCCTTTCCAGGAAAGCCTCTGTAACATCATCTGTGTGTTATCCTTCAATCAGAGCCTGACTCAGAATCGGTTTCATCAGATCCAGACCCCTTTCCTGACGATGGAGGCGATGGCAGGATTTCTTCATCAGAAGGCAGCTGTAAAAACAACATAATTATTCATCTATATTTATCACTTTACATCAACTGCTGAAAATATAACAAGATGTCTTAATTATTAAGCGTTTAAATCTTGGAGACATCTGACCCTTTAAACCTGGGGTTAGTCAACTCATTCACCCCTGAAACTTCACCATTGAACATTCCGACCTTTGCATTGGAAGAGTTCAAACGTGTCTTCAGGGGTGAATTAGTTGAACAAACTAAATACTCTTTACCCTTTCATCCCTATGTAACACAAGTAGACTCTTCCATGCATTAATGTGATCAAGTCTATTATGGTCTGTAGTGGTGGAAGAGTCTATTTTGTGTTTATGAATACCCAAACGATTAGGGTATATTGCGATTCACCCAATAAACGTTTGTAAAGTACTACACAGAAAAATTACAAACTTTCTATCGAAATTGTGAATGACTTGGAAACTATCACAGGATGATGACTGGAGTACCAAAGAAACAGATGGCGACAGTTTAGGACCGTGTTCATCAGTAAAATTCCTAATCTAGGCCTCTTGAATTTTGACATCACAGAAAAATATCCAAGACAACAGTACTTCCAACAGAAATAGCCACTATAGGTACTGGGTAGCCCTCACAAGTTCTATTTAGTTTGTTAATTCTTCAGTGAAGACATTTCACACCCGATGAAAGCTCTTCGAAAACACATTTCTTTTGAATCATTCAGAGGCTCATAGAATTAAGCATAATACATGATGAAAACTGGTTCCTTCAATTCTTCTGTTGTATGCAATATCATACTACAATATTTAATGTTGCTTTAAGTCTCAATTTCACTTCACAGATGTAACAATCTTAAGCATATTATACATATAATATACACACCTCTCCTACACTACTTTCTTTGTCCTCTTCACTTTCTTCTTTCTTTACTTCCTTCTTCGCTTCCTTTTTGATTTTTTTCTTCAGAGGTTTGTCCTCATCAGATGAACTAGAACTTGAGATGAACTCCTTACTCTTGTAGGATTCTCCTGCCCCTGCTCTGCTCTCAGTGACCTTTTTAGCTGGACTCTTGGATGCACCAGAAGACTTGGGACTCTTTTTGGTCCTGGATAAAAGAAGTATGCAGTCCATCAAAAAACTGTTGGATTATGCATAATTTTTTTCATTTGATACCCCCCCCCCCCCCCCCCATCCAAATGCATTTTGGTAGAACATTAAATCAAAACTCCAAATCAATGAAAAGATTCATTGGAATTTTAGCTTAACATCAAGATACTGGAGCAAATTTAAAGCTGAAGAATGTATCACAGATCAAAAGCATGACACAGGGTTCATCTGGACATAGTTATCGATTATTGAATCTTCAGGCAAAAATATCACACAATGAAACATTTCTGTTTAAGGCCAAGGGTCAAGTATCTGAATTTCAAAAGAAGCAAATCTGACAATATAAACTTAAAATATTAACACAAGACATTATGTGCAAATATATTTAAGAAATTACTTTTTCTTTGTCTTTTTCTCTCCCCCGCTACCACCACTGCCGTCATGGTCACTGCCACCTTCTTTCTTTGGCCGTTTATTGTATTCTTCCATTGCTGCAGCGTAATCTTCCTTTGACTTGGCATATTTTTCCTCCCACTCCTGCAGAAAAGAAATACCCAGTAAATACACAACCTCAATTCTTATAAAACTAAACCATGCTACTGATTCTTATAAACAAGAAATGTCTGCGAGACATAAATGCCCCCGTCCCCCATATGAAATTAGTTCTTCATGCTTATTACATATGCTAAGTTTGATGACAATCGGATCAGTAGTTATCTAAATAAGCTGGTCATTGTCATGGGACGGGACGCGACAGGACAGACATGTCATGGCGGGGGCATAAAAATTGTCACAGTAAAATTGGACATCTGCACATTCAGCATTGAATGTGGATCAATCAACTCATTCAGCCATGAAATTCTTCACCGAATCACGGGCGAACAAGCTAACAATTTATGTGCATCAATTCATTGTTTTGGATTTCATTGATTTGTCAACAAATTTGAAAAAGATGTTACTTTGCCGTCTTAATGATCAGCTCTATATGTGAATTCCACTTTCACTATTAAACAAGTTTCTGTTATGCTACATCCTAGTTTACAAACATTGCATTGCAACAGTCAATAAGATGAAAGAAAAGAATGGAATATAAATTGTTATACATATTGTAGCACAAGTGTTACTATTTTGTAGTCCCTTGTCCATGAGTAACGATCGTGTGATGATTATTTTGCATAATGCACAGAACTTTGCTAGTCTCTTTCCAAGAAAGCTGCCAGTCAAATATCATATCACTAGGCCTTTCAGTATTTCAGAAGTTGTTTAAAGAAAATATGTGCAGAAGCAGGACGCTGCACCATGCATAAGTTCACTTGGCCCTTTGGGCCAGGTGAGCTAAAAAATGTTCCAGTCTACTTGGCGTGGCAGTGCTAGAAATTGTAGAATGCTAGCTGTGAGCGCCAAAATTGCAGCACCAGTTGTATGCTCCGGAGGGATTAGAGAACTAAATTGGCTGATTGCTAAGGCCCTATAACCATGGCTAATAATTTGAGAATCGCTTTGAGACGACATTTTAGGTTGTGATAAAGCAGTATATAAGAACCTTGAATTATTATTATTATAACAGAACAAATATTTATCTTTACATACTGATTTATCTTTGAGTTCCTTCCAGAGTTCGCCAGCCTTTTTGGAGAGTTCTGTGATGGATAAGCCTGGGTTATCTGACTTCATTTGCTCTCGGTTAGTGTTGAACCAGATCATATAGCCTGACATCGGCCGTTTTGGCTTGTCTGGATCTCGGTCCTTATTCTTCTTCTTCCGTTTCTGCCGCTTTTGACCAGGCTCTCGCTGAAAATATTCCATCAGAACAATTGATATTTGATAGGTGAGATTATCTTTGTATGGACATCTTGATTAAAGTCAAGCTTCAAATTCAAAATGTTCAACATGTAAAACTATTATACAGATTTCAAAAAAGTTAAATTTGAAAATTCAAAATTTCATAATCTCTTTAAATTATATCTAATAGTAATTATCCCGAATCTCTCACGATGATGCTAGCTTACCAATGCCAGTACTATTTACCACACAATCTTGGTCCTGTTTTTGGTTGTCTATACATTACTGTTTATTACATTTTAACGTCCTTACTACAGCCATAGTGATATAGTATGGGGAAGCAAGGGTAAACAACTCTGTTTACGCACACATGTTTTACAATTCAAGAACTTTGCTCGGGGTGCCCGAGAGATGCACTCTTATAAACTGTGAAGAGTTTACCAATGTACATACAACAGTTTTAGCAGTACGGGCCTTCCTCTTCTCCCTCTCCTTTCTCTTGGCCTCTCGCCTGGCTACAGCCTCAGGACCACTGCCAGCGTCTTCCTCATCAGACTCGGATGTTGTTGGTGGGTTACTGTCATACCTACAAAGATCATCATTTGGTTAATAAGCTGATTTCTCTTTAATATTGGACCCCTTTCATATATCTAGTTCAGCAAGTTGATATAGTTCCAATGCATTTTTTGTCGAGATCCCAGAAGGAACTAAGCACCAACCATCGATGACCTTCTTTTAAAAAGATTGATCTTGGATCTAAATAGCGGTAACAAACTATTACATGCACTCACAAAATCCAGAATGGCCACCTGTCGGTCAAATTGTTTTTATGTGATCAGCCCGAAAAATAGACAATGCACAACTAGGGACCAAGGGGAACCTTCATATGAAATTTGAAAATGTTTCACCCAGTACTTGCAGTAACTAACTATAACTGTCAAAATCCAAGATGGCTGCCCGTTGGCCATATTGTTTTTCTGAGCTGGCCAAAAATTAGACAATGCGCAATAAGTGATCTAGGAAAACCAATATATGAAATACGAGAATTATCCATCCAGCAATTCTCAATAAATAGCGGTAACAAGAATTGCTTAAGGACAGACGGATGGATGGACGCAGGGCGATTTAAATAGCCCACCATCTGATGATGGTGCGCTAAAAATGTAATGTATTGAGAAGAAAACTCATCTGTACAGTATATCTTTCTTCATACAAAATTTGAGACAGACATCTCTAATACTCCTGATGAGTGAAGAATTATCTAATAGGCCACCACAAATGCTTGGCATCAAATTCTTATTTTAGATGAAGAACCAATTCTACAATATGAAACAATATTATATCAGCATTTTTGCCAAATTTCCCAGATTTTTTGTGGTAAATATATTGAATATAATAAAATTTATCTTACTCTTCAGCCACCTCGCTGCCACTGTCACCTGGGTTGAATGACTCGTCTACAAAAACAAACACAAATCTTTTACATGTACACAACGTTACTGGTGTTGGAGGTCAATAAACGTTACTGTATTAACTCTAATACCAGCACTGGGACTCACTGATTATTCATTATTCCATTATTGTTTTACAGACCTAAGGTAGCAATATTGACCGAAATAACTTTTCTTACACCTGCTGTCTCGGTTAATGAAGATCTATCAATCACCAGAAAGTATTCTCACAGCTGATACACAGCAGAATTCCGTTTATAAACCTTCAAATCAGAATTTTCTGTTGATTTTATAAGGAAAGTTTGGTATTTTGGAATATTTCTAGGAAACGGTGTTTTGACAAATGAAGATACGGCAATGTTTAAAATAATTGATTACGATCTTTCGACACATCAGTACAGCTGGAGTGATAGCCTATTCAACCTGATAATAGTAAGCCAAATAAGTATGAAGTGTTAGGTCCTCCTTTGGAATGTAATCCCTCTTACATCCCCTCCCACCACATTAAGCCACCAACAAAAGAATTGGAAGATTACCTTCAACAATCACAATATCCCTACATCAACACAGGAAATCTAGTAGCAGGGCTTTATCAGGGGGTTTTGGGAATTGGGACCCCGAGATAAAATCGGGAAAAATTGATCGACACAACAGCTATTTGGGAAATTTTGACAACACTATTATAACAACTAAATACATTATTTCTTTTCTAAATTATTTAAAGCATTGTCATGATCAGTACTCATGACATTTACAGCCTTCTTTCTTGTTCCTTATTAAAATTAATGTCAAAAGAAACTCCTCGAGAGATGTTAAACAACCAAATTTTTTCAAGTGTTGGAATTGGGAATTTTAAAGAGGAAATTTGGGAAAAATCACACCTTTTTTCATTGGGAATGGGTCCGTTTACCGGACCTAAAAAGAGGGGTGATAAAGCCCTGAGTAGGGAGTGATGGAAGCTGATGTTGTACATAGAGTGGTGTGTCATTGGAGATTTATAAAAGGAAACGCTATAAACATATCAGTGATTGGGGCTCTAATCTTAACAATGACATTGCGACTTACTGGCTGTCACATATCAATTAACTACCTAATTCAAAGTGTTCGATCATTGTGCTATCAAGAAAGCCTTCTTTGGTAACTGGCTACACAATTCATAGAAATGAACCTTTATTAGCTATTTCGGCGGACATCCAAAATCATAGATAATACCAAATTCGATAGTAAACCCTGGGCGGCCAGGTCGGTGCGGATCAACGTTTTTTTTTTTTTTTCAGGTTTTTTTATCTGGGAACAGACTCGTCTCACTCTCGGTCATCTTCCATTCGCGCTAAGTCATCTTGGTACGACCGGCAAACTTCCTCCACCGAATTTTAGGTAGGACAATTTTAGGCAAAGTGGTCGTCTTCAAAATTATAGAGCCCCTATGTAGGTTGGTAGGCCAGACGACTCCTATATCCACCCTCTCAACCCATTCCCCTTGCCTTTCCTCCTACATACTTTATCCCTTCTACTCTCTTTCCTATCTTTTCTCGTCCACCGAAGGTCGCAAGGCCATGTGAGGACGTAAAACTCTCAAAATAAATAAAATAAACTGGCTACACAACATGGATTACTTCTATTAGTATCACCATGACCAGGGACTCTTTGAAGAGTTTGTATTCAATTTTAACGCTATTACTCCAAAGTTTTAAAAGACATGTTTATTTGAGATACATGGTGACTCCATGTGGTAGGAAAATGTTTTTTGATTTCTGAAGTTGCTGAATGCAGAAGAAGATATGCTCACCTGAACTGTCGGAATCGTCATCCTCATCATCACTGTACCGATCCTTTCCTTCAGCCTTCATCCTCTCAAGGTATGCGTCATGATCACCATCATCATCATCGCTGTCATCCATATCATCAGCATAGTTAGCATTCTGCTTCTGGTCCTGTCAAACGAAAAATTTCTATACTCACACCGTAATTCGAATGGTTATCAATTTTCACTGTAATTTTACTGGATATCAGATTACACTAGGAATGAAGGTCAAGCAATGTTAAATTACCATTTTGAAAATTAATAAAAACGATGACAAAAAAGTAGAACTCCTCTGGTTTTATATCTCCATAAGAAATGCCCTGAACAGGTGAAATGTTATGTTGGGAAAAAAAATCAAAATAAAAGCAAAGTGAACAGGGGCTCACATAGATATACCCCAACCCCCTCAAAGCAGTAAAGTGTGACCTTTGAACTTTAGCATTGACCAATAAACTCCAAATCTAATCAGGTGTAGAACTAGATAGTGTGATGGTATAGTGGGAATATGAACCAAATCTGTCCAGGGTTTCGTAAGATATCTTGTACATTAACTTTTTATTCCCAAAGAGGTCAACGATGATCTTGGACCTTTAACTTTAACCGAAAACCACCAAAATCTAATCAGGTGTAGACCTTCACTGTGTGAATATTAACCAAATCTGACCAGGGTTTTTTAAGGTAATGTTGTACAAAAGGTTCGGACCGCAGACAAAGTGATTACCATAAACCATACTTGCCAACCCTCCCTATTTAGGACCCTAAAATGTTGCATTTTCAACTTTGGAAATTGCTTAACTGTTCCTATTTTTAAAAGGTCTGATGATTTCATCTGAAAGAAAAGCTCAAAAGAAGTCATTTAAAAGTGTTATTTTTCCTCTGAATGAACATGTATACATCTTATTTATGCTCCCAATTCTGAGCAAGCGTAATCTCACCCATGAAATTTTAAATAGTTGGCAAGTATGATATACCCCCCTAACCGTGTGTGTATTGAAGTATTATCAAACTGTATGAAGTATTACTAAGCCTCATCACATAGAAAGGGACACATACCAGTTTTCCACCGATGTTTTTCACTCGAAGTTTCTTGTTACTGACAAAATCGTACAATTTGCCATATTCATCCCTGAAAATAAAGATACAGAATCACATATCCATAATTTATGATTTTCATTTAAACATACTACTTATTTTTTCATTTCTTTATAAAAAAGATTTTTATCACAGTATCACACTTCAATCAATACACTTTCAGCACAGTCTCAAAAATATTATGCATATATGAGTAAAAGACGTCCATGCCTTTCATAGTAATAGTCACAATCAACATATTAACAGGATTGATATTAAGTGGAATCAACTGTAGTCATAACAACAAAGAAGACAGTCTGGTAGCTATATTGCTTTCCATCTTCACCAATCAAAGAGAGGTTGCACTAATTGGACCCATTAGTGGGAATGTTCATGGAATTTGAGAGTGATGGTACAGTTCTTCCAAGTAACATCAACACCAACTTCTTACAGAAAACAGACCACAGAACAAACTTGAAAGGCAATAATGAAAAGTCGGCAATCTGATGATAGAGGGTGAAAAATAAATACTCTAGTAATTATTTTATTTCTAATTTTATGCTATTTTGGAACCATAGAAATAATGGATTGAACCGCCTTTCCAAAAGCAACTTACTTTTCTATACCAACAAATGTGTGCATGTTGCCTGACTTTGTCTCTATGTCAAAGTCAAAAGACCTTGTACTGCCTGCACTTCTTGCGAAGTTAACACTCGACACCTCATCGAAGCGGATATGCATGGGAGGTTTGTGTATGAAGATAAACCCTCTCTCAAGTGGGTACAGGAAACCGGTCGCTGCTTTGTAGGAGCAACTGACTGCATTGGTTCCAGAACTCCTGCAATATGAATATTCAATTTATTTTAAATAAGCATTTGACTTAAAATCTGTAATTTAATTTCATCTATTTCATGCTTTTAAAGTCTACCTTCCAGATAATTTCCATCATACCTACCCTTAAGGCTAAACTTGGTGTTTTGGTCTTTATAGCCTTCATAGAATATACCACACAAATAAAATAGGAATATTTTTGAATTGCTAAATAATCTGAAGTGCTCACATAATTGAGGCAGTTTCATATATCAGCATAATTCAAAGCTTTTAGTTGATTGTAAATTCAGACATAAATCAGAAATTCTAACACCTTCATTTAGAAAGTGTCTTGACATTTGGAGGAAACAATATATAGGATGTTATACACTGAAACTTGTAAGTTGTATAAAGTATAGTGTATTGATAGAAGATTTACCCGACAAATGTCCCGGGGACGGTGATCTTTCTGTTTGTGACGGCCTTGAACACACGACTGATGACCTCGTACTCCAGACCAGACATCTCTCTCTGTAGTTTACCCTCGTACTTAGTCTCAAAGTCTTCACTGTAACAGACATAACACATTCATTGCAGTATGGCATACTGTAGTCATCATATTTAGCACAAGGGGCGCCTTAAAAATTGGTTCTAAAGGGGTGCTTAATAGGACAACAAAACAAGGATCTGGACGAAAAATGTTTTTTTTTTTTTATAAAGTAAATAAGAATGCTGTATTATGACAAGAATGGTTAGTTATCATGATGTGCAACATTATTGTCACCATTTTTGGACAATTTGTACACATATTACTGATATTTGTGAGTGGTTTTTTCGTAAACATGCGCACAGCGTACCGTTAAATAAAATCATTTAGTTTGTGTCACGATTGTTGGGTGTGCTTTTATACCTCTGAAGAAGGGGAAGTGGCACTTATTCTGGCAAATGTGATACATTGTAGAATATAAATTTCAAAAATTTTCTGCAGAAAAGCTAAAACAAATAAATTATCTTTAGTTCCATGGAGCATTCACTTGTTGATAGCTCTCGTTATCGAAAAATTATAATTTAATAACATTTTGTAATTTGAACTTGTAATACTGAGGGATGAGACAGAGTGATTACACATCCACTCTAAGCTTATATTTTAATGAGGTTAGCTTTATGAACACTGGGATGTGATTATGGGAATTTATTAAATTACAGTCAAACCAATATATAAACAAGTTGTGAATTTTTCAGATTAATTTACTATCAATTTATCAGTTATATTGGTCCTTTTCCACTGTGAAAAGATATGGGTCAACTATATTGAATTTAAGTACATTTGTGTTTTCAAACATCCTGTCAGTCAAATTAAAATTCAGTAAATGAGACAGGATCGAGGATTTTCATGTAGAATAATCACATCAAATGAAATCTTAAATACCACTAAAACTTCATTTAAAAAATATCAATACATGTATCAATCTTTGAAATTTCATTGGAAAAGTTGTGATAAAAAGAAGCTATCATTAGGAATTATGCAGTGGAATATTAAACCTTTCATCATCTCCTATGACGCCCACAAGAGCTCAAGGCATTTAGTTAAACATCGACTTAAAACGTAACACTCACTCTGATATAATAGTTTAAGACATTAAGTAAAACATCAACTTCAAAAGTAACACTCACTCTGACTGGCCGAGCTCTAACGTCATCTCATCATCCTTCTGGAAGAGGAGGATGATAAACGGGTATCTCGTCTGGCCCTGTTTGATGGGAGGATCCAGACTAACCTGATAAATTAAATGTTAGCAATTATTGAACAATGTGAAACCAATGCTAGACTGAGTAATATTGGTTTCAAATTACATACTGTGATCTTTTTTACAGACATTATGCTGTTTCTGCAAATCAGAGTAATTTCAACTTTTTCACCCCTAAAGACACATTTGACGTCTTCCAATTCAAATGATGGAATAGTTCATTATAAAATTGCAGAAGAAAATGAGTTTTACTACCTTTTCCACAAAACAATTTAATTTGCTAAAGGAGCTGTAAATGGATGAATAAAAAACTTTGAATCTTAAAAATTTTAAATTATCAATTTTATAAGTCTGACAAACATGAAGTAATCTACTGTATTAACAATTTTGAAATTAAAAGTTTTTTCTTTTTAAATTCCTGAAATTTAAAATACTGCAAATTGTGTTTCATATCTACAATCACAAATCTTAAAGCTCTTCATTCAAGACAAATATTTTTCTTTACAGTAATCATCCAATCATGTAGAAAGAGGATGTACAGGATTCTGTTAAACTCATTCACTCTGAAAAGTCATCTTAACTCTTTCTATGCAAAGGTTAGAATAATTCATTATAAAATTTCATGGGGAATAAGTTAATCAAGCAAATATAGCTTAATCGTGGGATTTGCAAATACAGTGGATTCCACTTAATATCACCCCTGTCAATATCACATTCCTCTTTATATAATGTTTGCAACATGATATAAAGAGGAATGCACTGTATATTAAAATTTCATAGTATTAAATTTTGAATTTTAGTCACAAAACTTTAGTCAATAACTAACAAAGGTAAACCAATTTTCCACTTTACATGAGCAAACGGTATCAGAATCTCGCTATACATTGTGAATTCACACATATGACGACTCACCACAAAAAACATTTGTCTGCCATCTTTGTGCGGTAAGAGGAATAACCGTAAAACTGTTGTGTAGGGGATTTTATAGTCGAAGGTTTTACCATGGAGCTGTAGGAAAGTTGGATAAATCTTAAAGTCATATCGACCTCTGAAATAAACAAGACAGTACAGTATATTTACAATAGGTTATACTGACAAGTAATTTACAAAACAGCAGGTTAATTTTCTACATATTATATATTCTTGTTTCATGAGTTTTATGAAAGTATGAAAATTAAACACATCTCGAATGATAATGACTCCTGGTTTGAAAAAGAAAACAATTGAAGTTATCGTAGTATACTTACCTAGGTGTGAGACAATGTATTTCTGTAAATACTGCAATAGTTTCTCCAGTCGCCTGGATAATATCTGCTTTGTCGAGAACATTCTCGTAAAATTCCTGTCAATACAAAAACAACAAACATGGATAGTGATGGATATGAATTTTGAACTTACAAGGCAAAATTCAAATAATTTAAATTCTCAGCCACTACCAGAATAAGTAACACAACAGGTGGACCATTTTATACAAACAACTTAATTTGGATCGGCAGAAGACTGTTTCTATGCTACTTCCATTAATATTGCTGTGAATAACTGAAATGATGGACTTAATCACTGTTTTCACAGATAGTGTCCAACAGCCTTTGTGTCCAACAGCCTATGTGTCTAACAGCCTTTGTGTCCAACAGCCTATGTGTCTAACAGCCTGTGTCCAACAGCCTATGTGTCTAACTGCCTTTGTGTCCAACAGCCTATGTGTCTAACAGCCTGTGTGTTCAACAGCCTACATGTCTAACAGCCTGTGTGTCCAACAGCCTATGTGTTGCCTATATACATTATCTATACTGATAACAGTGCATTTTAGAATTCAGTCAAACTATAAAACTTTTGAAAATCAAAAACTGTCAAAATCTATTTTGCTGGATCTTTGAACTTTTTATGTTTTATGTGCAGTGGAGCATAAACTTTGATCTCTATGTTTTACCTGAAGTAGAAAGTAGTGGATCAGTTTTTACCTGTACTGGATCTTTGATCTCTGCATTTTCTCCCTTTTCAGCATTTGCCGCTGCGGCTGCTGCAGCCGCAGGCTGTCCAGGAATATGGAAGCGGAGTTCCATCAATGACACGGCGGCATCATCATTTTGATGGAACTCCAATGTCACTTCACTCTTAGAGGTAGTTGAATGGGAAACATTGTTGAGGGGTACTTCAAATGCAAGTTTGTTGTCCACTTCAAAGTTTAATGAGTTTCCTGTAACATTTAATGAACATTTTTGCTACTAACAACTTATAATAACATCTCATTGTTATTTCTATTCACACATGTATATCTTATTCACAAAACCTTGGATAGTGTGTACCACCATGAGGCATCTCCATAAGCCTGAACTGGCTTTCAACAATGGACACTTCAGTGATGAAAATTATATGAATACTAAGTAGCAGGATGTGGCAAATTTACTTGGCCTGACACAATAGTCAGATGACAATTGTAGTGTTGTATATATGTATGGTGTATGATTGGTGAGAGAGAGAATGATAATCTAAGGGAGATAATCTGTCCTCTGCATGTAAATGTTTGGATTTTCCAAAAAGGAGGTTATATTGTGAATTCGCAGGCTGGAGAATAAAATGACTGAACAAGAGAGACATGTCTTGTTAAATTTCCTCACACTAATAGCCAAGCGAAGACATTCAGGACTTTATCAGGGGTTTTGGGGAATCCGACCTTGAGATCAAATTTGGAAAAATATATCGACATAACAGCTTTTTCAAATAATTTGGGAAATTTCGACAACATTATTATAACAACTAAGTACATCATTTCTTTTCTAAATTACTATTTAAAGCACTGTCAGTATGACATTTACAGCCCATCTTCCTTGTTTCTTATTAGACTTTATGTCACAAGAAGCTCCTCAAGCATGTAAAACCACCAAATTTTTTTTAAGGGTCTGAATTGGGAATTTTTAAGAGGAAATTTGGGAAAAATCACACCTTTTTTTCATTGTGAATGGGTCCATTTACCGGACCTAAAAAGAGGGGTGATAAAGCCCTGACATTACAGTAACAGGAGTTATACCCACAGGGTTTCACCAAACTTTGGAAAATTAACTGCAGATGCAAACACTCCTGACAATGTGATTAGTTTAGTAGCTATGCAATAATTTTGAAAGAGTTGTGGGCTGTGCTTTTCTACCTGAAGTTTAACAAAACAGCCTAATCCTTAATGAATTGGAAAAAAATATACTATTTAAGCCGCTCTCGTCAGAGCCTTGCGGCATTTTTGATCTACATTGTATATTGTGAAATATGTAAGGTGCAATGCAATAACTCTTAAAAAGAGTCAAATCAGACAAATGTGCAGGAAAACACAACATCATGTCATGATGAATACAGTTTAAAAGAGATTGGTTAAAAAGTGTGGGAGGAGATACCCAAAGTTGCAATGGATGGATGAACAGACAGACAATGCCATGCCATAATATGTCCCATCAAATTAGACATGTGTATAAAGTTGCCAGATTTTCCTGAAATTACCAAAAACACAGTCTTGGGCTGTAAAATCACATATAGGTAACATGGTTCTTATACCTGTGAATTTTGCAAGTCCCCAGTTCCATCCTTTGACAGACATGTCTTGTTTTTCTAAGGTTGTTTCATAATATTTTGAAACAAAATTAGACAGCTTGTCAAAATCCTGCAAAAAAATATATGAAATTGATAAAAATCACAGAATGACTTGTGGTTTAGATTAATATATTATAATTTTGATAAAAATCCTCTGGAAATTTTTTTTGATATATTGAAAAAAGTTTGATTATTTCTACATGGACATATATAATCATAAATTTTCTATCAGAATTACAGCTAAAATGTTAAACATTGACGGATATTTCATAACAGGAATTGACTTTTTTTTTTTTAATTTCTTTATGGGTAGTAATATTAACCCAAAAATTAAACAAAAATCTTTACATTTAATTATTTGAAAAAATTGTTATTAAAACAGTAAGCTCAACTTAAACCTTTACCAGCCACAATAATTTTGATATAATGTAAGGAAAGAGCCAACAAAATATGTGCTCACCGTTTCTTTGAATCCATCATATCTGTGAATAATTCCTGTATCCAGCATGAACTTTAAACAATATCCTCTAGCTCGTTTCAACCAGTACACTTTGTCCACATCTGTACTTTGGTACTGATCAACCTTTCCAGTCTTAATGTTTTTGAAACTAACACTTGTGCTCTGCAGCTTCAGCTTGCCTGCATTCTGAAAGTCAAAATATGCTACGTTTAATACATAAATCCAATTACAGTACGTAGCATAAACAACATAAGAATTATTCGTTTGACAAAAAAAAAAAAGAAAACAATTCTAAGTAACCATGACAACATTGCCATAACATATGACCTGTCAATATCACGATCAATTCAGATCCACATTTATTTACCAAAGTCAGAATGTGTTTGTTGTAACTATCAAAACTGATAATTTCTTAAATAGAATTACAGTCCCTGGTTACTATTTCAATGTTAATTTTGCTGCACTGTGACGGATTTGGTTTGACTGTGTGCCCATGAACTTATATCAGGTCGGTGGAAATCCCAAAATAGCTGAAGTCACTTTTTCTGTACAAGTCGCATTTATATAGGCATGAAACATTATTGATCTACAAAAAATAATTTTATTTGTGTGTGGGAAAGTTTAGTATCGAAACAGATGAAACACTTCCAAAGTTCCGGTCTAGTATCTGTTTACAGTACGAGTTACTACGCCGGTTATTGTTACATTAAGTTTGTAAGGAGCAAATGATTCTATTAAACATCTTTCAGCAAAATATTATTATTTTGTCATAAATAAATGCGACTTGGACAGAAAAATTGAAAAAGTTGAGTAAGGTGATTTCAACTGTAACAAATCCATACCCCAATCAGCACTGATTTGTTACTTTGGCAGTTATTTATAGACACTCGGCAAACTCGTCAGGGAGTAAGCCTTTGGCTCCTAATGATTACTGCTGTCACGTCTGAATTTTTGATGCTGGCCCCCCCCCCCCCCCCCCCTGATATATTTTTCTGGTATTTATGTCATTAACTGGTACTTTCGATAGAGAAGAGACCTTGGGCCGGACCTTCGGATGAAAGAAGCTTTCTACTCAGAGCCAGCCGAGCCGCGAACCCTCAACCTCCTGTACATGGCACGTCAACACGATCTAGTCTACCGGTCTAGACCGTTAATCAGCTACTGAGGCGGTGTCCTCGACCAGTATATTCTGTCATGTTTGTAACAGCATATTATATATAAATTAGCAGTTTTCCCAGACCATCTCATAAATAATGAACACCTCCAGAGATTTTTGTTTTATCTACTCTAGACACTTAAATGTAACTTAACTCTGGCAACTTTTCATTTTGACAACAATGTCATCGATCTGGTATACATCCCTGGATGTAGTTGGAAGGGTTCTGACTGTCTGACCCGCTAAATATTTGGACGACAGGCGGGTGCACGGGAGAGTCAGAATTCCTATTTAGTTAAAAAGTTGACATTTTACCGACCCGTGATTTCTTTCCGTTGATACTTAATTTACATGTGATCGGAAATGTTTCATATCATAAAACACGGCTTAAACGATGACCCATTCACGGGTCGGTAAAATTTCCACTTTTTAACCAAGTAGGAATTCTGACTCTCGCACCCGACTTTCGTCCAAAAATTTAGCGGGTCAAAGAGTCAGAACACTTCGGACTACGTACCATAGATGCTGATCAACACCTGTGTGAAAATTTAATCACCAACCTAAATGTGAGAACACAGAATTTGATTTAATATGAATATTTTAGTAAAGGCAAATATCAGTTACATTTACCCTATGACATTGTTTACTTATTCAACACTCTGAACAATTGAACTCTAAAATAATTGGTAATAAAATATTACCAGAGCCCCTCGAACTTCCTGAACCACATCCGAATATTCTTGAATGTCACTCATATTTGATGAATATTTTCTCAGAGCTGCTTCAACCAATCATCAAAGGTCCCATTGCCAACAGGTCTTCGTATAGTATGTGGCTGATGTTAGCGGAATATTCTCATGTGGTCCTTTTTAGATCTTTCTCATTTGAGGCACGAATTACAACTTCCGGTATCATATTCGAAAACGTTTTCTTTCTGTAAATCAAATTGACATTTCTAAATTCATTAATTGAAACTTGACTTATCGTTTAGTTATTGATTTGATAACATGGCGTAATGATCACCAACTTTTGTGGGATATTTTTATAACGCTTTGCCCTCTTACTTTTAGGAACTGATATGTAAAATCCGTTAGGCCCCTTTACTCACTAGAAAATATGGCGGGAAATAGTGTATTGTTATTAATATTTGGAATGTACGTTTTATAGATAATTAGAGTTATTTTGTGATGTATTACAAAACTGTTATCCTTATTCTTCATAGCCCAGTAATGTTCTTCTCAATGTCATGACTGCCATTGCCACAGAACTATATAAAACCAGTTTTGTTTACCGGTGTCCAAAACGGAAGTAGGGGACTGTGTATTGACATTACGTCACGGTTACCTTTCCTTGTCACTTCCTGTCGCAGTTCTGTCACCTGCAAGCGAGACAACCTAGATGCACTTTGCTGTATTATTATCCAGGTAAGTCACGAGAACGCGGAAGTTTTTACTTCAGCAAAATAAATAACACGAAACTTAAACTAGGAGATGATAAGTCGCACTATGAAAATCGACACGAGAAAAATAACATGATCATGTTCTCGGTCTGAATGTGTATTGTTCAGCACAAAACATTATCCAGTGCTCACGGTTTATTGACTGCACGTCAACATACAGAACACACACAAAAAGACGATCGTGTTATATCTATAAAAGATAAAGCCATGTTGTCTTTCTAGATTTTTTCCCATGTTATTATTGTTGAGATTTCTTTAGCTTGCATATGTAATTGATGGACAGCATAATTGAAAATGATTTCATACACAATGGTGAAATAACCTATTAGATCTAGTAGATTCCATTACTTCATGCATTTACTGACCTCAAGATATGGACTATTTGTATCATTTTAATATATATTTATATATATATATATTGTTATGTGACAGACATTCCATTTGAAAAAAAAAACACATCAGTTTTATGTGGTTACAAATTACAATGTAAGGCTTAGGATAAAAGAAATTGGTTAAATAGGCATTAGGCACAACCACCAAATATTCTTGTTTTACTTCTTTAATATTAAACTTGCAGACAAGCATTGTTTGCAGTAATTTTATTAAGTTGATACTTTTATGTTAATTAAAATATATATACGGAAACTGCATGTCAAAATTGTATATAACTGCACTGAGTGATGGGCATGGTCACTCTTTGAATAAGTGAAACAGTATTTAAATACAGGTAGTGATAAAATTGTTTGCTATGTTTGTTGAAACCTTGGTAAGATAAATTTCATTTAAAGGCGTTGGACAGAAAGACAAATAGCATAAGCTCTGAAGAGCTTTTGACTGACATAAACTATATTTAATGTTTAACAAAAAGTATGTCCAGGGTTTGCGTTGAAACCGTCCCTATACCTTTTTCAAGCATAGACATTGAAAAGGACCCCACTAAATTTCAGGATTCCCATTTAAACTATGCAGACACAACAAAATTTATTTTGGAAAGGACCTCATTTATAAAATGCCTAGTGCGAACCCTGATGTCGCTATATTTGGAAAAATTCAATTTTTCTTTAGATTTAGGCCATTTTAATTTTTCCTGTTAAATTTTCATCAGATATTACCACAGTTTAACAAAGTTTAGTGTCTTAAATAAACATTGCATCAATCAATGCCTGTATCATAATGAATAATTACCAATGTGTTTCATACATTCATCAGTTTGGTGATCAATATAAATGAGGAAGTATATAGATGAATAATGGAAATCGCCAATCCTTGTATATCAGTTTTTTCATGCAAAAAGATTTGTTTCCTTGATTGTTAGATCGGTTTTTCTGTTTGATATTTGATTTATTGATTCACCAAGTTACATGTGTTTCTGCCTGACAGGATGTTTGTTTGGATGCTAACATGTAATTTTAATGAGTATAGAAGATAGCACACATGAAGAGGTATTCATTGTCATGCAGATCAGATGTTGCACATGTTCCAAATAAATATTAGATGTTTAATTTGAATTAAGAAAAATATCATTAAAGAAATGATCAAATGTGGGAAACATAATAAAAATAATACATGATTTACTTGGTCTGAGTATAATAATTGACCTGGATAGATTGTTCATTAGTTTTCTAAGTACGGTATTGTTTGGTTAATAAGTATAAATTAGTGAGTCATTCTAAGTATACAATTATGTACTTTGATGAGGAAGAATCAATTGTTTAATAACGCTTGGTCTGAGAGACAGGGCCAGATGGGGAAAATACAGTAAATCATATTAAATCCTTTTTCTTCCTCCTTGCAAGGATGTGTACAATTCTTCAAAGGATTAATGTTCCCCAAACCCAAAGCATTAGGGTGTTCACCTTGACCTAAGCCCATGACCTTGACATTGGGGATATTGTTATGGGGCATCTTAAAACTGTCTAGGCCTTTATTTTGAACTTTTTGCATGGCCCTACATTGTTATTACTGCCTACATTTTTATTTTGTCAATTTGTTAAAACTGGTTGATGATGATGGCTCTTGGTGTGGACGGCAGAATTGTTAAAGGCCCAATATACGTAATTTTCGGCAAAACTTGAAGCAAAAATCACTTTTTGCCTCGCCTCGATGATAGTTGAGAAAGCGATACTTAGGTGTTACTTTTCCGGCAGCGGCAGTGGTGGCGGCGACCGGCGTCAACATTTGCGTTAAAGTCCACTTTTCACAGTGTTATAATCATCCAAATGAATTGAAAGTTGGTCACATTGTTCAAACCATCATACTAAATACCTTACTTGAATTAAAATGAAATCTTGTTTCAGGTTTTGGTGTTTTGGGCAAAAACATTGGAATTTTGAGAATTTGCGTTAAAGTCCACTTTTTATATTGTTAAGGCATCCGATTGAATTGAAACTTTATGCAGTTGCTAACATCATCATACTGAACACCTTAATGAGATTTGGAGGAAATTTATTTGCAGGTTCCGCTGTTTTTGGGGCAAAATCATGAGAATTTGAGAATTTGTGTTAATGTCCACTTTTTATAGTGTCACTGATATCATATTCAAATTAAAATTACAGTAGTTACTGATATCATCATACTGAACACCTTAATGAGATTTGGAGGAAATTTATTTGCATGTTCCGCTGTTTTGGGGCAAAAACATGGGAATTTGAGAATTTGCGTTAAACTCCACTTTTTATAGTGTGACTGTTATCGGATTCAATTGAAACTAAGGGTTGTTACTAATATTATCATACTGAGGACCTTACTGAAAATTGGAGGAAATTTTGGGGTAAAAACATGGGAATTTTGAGATTTTACGTTAGGATCCACTATTTATAGTGTTATTGATATGTAATTAAATTGAAACTTGGGTATGTTACAGATATAATCTTGCTGTATGTATTTTGTCATACTAATTTTTATGTTGGGACTTAAACATCATTGGCAAAGCGGGAAAGGCGACACATATAATTACGCGAATTCTTGTTATATTTATAGATTTAGTTAAGATTAACTGATATCAGCAATATTCAAGATGAATTCTTATGCGGTTACTGATACAGCAGCAGTTGATACTTGGTATTTGTAAACATGCATCCATGCATCTTCTAACTTCGGCTAATTGTTGAAGTGGGCCCCACCTGAATTATTTTTCAATTCTTTGAATTTTTTTGTGAAGAGTTTCTTGTTCTTGTCCGCTCAGGTTAACTTCGTTTTAGACTTAATTTTGCATGGTTATCAACTGGATTTTTTTCAGAATTTTTCAGAATCACGAAAAATTTCCTGAAGTTGCGTATATTTGGGTTTTAAAGTTATTAAGACATGTGAAGTTCAGGGCTGGGCGGTTTTACCGGTATACCGTGGTATAAAGTTGTGATGGTACGTACCGTGGTACATTTGTCCTGTATCGTTTTTTTGGGGACTTTCATTTAACTTAACAATTAAATATTTGTTACATACATGTAGATCAATTGGAATTCCAATATGGTTTAATTATAATTTCCTATAAGTTTGTTGATCAACTAGCCAGGACAGACATAGCTTCACTCAAACAATATTAGAGGATAGATCAAAAAGAAACTTATGACAGGCCTGTTGCTGATTGGCTTCAAAAACAGCCAGAGACCTTTAGCTAGATCAAACATTCAATCAAGGTGGTATACCATGGTACGTACCGCGGTATTTGCCTAAATACCGTGGTATACCGTGGTACTTTTGATTTTGTGGTACCCAGCTCTAGTAAAGTTGCGATTGCACAAATTTTGAACGTTGAAGCTTTATAAAATGTGAAATTCATTCAAATGTACACAAACATTTATCAGCTTCACAGCTGCATTATTATTCTGGCTTTAAAAATCCATTCCTGGACTATATGATTCTATAGCTTATAAAACTAAAATATACTGCTGTATCGGGTATGCTTTGAGCTTATAATTTCTCATCTTCTTCATTGTGAATTGACCCACTTGTTCTGGGTGGTTAGCTTCAGGATAAATCTTGTGACTTTCTTTATGTTCATAAAAAGACACATTTTTGATATTTTTTTATTATTCCAGCTGGACTTGCTATCACCTTAGTCTGTTGTATTGCGCGAGACTAGAAATGGTCATGGTCATGGTCATGGGTTCTAGATCTGCTCTGGTTGAGATGTATTTGTGTTGGGAGACATCTGTCACCTGACCTGTTTATTTACCTATATACAGTATCTATACTTGTATAGATATATAGCTCTGTACATCTGTTGTTAGTGTACATCAGATTTTCACTTTACCTTTCTGTGGTGGCCCTGGCAGGTCCTTGACTGGGAATCGAATTTCCTAAACTTACTTTTCTGTTACATTTCCAGCTGAGCAGGTCTTCAAAAGTAATGATTTTATATTTCTTTTGAAATAAATATTATTAAATTCAATTTCATAATATACAACCAAATATATATAATTTAAGAAGTCACTGATTTGATTACATGTTTTTTCTTGCTTTTTTGCTTTTTCAGTTTTTACTTACTTAGGTATATTTCTAAACATTTATATAATGACAGCAGTTTTCTTCTTATACCATCAACTGTACAAAATCAGTGATAGGGAATATAAGGATTATAAAAATCACTGATCAGATGTAGGCTTCAGCTTTATTATTTATTCATTCTGCTTTCACATTATGCATTTCTTAAAACACTGAAATTTCTGTAGTAAAAAACTGTAGTATCTGTAGTTTTCCCATTCCATCAAATTCAAAGTTTAAAAGATTGAGGACTGACTGGCTTATAGTCAATATTACATGTGATTGATAATGTTATTATGGGCATTGGCACGACCTTTCACTCCGATAACAGTTTAATGTTTTTCTTGATTATCTGTAACATAAAAAGACATCTTAGAGACATTCCGATACCTAAAAATAGTATCAAAACCTGCCTTAGTCTTGATTATTTGACTGTACACATGTACATGCATGGACAAATTATATATATACTGTTGTACTTGGTCAAATATGCATTTAGAAGGAACAGTTGGTAACTGTCGTTCTCAGGTCAAAATACTTCAAGATAAAAGCCTTAAACTATTTCACCCCTAAAATATCATAATGAATTATTCAATTCATTTGAATTGGATGGGTTCAAATGCTTTATCAAGGGTGGGTGAGTTATCATACTCCAGTAGCCCTTATTCAACTTGTACCAGTGATAACTTTCAATGTCTTCCAAGCTAACCTGTTGTCGATGTGCTTCTTCGTATGTTTACATTAGATAGGCCACGAGTGATACACTTCGGATCTGACCAGCTGTGATAAAATGATAAGGTTTTATTGACATTGGCTTTATCATACAAAAAAAACATATTGAAAGTGCTTGGTGTATTTGGAGGGGGGGGGGGGCAGTTTTATCTAAAAGCTTTTAAAGTGGTGCTGATATAACTGAATTTTCAGACTCAATGATGATTTTTTTTGTTATGTAGGACAATGTGAAATAAAGCTTTTACAGGACAGTGGCTAGGATATATACAGTATATATAATTAAGCCAGCTTAATTTGTTAGCATACACTAATATATAATATGATATTGCTTCAGGACATGTAATGAAAAAGGTATTAAAACTTTGAGCAGAATTCTTATTTTTTCCTGTATCTAAATTAACCGCAGACATTAATGAAATCTATTTCATTTCTGTAACTGTATGGAAAGGCTATACAACTCAAGTCAATCTATCGCTACTTTTGTGTAAACAATACACCACTAACTGACGTGTGTAATCAAATCAACTCACATATATTGTTTTCATTATCAGGTACAGTTGTTCTAAATGTAATGAACATACATATAAAGGAGTTGTTATTTTTTTTTCTGAAGTGATATTTTGGGGAATATGTAAAAATTTACTACAGTTAGTATTTAACTTTTGTATTTACTGACTTAATTAAGGTGATTGATGTGATTAGAACAACTTCATTCATTTTCAACATAAACATTAACATCGTGTAAAACTAATAACACTTTAATACACAACTGAATCCAGGAGGATATAATTAATTTCTGTGATAGCTGAATTAGTATCTATTAAGATCTTGATTTGCAAAGTGTGAATGGTAGTATATTCTATATATTCCAGATGATTTGATTGGGTAGCTGAACAGGAATATGATTGCTGTGTTGTTGTAATCAAATTTTGTCAGGTAAGTCGCATGTTTGTCTATAAATAGTATGACATTTTACCACCAGTTATAGATTGCAGTCACATTCCTTTTGAAACAAGTTGTAAAGATCTGATGATTAGAATATCATGTGTTTGTATATTGGTGAAATATATTAATATTCTTGCGACATATAAAACAACCTTTGAAGATTATTGGTAGTGGTAGCATGCACACAGCAGGTCCTTTATTGCGGCAGATTTATACTTGAATACTGATTTATGTAACAGGTAGAGATTCGTGCCCTCTGGAATAATCTATAATCTTTAACATGTTTTATCACTAGGCTAAAAGGAAAACTGGAATAGCATGTTCCCCAATGATCATTATGCATGCTACCGAAACCCCTTGTCTTTATTTACAACCTAATTTGTAACATTTTATATACCTATATGTATATATACTTTTATTTGCAGGCTGTTTAATTAATTTGCACAACATACATATCCTCCCCTGTCACTGTCCCGGATATATATTCTCCAGTTGTGTGTTGATTGATGTTTTAATTTGATGTTTACCATATTTGTACGGCTAAGAGCAGGTGGTGCTGTGGATATAAACAGTTACTTCCTTTAGCTACCTACAAGTGTAAGGCCTCGCGTCATCTGTAAGTGCTTCTCCTGAGTGGGAAATGATATATATTTATACCGGACGACCTACAAGTGTATTGCAGCCTGGTAGCTGAATACATGTTATCTGTGATAAAAGATAGACTTCCTAAAAAATACACTGCATTGAAAAAAAATATTCATCTTTGGTTTAATTTCTGTCCTGTTATGTGTATATACTTCTGAAAATGGAAAAAAAAAACACTGTCAGGATAAAACCTAGAGCATAAAAATTAGCATTTTTTAATGAAATTCAACTCTCCCCCTCTTAATATTATATATCCTTTCATGTCTTTGAAATGAAATCTAACAATCTCCACTCTGGATTATAGCTAAAAAAATATAGTACTGTACACTTAATATTGGACACCTTGCCCTAAAATTGTCGTCTCAATACACAGCAACTGCCATAACTTTTTGTTATCCTAATGAGTGCCCTCCCTACCCTATTTGTTTAGTAACAGGTAAGCAACCTGAATTTTATGACAACTTTTATTTGTAAGAAATAACTTCTGGAATACAAAATTAAAATGATGCTTAAAACATGATGTGAAAAACTGGAAGGATTTAGACAAGAATGAAAATGTAAATGAATTATATTCAAGATAAAATTGTGAAACTAATATATATTAAACACTATCAGGACCCATGTTCAAACTTGTAAATATGTCGATAATACTCCACCTTTTTTATTGCAGCCTTTACATATGATTTATGATATTGTTACCTATGAGAAGAGTTCTCTTGACTACTATTACAGGTAAATACCGCCGAAAAGAAGCACCTGTATTCTATAAAGGTGAGGAATCTGGGATTTATGTAAAACAGGTGAAATTCCTTAGGTTAAACTGCATTATATATCTGCAAGAATTGATAAAGTGCATGTCAGTCCTGGATTAACTGTGCTGTGAAATTGCTGCATAACACACTAGGTATAGTGTGTGTTACAAGTCTGAGGAATTTTGGATGTAAATACGCCAGATTGGGATAGGATTTAGCTGTTGTGCAGCGTGTATGTGTGACAGGATTTAAGGAGAAATTCTCGGGTCTCCCTGCGACATCGGAAACCTCTGCCTCGGATATCTGTTAATATTTACAACACCCTGTGACTGAGGGTGACATGACAGAGTCATTGGTTCTCAATATATTCTGAATATAGAAGTAATTAGTTTGTTGTCGGGAGGAGAGGCACAAAGATGACATCATCAACATCATCTATTGATGACTTACTGGATTTAGACTTCGGTCAAGCTGCTGACAGCTCGGCAGGTGCGATTCAGGTGGTAGACAGACCTGGAGCATCAAATAATTCTAATGCATTGCTGTTAGATTTTGGTGCTCCAACAACAGAGTCATCCACCGATGATTGTGCACAGAAGGAATTCTCAAAGGATGGTGATTTCTGTCTATTTAAAATGGACGATGTCGCCGATCAAGGATCTGACACACTGACCACTGGTAAATCAGCCATAACGCCCACATCTCCGTGGCAACCACTGGACGTTATACCTGGTCAGATAGACCTGACACCGTCACGCCAGTCTAAAACCAGCGTGGGCTCCCTCAGCGAGGAGGATGCGTTTCTGTTTGATCCCCTAGCTCCCACCACATCACCACTCCAGCCCACTACACAGGTATTCCTACACAACGCATGTGCATTTCACACCCTCTGTCGTGGGCACTGTGGCTTGGGCTGTCGTAGTATAAGATGTTGTTGGACGTGGATGTTGTTTTGTGTTGTAATCTCTTTGTCTTATTGATTTATTTTCTGTGGTGGTAGGTTTCTCTTTTTCACAGTCCAGCAAGTGGATATTTCTTTATAGGTATACATGTAGCTCCTAATTACCTAGCCTATTCTGTGGTTAAAGTATTATGTGCTTTGTATAATTATTTGCTTCATATATTTTTCCTTGTAAACAGAAATATATTCATCATATACTAGTTGTAAAGCTTTATGTAGCTGTACAAGTCAATTGTGGCCCTGCTTTGTTTATTGTGCTGGGTAAGGATGAGACACTTATGTCGGTGCACAGGAAAGCAGTGGTGTATATATATATATGGGCCAGCGTGTAACAGGTACATGGCTTTTTATGTGCTACTTCGCCATAACCATGCAGACAGGTAGTCATCTACATAATGCACCTATATGTCATCGCCTGAGAGGTAGACAGTCACATTGATATTATTCTTGTTGTGCACAAACAGGATTGTGTTAGATTTGACACCTATGGCTATTTACTTATTTGCTCCCGGAGGCGTATTTGAACTCTTCCAATTAAAAGGTTGGAATAGTTTATTTTGAAATCTAAGGGAGGAATGCATTGTTGACTTGTTTATTGTACATTCACCCCTAAAGACACGTTTGAACTCTTCCAATTTAAATATTGGATTAGTTCAATATGAAGTTTAAGGGACATATGAGTTAATGTTTATTGTAGAATTTGACATATTTAGACCATTGATATTTTTACCTGTCCATACTTGACCGTTTTTCCTGGTATCATTTTACATAAAGATAAAAATGTAAAATGATTAACTTACATAAATATGATTATGATTACATAAAGTACTTAGTAGTCTCTAAGTTAAGTCTTTAAGTTTAGGGATGCAAGACCATTGATGGGGATACTGGTGACATCACAATTAAGACAATTACATTCTGTCATGTTTATTATAACCGACTTATGTCATATACTAGCATTTTGGCTGATGTCCTGAGATTTTATATTCCTTTTAATGATTAGACTTGTACTTTATTTTTTGAAAAGATAAAATGGAAACACTCTTTCATGAATACACTTGCAGGGAATTTGAAGTTTTATATGATAGGAGAGTAATGACTTTGGCAAAATTTTGGTTGCTACTCTGATCCTCCAGTGGTTTATTCTTATGTATAATTTCTGTGTGATGAAATTTCATGTATTTAGTTGTTATAAACTTTATTTAGTCAAAATATCCCAAAATAGCCGTTACGTCGATAAATGTTTCCTTATTTGATCTCGGGGTCCGATTCCCAAAACCCCCTGTTACTAAGCCCAGACTACATTAAATTTATATAGAAATCCATGAGTTTGGAATGAGATATAGGTACATGTATATCATTTTACCATATTTAATTACAGTTGTAATCTAAGTTTCTATATGGAAGGGACGGGAGTGATTTTCTAACCTCTTGCTCTAAAACAGCTCCTCAGTCATAGAAAAATATTTGTTAAGTTACTGGTGTCTATAGTAAATTGATATTCAGGATCTCACCTCATTCAATAACATGTGCCTGGTATATATATCTCTATACCTCTGCATTATGAAGTAATTTTGTACCAGTCTGTGTTGTCTACCAGATAGATACAGTGTTGTACTTGATCTGTTGTTTGCTGTGTAATCCTGTTGACATATCAGATTAACCTACAATATGTGTTTAACTTTGTGGCAAGTTATTGTATCTGGGGTATTTTTACATAGGGGTGTGGAAACACCTTATAATCGCGGAGTAGTGACCAACAGCAGGTTGTTGTGTCACCTGAAAGACAACTTGATGGGATCACTTTAATTTGTTAATAGTGTCATGATCAGTTATTGTTGTCAGACACCTTTATTAATGGTGGAAGGCAAGAGCATGTTCAACTGTATCACCTGACCAACATGTACAGCTTTAATCAGATCGATTATTAAGTAAATTGGTACAGTTTTCATATACACTCACATACATTATGTACATGTAGGTATGTTTGTCAATTAGGCCTAAGTATACATAGCTAAGTGTGTTGTAGATTTTCTTGATAAAGGTATTTGTATTGATTTATTTGCATTTCAATAGGTTTCAATGTGAATTCCTAGAAAAAGCTATTCAGGCTTTTATCATTGAACTAGATGTCTTTCACTAAATCACCCCTGAACATGTTTTTGAACTCTCCCATTTCAAAGGTTGGAATAGTTCATTATGAAATATCAAGGGTGAATAATTTCAATGTTATATGTACACACTAAGTACATTCATCTGAATTTGTGAGAAAGTCGTAGATTTGATCTTACTTCACTAGAAAGCAGTGGCTGAGTGGTTAAGGTGTTCCGGCATTCTACCACTAGCCCGTCACCCCTGTACTGTGGTGGGTATACGTACTGAGTGGTTAAGGTGTTTTGGCATTCTACCACTAGCCCTCCACCTCTGGGCCACGGTGCCTAAGTGGTTAAGCTGTTTTTGCATTCTACCACTAGCCCTCCACCCTTGGGTCACAGTGGCCGAGTGGTTAAGGTGTTTCAGCATTCTACCATTAGCCCTTGACCCCTGTACTGTGGTGACCGAGTGGTCAAAGTGTTTCGGAATTCTACCACTAGCCCTCCACCTCTGGGTCACAGTGCAAGTGGTCAAAGTGTTTCGGAATTCTACCACTAGCCCTCCACCCCTGTACTGTGGTGACCGAGTGGTCAAAGTGTTTCGGAATTCTACCACTAGCCCTCCACCTCTGGGTCACAGTGCAAGTGGTTAAAGTGTTTCAGCATCTTACCACTAGCCCTCCACCCCTGGGCTGCGGTGGCCGAGTGGTTAAGGTGTTTCAGCATTCTACCACTAGCCCTCTGACAGGTGCCCTGAGTATTAGCCCACCTTCTTTTATAAATGCTGCAATATTCAATGATGTAATTTATTTGTCAAACTTATTCAGGTTGAAACTTATCCAAACTTATTTATTCATTCAACTTAATATTGGATCCCGTGTACATATAGATCTCCTGTTAACACCTTTCTATTAAGGACTGTTTATCAAGTTCCTGTTATATATAAACTTCTGTTTGAAGTCTATTGGTGTTTAAAGGACCATGTTTTCGTATCCTTTTTAAAGCTATATGTACATTTAACAGCTATTTACAAAAGCAAGCATTTGTTTGAAAATGGATTTTATAGCAGTGTTTGTGTTACTGTGTATTTAAGGAATTCTTTTTACAGTAGAATATTTTTACAAATTATTGTCACTGTTGTGTACATCATATAAATAGACTGCAGAGCTATAAACCCTGGTCTGAGTCGTGATCTACTTACTTACACATTATAGAGTATCATCCTTTCATCAACTCGGGCTAAGTATAGGTTTATTGATACAATTTTTAAACAACTCTTCTTTGTACTCAGAGTAAAAGGAATGTTATACAATATCATACACTGTGTGTGAAATGGAAAACATTTTAAAATCATATTTAATAAGTAAGTGATATGCCTGTTAAATAATTACTATTCTTTCCTCAATCTTCACCCCCCCCCCCTCCCCCCAAAAAAAACCCTCTAAATTAAAAATTTTCATAATTAAAATAAGCAGGTCCAGAAGAATATTCTGAAAGTGTGTGAGGGACGGTATTGTATAATAGTGTGTACTGTGTTGGTGGAAGGATAGGGGAGATAAGCAGTGATCAATCTACGTGCTCATCCCTATTTCTGTACTCATAGAATTTTGAAAGGACCCATTGAATTTCCGGAAATGGTTTAATTTAACATTTTGGGACCCATTGTTTTTGGTAATACGAAATGGACCCAATAATTGCAGATTGATCTCTGGATAAGTATGTCATCCTGTTCAGACAAGGACATTGCAGGAAAACTACACTTTTGAATGGCTTAATTGTCTAGTCTTATTGTTCCCCTGTAGTGGATGTATTATAGTCCAAAACTTACAACTTCCCTGTGGGTATTATTATCACACAAGTGGATCACATATTCCAGTCAGCACCATCAACAAATCTTATGTTATAAGAAGAGAATCAGCAATTTGTATAAGTACAAGCATTTAAGCTTTTGAGTGTATACTGAATATTGCTTTCAAAATTTCATTACATTTATTAAAATACTTTTAAACATATTTCAAGAAATTAAATAATTTTCAGTACATGGTACCAGTATACATAGATGTAATAAAGCTCAAAAGCAATTGTTTTTTAATGAAAGTGACAATATTGTTTAAATTTTTGGTATTTATCCTTTAGATGAATACTTTTACGGGAATGATTTAAGACCAGATGAGCCATTCTAAAGTGTAGTTTTCCTGCAATGTCCTTGTCGGAACAGGATGACATAGTTATCTCCCCTACCCTCCCACCAACACAGTACAGACAATTACTATGCTTTTCAAAGCATCACTCACTTTCAGAATATTCTTTTTATTATTTATTTCATTGAAAAAGTGCATTTAACATTGATGAATGCATTTATATATATGCATTAGTACTTGCTTTTTGAAAAGACATTTTAGACTTATCTAGATGTAAGGAAAATTAGTAAAATGGGTAAAGAGATAAAATGCTGAGGTTAAGTACTGAAATATAAATCACCATAAAACGGTTCTTGATTTACCCAGGGTGGCTATAATATTTCAGTGTGATCTGGTTTTCTATACAATATTTATAGTTACCACTGTTGAGGTACAGTGGGTATGAAGACTGTTGCTGAGGATGTGTCATACATGTGCACCAGTGCATGTAGCCATCATCACCTATTGTTAGATCAACACATGTTCTGATTACGATCTTACAGGGTACAGCAGCCTCTCAAACGATCAAAATTCTAAACATTAGGATGTAAGTTGTGGAAGATTTTTAATGATTTGACTTTGACATTTACAAGGGGGAAAAAAAACAAGGATCAAGCTTTAAAGATTGACTGTAAAATTGAAAGCAGAAGGCAAATATAAACTTGTAATATATCTGGGACTGAATTGATTTTTATAAGTCTGTTGAATTTTTAAAGTTAGAGAAGAAACCCTTTTGAATATATTTTTGATAATCAGTGTTTAGGATGACTTTGTTTACAATTTATTCTTATTTTTAACGATTTGGTTGAATCTATTTCTGTGATTTAGACTAGAATGAACACATGCTGTGTCATGGTGTGTAACTGGTATACTGTCAATGACTCAGTCTATCATATACAGTAATAATGTTCATAAATCTTTTCATAGATTTATTCAAGATTTATAAACATTGATAAATGTTTTGAGGGTTATTTACCTAAAAAGCAGGATCAACTGTGAGGTGTACTTGTCTTAGTTTAGACAATGAAGTTTTTTCAGTCATAGCGATATATGGCCATGGATTGTAATGTCCACGTAGTTATGAGCCAACAAGGAAAGACAACTCTTGGATGTGACAAACAGGGTAAGACAACTCTTGGATGTGACAAACAGGATAAGACAACTCTAGGATGTGACAAACAGGGTAAGACATTACTCTTGGATGTGACAAACAGGGTAAGACAACTCTTGGATGTGACAAACGGGGTAAGACAACTCTTGGATGTGACAAACGGGGTAAGACAACTCTTGGGTGTGACGAATGGGGTAAGACAACTCTTGGATGTGACAAACAGGGTAAGACAACTCTTGGATGTGACAAACAGGGTAAGACAATTCTTGAATGTGACAAACAGGGTAAGAAAACTCTTGGATGTGACAAACAGGGTAAGACAACTCTTGGATGTGACAAACAGGGTAAGACAACTCTTGGATGTGACAAACAGGGTAAGACAACCCTTGGGTGTGACAAACAGGGTAAGACAACTCTTGGATGTGACAAACAGGGTAAGACAATTCTTGGATGTGACAAACAGGGTAAGACAACTCTTGGATGAGATAAACAGGGGAAGACAACTCTTGGATGTGACAAACAGGGTAAGACAACTCTTGAATGTGACAAAAGTGACAAAAGGGGAAAGACAACTTTTGAATATGACAAACAGGATACTACAAGACTCTTGGATGGGATAAACATGGTACATTTTGTGTACATCACCCCTTTGGATGGGTCAAACAGGGAAGACAGTTCTTGAATGTGACAAACAGGGGAAGACAACCCTTTGATGTGACATTGGAAGTATATTTGGGTCTAAACCTTCAGGGGAAATTCTTAAGTGGAAAATGGAGTATTTTCAGAGTTTGAGGTGTTTACAATTTTCTTATTGAGAGCATGTGGATAAAATGGAAAGGTTACCACAGGTAGACTTAGGTTATTGCAAATTTCAAATTATGAAAAAATACACAAGCTTTGCCTATTGTCTTTAATAATTTGAACATGATCACCAAACATCTCAACTTTAGAAAGCTACATCCGTAAAATATGTTTGTTTAAAAATAAAATACTACATGTCACAATAAAGGATAACAATGCAGAGTATAGCATTGTTACATGATATCATGATTGTAAGCTGGAACAATAGAACTCATAATGTAAAGGGTTTCTACCTCCCACAAATTTACAGTCGGCGTGAGTGAGGAAACTTAACTTTTAGTAGAAGTGGCAGATAATCAGTTCTGATGAATTGATATAGAAGGTAGATTTTGTTGAGCAGACAATTGAATGAAATATTGAAATAAAAGTGGCATACATTTCAACATTTACAATAGCTGTCTGACTAGTTGAAAATGAAGGTATGATGCTAAAAATAGTGATGATACAATGTAGCTGTGACTTGGCTGAACTAGACTGATAACAAGATATGATAGATAACACTTTCTTGCTCCCATTCAATAAAATCCAATCATTTGTGTCATGGTCATCGATCATGATGTGTATTTCCAATGTAAGCCCACATTATCAGATCTAGATTTTAACCTCTGGGCGTTTCTGGACCAGCTAGACTATATGGAAAATAAAACATTTTGTGATCTTGTGAATTAGGTACGGATAGCTTTCAGAATACAGAATACCCTGGGTATCTCACAAATCCCCCTGGATTCATGGCTAGACTCTCCTTAGCATTGATCTCAGCTGGTTCATTGTTATTAGGAGGAGTGACAGGGGTTATTGGGGAACACCTGATGATAGGATAAGGTTTGTATAGAGAGGTTAGGGACTTGTCACTTTCATCTGGAGCCTGGTTAGCTTTATACCTGTGTACCCGCAGTATTTCTGATAGATACAAACTACATCAGCTACAGGATATATCACAGGATAAGGTTTGTATAGAGAGGTTAGGGACTTGTCACTTTCACCTGGAGCCTGGTTAGCTTTATACCTGTGTTCCCACAGTATTTCTGATAGATATACAAACTATATCATCTGCAGGATATATCACAATACAAAACAATCCTTAGAGGCAGCATACGTGGCGTAAGATAATGATTCCAATTACATATGAAAAATAAATTGCATTAAAGAAGAAATGATTTCAGAATTTCCACAAAGAATGACTGGACCAAAAAGATTTCTGGAGTAAATTCCTTTAAAAATTGTTGGAAAGTAAGTGACAGCTACAATATCTATACTGACTGTAGTACCCGACATTGATTTGTGTTAGGACAGAGATAACATAGGTAGTGTTATCTTGTTAATTATGTTCCTGTATCATATCGACAAATCCTGATGGACCGAGGTTATAGCTAGCTGTTTAAAACCACCCTGAGGAAAAGTCACAAAAAATCTGGGGAGGAGAGAAAGCATTGCTGGGATTATCACTCTGACATACCCAGCTAGTAACACTACAGTGAGTTTGTTAGCCTGTTTCTCTTGTATAATGTGTCATTAATTAATTAGCACCTGATTGTTGCAAGCATTGATTTGTCTCAGTTTATCCACCGACTGTGAAACAGTACATGTACGGGAAGGTAATGTTGATGTTTACACTGCCATTAAGCTGAAAAGGAAATGGCAGATGGAAAAGGAAGCCAGCCAGTATCCTGGTGTATCCAGTCCATCTTTCTATATCTAATACTCATAAGAGTTTTGTAAAGAACTTTGTTTTTACCGACTCATTTAGCCTTTCAGGACTATTTAATTTCTCAAGTATATAATTATTCATTTTAAGATGATTCCCTTTCGGTTATAAACAAACTATCAATTATTTCAGAAAACTTTATTCATCTTTGGAAACCATTGGAAAATAATGAATTTAGCATGTGAAGAGAGAATTTCATGTTTTGACTAAAGATATTCAATATATTGTGTGTATCCATTACTACTTGGTGTGAAAATAGGAAGTGTTTTTCTACAACTGATAACATATAGGAGCAGATAAACATCCGAGATAAGTTAATCTGGCCCATCATCCCTGGGGTAACATACATTCAAGGTCGTGTGATAATAGTAACTTGTGTAACTAGTGATGACATACAGACTGGCTGATCATCCCTGGGGTAACACATACAATCAAGGTCGTGTGATAATAGTAACTTGTGTGACATATACACTGACTGGGCTATGATTGTCTGACCTGCCGGATAGATTTCCTTACCAAACACTGATCAAGGGACTGAGGAAATACAAGATGTGGGATTTATTGTCAGGGCTTGATGTGTAGTGGTAGGTCCTATTTACAAGTGATTTATGAATAGTAAGATGTTGTGACTGGTATGTCTTGTTTGTGAGATTGTACCAATCTAATGTAGTACAAATCTATTTTCTCATAATTGTGAATTCACGCTCTATTTACAACAGTGAAAATAAGTTTCTAACACAAGTTAAAACCTTATGATATATCATAAATGTCATAACATAATGTAGATTACAATAAGTACTGAGTCACAGCTGTTTTACTCCTATACAAATCAATTATTCATTCTACAGAAGTGTATATTTTGTGATAAGTATTTGATAAGTATTACCGTATATAACCAAGGAAATTTTAAGCTGTATGCATTGGGAATTAGAACATTTTAACTTTTAGCGTATTTGTTACAGTACACTAATACTTTTAGGTGCCGCGAGTTCGAATCCCATGTGGGGCAGTTACCAGGTACTGACCATAGGTCAGTCAGTGGTTTTCTGCGGGTAACCCGGCTTTCCTCCACCTCCAAATCCTGGCACATCCTTAAATGACCCGGGCTGTTAATGAGACGTAAAACAAAATAAACCAAACTTCTAGGTGACATAAAATCTTTAAATAATGATGAGCGTTTTGCACTTGTACATGTAGATGTGTTGTCAGTATAAAATCTGGAGATAAAAAATACAGAACGAATAGGAACTCATTTTGTAGGAGGTACAACATGTTAGGAATGGCACCATGTTAAACTGAAAGTTTGTGAACAGTGAATGTCGTGATATCTGCCTGTGTGTGATATACTTGAGTTACCGTATGGGATATTTTAGGACCACTGTAGTCTACAATTTTGCAATGAAGAAACACAATGTACACCTTCGCAAACAGACATGCTTTAATTAATATTGTTTGCTTTTTTATATAGCACAGGGATCACCTTGGGGCGAGATTTAGGGATTTTTACCCATATTTTTCCTGAAAATCTCATTCAAATTTCAAAATATTATTACTTTATATAGAAAAATCTCATATTAATTTTACCTATCTCATTAAATACCTCAAATTCTCCCATAGGTTTTAAGAGCATGAATTATCCTTGTAGCAGATATGTTTACATTCTAAAACTGTGCTTATATTAAGTAGATATTCACTTGGTGTAACAGTGAATTGTTATGTAAGGAACGTTCATGCCATACTGATGCCTGAGATTACGACCCAAGACTCCTATTATCAATGACATCACCAGCAAAGCTGATTCTGGTGTCAATTTGTTGCACCAGAAATAATATTTAGATAAAAACCACAAAACAGACGGCCCTTGCGCATTAATGGTGGTATGGTGTGTCATGTTGACTCGTTTCTTTGTCTCATGGCTAGCCGCGGAAATATGGATCAATAAACCTGCCGACTTAAGTCATTAAAGACTCAAATTTCAAATGTCACATTTTACCCCTCTGGGACAAGTATGGAAATAGGGTTAAATTGTGGCCTTGGGAAAGTCTGAATTTGCTGCAGATGGGAAAAAATGTCTAAAATTTGCCTTTTTTCTTTAAAGAATTGCATCTTGCTGTTAGCGTTGGATGTTTGTGATCAGATTATGGAACATATACATCAAGACCATAGACTATAAAAGGAATCATATATGGGAATGTAATGTCTCCAATATCTACAGCCAACGTCAGTTGAGGAAACTCATTATAAACCTTTCACAAATATTAGTTACAGCTAGGGTGATTAGCTGGTGACACAGTAAAGCCTTGATAACATGGAGTAATTATAACATATAAGATAAGGCTGATTCTACAGTGGACAGTGTTGATTATAAGTTACGTAAATACATTATAATTATACTTATTTATCTTTATGATGATGATGATGATGATGATGATGATGATGACGGTGTAAGGTGACACATATTCATAATGGATTTCAGACACACAGTAATAATGTGTAACAGGTATAGTGTAGGTATCCCTAAGGGAAGTAACTCTACCACAAATCATAGGAATAATGTGTAGGGAGGTATATATCTTCAAGGTAGGCAACTCTAGTACAAATCGAAGGAAGAATGTATAAGGTAGCATGTATCCTTAAAAGAGGTTACTATATGCTAATAATTAGATGAATATGTGAGGTAGTATATATCCTTAACTTACATTCATCCCCAAAATTTCATTATGAACTATTCTAACCTTTGAATTGAACGAGTTCAAAGCTGTCTTCAGATGTTAAGAGAGATTACTCGGGTATGAATAACAAATGTAGGAATTCTGATAATCAATGACTCAATGATTTCAGAGGCCAAACTTGTGGAATTTGCCCTGGCTGTAATGTCTTGGTAGGACTTACGTCAAAAAGTTTTGATTGCAAGTGAAAAATGACATATACATTAACAGTTCACAAGCAGACCATAGCTCGTTAACCCCGAAACTTTGATGTTTGTGTGAATGTGTCATACAGGGGACTAAACCATTAAAGTGAACTCCATCTTATCATTCAGTTCCTGGAGCAAGGCAGTTAGACCTGAGATGTAGCCCTAATGAATTAGTTCCTGTAGAAATAGATACTGTTTACCATTGGGGCGGTCAAATTGAATGTTAAGGCGCCTGCAATGACAAAACAAACAGATCTGCAACACTGTGATCCCAATGTTGTGATAATAATGGGGGAGAGTGCCAATTAGCTTATGATGTATGAGGTATAGTCTACATGTGTGTATCATTATCTCCCCTCCACCCCTCACCCTACCCCCTACTGATCTCTTATCATTTCACAAGTACTTCTAGCTTCTGTCCTCTGAAAAAGTTCTTCCAACAAATACTTGAAATGTTCTGTTATTTTTTAAAATTATTGTACATGTATATTTACATAATTTCTAAAGTTGTTTACAAAATTGAAGATGTTGGTGCTGATTTTGTCAAAACGGTTCGGCAAGAACCTGAATTGTTTACGTTTTTGTTGACTGTAGCTGGAAGCTGTTGATGCTTTAAGTGGTAAAGTGTAGACACCCTTCTTACACAGTGCTATGATACAGAGCATCAAAGACACAGGGGTTTAGTGAGGAAGTGTTGGGCAAAAGGGATCCAAAACAGCTGAAATTTGACTCAGCCTCAGAATGAAACTTTATCCCTTCAACAGAGAGTGTTTGGGAGATTTTTACTGGATAACTACATTCCATAGCTTGTTACACATACATATACACTACACACATCGAAAAGTTGGCAAAGTTGTAAGTTTTTTCCCTTCAATGTGAAGAGGTTGTTTGGTGAAATGAGTCTCGATTTCGGGACATTTCTCACGGAGTTATGGGTAACAAAGTCTCGAAAAAGTGCTCCTGTTGCTGTGGCAAATACAGGTATAAACAGGTATGTATTGACGTACAGTAGCGTGTGGGTCAGCATCGGGACCAGATGGTCACTGTTATTTGTTTAAAATTGGTTGTGTTTTTGCGATGGCAAAGTTTAACCCTGTTGGTTGCATACAGGCCTATTATGTCCCTGTTGCACATACATTTGTCGGCAAATTTAACAAGAAATTTAAATGAAATCCAATTTTTTGGAGTTTGAAAAAATTCCTTTGAGTTCATGGGGTAAATGAATGTTCATGAACTGTGGCCAGTATAATTATACATATGAATATAAAATTGAGAAATAAGCTACCATGACAAATGTTGTGTTTTGCTCATCGCTAACATTTTTTATTTTTTTTTTATAGGTATATTTTGATGTTGTAAATTTAGTTTATTTCTTATGAAGTTTTCTCTTTTCACATGAAGATGTCTTAGATAAATGCCATATGAGGTTTAACACAGGAAATCTTCAGTCTAACTAGAGGCGATGTTTCTGACATTTGAAATGTTTCCTATCCCCAGTGTCACTGACACGATAACCTTGTATGTTAGCTATCTGTAACTCATCCAAAAGCTGTAGCTCAGTCTGGGTTAGGCAGAATCAAAAGAAAGTTGTGTTTCTTGCTAAAAATTAGTTTTTCCTTCATTATGTTATATTTTACAAATTCAAATTCAAACATATTTTGCACAAATTAGTCTGACAAAATGTGTAGAGTAGTTGAAAAATTTAACCAGAGTATTTATGTATATTGTAATGGAATATATGAATAATTAAAGAGTTAAGAAATTGAAAATTGTGCAGCACTTTTTAATCTTGAACAATAACACATAGACTGTGTCCACAATATGTTGATGATTTCTTACATACAATGATTCAGATACATAATGCGGTGTTCTGTTATTTTACAGTTGTAATTATCTGGAAATATTTCAAACATAAAATGGTCGCTGCTATTTGCAAAAGAACATCCAACCAATATAAGTGAATTTTGTGAAAAGGAAAGAGAATCTGTCGCCACGGTTATTTAACTAAACGCCAAATCAATAAACTGCACGCTCTTATGTAAGGGTGATTGCAAAACGGCCTTATACATTGCAGGCCTTTGATCCTTAATAAGTAAATCTGCTAGAGGATGTACAGTATTGATCGGTATGTCTGGAGCACTAAACTACAATGTATACTGGTGGGGGGAGGGGTGGGATGTTACGGAGTGTGCAGCTGATCAGCACATTAGTTCAAGTCTTTACTTTGTTCATCTTAAACTTTCAAGATTTCCATCAGTGTAGCTTCATGTATATGTGATAAAGCTTGTCTTGTAAAACTTGATGTCTAAATATAAATATCATGTTTAACTTAATAAGCGCTTGTGTCCCTATAAACACTCTCCCCCCCCCTCCAAAATTAAACATGTCAATAAGACATAAAACACAGATAATAAGCCAATGACATCTTATTTTGTTCATAGGAAAGAACTCAGCACTTTCTGGGGGTCATAGGGATTCCTTTACAGGTATTGTTAAGTAATAATGATTTCCGGGTCCCTAAGTGGGTACCATGTGTAACAGAGGTCATTATTTTTTCAATGCCTCCCCTTGAAGTCGAACCCGGAATCTCTGGCTACTAGTCTTACGCTCAACTGATCCTGCTAAAGAGAAGATTTCTGTAGGCGAGCAATATATTGCAGCTATTATCTACCAGGGTTATATGAAATTCTTCAGCCTCCCACTTTCAGAATTAGATATTTTCTGTTCCTGTATAACAAATTTGATGAAGTTTGGTACTTTTGACATTTACTTCTACATGTATCAGGTTACTTAATCATACCACACTAAAATAAAGGGTGTGATGGAATGAACAGACAGGCGGAGATCAATATACACACTCGGTTTTTTAGGTTACACCAGATCAAGGCTCAATGACCGATTGATGTCAATGTTTTGTCCTTTGTTCAGAGTATTTTGTCTGTCGTCTATGAGAATTTCATATCCTCAAATTCTAAAGTACTCTACCAAATTTCATCAAGTTTATTAGCATTGATCCAAATTTGTTCAAATATGCTCTGTCTTCATGCAAATAGAATCCAGTGATATACATTTTCCAAAAAAAATAAATATTTCTCTTCTGCAGAACCAAATACCGTTATTCTCTCACCATCAAAACCTGGTATGTCTTTAAATGGCGATAGTTTTTAATAGATGTAAATAAAAATAATGCCATTGTCATTTCATTGATTAAAACAGTTAGGGGAGATCCAAGACTTGGGCTAAATTGTAACATCATGTAAGAGATATAGGGTTGTGGTGTTCAATTTCATTACTTGTTGTACAATGATAATCTGTTATCTAAATATTTTCTTAATACACTGAAATTTCAGTGTTAAGAATTAGCCGTCGTTGCCAGGACGTTATGGCTTAAAACGAATCATGTATGACGTAGGAACTTTCACCTTTGACTTCGACACTTCAACATTGTTTGCACCTTCTTGACTAATAATTTGTCTGTTACACGTCATTTCGTAAACAGCCATTCACATGATAAGGTCATATTATAAATTGCGATCTTTATGTAAATTTATGTTGTTTTCTGTCTGTTCTATTTTATTGCGGTTAATTTTTTTCATGAAAATGAATTACGAAATTGAGATTGACGCATGCTGATGTAAAACAACCATTACAAGGTTAAGGTATGGACATGTATTTATACTGTCTTAACTGCCGATATACATTTAATGTATTGTCTGCCTGGTCACATCCCCTGTGTCCAGTAACACCTTGATACTGTTAAGGTGTTTGGGACCTATCATTACAAGTAAGATGGGCCTAATTATCTGTCGACACACTTGATTGGGTGATGGAGTGTGTCACCGTGGCGATAGGTATGAACAGGTAGACGACCAGATCAGAGATGCTCTGTGACTCATACTTCACCTGGTGTATCCCTGTTACACCAAAGCTTCGGTCCTGTGACAAACGACCCATTTGTTTTGACGCAAGTATTAAAGTGTTGTGACATAATAGAGAAGGTGTGTCCGATCACTACTATATCATTGGGATGGTTACAGGTGTCTGTATAATCTCGTTCTCTCACGCAAAATTTGGACGCCTAGACTTTCTTATTGTCAGTAAGATATATAGAGGTGAGGTATTTCTATGAATAACTTATGCATGTGCCGCAAAAAACATCATTGAATTGGTTTATATTTGTAAAGACACTCATTTCAACCTAAACAAATAAAGTTCAAACTTGAATGTTACGTAATATTTAAGTTTCGTGTCAAAATGTGCTTTTTAAATCCAAGTAAAAGTTTATTGTTAATAGGGAATCTTTCACCATTTCAAGATGGTTTTAAAAAGAAATGTTTATCATGTTAATATTTGAAATGAAAGCTTGATACCGATTCCTGACTATGCATCCCTGTAATGATAGTAAAATAAAGAGATGTACAGTCAACTTGCTATCTTGCACCATGTTTATCGCGAAGTCTTGATGGAGGTGTAGCCCCATACCATGTTTACTCCAAATTACTACTAGAAATGTGCAGTGATTACCATGGCTCCATTTCTTGTCTACTCTGTCCCATTTCATGATTGTAAGAGGTGATTGAATTCGGGATCTTTTGGCCTTTAGTTTAGTGTTTCGCCCTTGTGAAGAAAGCTATGGGTTCTGTCCCAAGGCCGAGACAAACCATATGAGTCTCTAACAATGGTAGTTACTACTCCCTACTTGCTTGATGCTCAGCATTATGGGAGTAGAATAACTGGTTCACCCATTGTCAGTAAAATGTGACCAGCTAGGAGGGATGTTCTGCTGGGGGCCTTTAACTGTGCTTCACTGTGGTAGCACTTGAAATTGGCAAAGATCTGGTTTATCCCCGAGAGGCTTGCATGAACATACCACAGTCTCCTTTACATGCATACATCGAGAGGACGTCCTTAAATGACCCCAGGGCTGTTAATAAGATGTAAAAAACAATCAAACCAAACTGTCCTCCTATCAGAAGGTGTGGCCCTGCACCATATCTCCTCCCTACTACGAAGTCCTACTGGAGATGCGGCCCTGACTGGGTGCCCCCTGTTCCCCTCTTTCTGTGGCTGGATCTGTCCAATTAGTCCCAGTTATCAAACCCCACAGGTGCTCTGGGTCCTAAATCTCCAGACTGATATGGGACTAGACTGAGAGGTCTGTCAGCACTTTATAAATTATAATTTGATACATGGAGCAAGTGGAGTATTCCCCATAGTGTATATCACACATTTGTACCAGACACATCAAGTTTATAGATAGGATTCAATTTACCCAACATAGGCATGCTTGTCTGATGTCTCTGTTAGATTGAATTTGTTCTCTTTTCTGCTCAAGATGATAAACTCTAAAGATTGATTATTACTCTAATCTAAATAGTTTCTTAATAGTCAGGATAACTGTTCTGTAACCAAACTGTATGTCACAGGGAGTGACTACAGAGGGCTTTGTGATGGACTCCTGTTGGAGGGGGTTACAGACTACATACACAATAAGTCTGTACCCTAATACAGCATTATAATGTTTAAGATAGGCCTTACCTTGTAAATTTAGGGTACAAGTGCCAGTTTAGGGGCTGAAAACCCTCCTTCCATTGGTTTCTCCAGGGAAGGGGTTAGTTGGTTTCAGGGATGTTTACCTCAACAACCCCAGGCTATGCACCAGAACATCAAAAAGTTGTTATAATTATCTTACGTTCAAAATTGTAGGAAATTAAAAATATAACCAGCCTTTGTGAGACAAGATACCGGACGGAAAAATCGGGATTGTATCACATTAATAGACTTAAACTGTGAGTCTTGATTTAATTAGAGGGGTCTGATAATTGATGCATAACTCAATCATCGCCATGCAACACATGCCTCGTAATACAGGTAGCGAGACCTGTTGATGTTTAATTCCCACACACTGCAGGCTGTATGTGTGTGTCACTTCAGGAGCGTCTTTTAAGTGAAGAATTTCTCAGAACAGGTCAGTCTCGTCTACACAATATTGGGTATTGGGTAACTTATTTACACCAAAATATTTAAACTGCAGACTTGTCCAGTATTTGAACCGTAAGGTTTAAATGTAACTTTCTCAGGGTTGGTAAATTAAATGAAATTTTCAGGACTTTCTGCTCATCAGAATTGCCAATTAAATGTATCAATTTCAGAGCTGATTATAGTTAGACAGCACATGTACAGGAATCATCATATTAACTTCTATGTATTATCATTGATCACTGGTTTTATGAAACCTTATTTCTATACAACCTGAGTTTAAATGAATCTATCTGATTACGGTAAATATGTTATGTAATGGAGAGCCTGCCTGTAGATCTCCATGCGTACATATTTTTGTACCTGGATACACTTAAGCATTATGCCAAATGGTCAAAGGCAAATTGCGCCCTTCATGTTGGATTTGCCTTTGACCATTTGGCATTCATATAGCCTAAGAATGCCAACTGAAAGCAGTTCAATACTTATATTTACCATTTTTAGAATATGCTCATGTCATAAAACAATCAATAACACATTTTATTTCTCAGCATTTAGCTCAATAAATGTATTTGTCGCTTTGCTTGTTCAATGAAAAGAACAGCCATCTCCCGGGGACGGTCAATGGTATCCAACGTAACAATTATGACATCATAATAATGATGACGTCAACAATCGGTCATTGGCATTCATGGCCTGATGAATTCCAAATGAATTTGGTAGGGATATATAGTGGCAATGCCATTCAATGGTAAATATAGAGCTAAGATATCATATTTGATTATGAGGTAAAAGATATATGCTGTTTCGGAGATACAACTTTCCAGAATAAATGTCTCGTGATTTGGCAGTCACATGGTACATTGAGCTTTGGATGCTTGAAAAAAGAGATTTCTACTACCAATACCATTGATCACTTGGATGTGTCAGATTGAAACGAGGGGGGGATAAGCTAGTAGTAACTAGAAATGTCTGTGAGACATAAATGCCCCCGCCCCCAGCTCGTTACATTACTATGGGACGGAAGGGGCACGATGGGACAGGACAGGACGGACAGGGGTAACAATATATGCCCCCCCCCTCCCCATTTCATGGCTGGGGCATAAAAATCAGTAGAGAAATTCTCTATTGAAACTCAGGGGCTGGTAGCCAGTCTAACCGGAAGTATACATGCCCCTTTCATGTGACATGTGTATCTAAAACCTGGTAGAATCTGGAGAAACGAAGTATCCCGGAAATGACATATTGGTCACAGCAGGATATTTCTATGACTTTAATTGTCATCTCGAGTTTAGGGATATTGTAGATTACTAGAGTTGTTCCCTACAAACATCTCACCTCTGATACAATCCAATTTTGTTTGTGGGGATATAGATTGATGTTGAGTAACTAGCTGTAACACATATTTTGAGCCCTGTAACCTTGAAAATATGTTGAGGTCATTTCTGTTGAGCACTCCCAAATAAACAGTAAGTTACCCGTCACATATCATATTTCTAGGCCTTTCCTTATTTCGGAAGACATATCATTTAAACTCTTGATATATATATTTGGTCCCTGTGACCTTGAAAATAGGTGACTTATAATTATGGTCATAAAAGAATTACATTGATGAAGTTTTATCTTTGGGCAACATTTTTTATCACAATCATCAATTTTCCATATCAAATGAAATGTTTTTTTTTCTTCAAATATGTGTTTATTTTAACTACAAAATAATTTAAGTGTCTTAAAACTTGATGACTGAGTTGATTGAATTTTATTGATAAAGAAACAGATTAAAATTTTTAATTGTATAAGATTTACTTAAACCAACCATGAACCAATACCTAGCTAGCTACCAGGTGGTTTTGTTTTGGACCAAGAAGAGGTGGAACCATTACAGTTGATGAGTCGGTGACATCTAATCATGGCATGATGAATTATGATATAAAAATTATGAAGCAAATTTCATATAGTTTCTGATTGATACTGTAAAAGTGAAATTGTTCGCGGTGTGGAAATTTTCGCTTATTTTGCTGGTATTAAATCTCCTTGAATATATATCCACATGCAAACATATTTAACACCACTCAAACTCTACAGTGTGTTATAATAGTATTATAGGTATACACAGTACAAAACAGCATGACTGACAGCATGACTGACAGCCTGAACATTTCCACACTGCAAACAGATTGTTGACTGACTAAGTGAAAAATTTGATGTGCAGAAATATTGGCTTTTACAACTACTTATGTGTTGTGTGCCTGACCATAGAAAATGAAACCTTGTTACTACAAAATCGACTAATATTCCATCAGTTCATTTGAAATTTATCATCATCCAATGTAAATAAACCATATAGAAAGATGAAAATACTGTAGTATATAGTAGTTCTGATGTATAGATATATAGTATATATTCACTGGAAGCGATTGTACCTGACATGATGGTATGTATAGATTGATATGAAACTTACATGATACATTTCGTGGGAATGGACACTTCTATTTTTTGTCATTTTATGGTGTATATGATGGATGTACATCCACAGCTGTGTAGGTTTATAACATTGTGTATGATTTCTGCCATATCTATTGTATTAAGGATACAGGCTACCTATCGGCCATATATATATGTATCTCCATTTCAGAAGAGTTCTAGATCTACAGTAAGAAAGTTGTAATACATTGTTTAGATTTCTGCCATTTCTCTTGTATTAAAGGCCCAATATACGTAACTTCAGGAAAATATTCATTAATCTGAAAAATTCTGAAAAAAAATCCAGTTGATAACCATGCAAAAATAAGCCTAAAACGAAGTAAACCTGAGCGGTAACTAGCGAGAAACCCCTGATAGAAAAATCCAAAGAAATGAAAATCATTCAGGTGGGGCCCACTTCAATAACAAACCGCAGGTAGAAGACAGTCAAAATGGTCGCGTGTTTACAAATACCGAGTTTCAACTGCTGCCGTACCGATAACCGCGTAAGAAGTCATCTTGAATATTGCTGAAATCAGTTAATCTTAACTAAATCTATAAAAATAATAAATTATTAGGCTTGATTTTCGCATCAAGTTTTGCCGAAAGTTACGTATATTGGGCCTTTAAGGATACAGACTACCTATCGGCCATATATGTATCTCCATTTCAGAAGAGTTCTACAGTAGTAAGAAAGTTGTATAACATTGTGTAGATTTCTGCCATTTCTCTTGTATTAAGGATACAGGCTACCTATCGGCCATATATGTATCTCCATTTCAGAAGAGTTCTACAGTAAGAAAGTTGTATAACATTGTGTAGATTTCTGCCATTTCTCTTGTATGAAGGATACAGGCTACCTATCGGCCATATATGTATCCCCATTTCAGAAGGGTTCTACAGTAAGAAAGTTGGATATGTTTTCTAAATCTGATTTGGACCTGTTTGATTATTTTATAAAATCATTGAAATATTACATAAGAATTGCATTAATTGTGTCATCATTATGACACAAGTCTATAATACACAATATTGACGACACATTTCAATAGTACAAAATAACTCAAGATGACAAATTTGAATTATATACCACAAAAATTGATGAAATATTTGATATTTTATAGTACACAAAATTTGATGACAAAATTTGTATAGTTCAGAAAACTTGATGACACTTTGAAGGATGCATAATATTATTGCCTGTAGCAGAAGGCGAAATAATTAAAGGTTGCTTGTAATACAAGCACTTATTACCTGTGAAACTTTTTGAACAGCTTTAATTGTCATGCTTATACTGTATTTGACGTACTAAGGTTGTTCCCCAACCCATTCAATATACCTCTATTTATTCTCGTATACATTTCTGAGTCATTGGTTCTGAATTTTATGAATACCAGAATTTATTCAGCTAGTTTTATTTGAATTGGGCAACGTTTACTGCCAATGTGGGACTGTACACAAGTGTATTGAATAAAAAAGGCAGTGTTGCCATGAAATATTATGTTCATGTTTAATTTTAATTAATACATCCCTTTTCCATGCTGGGTATCCTTATTACGTCAAATACGGTAAGTGGTTCTGGTACACTGGTAATTTAGGTTACCTATATACAGTTGAGCTTGAAGTGGTCTGGGGACAAATTTCCCTTCATATATTGAATGATCTTGGTAATCTATCACCCTTTTCCAAAACTGTAGTGGTAACCAGGCTCAGCTGTATGAGGTTTGGCTGTTATATATCTATATATTGTACCATGGTACTGGGGCTTCCTTCTCTGGTGATAAACCATGATTTACAATAGTTATATTGTTATATACTGATACACATATTACTTTTAATCTGCTGATGTTCGAATATTGGAATAAATAACAATAACATTGATTACAAAAAAACATTTTATGCTCATATTTTTTTCCAAGTAAGGAAAATACAAATTTATACATGTATAAAAATATAACCTTTTTCGGTGGTAGATATTTTTCGTTTGTTTGATAACACCTTGATGATATTAATCAATAAAATTACCTGATTATTTGACCCTCTGTGAGTATTTAAGACAAATTTTGAGAAAGAGAAATTTCCAAATTTTTCACTGAACATGTTTATATCTAGAAATCCATGTAGATTAATTATCAGAGTCATATTGATGGCCTAAAAACAAGACATTTTTTCTGGATTATCTTCACTACCATTTTAATGTGATATTTGTGATATTAATGTCAATTTTGTACAAGAAATAGCACTGAAAGTGTATAAATTTCATAAAACAAAAAAATGTATAAGAAAGAGAATTGAAAAATACTATATTTGTCAATTAATTTACACTGTAGTTTATTGAACAATTGTAAATTCTGCTGGACCTTTTGTCTAAGAAATGTTTGCTTATTAAGGAGTGACACTATATTAAAAGAGACATGTATTTCTGGAAATTGATTGTTTGACATTTGTAATGAGTAAAATGCATAAAGGAATTGTTCAGGATTAGGAAACAAGCCGTTATCTGTATTAGCAAAACATGATATTTGAATATGAGGAGCATTAATATTTAGATCAATGCTTCACTGTAACCAGGTATATCATACATTTTATCTTTTGGTCTGTCTAAGTTCCGCTCATTTTCTTTATTTCTATGTTAAACTTATATTCTTAATTGACCTTAATTGTCACCTTGACCTTGTGTTAACAGGAGACATCGGATAGTGAGCCAACACTCAGGAAGTGGACGGTGACCTCTGGATCAGATTCGGAGTCCGTCCAGGCTGCTGGCCGACCTAATCTACTAGACTTTGCAAACGAAGCTCGGACATCCGAAAGGGAAGAGGAAATGGCGGATCCTAAACGGGGCAAAATGAACAGGGTGAGAATTACAGGCACTTGAACGGAAATAGCATGGCTGTAAACGTATGCTTAACCTTGAATATGATCGTATAACCAACTGTGTTAGTTTAGTCTGTAAAAAAACATGTATGACCGAAGATTTATGATATTTCGCTTTAAATATCTTTTTGTTTAGTTTCATTGTTAGAGATACCACACGAATAAGGCATGTTGCATGTGCCAGTATGTTTGTAAGTGAGATCGGGAAAGAGAAAAATCAATACAGTAACAGGCTAGTAAGCCTTTCTACTGTACCTCAAGTGTGGGGATAACTGAAATAGATTATGCCGAGTTACCAAACACGAAATAGTGGAACGAGCTAAGCTAGCTTATATATAATATTGTCTAGTAGATTGTAAGATACCAGTTTGTGGAAATTGTTCTTGATTAAATATTACTCTGGTGGTGCAGAATAAAAATTAATGCTGAGTATGACATGGATTGCATGGTACACGTATATACCGGTACATGTAAAAACAAACTTGAAAGGTTGCAATTTCAAAACATAGGTTTTGAATAATAATACTTTAATTATGTACTTTATGTGATATTTCATTAATTCATGATCTTTGATTTAGTTCATTATTAGAATTAAAAAGAGTGAGACACTGGAAATAACCATAGAGTGGTTTGAGCTCCAATGCAGTGCAATCACAGTGTTTCCTGATATGTGATAACCTTTAAAATCAGCACTAATATTAATGATAAACACCCATCACACACCCAAACAATTATAATGGTCTCTTTTCTCCTAATACTTGCACCGTATATATTATACTGTAGCATGTTTTGTGGATAAATATCTTCATATATTATTTTCATATTTTATTTTTTACACTCATTTATATATTATACTATTATACGTAGTATTTGTATATACACGTAATTGTATAAATTTGTATGCATCATCTTATATGCAGTATCAGCATTTTTAGGTCATCTGACCCGAAGGGTCAAGATGACCTATTGCCATCATGCTTCGTCCGTCGTCGTCCGCCGTCCGCCGTCCGTAAACTTTTCCTTTAACAATCTTCTTCTTAGTAACCAAAAGGCTCTAGGTGCTGATATTTGGCCAGTAGGCACCTGGGATTGAGTGCTACAAAGTTTCCTCATTTCAATGACCTTGACCTATTTTCAAGGTCACAGGGGTCAAATATGTAAAAACCTTTAACAATCTTCTTCTCAGTAACCAAAAGGTCTAGGGTAATGATATTTGGCCAGTAGGCACCTGGGATAGAGTGCTACAAAGTTTCCTCATATGGATGACCTTGACTAACTTTCAAGGTCACAGGGGTCAAATATGTAAAAAAGCGTTTGACAATCTTTTCCTCACTAACCAATAGGCCATGGGTGATCATATTTGGCCAGTAGGTATCTGGGAAAGAGTGTTACAAAGTTTCCTCATATCAATGACCTTGACTAACTTTCAAGGTCACAGGGGCCAAAAAGGTCAAAATCTTTGAACAACTTCTTCTGAATAACCAAAAGGCCCAGAGACCTGATATTGGGCCTGTGGCATGCTGGGATAAAGGGCTACCAAGTTTGTTCAAACAAATGACCTTGACCTTCATTCAAGGTCACAGGGGCCAAAAAGGTCAAAATCTTTGAACGACTTCTTTTGAATAACCAAAAGGCCCAGAGACCTGATATTGGGCCTGTGGCATGCTGGGATAAAGGGCTACCAAGTTTGTTCAAACAAATGACCTTGACCTTCATTCAAGGTCACAGGGGCCGAAAAGGTCAAAATCTTTTTAAACAACTTCTTCTGAATAACCAAAAGGCCCAGAGACCTGATATTGGTCCTGTGTTATGCTGAGATAAAGGGCTACCAAGTTTGTTCAAAGAAATGACCTTGACCTTCATTCAAGGTCACAGGGGACAAAACGGTCATAATTTTTAAACGACTTCTTCTGAATAACCAAAAGGCCCAGAGACCTAATATTGGGCCTGTGGCATGCTGGGATAAAGGGCTACCAAGTTTGTTCAAACAAATGACCTTGACCTTCATTCAAGGTCACAGGGGCCAAAAAGGTCAAAATCTTTGAACGACTTCTTCTGAATAACCAAAAGGCCCAGAGACCTAATATTGGGCCTGTGGCATGCTGGGATAAAGGGCTACCAAGTTTGTTCAAACAAATAACCTTGACCTTCATTCAAGGTCACAGGGGCCGAAAAGGTCAAAATCTTTTTAAACAACTTCTTCTGAATAACCAAAAGGCCCAGAGACCTGATATTGGTCCTGTGTTATGCTGGGATAAAGGGCTACCAAGTTTGTTCAAAGAAATGACCTTGACTTTCATTCAAGGTCACAGAGGCCAAAACGGTCATAATCTTTAAACAACTTCTTCTGAATAACCAAAAGGCCCAGAGACCTGATATTGGGCCTGTGGCATGCTGGGATAAAGGGCTACCAAGTTTGTTCAAAGAAATGACCTTGACTTTCATTCAAGGTCACTGGGGCCAAAACGGTCATAATCTTTAAACATTTTCTTCTGAATAACCAAAAGGCCCAGAGATCTAATATTGGGCCTGTGGCATGCTGGGATAAAGGGCTACCAAGTTTGTTCAAAGAAATGACCTTGACTTTCATTCAAGGTCACTGGGGCCAAAACGGTCATAATCTTTAAACATTTTCTTCTGAATAACCAAAAGGCCCAGATACCTAATATTGGGCCTGTGGCATGCTGGGATAAAGGGCTACCAAGTTTGTTCAAAGAAATGACCTTGACTTTCATTCAAGGTCACAGGGGCCAAAACGGTCATAATCTTTAAACGACTTCTTCTGAATAACCAAAAGGCCCAGAGACCTGATATTGGGCCTGTGGCATGCTGGGATAAAGGGCTACCAAGTTTGTTCAAAGAAATGATCTTGACTTTCATTCAAGGTCACAGGGACCAAAACGGTCATAATCTTTAAACAACTTCTTCTGAATAACCAAAAGGCCCAGAGACCTGATATTGGGCCTGTGGCATGCTGGGATAAAGGGCTACCAAGTTTGTTCAAAGAAATGATCTTGACTTTCATTCAAGGTCACAGGGACCAAAACGGTCATAATCTTTAAACAACTTCTTCTGAATAACCAAAAGGCCCAGAGACCTGATATTGGGCCTGTGGCATGCTGGGATAAAGGGCTACCAAGTTTGTTCAAAGAAATGATCTTGACTTTCATTCAAGGTCACAGGGACCAAAACGGTCATAATCTTTAAACAACTTCTTCTGAATAACCAAAAGGCCCAGAGACCTGATATTGGGCCTGTGGCATGCTGGGATAAAGGGCTACCAAGTTTGTTCAAACAAATGACCTTGACCTTCATTCAAGGTCACAGGGGCCAAAAAGGTCAAAATCTTTTTAAACAACTTCTTCTGAATAACCAAAAGGCCCAGAGACCTGATATTGGTCCTGTGTTATGCTGGGATAAAGGGCTACCAAGTTTGTTCAAAGAAATGACCTTGACCTTCATTCAAGGTCACAGAGGCCAAAACGGTCATAATCTTTAAACAACTTCTTCTGAATAACTAAAAGGCTCAGAGACCTGATATTAGGCCTGTGGCATGCTGGGATAAAGGTCTACCAAGTTTGTTCAAATAAATGACCTTGACCTTCATTCAAGGTCACAGGGGCCAAAAGGGTCAAAATCTTTAAGACAACTTTTTCTGAATAACCAAAAGGCACAGAGATGTGATATTGGGCTTGTGGCATGCTGGGATAAAGGTGTGTCAAGTTTGTTTAAAGAAATGACCCTGACATTCATTCAAGGTCACAGGGGCCAAAAGGGTTTGTTGTCAAGTTTACTCACTAGGAATAAGCTGAAACTTGCCAGAAATGATTCTGAGATGATGCTGATTAAGTGTTGTTATTTTTAGGTTTGTTCAAAATTCAAGATGGCCACCACAGCTGCCATTTTGAATACACATTTTAAACTTCTCAAGTTCTACCAGTGGAATTGAGCTGAAACTTGCCAGAAATGATATCCTGAGATGGTCCCAACAAAGTGTTGTTATTTTTCAAGCCCATCAGAAATCCAAGAAGGCCACTATCTTGAACTTGGCAATCTATACAGGCATATTATAACTTGATTTAATGACTACACGTATTTTCATAGTGATTTTACAATTGGTAGTCAGATGACCGTTAAGGCCCGTTGGGCCTCTTGTTCCAAACAAAATAATTAATTTTCATTAGATTATTGGCTTTTCCTGATGCGTTATGTTCTAGTTGATAGATTAGCACCTTCCAATAGATTAAAAACTGTTCTTAGTATAGACTATAGATTCATTGCAAAATGGTTCACAAGAATATCTACAAACTTTTATTTTGTGGAAGCATCAAACCAATAGCATCCCCAGTATTTGCTGTAACAGTTGGGTAGACAAGACTTGAAGAAAAATGTCTTTCTTTGTTACCAGAACTACCAGATTACAAATAATAAAACAGAATAATTATATCCCTCACCTTAGGTAAGGGGGTAAATAGAAATGAATTTGTGTGTAAATCGCTGTGAATAACATATCTCAAAAACCACTGGTCAGATTTGGTTTATATTTAAACCACAGCGTCAACCTCAAATTTTGTTGGTCATCGGTCAAGGTTAGAGTTTACTGGTCATCTTTAAACTGTTTTTGGAATAAAAAGCTTGCATATGTACAATATATCTTGTGAATCCTTAGACACGTTTAGTTTATTCACACTATAGCATGACTCTATCAAGCTCTATACCTGGTTAGTTTTTGGTGGTCATTGGTCAACGTTAAAGGTCAAAGGTCACCCTTGATCACTTTGGGAATACAAAAGTTGGATACAAGATATCTCAGGAATCCCTTGAGAGATTGAGTTCATACTCACACTTTCAATTTCTACCTGATTAGATTTTTGGGGGCATTGGTCAAAGTTGAAGAGTCAGAGGTCATACTTAAGTTGACCACTTGTGAATTAAAAAGCAAGTGTTACGAACTTGACATCTTATAGAACAAACAAATCAAACAGATCTGTCACGATGTAACAGTTAATCAGGTACCAGGGGATGTAATTATATTTATTATATTATCATTTGTGATAATTAGTACATTTTGTACATACAAACATCCCGACCTGGGAAATAAACAATATTTTACAAGAAAGAGGAGAAATGCAACTAGTGAGACGAGCGGGGCGCAAACCTGAGACCTCAAGGTCATGGAGCCAGGACTTTACCACCAGGCCTGAAGGTCCGAATTTCCTGATATTGTTATGCAAGGTCATCTCTCCACATAACACTCGGTGCAATATATCTTAAGTATTGAACTCCAAAACTTATTTCTTTCATATATTGTTACATCTTACTATGGTAATACACTGTATCAACTTCTTGACCTAATTAGATTTTGGTGGTCATTAGTCAAGGTTAAAGGGTCAAAATTCACATTTGACCACTTTGTGGGGATGGGGATATATTCTTATAAACTCCCGCTCAATTTTTTTATCATCAAATTAGTGTATCAATTTGTCCTTTAAAGTATATATATATTCTATTGTCTGGTACTGTAAATTTTCCTTACAGAGTTATTGCCCTTTGTTCCACCTGAATCAACTTCATTATAGTTTTGCTAAATTTTGTTTTTGCGTCCATGTTTTTATTTTTAACAAATCATTTATATTCTAAATTTTTTTGTCTTTATCTAATCCAGCTATTTGAGATTTTGAAATAAGTATTGTAGATTAAGTCTTTTACAATATTTGAGGATTGTCTAAATCTGCAATAACAACCAAGATTCATTTTGGTCAGAGGGTAGAGTGTTTCAAGAATGTTTAAGCTCCATAGAGACAAAAAGAGAAAAGTTAAGCCTGTATGTAACCCACAATGATAACATTTCGATTTTGTTAAGATTAATGTCTTTAAATTCCCAACTCCCTTTCTTACATGATTTTGTGGTCTGTCTGTTATTAATTCACGCAGATAAATTCATTTTCTAGTAAAACTATGTACCGATGTTGATGCATTGAACTTGAATATTGTTCCTGATGAAATATAAATACATCTTGATATGTGGTATTGAGTTAAGGCACTGAGCTGTTCTTTTCATTTTGCAAACCTTGATTGGAACTTATCAAAACTAGAGGCATGATAAAATATATGTTTATATTTACAGTCTACACTGACATTCACTAGATAACCATTGCTCAACAGACTATCATTATCACTGCATAACTGTACTCAAACACGTGACAAATTTCTATGACGTCGACAGCAATACTTGTGGGCGGAGCTATGCAAATCCTACAGTTTGAAACACAATTGTGTGACGTCACCAACAATAAACGTGGGCGGAGCTTGCAAATTTCATGCTGTTACATTTATTGAACTTTTCCCACGTTTATTAGTTTTGAAATGAAATCTGTGTCTGAAAATTGGACTATAAATTATAATGAACACAATAGTAACAAACATTTCACAGAAAGATAGTGTAAATATAAGGATAAACTTACTATTTTGTTTAGGTTATCGGAGTATAACTTCAATGGAAAACGGGTAAATTATACATAACCGGCCTCGCCGGTTATTGAATTTACCCGTTTTCCATTGTAGTTATCCCCCGATAACCTAAACAAAATAGAAAGTTAATCCTTCAATAAGAATTTTTTTTAAACTTAAATCCAATCACCTGTTCAAGTTTTGATACACCTGTGTATTTGAATGAGCTTGATCTCTGTGGTGATACCTTCAGTGCTTGTCAATGTTTTGCTCACCACCAGACAATGGAGCGGAGTTTTGAGGACTTGTTGGCTGGTCTGGAAGAAGACGACCTTGACCCTGACATTGACGATATCTTGACCACTGGGTCACTAAGTCCGCAGGTTTGTTAACTGATGGAAAATTTCAAAACTTTTCTCAAACCTCTAGCTATCTTTTCTATTCATGCTGAGTTTGAATGTCAAAAATTCTTTTATTACTTTCTATGAATTTCTCAATATTCAGAGCTTTCCTTTAAACAAAAAATAGTTAATCCAGGTTAAAAACAGGATCTTTTTCAATATCTTAGTAAGGCCTTACTTTTTTTAACTTAACGTAGATAAAACACATAAATAAAAAGATTAAATGAAAAAAAATAACGAACTTAACTAATTTAATATATATGTTTTTTTTTCTGAGGCTCAAAATAATGAAAATAAAAATTCAACCTATTTATGTTGAGGTGGTGGGTATGGACAAGGGATAAACATAGAATATGTTTGTTCGAAATTTTACTGTACAAAAAAAAAAAGATTTAAAAATGTCAGTTGTACTTTAAATGCTGTATTAAATTATTTTACTAATGCATGCATCTATAATAATTATACTAACAACAAAATAACACTACTAAATGTCACTAATATTTAGTTGCTTTTAGACTTTTATTTTCTGAATGAATTTTTTGTGTTCACTATTAGGGTTGCTTCTTAATGATAGTTTTCAATGTTTCTTGTGATTTCCTTTGTTTGGTGGCTGAGATGTATAACTGAATCTCACTAATTTTATTATAATCACTGGAGTTTTGGTTGCAATGCTGTAACGTACAGTCACTGGCATGAGATATGAAGCATGGTTTTAAATGTTAAATATCACCTCCACAACATTCTGCTGAAATCTTGAAAGTCTGGAAATGTTTGATTTAGCACATGTAAGTCACAGCTTAAAAGCATGCAAGATCTACAAATCGTCTAAAGAAAAAAACCTCTTTATTTTTAGTGCTGAGGAATTTTTGCTTAAAAAACAGTTGATTCTTATAAAAATAATCTTCTCAATACTTGGAATTATTCATTAACAACTCTATTTACTTGGACAAGCTGCTTTATATGCCAATGTGAAAGTTCTAGCCTTTGTTCAAATGGAACTGACATAAGGATAAAAAATATTGTGTATAAATCAACATTGAAAAATCAATCTTAGTGTTACTGTATAACCAGAGATTACACCTTCTCTAAGAAGAGATATGATGGGAAATGGGTTTCATTTCAGTACTTTTTACTTAATAGAAACACTTTCTAATTTATTACCTGTTAGTTTAAGTAGAACCTAATTTTTGAAAATTAGTACATTAATTAAGAATTTAGTAATATTTATTGTGTTAAATTCAGGAAACAAAAATGAATGATTCTGATTTTAATTTTAGAATACTTGATTTCCTTACAATGGAAATGCAGGATTTAATTACCTGGTTGAGATATATTGGATAAATGATGAAAGTTTTAAACATTTGTTGTGACTGAAAGTAAGAAAATTCAATACAGAAGTAATACTGTACGATAGCACAAAGGACATACTGTACATATTTGTATAATATTTGAAAGATTTTCTGATATCAAAATTTATGCAAATATTTGCTGAAATAATTTGATAAAGATATTATATATACCGGTATAATATTATGCTACTGGTCCATTTTTAAAAGATTAAAATTTTTGCAATAGCTACTTTTGAAGTGCAATTAAGTGATTCCAGCAGCTGAACGAATCCACCCGTATAGATTAATTTGAACTATACCGAATCATAGACTTGAGAAGTCCATTTTTGGGGGGGTGAATGCATTAAAAAACTTAAATTTTTCTAATAACTTCTGCCAGATCACTGATGCGTCCTTCAACGCTATGGCAGCTCAGAGCAAGAAAACCTACACAGAGTTTGAGACACGAGTTGGTAGAGTCAAAGATAAGGAAGAGGACTCGAGGGAACCCGAACCACAGAAGGTATCAGAGGACCAGAAGACCATCGACGAGATATTTGGGGAAGTAGAGGAGACCAGGGCCGAGGTGGCTGACCTCTTGACCTCCGACGAAGAAGAACCACAACAGCAAGAGGAAGTATTGGAGGAAGAAGAAACAAACATTGAAGTGATGGTGACTGATCATGATGAACCGGATGCTCTAACTCGTGACCAAGATGAGAAAGAGGCGGTTCTTTCTGACATGGATGACAGTACAACAGAGGTGGGATGTCATTGTTACTCTCAATCATCTGTGTTTCATACAAGGTTTCATCCTTATTTCTATTCTGGAGAAATCAAAATCATTGCCAAACAAGCCATTCAAAGACTGTTTGATTTGATTAGTTTCATTTTGATTTTCAGTATTTCTGCAAATTTATGTGCCAGGTGAAAGATTTTTTGCTAGCTAGTTGAGTATTTACAGTGGGGCTTTCAATTAAAAAAGAGTCAGTAATAATTAATTTCTTCAAGACCTGAAAGGATTGATTTGATTACGGTAATGATTACCACATTTATTATAAGGCCACTTTTATTCATAAAAACAATTTTATTAAAAGGCCACCTCATTACAAGATCACTTTGATTATAAAACCACATTTATTATAAAACAACCTTTATTATAAGATCACATTTATTATAAAACACCCTTTATTATAAGATCACGTTTATTATAAAATATAAAACTGCCTTTATAATAAAACCATCTGTATTTTAAGACCAACTTTATTATAAGACCATCTTTATTTTAAGATCATATTTATTATAAAACCACCTTTATTATAAGACCACTTTTATCATAAGACCACCTGTATTATAAGATCACCTTTACATTATAAGACCACCTTTATTATTAGATCACCTTTATTATTAGATAACCTGTATTATAAGAGCACATTTATTATAAGACCACCTGTATTATAAGATCACCTTTACATTATAAGACCACCTTTATTATTAGATCACCTTTATTATTAGATCACCTGTATTATAAGACCACATTTATTATAAGACCACCTGTATTATAAGATCACCTTTACATTATAAGACCACCTATATTATTAGATCACCTTTATTATTAGATCACCTTTATTATAAGACCACATTTATTATAAGACCAGCTTTATTATAAGATCACCTTTACATTAGAAGACCACATTTATTATAAGACCACCTTTATTATAAGATCACCTTTACATTATAAGACCACATTTATTATAAGACCACCTTTATTATAAGACCACCTTTATTATAAGATCACCTTTATTATAAGACCACATTTATTATAAGACCAGCTTTATTATAAGATCACCTTTACATTAGAAGACCACATTTATTATAAGACCACCTTTATTATAAGATCACCTTTACATTATAAGACCACATTTATTATAAGACCACCTTTATTATAAGACCACCTTTATTATAAGACCACCTTTATTATAAGACCACTTTTGTTTTGAGACTGGCTGCATGACTTAGTGTCCAGTAAATGAACTCACCAAATATCTCTAAGTAGTCTCTCAAGGTTTTGATGGATTTATAGATGTTTTATATTTGTTTTAAAGCAATATGTTAGAACAAAAGCTAAATCACTTTGCTTCAATTACATGGACACGAGCTTGAGATCTAGAGGCCACCTGTGTAAGGAGACCGCTTGTGTACAGAGACCACTTCTAAAACTGGAGAGTGCGCTAGATTACTTTGCTTTTTCATTCATAGCTGCTTTGTGTGTGTTTTTAGAATGGCCAGCTCAAGAGAGAAGCTAGTCTGGACTTCAATGATGTTGGGGTAAATATCTACAAAGTCTGGGCCTAGTTGTTTAAAAGATGATAAGTTTAATCAATATAAAGTAGCTTTTTTCAGCCTTTAATAACTCGCTCAATATACAAGGTGCAATTCCACAATTATACATGTATATTGAATGAACAAGATATTTGATATCTGGAAAGTTGTAATCAATTCAATGGTTTGGTTTTAAAGTTACAGGAGAATTAAAAGTTGCGCTAATTACTGATTAAGCTAATTACCATTTTAACAACTGGGCTCTGAATTTTTATTGTTAAAAGGTTCCAACTTGAGTTAAGTGTTGCGTATCCTATTCCTGTTACTCAGTTCAGATGTCATTTTGGGTCCTAGCGCCCGGACTAAGTCCTTCATTAGGGGTGGGATGGTCAAATCTCCTTATGTCACCTCAAAAAGTCTAGGGATATGATATAAAGGTGTTCATCAGGGGTGGGATGGTCAAATCTCCTGATGTCACCTCCAGAAGTCTAGGGATATGATATAAAGGTGAGATCCACACAATCCTTGATGAATGGGTGGGCCGGCAAGCTTGGATCTAGAGTGACTTGAACATGAATTTCTACATATGTTTAGACCAAAGTAATATTAGGATACCAGAAACATGATAAAAAGGGCAATGGTTGTTCCCTTCTCTCCATTATTTTATATGCAACAGACGATGAAGAGACAGTTATATGCTAAAAAATGCAGCTATGTTTATAGTTTTTTACCCCCAATTTTTAAATATTTTGATATTATTTGATTCTATTTGAATAAATTCTGAATGTATGAAAAGTATCGTTCTGTATAGAAGATAAATGTCAATATTCAAGCTGCCTTATTTCATTGTGTAAGATCTTCACCGATCAACTCATCTTACCTGATGATAGAAATTAGCTCGCTGGTTATTTAACACATTCATTAAATCAAAACTTCTGCCTTTAAAATCATGCTTTGGGAGTTGATATCATGAGCAACTTTGGAAGCAAACATAGCTTCTTGGTTGTGATCATATATAGACAACCCTTTGTGCCTCTTTGATTTTGTAACATGCTGATATAAGACTGAGCATGTATTTGGTGATAGCTTGGAGTTATTCACATTCCATAGATGTTACCTCATACAAGATAGCCACATTTTTGCTATAATACCTTAAAATTTCTGCATCTTTGTGGTATTTTGACAGAATTATACAGATGCGACTATGAGACACAGTGATTTTAACACGACCTTAGTTGACCTCTGTTAGACAAAGTGATATTGATACGACCTTAGCTGACCTTTATGACAAATTTCCTGTAGGACACGTCACATCTGGATGTGAACATTGGCAAGCAGAAGACATCGCTTAGAAAGAAAGGCTCTCTGGCCAGGCGACGCAAGCCCACACGTACCAACGTCAGAAACATCCTGAGTTCCTCTGAGGACAGCCACTTTCAGGACACGACAGGTGAGTACAGAAACTTAGCATCATTTAGTACATTTTTACCTGTGAAATTTTGAAAATTATCAAACCGATAAAATTTATATTTTCACTGCAGTGATGAGCAGTGAAAATAAAAGATTTTGCAGTGAAAATATAAAGTTTTGCCAGAACTATACTTTACTGTTGTAAGAGTGATTTCGACAGATTGGCCTAGCTACTTTCCAGAAGGTTGCAAAGAAAAAACAACATAAAAGCATTTTAAGGCCTCTTTCAAAATGTAATAAAAATAAAATTCAATGGTTTGGTGTTTAATAATTATGCAATTGGGGAAATGCAAAAAAAAAAAATCGGCCATACTTGTTAAAGGCCCAATATACATAACTTTCGGCAAAACTTGAAGCAATAATCAAGTCTAATAACTTTTTATATTTATAGATTTAGTTAAGATTAACAGATATCAGTAATATTCAAGATGAATTCTTACGCGGTTACTGGTACAGCAGCAGTTGAAACTTGGTATTTGTAAACACGCGTCCATTTTGAACTGTCTTCAAACTTCGGCTTGTTGTTGAAGTGGGCCCCCACTTGAACTATTTTCAATGCTTTGGATTTTTTGTCAAGAGTTTCTTGTTAGTCACTGCCCAGGTTTACTTCGTTTTAGGCTTATTTTTGCATGGTTATCAACTGGATTTTTTCATAATTTTTCAGAATTATGAAAAATTTCCATTAGTTACGTATATTGGGCCTTTAAATAAATTTGATATTAAACGACAAACCACTGAATATCTTCTATATACTGATAGTCAATATATACAGAAGTAAAATCATTTAACTCACTTACCTCTGATATTTCATAATCAACTATTCTATCCTTTTGATTTGGAAGAGCTCAAATGTGTCTTAAGGGGTGAATGAGTTAGCTCATTCACCTATACACAGTGTGCGAAAGTAATTCATGAAGTTCCATAGACAATAGTTCTATGAATATTTGAAATTGCATAGACCCAACCAAATCTTCGTAGGCTGAATTTTTCCACCAATGTCAATAAACCGCTAAATACAGAGTCCCCCTCCTTCAACTGATGTTTGAACCAAAATTGATTTGCAATGACAAATTCAGGGAAACAAATCAGGAAATGAACATCACGCAAGAGAAATGCAATTGATATGATTTATTCAAATAGTTTTTGACATAAACGAGCATTTACCTTGCTTAGACATCAGGTCTACCATACTACCATTTTACATAGACCTATAGGTTTTCCTGTGGCCTCGGTCTATCAGTCTAACGTTACTTTCGCACACATATTTAAACTAGAATTGACCAGTCTATTGTTCGGTAGGGATGATTGAGTGAAGTAATGAGAACTAACTTTTTATGTTTTCTAGTGATGGTAAATGTGAAGGTAAGGAAAATTAACAAAAATTTAACCTGTGCGGTAATTTCATGTTTTGAAATCTATTTGACTTGTACTTGCTTTGTTGCCCAGAGACCAAACCATCCCCATCCTCTGATGTGAACGGTTTTGGCGAGGAGGAAGAAGTTTTCTCTGGAGACAAGTCTGGTTCTCCCGACCCGACCTCACCACCCGCGAAGAAGTCCAGTCACCTGATGATGCCTCTACCCGGTTTAGGACAGGTGAGTGTGTCCACAAGGGAACTGAATCATTTCACGATAATTTAACGGCCATGATCAAGTTTTAATAACCAAATATTTTCCTTGGAGAATTTCATACTGTATAATATGAAGTGTTATTGATTTTCTTCAGTTTGAAGCCTTTGCAATCGTTTTGTAGTGGAAACTTTCCTATATAACAAACAGTAGACTTTTGTATCATTTAAATTTGTTCTTTTTGTGGTATTATAGCATGCCACGAAAAACCAGGAAAGTTAATGCCCAAAGAAAATTTCATGTTATACAGTTCTACAGTTGTAATATCATCTGCAATTGCCCAAGATCGTACTTTACAGTGGGACAAAATGTATGTGAGAGATATTTTAAAAAGGAATTACCTATATTTGAACAAAAAAGCAATTGAAATCCTCAAAAAAATATTTTGACTTATTCTCCGAGTCACATACAGTACACGTAAGAAATAGTTAAGAAAGGGAATAAAACGTGACATATTAAAATACCTTTTTTTTTTTAAAAGTTTGTCAAAAACTGTCTACCGATTGCTTGTTTACAGCCCATGTTGCCAAGGAAAACTCCACAACCCAGAGCCTCTCCTGATGAGGAAATGGCCCCTGTGGAGCCAAAGAGAGACCCCAAAGCTATGGGGATCAAATTGCCCATGCCACAACTAAGACCCACAAAGAGATCTGACAAGCAGGAGGAAAGGTCTTTATCCCCTGAATTTGAAAAGCCTGCTCTGCGAAAAGTAACGTCACCTCAGCAAACAGAAAAAACGTTCGAGAAAAACGATGTGTTTGAAGTTCCAGCTCTGAGAGCTGTGGCACCAGACAAACCTGCAAGACAAACTGATAGGGAGGGTGAAACAGAGAAAGTTTTTACCAAACCCCAACTGAAAACTGTACCAAAAATGGAGGTTGATACTGCAGCTGAGCCAGTTGCAAAGGAAACGCCCTACAATGTACCACTTAGGCGAGTTGATTCTAATCGTGAAAAATCACCTGTTAAACCAGCTCAGGAAAGTGAAAAAATTTTCGACACACCTTCATTAAAGAAGGTACAAAGAGAAAGTGAAAGTAGCAGATCAAAGATTTCACCAGAAAATGAAGGCCGATTTGATGTACCGGCACTTAAAACAGTCTCGAGCGATTTAAAACGATCAGAAAGTCAAGAAATTGAGTCTGAAAAAACTTTTAATAAACCTGCACTCCGAAATACTCCCAAAGTTAAAACTGAGCCCCCAGCTTGTCCAGAAGGAAAAGGTAAATTTGACTTGCCATCACTAAAGAGAACCCCCAAGGTTCCTCGAAGTAACAGTTCCGAGCTGAACAGTGGTGGGGCATTTGAAGTCCCCAATTTGAAGAATAGACCTGACCGCTCTGCTGCTACACAATTAGATTTTGATGATGCTACAAAAGAGTCAACAGAAAACAAACATACCTTTGATGTTCCACAACTAAAGAATACTCCAAAGTCGTCTCAGTCCGATGTCGAGGGAAGTCATCCAGCGGCCACGAAGGAAGAAGAACCGTCATGGCTGAAGGATATGAAGCTGAGAAAGACTAGTACAAAGTCAGAGGAGAGTCTGGACCAGTTAAAGGAAACAGACACTCCAGTGTGGATGAAAACAGCTGCAGAGAAACGGGAAAAAGCTGCAGAGATTCTCAACACAAAAGGTGAGAATGTTATAGAGCTGTTAATACCCTGTCAGGTCATTTGTATATTCCTGGAACACTCAATCTCCCACCCCCCAAAAAAAATTAATTGGAAAAGAGTCTCGGATAGATTTAAAATAGAAATAATTGTGAACCCTTATTCAAGAATAATGGAAATTATTTTTAAGTGATTTTAGAATTAACAAAGTGTGAAATTTAAGACAAATTATTATTTTGAAGAAAACCAAAGCAAAACACCAGGTGAAGGCAAGCCTCAGTGGACAGATATGTCTCGCCTCCGCAAGACACCTAACGGTCTCCCACTCCAAGAGACAACGGAGAGCAGTGAAAACACGATAAACGGAAACCCTAACCAGGAGAGGCGACGAGTCAGACTCGCATCTACAGGATCAAAAGATGGGGATAGTTCTAGTTCGAGCTCGAGTAGAGAACGCACACCTGTATCAGGTGGGTCTTCCTTAGCGATTAGGCACCCATTTTGCTATTTGTCATTCAACTCAGCTGTTACTTCCAGACGAGAGTAATCTCCAGTAGGAGAAGTTCTCTAAGCAAATGTCCTGCCAATTAGTTCCTATTTTTGTTGTGGTATATCTACAAGGTTTCAGGAGGATACCTAGTGAAAAGTTTATTGTTTAATGTTTAATTAGGCCACTAGGCCACTACTAGGTTTCTATTACATCTCTCTAGAACTGCTGATGAATGGAATTTTTCAAATCAATTAAAACTTTGTTTACATGCTGGTATCTTCTGCTAATTACATGTCCTCTTTCATCTTTTTAAAGATTTTGACACTGATGAGTGCGCAAGAAATGTGCTTCTAAACATATCAGCAATCAAAACTATGTATAACATACCTACCTGGGTTGAACATTAAGGCCTCTGGGCCTCTGGGCCTCTTGTTCCGTGAAGCAAAGTATCATTAAACATTTCCCCCTTTCACTGATAATTGTGTATTTTAATAGGCGGTACAAAGGACCAGTATGTTCCGAGCTGGCTGAAGACGAAGGACTCTCGTCATCAATCCACACCAAACCTCAACGTTATAACGCCACCCTCGGCAGACTCCACCTCAATTCCGCAGTGGAAAAAGGACCTGGCAGAGAGAAGGAAGTTACGCAAGGAAAACAGTGTAGATACACCGGTATGTATACAGATCTTTACACATGCTCTTACTCCAGTTACACTTATGCAATTACTGAATTAACCATTCCCATTAACCACACCGTGGCTTGTTTCTGCAGGCTAAACATTATTTGGGAACTAATTGACAGTTAAATGAAAAAATTGAATTTCACAGTACCGCAAAGTATAGTATTACTAGGTCCGTTTTTATTTCATCTAAAAATGATTGCCAAATGGTTTGGATCGCATGGAAACTTAAGCAGATTTGTTCTATCATGTTGATCTGCTTTGGCCTCAAAACCGAAAAGAAAACAGGTAACAGGTTCCGCTATCGGACGCGTTAGGATATTGATAATTATTGATAAGTTCAGAGAGGAAATGACTGTAATTTCTCTTCCACGGTTTGTTTGCAGGTAGCAAGTTTTATATTTAGATAACCAACCACAGTGGATAATTATAAGATACATAAATTTGGGTTAAAAGCAATATATTTTATGTTACCTGCCAATAGTCCCTTCTGTAAAATAGAAAATGTATGTGTTATCTCCCCTTGTCCAGTTGACCTAGAATAAAATATTTACCATCCTTAACTAACTTCATCTGTTGAAAGGACATTAAACAAAATAAAAACAAATCCTGCTTTAGTAAAGCTGTTCAGAATAGATTTTCAAAGTTATCATTGATTTAAGAAACATTTGATTATGATTGAACATTTTTCTAAGCCATTCTGATAAAGATCTGAATTTTGATTATTTTTGTTAATGGGATAAGCATTAAAGTTCAGTGTGGTTGTTCTTTGACAGCTGAAGGCCAAGACTGATTCCACAGATGCTGGAGCTGCTTCATGGAAAACAGAGTTTGCTCTGAAGAAGAAATCTACTCCTGTACCAAAAAGTATGTTATACATTGTTGATTGTTAAACTCAAACAGTTGGGAACAAATATTTAGACATTACAGTTCATAAACAATTTAAGATTACACATCAAGATCCCTGTTATTGGATCTTTTTGCGAGCAGGAGTTGCCTCCCTCATGGGTAGCCTAGGTATATACATCATTTCCATTGTAACGTCATTATATTTCTAAGATGTAAATATGCGGGAATGGAAGGATAAAAAACTCCAATTCCTTCTCATACAAATGATGTCACAATAGATCTTCATTTGACACTTTATGCAAGGATGAATCTGCTCATGCTTATAATAGGTAACTTGTATTGACTTGGTGTTTTAAATCGCCTTTATGGAAGAAATATCTTGCATGACTTGAAAACCTACTCAATAGACATTAAATTCAAGGCATATGTGTCACTGTGGTGAGATCCTCAATATCCAGGGCTTACGATCACCTACACTCTCTACATCCCTGGAATATTTGTCTATATATATATATATGAATTTAAGGCTCCGTGTGCACCAACTTTGTTGATGAGGCAAGAAGACTGGTTTGACCCTTTGATGAACATCAAAAGAATCTTGTGGTCACATAACGGTAAAAATTGACAGGCTTTGAAGTTGGTCGTAGTTCTTTTGTAATCTGCAAAGGACAGGCTTGTAGCTTTGCGATTGGTCAGAATCTTTTTCCTGAGCATGCCTTCAGTTTTGCCATGACAAATTCTAGGGGTGTAGAGAGTGTAGGTGATTATAACCCCTGGATATCAAGGATGAAGTGGGATAGTGAATCGCTTCTGCAAGGAGCAAGCTTCACATATAAATATATTACAAAGTTGTGTTACGTAATTTTATTTCGTACAAACTGTTTTGTTTATACAGCTACTGCAGAGATTAGGACAAGTTCTTCAGAACCAGAATGGAAAAAACGAGCGGACGAGAAACGACAGCGACTTATAAGTAAGTACATTTCTGACTAAAATTATCAATACCTGTAATACTGGGGATCTGGCCGCTGATGACTGGAAACTGAACTGGCCATGGACATGAATCTCCAGATATAAAAGTTCAAAATTGATTGTTAAAGTAGTAAGGACATCCTATTGAACTTTTTCAAACGTTGGTTTGATATGTTGGCCTCTTAAAACTGACTGTTTTCTGTCTAGATTTTAAACCGAGTATCAATACATATTTACAAAATTCCCGTTTCCATCCCTTTAGCATCTTCAAATATGAAACTATGCTGTTTTTATTCTGTAGTTAAACATAACACTTACTGTTTGAAATTGTAAGTGTTGAAGTTATAGATCAAGTCAACTTACAATTAATTGATCTATTGATCTAGAATTACGAATCTCAGTTCAGAGTTTAGATGCACTTTAATTTATTTTCACACAGATCTTTATGATGAGGGTAAAGTATTTACATGTAGATGTTTTTGGCACACACAATCAAGATCGATCACATGAAAATAATCTTCGATTGAAAATCAATTGATTTTTAAATTAATTAATTGAAAGCGAGTTTTTTACACAATCTTATGATTCATCTTCAGAATTTGCATTCGTTTTAAAAAAGAAGGACTGAAAAGTTAGTAAACTGTGTATGAGTTATCTAACTTTGTACACTTGCACACAGAGTGTTGGTAGCACAATCACATGAATTACCAAAGCCGAGTTAATAATCACTTTTGTCATTATGTGTGAGCAGAACGTTGTTCCTTGATTAAATTGGCTTTCTGTGAATTAGTTCTTATAGTTATGTGATAAAATTAGTTAAATTAAAACTGTGTGGTACTGTTTGTGAACAATACGTATTCAATGCAAGAAAAGAGTATTTTTAGTCTAAAACAAATTAAATATCACTCAGTTAAATATCAATGTGTGTAATTTGATTGGATACCTGATGAATAGACAAAATTGTTGCACAGAAAAATAATTCTGGGTTATTTGAAGAAGTATGGGTAATTTTAAGAATTATGGGTAATTTTAATGGGGATCTGTAGTAAGACCTGTAGTTGGAGAGAGAGTAATGGTTGTGAGTACTTTGACAGATCTCACAGCTAATCGACAGGGTATGTATCAAGTGCTGACTTTGCTGTCATTTTTATTTGCTGTAACATATTCGTACATATTACTATTTTCATTCCAAAATCAAACAACTTGAACATTATATTCACCTGCGTGTTTTAAGCGTCCTGATTGTCTCCCTTGTTTGTCTGTGTTATATTTAGTTGAGGTTATGGTATGTTTTATTTGTCGTTACTTCACAGCATTATTATCATTAACCTACTATTTCCTGTGATCACCTCAATTATAAGTTCTTCTCGTCCGAATGAATAATGTCTACAGTATCGTGGCATGTGCTTGTTCCCAAGTATGATTTCATGGTCTAGCTACTTACATGTGATGATATAACCCAATGTAGAATTTGTAACTCAGATGTCATTCCAAATACGGCATTGTCAGCTCAGACTTTGATTTGTAAACCTGTGTGCATGTATGAAAATATTTAAATGAAATCTTGATACTCATACAATTATAAAAACTATAGGAAGAAATTTAAAATCTGATTTGAATGCACTCTTGAGTGGAACGAAGGGTTCAAGTCAGTAAGAAAGTTATATTAGTTTTAATATGTTTTGTTGCAATGAGATCTTATGTATCAGTATATGTCTTATTTTCAGCTGTTCATGTGCTTGACATCATTTTGTATGATCACATTAAAACAGGAAGTTGATATGTCCATGTGATATTAATGGAGAAGACTGTTTGAACCGACAGTTCATCTTTACAATATATTGGTTTCAAACTTTTACTTCCAAACTCTTATTATATATAGGAAGTCCGACAGCGCTTACACATAAAGTAAAGTCTGTTTACAATAATTGTACATATGCTGTACCTAATTTCATCACATATGTCCAAGTGTGGTGATTGTTGAAATGTTTTGTATGTTCAGTATATAGGATGAACAGTAAAGCACTGAAATACAGTTGAACCTCGTTATCTCGAAGTCGACAGGATCAAAGTAAAACTTCCAGTAATTTGAGTGTTTGAGTTACGCAAGTTTGAATGCTAGTGTTATGCTTAGCAGGGAGGGGACCTACAAAAAACTTTGAATTAAATGGGGTCTTCAAGCTCGAGATATCGAAGTTCTACTGTAGTTTCCTAATTATTGATAGGTATGTTTGTGAAGATGTTCTATAAATATAGTTTACTGCAGTACCCTATAACTCTAGGTACACTTTATCTCTAATTTCAATTCGGGTTCAGCTTCATATCTAAGAAATGGAGTGCTATTGCTTAACAGTAGGGAAAGAAAAAAAAGTCACCAGATTTTGCCAATTACAATTTCTGCAGTGTTATGCATTCTGAAATGTCACCAAAAGTGATGGAGACATTTGAGAAACTTGAAATTGAGTTGATGTAGTACATTTGTTTCATCAAATTTGCCTCAGAAAACTAATTATTTCCAAATCCAAAATGCACTACATGTAATCACTACATTTCAGAATTTTTAGAAAGTTTCGACATAACGCTAATGAAGACTTGAAATTCCTCAAAAGTTTCAACATAGAGTTAATAAGGTGTTTATTATGGGACTAGAGTGTCACTTTTAGGATTATATAATTTGATATTTTTTCAGTAAATTGGTTGTTATCACGTTTCAGGGCCTTCAGAATTGAGTGATTTCCAAGGTTACACTAGCAGCTTTGTCTTTCACAATTGAATTATAGAAGTGTAATTTGTTTCTGCTGAATTAAAAGGGGGATTCAAAAGCAGTGATTTTTTTTCCGCATAGATATAAAGGATACCTTATCATCCTTTTCAGGGACACCTTCAAATGTATGATGAGATTTTGGGGAGTTTTAGATTCAGATTCATACAAACACGAAACTTTCCTAAACTTCTGATTATTATGCCCCCCCTCCCCCACCTTGGAATGGGGTGGCATATAGTGTTACCCATGTCTGTCGCGTTGCATCCCATAGTAATGTAACCAGCCTTTTTAAATAACTGCTGATTCAGATTGTCATCAAACGTCGCATACGTAATAAGCATGAAGAACTAATTCCATATGGGGGAAGGGGGCATTTATGTCTCACAGACATTTCTAGTTTCAATTAGGTGTCACCTTATGCAAAAAAGTATGCTTATTAGTATGTCTACTTGTTGTGGTTGAGAATGATGCCCATTTTCTCACTTAATGACATGGCATTTACTTGGCAACATGACTTAGATATACATGACGGGTGTCGTAGATGAAGCAAAAGAGGCTTAACTTTTCTTGAACACCAGGGCCCGTATTCATGAAACCGTTCTCGTGCTCAAGCATGGATTCTGTTCTCAAGCCAGTTTTCTTGAAACTCACGTAGATCATGTCAACAATCCAAAAGTCAATCATAAATAGTGAAAACAGTATTCAACTTCTCAGAGTTTCAATATTTTACCAAAACTTTGACGAAGCAAAAACTTTTAGATAAATGATAGCCAGAACAAGAAACAAGGCTTGAGCACAAAATCCTTGCTTGAGCATGTGAACATTTTAATGAATACAGACCATGGTCTTATCTTCTTATGCTTTTCAAGGATCACCATATTGATCTTTCCTTTGTTCATATTTTGTCTCTAGTTTAATTGATTTTAAGTTCGGATTATGGTTTTGTTGATGCTTTGGTATTCTCTGAATTTTAAATTTTTGAGATTCTGTAACACTGTTGTTGGAGAAAGGTTTTATATTAATTTTGTGTGTAGAATAAACAGTTAGGCAGATTTAATCAGTAATGTGGGACAACAGTTAGGTAGATTTAATCAGTAATGTGGGACAACAGTTAGGCAGATTTAATCAGTAATATGGGACAACCGTTAAGTAGATTCAATCTGTAATGTGGGACAACAGTTAGGCAGATTTAATCAGTAATATGGGACAATCGTTAAGTAGATTTAGTCTGTAATGTGGGACAACAGTTAGGCAGATTTAATCTAATATGGGACAACAGTTAGGTAGATTCAATCTGTAATATGGGACAACAGTTAGGCAGATTTAATCAGTAATATGGGACAACCGTTAAGTAGATTCAATCTGTAATGTGGGACAACAGTTAGGCAGATTTAATCAGTAATGTGGGACAACAGTTAGGCAGATTTAATCTGATGTGGTACAACCGCTAGTTAGATTTAATCTGTAATGTGGGACAACAGTTAGGCAGATTTAGTCTGTAATGTGGGACAACAGTTAGGCAGATTTAGTCAGTATGGGACAACAGTTAGGTAGATTTAATCAGTAATGTGGGACAACAGTTAGGTAGATTCAATCTGTAATGTGGACAACAGTTAGGTATATTTAATCAGTAATGTGGGACAACTGTTAGGCAGATTTAATCTGTAATGTGGGCAACAGTTAGGCATATATAATCAGTAATGTGGGACAACAGTTAGGCAGATTTAATCAGTAATGTGGGACAACAGTTAGGCAGATTTAATCAGTAATGTGGGACAACCGTTTGGCAACTCAATCTGTAATGTGTGACAACCGTTAGGCAGATTTAATCTGTAATATGGGACAACAGTTAGGCAGATTTAATCTGTAATGTGGGACAACCGTTAGGTAGATTCAATCTGTAATGTGTGACAACCGTTAGGCAGATTTAATCTGTAATTTGGGACAATTAACAGTTAGGCATATTTAATCAGTTATGTGGGACAACAGTTAGGCATATTTAATCTGTAATGTGGGATAATTATGTCTGATAGAGCACATGTTAATGCTAGCTGTGCAACAATCTCCGTAGTGTGGAAATAATCCCTGCGGTATTATTTCTTTGGTAAAGAATAATTTATGGACAATTTCAGCTATCTTTGGGACTGGCCTTGAATTTTTATTGACTTGGATTTCTAATTTACACTTTTAAGTAAGATGGGAATTATTTAATTCTTAATGTGTTCACACTGGAGGTACTAATACTTGATTTTTTTTAAATCTAGTGAGATAATGGCTCTTTTTTCTCTAATTTAATTGAATTGGAAGATTTTCAAGATCATTGAAAAATGTATTGTATAAGATATATTGCTACATTAATGCATTCTTTTTTTTTAGATATAAATTTTGTTTGTTCTTTGTTCAGAGGCATATTAAATTTGAATGTATGAAATCTGTATGAATGAAGCAACTTTAAGAAAACTTATTTACATTAACGACTTTCTTAATTTCAGATATAACCTCTTTGATCATAGAAACAAGTCACCACGGGTAGAGTGAATATTAAGCTGTTACACAGGACAGTTACTGTACAATCACTTGTGACAAAGTAGTCATTAGTTATGTTTAAATAGCCAGGGATCTTTACAGCATATTGTCTAAAAATGAAATCATTTTCTACGATTTGATTTTAAGAGGAACTCTGTCCGACATTGTTGATTCACAATAACTGTCCATAAACATTTAGATCTACGTTGAGACCTGGTTTGACTGACACCAGGAGAGAACGATTTGTCACATACAAAATTTTGCATGTAATTTCTCGATTCAAGGAGCCTTGTACCACTGCTTAAAAAACTCTAACTATTCATTGGAAAATTGTTTCTGGGTTTATCATATCTTTGATAAATTATTTCTGAAAACCATATTTAGCTAGACTATTAACATCAGAACATGAAAATGAATAAAAGAAAATTCATAAGTAGAAATAGATATTAATAGGATATAGTTGACGGGGAGTTTTTTGGGTGGAAAAAAGTTTGACAGATCATACAAGAATATAAACCCTCAGATTGTGATGTCTATCCAACAAACTGTGCTTCTGGTTTGTTTGGTTTTGTTGTGTTTACATCCTTTTATCAGCTGGGTCATGCAAGGACATGCTTGGTTTTGGTGGTTGGGGAAACCGGTGTACCCGGAGAAAAAACACTGACCTTTGGCAGACACCTTAACCTCCCCCACCTTCCCTATCCCTGAGCTACGTGGTCTAAGGAAGTGCTCTGGCCCATTAGAACTATAGCTATATTCAAAAAGATAATAATGGAGGGCTATACTGTAGTAAATTTCTTACAGTCATATTTAATGCAGTGGTACACAGTTCCTTATGACAGTGAAATACTACATGTACCGCATATCTTACAGAAGTTAAAGACAGGGGTCAGTAAAGTCAGGTTTCACTGTATTTCATATACAGTTTCATATTTAATCGTAAAGTATAATACATTTACATATATTTACATTCTGATTGTTTCTTCTCTATATGAACATACCAACTGAAAACAACAAACACTAGACTATGAATACATCATGAATACAGTATGAATACATCCATTCACGTGAATTACTTATGACGTAATATATTAGTCTTCTTCAATGGGAGTCTTACGGCTCCGCTTCGGATAACATGGAGAATGCCTCCGCGTCAAACGTTCAAATGACTACGGTAGATTATTGGAGCCAAATTTACCGAAATTATGGCTGTTCCGCCTTTTTCGTTTAAAGGACGGCGCAATAACAAACGCAGTTGATTAACCAGTTGTTCGATAAATAAGAAAATAAACTAGACAATTGTTCAGTAGTAAAAATGTAAATATATGAATTGAACGGCGTTGTTTTAATTTTCATGCCGGTATGAATGCAAATTGGTTACATCCATATTGACCATGAAGCCCTAGCGGGCTTCATGCAATATGGATGTAACCGCTTTGCATTCATACCGGCATGAAAATTAAAAAAAGCCGTTCAATCCCTATAAGATTCTGGTATAAATGTAACGTATTTCAATATCTTCGATATACAATATTTCTCTACAAATATTTATGCAGCAGCATGATAACAGATTTTTACAATAAAATGCTCCTTAGCATGAAATTGAATTGAATTCATCTCAGCTATAAAACTCTTCTCAGCACCTATAGTGATGTTTTATGTTAATTCACTGTAATATTTAGAGATTATACCAACACTTAAAGAGACCAATTCATGGTTTCCAGAAGATGTGTCTCCCACTACATGTTTACAGTAAACTTAAATATAAACGCTCTTCTTTTCTGTGGTTCAGATTCAGTTTCTATGCAGAAGCAAAGATATTTCTCTTAATTTTCTTGTATCTTTTCCTCTTGTATCAAGAAAGTATTTACATATTTTATGTATAAAGGTATAACATTTTGTTCATCAGAGAATGAAGCATTTCATTCTCTACCCCTAAAATTTCATAATGAACTATTTCTCCAGCAGCCTTTGACTTGGAAGATTTCAGATTTGTGTCTTCATGGGTGAATCAGTCAAAGATAATTAATTGGATCCAGATTTTTTGTGCTGTCATAAAGATTTTCAAAGAATTGTAAAACATCAAAATCATGAAACTGTTATTATAGGATGATGAAAAAAGTGAAGGTTTTGAATTACTGAATTACTATCATGTTATAAAAAAAAACCAAGAGTGTAGCAAGATCATTTAAACACAAAACTAGGGCTGGTTACCATCACATGATGGAACAGAATCCTTGATGGAGGTTAATGAGAATTAGCAGCATCAGAATGGGTTGTTACTGTACAATAAGATTATTACTTTGTTGCATAAACAGTGACTTTTTAGAGAGAGTAACGAAAACAACAGCTGTCAACAGTTAGGTATAAAATCTCCTAAAGCTGTCAACAGTTAGGCAAACGTTCCTGGCCGAGTGTGGCAAACGTTGGTGAATCAATGCAATTATCATGGTGATGGGATGGGAAGCTGGGGCTGACGGAGGAGGGCAGTCACAGGGTTTATTATTGGTACCATCATCTGCCACCAGGTGAAATTATCATGATTTACTACGACGTGCCCGACACATTACCAAAAATTACGTCAATAAACCACAGAATTGTTTGCCATATTGTACCAGGTTCTGACGACCGGATATAGATTTTACCAGTGTAGAGAAAAGCTGTCTTCGATAAAGAACAAAAATACACCATATTTTACCATAAAATAGTCATTAAACCTTCCTGATTATTTTCACATTCCGATACAGGGGTACTTATCAAGTAGATAAATTTTGAGCTAACATTCGTTCTGTGCTTTCAGGGTAAAGATTTTATAAATCATTTTGTTCCAATATCATACTTCCACTTAAAAGTTTTGTAATGTATAGCAATTGACCTAAAATTTCTTGTAGTTTATACCACACATTATAACTTGCTCAGTAATAAGCCCATCCTCTTGATTATCAGATATTTCACCCCAATGAGATTTTAGACTACTACTTGACATGGGTCTGGATAGGAAGATATTAAAGGAGTATATAGAAATTTCCTGAATTGGTTGATGCTATGTACGACACAGCTTCTGTTGATAACACTTAAAATGTGTTAACTTGCTGCCTAATGATAGCTGTTACCCGGCAACTCCTTAGAACATGGCAGGTGCCTGGTCAATAAGTCCAATGGTGTCAGTCCTCTGAAAAATAGTTCATACAAACATACCAAAAGTGACCAAGTCCTCATTGCATACATGACATGACCTTCAGATCAGCACTTTTTATGCCCCCGCCATGAAACTGGAGGCATATAGTGTTACCCATGTCTGTCCCATCGCGTCGCTTCGCATCCCATGGTAATGTAACCAGCTTATTTGAATAACTACTGGTGCAATTGTCATCAAACTTAGCATACATAATAAGCATGAAGAACTAGTTTCATATGGGAGGGGGGGGGGGCATTTATATCTCAGACATTTCTAGTCTCTGTATTATTTGTTGTTATTAATTGATTTTACAAATGATGATTATCTGGTACAATTAAACATATTTGAAGGACATTTTTCAGTGACCAGCCAAGGCAAGTCTTCAGGTAACTCTTTCACGCCCTATCAAGGTCACTGTCATTACCAGCACAGATAAGTTAACTCAGACCAAAGTGCCCTTGTAAAGACAAATCCTTCACACTAGTTTAGAGCATCTCACAGTTCTGCAAGTATAACCTCCTCAACTCAAAATCTCAAGGTCAAGGTCATCACTGCACTCAAGGTCAAACACAACACTTGAAGGACAAGAGCAACATTTCAAAGTAGCTTTCATTTCTGACATCATGTCAAAAGTTAGTGTTCATTTGAATTGGTTATTTTCCAAATCTTATATATAGGATGGGAGCCTATTTGGCAACCAAACAGCCAACTTCATCTGCTCTTAAAGTATTGTGAAATCAAACAATAAAACCAACTCGGTATGCTCTGGGAGTATTGTGAAGTCCGACAATACAGCCAACTTTGAAGTCAGATAATGAAAAAACTCTTATGATACAAACAACTCTAAATTTTCTCTAAAGAATTATAAGAATAATTACATTGTGTCAGTAGACAGAGTTATATCGGAGAAAATGTTCCAATACGACCTGACCCTAGCGGGTTGTAGTCAGTTGGTGTGAAAGAGGAATTTGTTTACATCAGGCACTGTGTGTGATACGGTGTGAAGTGGGTGAGAAATAAGATGGAAAATTTAGCATATATATTGTTCTGTCAATGCTAAACTAACACAACGGTAACATTATCTACGATACTTCTCACTTACGATTTGTCTTCATTTCCAGTTTTGAAGTGTTTGAATTAAATTTTGTGACAGTTCCTCCTAATTTTGAAAACCATTTGCTAACCGAGGCAGTCGTTAATCATTTCTGTCAGTTTTTTGTATTGCTTACAAAGATTTGAGTTGTGTTCCCTTCACTTTAGATTAAGAATCAAGATCTGTATATTCAGCTTCAGTTTTAGAACCACAAATTTAGCTCAATAGAAGATTTTCAAGTGAAGTGTGAAAAAATGAACATTACTTTGCTGTCAGCGATTTAATGACCTTTATTGAATGATCTCCATATACAATACAATTGTTACAATTAAATTTCTTCATCAATTGAGAAACTACAAGTGATCCAGTTGTAAAATGTATGGAAATATCAGGTTTCAGTTAAAACCAGCCAAGAATAGAAACAAAATCCATGCATGCATTTTTCCGCCATTTCCAAATTTATTTTTAATTTCAGAACATTTCTATTAGATATGGCAGTGGAAGTTAAAAGCTTTCAATACAAATTTAGAGAAAAGGAAGAGTTACTTCATTAACAAACCCTTAGACATTCTGAGAAGTTGTTCACATTAATAGAAATTAAATATTATATCTGTGAAAACAGTTCAGTATACCACTACTATTATACATGTAGTTCATCTTTGTAATTTCATCCATGTATAGAATGAAACCCATACTGAAGTTTTCATGTAGCTCTTTTAAGTCTTTATCATTTAGATGCTTTATTTAATACAATTAATTACATTTGATGAAAAATATGTTTAGGTCAGTCATAATATTTGACCAGGAACTAATATTGGCTCATCATGCTTTCAAAGTTTGCAAAAATTGCTTTGACTATATTCATGGTTGACCATTACAACACTATATAAAACGGTGTCTCTTGAAAAAACACAAATTTGTACAATAAAAGGGTGGCTTGCTGTAACATTGTACAGTGTATAAAGAAGTTTATGAAAAGGAGAGGCCACCATGAGGGATCAGATTCAGCTCTTGAACTTGATGTTTCTCCTAAGATTCTTTGTACTCTGATCCTTCCAATGCTTTAGACGAATTTGATTTATAATGCCTACAGACAGATTAATGTCTTAAAAACAAGATAATTTGTTTATAACTCTGCTCTGAGTAGACAAGTCAGCACTGACTGTCTTCGGTGGAATCTAATATCTGTACAAACGTCTTCATTCTATTTTCTGCATCGCCTTTATTACTCTTTTCTTAGTAGACAAGTCCGCACTGACTTTCTCCGATGGAATCTAATATCTGTACAAATGTCTTCATTCTATTTTCTGCATCACAAATGCGTTCTGATGGAGCTTCTAATAGACCAATTATGAGACTGTCAAATATATGACATTGTGACGTACTATAACTGGTATACAGAACCCATATAAGCTGTTTGATGTTCTGAGACCGTACAGTCTTGGACATTGTGACGTGTATTCAGTATACATAATCGGTACAATTTCATGTCCGTGACGTAACACAGATGCTCTTGATTTTAACCATTTATATGTAAGACCGGTAGGATTTAGTGAATATGTAATATATGTCAACATTTCCTGTAATACCTGAGGTATTGAGGTTTAGATTAATCTGTGGCTCTCTGCGACAGAGCTCCAGGTGGACACATGGAATCCAGCTACTCCATCACTGTCTATTGTCCCCCTAGTAATATTATCTCATCTCTGTGTCTTTTGATTGAAATCATGACTGCCAGCAATCTTCAGTGAGGAGTTTTTATATTTTATTAAAATAGCTGCTGAGAGGGCTGTATTTTGTCGTGTTGGGTTGACTTCCTGTAGTTGTAAAAATATCAACATCAAGTATTGACAGCTTGATGTGTAGTTTATTGCGTTCCCAGGTAGGTTTTTGTTATAAAATGTAATAAAGAGAATCTCTAACATTATCGCCAGTAATACTTAATATATTTCACTCGTGTAAAAAATATTTTGATATCACTTTTTCTGCACACTCTTGAAAGATATCAAACTATTATGATTAGCCCAACACATGAAATATATTTATTACTAAAGACACAATTGGATTTGGTCCAACTATCTTCATATATGTATGTAATATGAATGCTATTGAGTGCATGTTGATCGTTTTGTTGTAATACATTAACTGTACGCGTACGATATTACCGGTCAATAATACCTAGCTTGGTAGATGGCCTTTTGGTAGCTTGCATATAATCATAAGATGGAGGTTAAAATTGAGGATAAGTTGAATGTGATCAACAGTTATATTCTAAGTAAGAGCCTGAGTATCAAACTCAAGTTTAGCTTAAATGTATTAAAAATGGAATATGAAGCAATCCTGTGTTTGATATTTTGATGTATACCGTGGTACATATAAACATTAAAACCCTTAATCACTTCAGGCTCCATTTCTCTTAACTATGACGGTTTTATTGTTCTTTAAAGTCCATTTTCAATGGCTACCTGCTCTATTAGATAAATGATTTGGTTATGAAAATGTATTTTTATCAGGTATTGGATTTTCTTAATTACTGTATTGGTTTATTTTTCACTCTAGAATTAAGCATTTATCCCCTTCCTATCTACATGGAAAGCTATCATAAACTGTGAGATTTTTATCCTGTGGAAAATCCCAGGATAATAGGTTTGATGAAATGTACCATGGAGATAATTGTTATAAGGCTATATCTCCGACATGGACTGACTTCATCCAGGAGTGCTTCTAATTAAAACACCCATTTAAAGAATTTAATTAGAATTACACACAATTACTGAAACTATAAATGTTGATGATTGCAGCGGAAAATTTAATCAACCTTAATCAGTGTAATTTCTGTTTTGTTGAGAAACAATTAACTGGAGCAATGAAAGTAATTTGGGGACTTTGCTATTTAAAGAAGAGTTTAAATTGAATTCTACCTATGTGAGATATCAGGAGTACATGTTGCTAAATCTTTAAAGTGCTTGCACACTAATTAAGTTTTGAAAGACTATCAAACCCATTTTCGCCTGTAGATGAAATGTAAGGTGGCTTTCTGTGTTGGTTTTGACATGATGATGAAATACAATTTGAGAATTTTCACAGATTTATGAACATGTCTAGGTGACTCCTGGATATAGCATCAGTAAATCAAAGTCTCATCTTTATATTGAAATTGAAAAAGATCGAGTTACAACCCCATGTATTACTGCTTGAACCCTCTTATCTGTTTATTAGAACTGTTTAGTTTTCCAAATTGTTTAATCGAAATGACATACTGACTGTAGATTTAAGGTCAATGGTCAGTATTATTTTGTATGATTGGAAATATTCCATTTGTCCCAGCCAAACATCACACTTAGAATTCAAGGTCACTTAATTTCCACCAGACTGCAAGGTTATACTTTGATGTCTTATCACAAATCTAAGCCTAAGGATCAATGTTTCTCTACTCTGTAGTTTTGTAATAGATATAACCAAAGAACACAGCTTGGGTCATGGCCTTCTTTAAATTTTGTTGACCAGGTAGTGCAGTCAGTTGAGGGTTTGAATCTCTGGAGATGGCCTATAATTATTGTCCCAAGGGATTTTCAAAATCAGAAAACTTTTGTTTTGTTTTCTGAATCCTGCAACAAAATAGTATGGTTTTCTGCTCAGAAATGATTGATGAAATCTATAGTCATGCCAGGAAATGTTTTTCCAAGGCACATTATACAGCAGAAGTATATAAATCCCTAGGCAATTGGTTCAGCTATTCAGCTGGTTTTATTTTATTTGTGTTTTTTGTCCTATTCACAGCTATTGTCATTTTAAGGATGTGCCAGGTTTTAGTGGTGAGTTCTGGAGAAAAACCACCGATTGCCAGTACCTTGCAAATGCCCTATATAGGCTTTGAACCTTACAGTGATCCAAAGGTTAGGGGCTAGAAGTTGTAGAAATTGTCAGACACTTTGGAAACTTCTGGCCACAGTGGCCCCTCTTGTTTATGCATTAGAGTCATGACAAGACTATCAATAACAGCCCTAGATTGATGTCACACAGCAGAGAGAGGATACATCATCATTCCTTGCTAAGTATAATGCATCTGTTACTTGTAAGTTTTGATCGTTTGTCTGGGGTAAATTATACTCCAGTGACTGTTTAGGTCAAATAACAGAAAAATGGAGGTCATATTTACCCTTTTGAACGGGGTCACAAACAGAAAAATAGAGGTCATGCATATTTACCTTAGGGAATGGGAAATACAAAAATTGAGGTTATTTGTTTTTTGCGAACAAGGTTGTTGTACCAGACCCAGTCAATAGCTTGAAAAAATGCTATAATTGGACTGTATATTGTCATAGCCTCTTGAAGGGTTTTTTTCTGAATTTTTTCCGAAAAACTGTGCCTTTAATATATCGAGACAGTTAACTACTTTTACCCTTGAAGACCAATTTGAGCTCTCCTTGTTCAAAGGTTTGAAACCTGGTTTCAGTAGTTGCTCCTCTTCTTTATTAATTTGTCTACTTATTTAAGAGAGCTGTTTATACCACAGCATTTAGAGTTCTCCTGTTGAAACTTACCAGGTAGTAGATGAACCACAACACACATTAAATTTGGCAGCACTTCGGTTCTTAGAGAATTCTGCTACTGGAAATTTTTCTTGTCTGTTTTTTTTTGTAAGGTTGGTACAGTAAATAGTGACATTTCAGAGGTGATTGAGTTAAGCTTTATGTATTGTTACAGTTGTTTGTATTCCTGTGTTACTTCTCCACACAGAGGTGCCTGAGGAAGACCTACACCCAATTAACCTAGATATTTATGGGCAACGCTGGTGTCTTGTCTTCATTTCAAACACTCCTTAAACAGCATCCTTATGGGATGACCTTTCACAAACATCAACTCGCCAGTCGTCCAGGGAGATATCAAATGTGACAATGTGCGATTTGAATAAGATCGGGAATCTATAGCGTGTGGAAGTGGAGCTGTTAGTTGTGTTCACCGTATATCTCCAGAGGCAGGACCTAATTGTTGTCACTTTCCTAAACGTGGTAATTTGTCGTCTTCTGAATCCCTGTGGTTTCTTAATGCAATCTAGGACGTTTCTACAACAACAGATCATGATGTTAGAGTTGTTCTCTGGCCTCCCAGGTCCCAGGGCAGTATGTTACGCTCACACTGTTACATATTGGTTGGAGTACTGTATTACGATATTTAATAGAATGCAATTTCTCGGTAACCATTGGAACTTTGGTTAAGTGTCCCTATGTGTTAGAAACTGTCACATCGGACATAAACAGCTGTCATCCTGTTTCTTACATGAACTGGCTCCTTAACTCAATCACCCCTGAAATTTCAAAATTGACTATATTCGTACCTTTGTATTGGAGGGAGTCAACATATATATGTCTTCAGGAGTGAAAAGAATCATACTCTTTGATACTATAGATGATGTTCAATAAATTTATGCTTGTTTTAATCAGAAATTTGATAAGATATTCCACAACCATCTCCAACTTTTGTATTTAATTTTTACCAGTCAGAGTATAATTGTAAGTAAAATTTAACAGGACAAGAAATGATATTTTCATTGCAAACATTAGTGAATATGCCTAGGATTTTGGTTCATGGCTGTGTACTTTGAGATATCTAACATTTCGTTGGTGAAGCAGAAGACGCTTACTCTTTTGGAACACTTGCAGGGGTCGTCATGTAAATCTTTCCCTTTTGTTCATATTTTGCCCCTACATTAATCAATTTTTAGTTCGGATTACGGTTTTGATGACACCTCGGTATTCTCTAATTAAATTATTATATTGAACATTTGTATTAATTAATGTTTCATTATAGAATATTGGTTTGTGCTTTAAGTTTGTAATGCACAGATTTTGGAATTATTCTTAAAACCATGTCATGCTGCTGTTGGCACTTAATTCTCCGCAAATTGGTTAGAATGTAACAGTACATGTACTGGTCAGACTGACCGATAGATCCTGGGTATTATATTGACCTGTCTGATAGGTCCAAACAATAATTACAGTGCTGTAGAGACTTACCCTCCATAAAACCTCTTTAATGACAGAGTTGTCCGGTCATTCTAGTGTACTAATAGATCTAACTGTGGACCAGCTCTTATTCTTGTGTGCAGTTAACATAGTTAAAGAGACCTCACAAAGTTCTTGTTATAGCTTGGAAGGAAGCAATCTGAGGAAACAAATTGCAGTCAGTTTCTTATTCTTGATTTGTTAATGAAAAAAATACGCGAATAACACAATTTTACATCTGAATTATTTTTTTCCTGAATTTCCTCCTTACTTCCAATATAAATGAGTTATCTGCCCCTTATTTGATTCATTCCTTTTTGCAGAATATATATATTCTAACAAAATCGTAATTACTTTATCCAGATGGTATCTGTTTTAAACACTGCAGAGAACTAGGTAATGAATCCTGTTCTAACTGGTTTAGCACATACCTAATGGTGATATAACATGTGAAATGAAAAAAAACAACATTGAAGAAGATGTTGACTTAACTCTTTCCATACCGTTGTCGTATACAGACGACAAAAAAACGTGACGTCTCCTCCCCGTTGTCGTATACAGACGACAACAAAACGTGACGTCTCCTCCCCGTTGTCGTATACAGACGACAAGCTACTTGGCGTTACATACTTTTTGATTAGCTGGGTACAGCAGCCGACAGATGAGTTGACGAATAACATTTTACACAAAATCGACTGCGTCAGTTTATTACAAACAATTTGATAGACGTAAAGTACATATTTTCCTGCCATGTGACCCATTTAGATTGAATTTCCCTCGAGATACTGCGAAGTTTCATCACCAATATAAACATCATGGCGGCGAATGTTTTAGCTATACATAGCGGTACCACATCTGACGAAAATATTGCTGTGAAAATAAAGCTATGTATGTCTTCTAACTATAGAAGAACCGAAGAAGAGTATTGTTTTACATTTACCTGTATTATTTCGGCATAATATCAACTGCGCAAACACAAAAAAGAGACACCATTTTGGCCGAAGCGTCTGGGGGTGAGCCTAGTAATGACTTCCGGTACGGAATCCGGACCGGAATCACAGTACGGAAAGAGTTAAGTGATATAAAGTTTATTATGTGTTATGGTACATTGCTCCTGGTAGATATCTATATTTCTCCTAAGATACATTTGTCTGTGGGGTCAAAAACCCGGGCATTGACTGCCTGTTCCCTATCAACATATAATACAGAACCATTAACCTCAAATTGTAACCGTCAACACTGGATGGAGTGATAACAGGCTGTCAAAGCTATGTCTTTCTCTAGAAACTGCTGATGCCAATTTTATCTAAATATTTTCCTAGACATCATTCTTGTTATTATGACCCCTGGTGTTTGCCCTTTATTGCTATCAACAAAAACTGATCAGATTATGGTCTGTTGTCAGTCCATGGAACGACATGCCTATTTACGTTAATACTTTCGATATATTTTTATTGCCCCATTTATCTCCCCCTAGAATTACTAGGTATTAGACAAAATGATGAGCGAGGTAATATCTCGCTAAATAATGTTATTGTCTTCCTAACCTACTTTTGCTGTGTGACCGATCACCAGGGAAGAAACAATTGAGTTTTGCCTACAAACGACTTCCCAAAGATAACGCCTGTTTATCTCCTACTCATGATAAAACAGTAGTACTAGCAGGCGTGTTGAAGCTTCAGTCCAGATACACAATGTTTGTTCTTTTGTTTGCTTGGAGTCTAATCTCCTCCAGCCGTTTTTCCTACACCCTATCAATATGCTGATAGATCAATTAGTTTTGTATTCTTCATTTATCTGTCTGTCATCACTTGAAATTGAAGATAGCCTGGTAGAATCTGTCTGCCAATAAGAGTGCAACTTCATATGGTTATACGCTCATAATGATTCTACAGTTAGTTAAAAGTACAGTCGAATCTTGATATCTCAAAGTGAGCGGAAGCAAGAAAAATTTCGAGTTATCAGAGAATTCAAGTTAGGAGAGTTGGAATGCCTAGAGTGATGTCTGGCCGAGACCCAGTTGGAATGCCTAGTGTGATGTCTGGCCGAGACCCAGTTGGAATGCCTAGTGTGATGTCTGGCCGAGACCCAGTTGGAATGCCTAGTGTGATGTCTGGCCGAGACCCAGTTGGAATGCCTAGTGTGATGTCTGGCCGAGACCCAGTTGGAATGCCTAGTGTGATGTCTGGCCGAGACCCAGTTGGAATGCCTAGTGTGATGTCTGGCCGAGACCCAGTTGGAATGCCTAGTGTGATGTCTGGCCGAGACCCAGTTGGAATGCCTAGTGTGATGTCTGGCCGAGACCCAGTTGGAATGCCTAGTGTGATGTCTGGCCGAGACCCAGTTGGAATGCCTACTGTGATGTCTGGCCGAGACCCAGTTGGAATGCCTAGTGTGATGTCTGGCCGAGACCCAGTTGGAATGCCTACTGTGATGTCTGGCCGAGACCCAGTTGGAATGCCTAGTGTGATGTCTGGCCGAGACCCAGTTGGAATGCCTAGTGTGATGTCTGGCCGAGACCCAGTTGGAATGCCTAGTGTGATGTCTGGCCGAGACCCAGTTGGAATGCCTAGTGTGATGTCTGGCCGAGACCCAGTTGGAATGCCTAGAGTGATGTCTGGCCGAGACCCAGTTGGAATGCCTAGTGTGATGTCTGGTTGAGACCCAGTTGGAATGCCTAGTGTGATGTCTGGCCGAGACCCAGTTGGAATGCCTAGTGTGATGTCTGGTTGAGACCCAGTTGGAATGCCTAGTGTGATGTCTGGCCGAGACCCAGTTTGAATGCCTAGTGTGATGTCTGGCCGAGACCCAGTTGGAATGCCTAGTGTGATGTCTGGCCGAGACCCAGTTGGAATGCCTAGTGTGATGTCTGGCCGAGACCCAGTTGGAATGCCTAGTGTGATGTCTGGCCGAGACCCAGTTGGAATGCCTAGTGTGATGTCTGGCCGAGGCCCAGTTGGAATGCCTAGAGTGATGTCTGGCCGAGACCCAGTTGGAATGCCTAGTGTGATGTCTGGCCGAGGCCCAGTTGGAATGCCTAGAGTGATGTCTGGCCGAGACCCAGTTGGAATGCCTAGTGTGATGTCTGGCCGAGGCCCAGTTGGAATGCCTAGTGTGATGTCTGGCCGAGACCCAGTTGGAATGCCTAGTGTGATGTCTGGCCGAGACCCAGTTGGAATGCCTAGAGTGATGTCTGGCCGAGACCCAGTTGGAATGCCTAGTGTGATGTCTGGCCGAGACCCAGTTGGAATGCCTAGAGTGATGTCTGGCCGAGACCCAGTTGGAATGCCTAGTGTGATGTCTGGCCGAGACCCAGTTGGAATGCCTAGTGTGATGTCTGGCCGAGACCCAGTTGGAATGCCTAGTGTGATGTCTGGCCGAGACCCAGTTGGAATGCCTAGTGTGATGTCTGGCCGAGACCCAGTTGGAATGCCTAGTGTGATGTCTGGCCGAGACCCAGTTGGAATGCCTAGTGTGATGTCTGGCCGAGACCCAGTTGGAATGCCTAGAGTGATGTCTGGCCGAGACCCAGTTGGAATGCCTAGTGTGATGTCTGGCCGAGACCCAGTTGGAATGCCTAGTGTGATGTCTGGCCGAGACCCAGTTGGAATGCCTAGTGTGATGTCTGGCCGAGACCCAGTTGGAATGCCTAGTGTGATGTCTGGCCGAGACCCAGTTGGAATGCCTAGTGTGATGTCTGGTTGAAACCGACAAAATACTTTGAATTAAACAGGGTCTTTAAGTTACAGGAGTTCACAATAACGAGGTTTCGACTGTGTATAGGTTTAAAGAGACTGATGTCTTATTTTGAATAAAATTTAGATTTGGTCAGATCGTAGTTACTAATTAACCTTGCAATTGGAAAATATACAAATATATTTGACAATCATAAAAGGCACATCTTGACTATGATGTAAACTACAATGGTTTTCAAAATTATCATGTGATATATAACTCGAAAGTATACCTTTCCATAAACAAATCCATCTACAATAATTTGAACATATTTTCAAGTTTTTATGTTGTTTTGAAGCTATATTTAATGCTTGAATTGTTTTTTTCCTGCATGAAGATAAAAATGTCAGTTTTCAGTGGTATCACCTGTTGCGTGTATTGGTTTTTAAATACATCTTCAAACAAACTATGTTCATTGTGTACTGATAAAGTTACCAGTGGAAACAGCTGTTTTGATTCCGATCTATACTGTATCAATATCTGTCATTTAAAGCGTCTGGTTGATTATGAAGTTAATGGATTACATTCACACATTGCATGTTCAACATGTATCTAAGTTACATTTCAATGTTATTATATTACCATTGATGCCACATCTTCAATGTTATTTTGAGAAGCGGATGTCAATAGCCGTTATTTAGATGTTCATTTGATTAAATTCTGCACACTTTGGAGGCCATTTGCCTTCAAGAGCAATAACACATTACAGAAAACACAGTGTCATCAATCCTTTCATATTTGTATAAGTTCCTGCTGTCCCAAAGGCCAGTTTATTTTAATATTTTCTTCATACATTACAGTATTTAGTTATTCTGTTTTTGCTTTGACTTTTTTTTTTTAACTACTCATAATATTGATTCTGATATAGCTGCCAATGCAATAATTAGACCACCAGAGGAAATGAAAGTGGTACATTTTTGGTGTGGGCGAATATTGGAATCTACGATTACAACCAATCATCAGTTTACTGTGTTAGAGGTTGGGAAATATAAAAATTTGAAAACATTTAAAATTTGTGAAAATCAATGCCTTTGATTACCGTACAAATTACAGCAGACTAGTTTTCTGATGGGGTTAGTATGGGTTGGGTGAACATTCTGCTGCAGACTGAAATATTCTACATATTCAGCAAGGTATTGGTTTTATGAAATAGTGTTAGATTATTTACTTATTCATCTTCAAAGACAGTACGTTTGGTTTCTACACCATTCATCGAAACAAAGTTTCCTAGCTGTGCCTTATTAACTGTTTACAAGACCAGCTTTAGATGTTTTTGTTGAGTTCCATAAAGTTATCCAGCCTATAACAAAGGTATCAGATCTATATGATGTAAATTTAAGAAAGTATGATCAAAGTTACATTACATATGACATTTTCATGGTTATACTGAAATCATATCACAAAGGGAATAGGTAAGTATTGGGAATATCTTCAAAATTCAAAGACAGCAGAGAATTGCAGTTTTGGCCTTTTATTCAAATTTGATTTACATAAATAATTTGGCTCCAATTTTCAATTCTGTGAAACATTAACATATACATGTATGTCAAATAAGCATAAAACTAATAGTTTATTTGGCTATACAACTGGTAGTATTCACAAAAGTTACAAACTTTGACCAATGAAAAAGCATGTTGTGAATAGGTTTTGGTTGTTTTAACTGCTTATAGACGCTTCATTTCAGAGGCGTATAGAGGATTACTGCCATTATTGATTTATAAGTTAAGTTAAAAGGTTGTGTTCCTGGTGTATAGCAATCTTCTTGACATTTACTTTTTTTTGAGTAAACAAATAGCCGTGCCACATAATTGTGACATGATAATGAAATTTTTGTGTTGTTATAAACGAGGACCTGGGGCTATGTCAATTTCTAATTTAAAAAACAATAAAGGATCATGTTTTGAATAACAACTAGGCCCTATATATAAAGTGCTGGGAGCTAGTGAGACATGTTTGAGGGTGAGCAGACTGGCACTGACGGATGTTACAGACAGGAAAGGGTACACTGGTTACATAGATACTATAGTCTACAGGTTAGGTATAGCAGACAGCAGGGTGTTGGGCAGAGTGTTCGGTAACACATGGTGGGCTTATTGAGCAACACCCACAATGCATCACTGCATGACAGAAGCAATTATGTGTACAACAGATGTAAGTTGCCACCACCAGGTCAAGTTTCTGTATTGTTTCCCTGTATTTGTATAATACCTGGGTATTCTGCTTTTGACACATCTAGTTGTTACAAACACATTTGTTCAAAGGTCAGAAAGCGTATGTTTACTATACCACCCCCACCCCCTTAAATTATCAAAAAGTAGATATCAAGTTATTTCTTTAAATTTGTTATATAATTATTACAACAAGCTTAGATTGATATACTTCAAGTGAACAAACGAAAAATATCTCTAGAGGTATAGTCATGAAGTTAAAGTATTACTCATGAAGATATTCCACTAAATATTAATTCATTCACCCCTAAAGACACTTTTGAACTCTTTCAGTTCAAAGTTTGGATTAGTTCATTACGAAAATTCAGGGTTAAATGAGTTAAATGGTCTTATACTGTACAGTTCTATAGATTTTGGTTAAAAGACTAGATTTGTGATTTGTTCAGTTTGTCCTAGGCAGCAGCACTTGATTGGACTTAATAATTAATAGAAGCCATATTGGCCTGAACCATGAGTAGGAATTCTGGTAAGCCTAATATACAAAAATTCTGTCTAATTGTCAATAAAAAATAGTAAGTTAACAAGAGAAATATAAAATCAAAGGATGGAGCATTGTCTAAAAAGATGAAAAATGGAAAGTTCAAGAACATATACAAGTATTGTCAAATAAATTGTTTCAGAAAATAGTTTCAAATAGCATTCCAAAATGTTAGATATAACAATAAAATTGAGAGTTCTCCTGGGAAAAAATTCTGATACTTTAAAAGGAAAATGTTATTTTTCGCTAATAAAGAGCTGTGTTTTTGCAGGAAATATAACACCCCTAGATGATTTATTATTAAACATGAAGATATTTTATGGAACAATTTTAAAGTACACTTATATCAAATACATTATGCCTTATCAATAGCATATATACGCAGAAGAAAAACTAGTAAGAGAAAATGAAGTTAGATGCTGAGCAATTAACTGTTAACGTTTGTTGGTATTAAACATACAATAAATGTATCAAAGGACCAGGCCACATGTACCTTGTTGTGTAGCTAGAACACGATCTGCTTCCTATAAAGTGCAGAATTGATCCCTCAGCTCATGAACAAGAGAATTTCATCAATATTGCATTGAGTGTAGAGAAATAAAAAATAAAAAAAAACTTGGATAAACACTTGGGAAATTCTGAACAGACCAATTTGTATTTTGGTAATAAAAAGGTTGTCTTTCTGGATACACTTGGAATGTAAATAAATGTTTTTGGACTCTCATGGTAATCAATATTTGAAACATTTTGTAAAGTTGTATGGAAACAAAAGAATCTGCAGTATAAATGCCAGTCCTCTTGATGGTCGAATTATGTTGTCAAAAGTTAAAAGGAAAACTTCAGTTAGTAGGATTGATACTAAATCATTTCTTCAAAAGATTTACATACTTTGCCAGACTTTTAAGAAAAATTATGAAGAAATAAAACGAATCTCAACAACAAAAAAATAATATTGTTCTTAGATCAAACATTTATTAAGAGTGAGATGAGTTTTTTTTTTACTGGTCAGTTGCAGTTCCCTGTTTTAACTCATTCACCCCTTCAGACACATTTGAATTCTTCCAATTCAAAGGTTAGCACAGTTCATTATATTTATTTCAGGGGTGGAGGAGTTCCTAGTAATCCAGATATTTGAAAAAAAACATAACATCTTATGCGAGATGAAATTTGATTAAAGGCCCAATATACGTAACTTCAGGGAAATTTTCGTAATTTTGAAAAATTCTGAAAAAAAATCCAGTTGATAACCATGGAAAAACAAGCCTAAAACGAAGTAAACCTGAGCGGTAACTAACAAGAAACTCTTGACAAAAAAATCCAAAGAATTGAAAATAATTCAGGTGGGGCCCACTTCAACAACAAACCGAAGGTAGAAGACGGTTCGAAATGGACGCGTGTTTACAAATAGCGTGTTTCAACTGCTGCTGTACCGGTAACCGCGAAAGAATTCATCTTGAATATTGCTGATACCAGTTAATCTTAACTAAATCTATAAATATAATAAGTTATTAGGCTCGATTTTCGCTCCAAGTTTTGCCGATAGTTACATATAGTGGGCCTTTAATTGAAATAAAATTACACTAGTATAAGGATGTACATGCATTACCATGCAATAAAGCAGAACCTTTTTCTCCTTTAAATGTAAAATGGGAATAGGTTTCAGGTTAGTTCAAGTAAATGACCTTGACCCACTCTCAATGTTATCAAAACAATACCTCAGCAGAGTGTACAAATCGACAGCGTCGTATAAAAATAACTTTATTTTAGATTAGTTTGTGTGAACTTTCTTTACCAAAGTACAACATTATAATTATTTTTTAGTTCCTGTGCATCATTTTCAGGGGTATAATATATCATAACTCAAAGGAATTATGGTGATAAAGAATATTATCTTTCAAAAGCACAACTAAGGACAGTTTCATATTAACAGCTAATTACAAAGATTTTCAGAGTTGTTACACAAAAACCCAAGCTAAGGTCAGGTCTGAAATTTGATTCTCGAATCTTTTATTTTCCCTTTGGTGGAACGTACCTTGAAATTAATTGTGTTCTGAAGCTTAGTATGTTGGACATCTGCAGGCCGCAATCAATAGGGAGGACAGAAAAAAGGGCGCCGTGATGGATGACATCGTTGTATAGAGAACAGTACACAAATCATTGTGTAAAAGTGCACGGCTCACACAATCAATATCACTGTCCGAGGCCAGCCTTTTGTCAACCATCGTACTCGTCTACAAGTGGCCAGGGCCTTTTTTCCCTCAGTCTCAGTGTCCATCGTACATTGTAAATTGTAATGAAAAAGAGTTGTATTACTAAAGGTTGTACTGTATGGTTGCTAATATTCGTGGGGATTTTACTTGCTTACTTCACAAATGCATCAAAATTCAAGATAAATTAACACCTCGTGAAATTTTCTAGATGGTGGCCATGTTATCACAATTTTTTTGTGATCCATAAAATGAACCCCCACCCCCGCGACTAAGTTCCATACAGAAATCGTGAAAGTTTACACACATGAAATTGGACATTTAAAGACAGTATGCAAGTTTGTAATTATAAAAATGTTTATTACATTTTTCCTGTGAAATATAGAAAATTATCAAACAGATAAAACTTATATTTTTACTGCAGTGATGAGCAGTGAAAAGATTTATCAGTGTAACATGAAAAAGTGACCCGACATCAAAAAACTACCCGGGGTCATTATTCTACGTGGCAAAAGCTATGTACTCGTGAAAATATAAAAGAAATCTGCCATACTCGTGAAATATATTTGATTTTAAACGGCAAACCATTGAATACCCTCTATTTACCGTTAAGTTTAATCATTTTTTTTTTCAAAAATTTGAAACCCTTGATCTGATTTTAAAAATAGTGGAGACCTAAAGAGATCTCAAAATAAATTATTTTTTTTATAAAATGTAGAAGATATTAAGACATTTATCAGGCTAAGTTGTCAGGGTAAAGTGCATTCTGTTTCCCTTCAACAGCATCCATCAATCGAGGGACAGATTAATTGTTTGGCGTGATTTTGTAGAATGAAAAAAACAAAACCATAGAGATTTATGGGTTCCATTTAATGCCAGTCTGGGTGTTCGTGACATGATAAATTTCACAAATTAGGTTTGAAAAACATTGTTAAAGTACACATTCAACACATTTAGGAATAAAAATATGTGAATGTAGTAAAAATAAGTGGGGGGAAAAAGAACAAAGAGGTACTTTTTTTGCAGCTGCCTTGATGTGAAATTGATTTTATTTTATATCAACAATTAATTTATTTAGTCTGCGAGTCACAATTTTATGTTGTGAAATATATTTTTATCATCATTTGATACATTTTGTGCATCCAATCTAAATGATTTATGATGTCTGTTCTGAAATACACCAGATGTACAACTGGTGTCTGAGCTAAATATACTTCCAGTGACAGTTTTGTGTTATTTTACGACTTAGTTAAAGGCCGAAATCATTTTGAGTCATGTGCCTACTACAAATTGTATTCCAAAAGACCCAGGCTCCCACTTATCACTTACATCATATCTACGTATCATTGATTATGTATAAGTATGATATAGAGGGTTAAACATGGGTTGATAGTTTGGTGTGCTTCAAAGTTTAGTATCAATATACATGTATATAGGAATATATACGAAAATGGATATTTTCAGCATGCAGTAAAACTCATTTATAATGAACTTCAGGGGACCTTGAAATTATGTTAGTGTTAATGCAGTCTGTTGTATAAATAAAATGAATGTAAAGAAAAATTGATACAAATTTCGTTATACATGGTTGCGATTTCGAACAAAACTCTGGTCCTAGTTCTACCATATAGTGACCGCCTTTAACATTGAACTGAAGATTTTGTCACGATATCGGGTTTGGTAGCAATGAATAAGTTAATAAACATGTAAAGTTCCTTTAATGTACAGAAATATATTCAGTGTTACAAGTTAAGATATTTTCACTTTTTCGCAAAAAAAGTTCAAAATGGTCTTTTGCTGAAAGTCCATCTTGGCGATTGATTGGCGATTCGTTATGTGAGTGTTTATTTTTTAAGATAGTGATATAAGGGCCACAAGAATAAGTTCAATAAACAAAAATTCATTATGTAAAATATGTTGTACAAGTGGTTATATTATTAATATTATTTAGTGGTGCAGTCAGGGATTGATTTTTATTTCATTATACGTGAAAATTTGTCTAACCGTGTTTGTTGTATTTGCATTTTGACTGTTCTACAACATCACCAATGCTTTGCCTCTAAAGTTGACGCTTCATCAGGATATATATGTTGATAAGGCACAAGCCTGACTTAATGATTGTTTGATATAAATTATCTTTTGTGATCATTGTTAATTCATAAGTTGATCATATTACTCATTACTCCGAGCAAATCAATTGATGTTTTTATTTGTCTGTTTCAGATTCTGGGTTATTGGATAAAGTGAAGAAACCTGATGTATCATAACAACTTAGTGGTTCATGTGGAGGAAAAATCAAGGAGAATGTGCATACAAATCCAGCTGTATCTAGAGTGATCTCCCTTTTAGACACTCTTTGTATAGAAGATCACAAATGCAGTGGAAATGTTGCAGAATAATCCACCTTGAGTTGGCAGGACTGCAACTTTGATAATATATAACGAAGATATATATTTTATGTTGTTAACATATCATGAAAGTATTATTGTTGTGAATGATGTTAATTAGATTTATTTTCTCACAAATCATGATGACTTGAAGATGAATTCAAGGAACAAATAGGTACCTCCTTGACTGTCATGGTGAGAATGGTTAGGTTCACAAAAGTACGCTCCTAGAAAGATAATCATATTGACAGTTTCTTGTTTCTTAATAGTGTGTTGTTGAGGAAATTGCTTCTATTTTGAAGCGAATCAAACTTAAAAGTAATTCAATCATTTCCCCAAGGTGTTATCTCAAACTACAGTTCAATATTATAGTTCCAGGAGGAAAGATAATACTACGATTCAAACATTTAATGATTTGTTGAAGAATGCAGTTTATTTCTGTGTTATGTGAGTTATTGATGAGTTCTGCAAGTAGAAGGAATGAAAGGTTGACTGTTGAGGGAGAAAGTAGCTATAACATCATCAGTTCTAATGTGTGTAGCGATTCAGAATATAGAATGCAGGATAATATCTTCATATTGATGTAAAGGATATATAGCCGTGTTAACAAACAAAAGTGTTTAATTTCTTTTTGATGGCTGTTGTGATCATTTTCACACTAATGTATTAAAGAGAAAGAATTCTACTTAATTCAGTATTTCTTATCACGTGATAAGGTTTCGTTTATTCTTGGCAGCCATTGTGATATGTGGGTTCAAGATCAATTGTTACAGGGTTAATTTTCTTTTCAATATCATTTATAATTGGGGTCACAGGGCTTTTTTCTGGGATCTCTCAGGGGCCAATATAAGGCCCCATTCCCAATGAGATTTAGACTTCATTTCCCCCCAATTTCAATATTTTTTTCCCCCACTTCTGTTGGTATTACACATTTGTTCCATTTTGAGAACATCCAACAACAGCCAGAGGTTTGTGTCCTTTGTTTTTTCAAAAAGGATTAAATAAATCTTGGTATTTTGCTTCTAAAAAATACTTTCAAACCTCATTTTGCTAATCGGAAAGGTTAGATGATTGAGTTTACTGTGACTTACTCACAGATACAGAAATGCATACTGCTTTAAAGATCACTGTCCCACAACTCTACTGCTGTTTTTTTCCTACATACAGTTACCTCCCCTTTTCTTCCTTAAGTATCCTGTCCCACTACACTGTAGTTTTCCCTATATACAGTTACCTTCTCTGAAGGATTCCTGCCCCACTGTCCTGCCATTTTCCCCTGCATACAGTTATCTCCCCTGAAGGATCCTTGCCCCACTGCTCTCTGTTTTTTCCTACATACAGTTATCTCCCCTTTGCTTCCTAAGTATCCCTATCCTACTGCACTGACATTCTTTGTTTCTTCTCTTTAAAACTTTGATGCCAGAACTCATGTTTCTTCCATATGTCTGTATCTTTTCTACCAGATATGGGATTTTCATATATACCAATTTTTGAATTTTCTATGATCTTCCTCCAAAGTCATCTGTATTGGGGAAGTTATTGCAGTGTTATTAATGTTCACATCATGTGGATCTTTACATAACAATCCAGCCATTAAGTCTTCTTGGTGTTTCTGATCAATATTTGATAACTGTTTTAAATGTGTTTAACAACAATTTACACACGTTGATGTTTATAACGTCCTGTTATCTGTTACGCTCAATTCCTGTCACATTCCGATGGTTCTTTTGTTGATTGTATTCCTGCCAGATTTGTTTTTCTGCTGGCTGTTTATACTGTTTAACTAAAGATTTGTTTTTCTGCTGGCTGTTTAAACTGTGTAACTGAAGATTTGTTTTTCTGCTGGCTGTTAAATATACTGTGTAACTAAAGATTTGTTTTTCTGCTGGCTGTTTATACTGTGTAACTAAAGATTTGTTTTTCTGCTGGCTGTTTATACTGTGTAACTGAAGATTTGTTTTTCTGCTGGCTGTTAAATATACTGTGTAACTAAATATCTTTGGGGGATATTTTGTTTTTCGAGGCATTCTCTAGATGGATGTTGTGATGTAAGTCTTTTTTATACTGTTATATTGATGGGACCAGAGCCTCAGAAGGGTGATATTGTTCACCCTGAAGATTTTTTTAAACCCTTCCAATGCAAAGCTTGGAACAGTTCATTATGAAATTTGAGGGGTGAATGAGTAAATGTATCAGGCAGCCTTAAACTTGTCTTACATGATTTAGTAGAATAATTTAAAAGAAGATTTCATGAAGGGGACCAGAACTTTTCACTCCTGAATACACATTTGAACTCGTCCAATGCCTAGGTTGCAAAAATTCATTATGAATTTCAGGAGAGAATGAGTTAAAAAGGATAGAGTGTGTATATCAATGGTATGATCCCTGAAATATTATTTTGCCGACATCTTTTGTTGGTACATAAACTGCTGACAAAGCATGAACGTAATTCACTGTAGAAACAGGTCGTAACACTCTGTATCTTCCGCTCTTTGGTTAAGGCTCATGTTTATGCCCGAGTAACTGTAAGATAAATACATTGTCTGATGTAACTTGACAGGGTATAACTTATAAGTACAATCCAGAGGTGATATTTAATATTTGATCTCCTGTAGAAGTAGCCTGATCTCCAATCAGTTGTGATGGATTACATTGCCCACAGTGCTCAGATTACACTGCTTGCTGCATTTCTAAGATTTATGAGCTTGATGAAAGTCTTTTTCACTTCCAATGTAGTTGTTGAAATTATGTATTTTATGTTTCTGGGCGATGGTGGCCGAGCAGTTACGGCGTCTGTCATTCTGCTACCACTAGCCCTTGATTCACCTGTAGGTAACAGGTTTGAAATTCTACATGGGGCAGTCATTTTATGTCCCATTAACGGCTATGGTAAGTTAAAGACTTGCCAGGTTTTAGAGGTGGAGGTAAACTGGAGTTCCTGGAGAAAACCACACTGACCAGTCCAGTACCTGCATGGTGGAGATACAGTCAGCTCCTGGCTGATATCTTAAGTATGATTTACTTGGTCAAGGTGTTCAGTTTACAAAAGTACCCACTGAGGTCAAAAACGGGGTCAAATGTCAAGGTCAAATTTTGTACTTTTTAAGTGATGAACATTTTGTTGTGACATCATGAAAGTTGAGTCAGAATTCAGGAAGGAGGTAATTGACCAAAGATCAGGCTCACCAGGTTTAACCATTGGGTCCAGAGCACAAGGATGATGAGGCCCTTGCTGACCTGTCAGTGTTATAGTTAAATTGAAGATAAATTGGAGATACTGCAACTTGCACACATTTGATCAGTTTTCTAATTTTAGCACATTTTTCACACTTTTTTTTGCCTAGTAGATTTGTTTCTTAAGATTTGTATCAAAAATTAGCTGAACAATTAAGAACTACATACTGTAATTTGGAGGGACCCTACATGTACAACAGTCGGCAAGGAATTGTAGATTCCATTTTAATTAAATATGTGGGGAAACACAATGTACTTAAATAAATTCACAAAATTCTAAATTTGCTTTGTGATACTTTCATTATACAAACATATATATTGCATTGGTGTATTTGGGACCAATACTATTTTGCTAAGATTTCTAACATTTTTAAAGATTTTTTGTCTCAATTCCATGACAATTTGTGTATTATGTATTTGATTTCATATGTGTGAGGTGTGTGTTTGTACAGCTGCTCAGACTATAACAGTGTATTACTGTGTGAAAGAGGTGTGTGTTTGTACAGCTGCTCAGACTATAGCGTGTTTTACTGTGTGGGTGAGATGTGGTAGTGTAGAGAAACAGTCCCTGTTATACAATAATACTGCTGCTCAGACAAAAGATCCAGTTAGAATCTTAAAAAATATATGAAGCATATCCTTATCCCATGCATATTATATATGTAATACCATTGTAAGAAATGTATAGCGTCATTATGGGGAACAAATATTCACAAAAAAAAACAAATTGTGTCACATTAATTGCCATGATTTGCTATTTAATTATCATATTTGCAGTTAACTGGCTGAATGAAGGTTTTGTTGAGATAATGGAACATGTATATGTCACATTATATTTTGTTTATCAGAGAGGACGTAGCTGAATGGAATAGGAAAGGGGACATTTCAATTGTTTCTAAGAGTGACGGAAAAGAATGGGAGTGATTATGAATTGAGGGGTGTTTATGACGGTATATACAATGTATATAACTAATGATGTCATGTGATCAATGTGCTATATATATGGGATATAACTATAATGATGTCACATGATCATATAGAACTGTGCTATATATATATATGTAGAATAACTATTGATGTCACATGACCCTGAAGAATTGTGCTATATAAAGTAATTTACTAATGATGTCACATGCTCATCACAATATAGATGTATAATATGTATGTAGTGTTTACTGATTTAACTCTTTCACACCTTAGATTTCATAATGAATTCTTCCAGCCTTTGTTTTGGAAGAGTTCAACTGTGTCTTCAGGGGTGAATGAATTAACTTGGGATTTGTAACAAGATATAATGTATAGGGTGATTTTAACAAACACTTCATGTGTAAATAAAAACATGGTCAGCAGACTCATTGTAAAATACAATCATTCATTGAAAAGAAACAGTGTGGGGACCATTTATAAACTGTTTCTTATAAATTTGAGTTATTTTATATTTACATTTAGTCATAGATTAGAGATATTAAGTGTTAATATAATTTGATCAGTAAAAATCATTTGCATATTTCAGATTAAGTAACTGTAGTCCAAGCTTACAGGTGGTGGTCAAAAGGGGTATTCATCATCAGCCACGTAATGTGTTGCTTTGTTTCTCAAAAATAGAACAATTTGTTTATTGCCCAAGGTATTTAGATTTTCAAAAAGAAGTTTTTGTGGTGCTATGTTTATCAATTTTTGTATAATATGCTTTCTAGCATGGGGTGTTTGCTTGAAACTTAAGTGTGTCATTATAATTAGCAGAAGTAGTGCAGGACTCAAACATCTTGACAACTAGCAACTTAACCAATGAAAAGCAGTGTCACTGAATTGTTTTGAATGTGGTCTTTAGATTGTGATTGGCTGAATAGAGTTGCTACCATAGCAACCTATGGAGATTAAGATATGTTTTTGTTTTTGCTGCGATATTGTGTATATTTTGGATTGTATGTGATTTGTTGATACTTTTTTGGCTATATGCAATGAATAGTACCCCTGCCCTATGAGATTGGGCAATGTTCAGTGTGTTTGTACATATAAACAGCTGTACAAAGTTTGCTTTGTAGGCTTCAACCAATGGCTCATTCAAATACTTATGTCGCTCATTTTTCCAGACTTTTTACAATGCTGGATGTGCTTTATACATAACTTGGCTACTATTTATTCCTGTGTAATGATGAGTGTACAGACATGTGGTAGATGTTGTGATATTTATGTACTTTTTTTCTAGTTTGTACCAAGAATTGAAACACACCAAGACCGAAGTTATTGTATACATTTTGTATATTAAGGTTTGTTTTTCAGCTTGCAGCTTTGAACATGAGCTTTATAGATTTTACGATTCCTGCTGAAATGAGAACCGACAAAAACATCATGATATCTTTCTTACTTTCTTTTGATGTGAAACATAAGGTTTACGTAGTGAAATAAATAAAAATACATTTTATAACTGCAATTGATCACATGACCAACATGTGTTATGCTTCAGTTACACCAATGAGATAATTTTGTATTATTTTATTTATTTAACTTAGTGTATTATGATGTTGGAGTTAAGACAACAGACAAATAAGGAGATAATGAGGTTATTGACTGGACATGGGTCAAACTGTACTGGCCCGATGTCAGAAGGGTTTTCCTGTAAACTTACACCTACATGCTAATGGCACAGGTGATGCTTTAGTGTTCATAACATGTTAAGGTTTTAAAACGTGTCCCAACCTTTTCTTTTAAGGATAGCATAGCTTTAAAGAAATTTAAATTAAGATAAAATCTACTAATTTGAAAATCTCGAATGAAAGGAAAAAAATATGTTACAGGAAATTAATGACATCCGAGTTCACCCAAAGTAATTAATGATATCCTAGTTTTACCCAATGAAATTAATGACATCTCAGTTCACTCAATGAAATTCATGTTATCCAAGTACACTCAATGAAAATCATGATATCCCAATACAGTAAAAAAAAATCATGATATCCCAGTACACCCAATGAAATTGATGTTATCCCAGTACACTCAATTGAATTAATGATACCCCAAGTTCACCCAATGAAATTATGTGTAATGATATCACATTGCACCCAATGAAGTTAATGATATCCCAGTGCACTCAATGAAATTCATGATATCCCAGTTCACCCAATGAAATTAATTATATTAATAAAATTCACGATGTTTCATTTAAGTGCAGATATTATCCAAATGTTTTGATGAATAAAAACTTTAAATAGCTATGTACCATCATTATGATAATAGTTGTATACAGTTCTAAAGAGTTACTTAGAATATAAATTCCATTTGTTACTGTGGTTTAAGTACTGAAGTTAAACTTGATTTACATGGATGTGATATGTTTATACACCAGGTCTGATAAAAATAAAACTCTGATTGTTCACTGCCGAGTTGTTAATTCCGGAATTTAATTTGCTCGGGTCTGTGCTAGTGCTATTTTTAGTTTTGGATTGATTTCACTTAAAGTGAACTGTCTCTAGATTGTCGTTAACACACTGAAACTGTTACTGGACAAATGTTAATCTATTTATCAAGTTTCTGAGAATTACTTTTTTTTATATTCTCCTATTTTGGGCTCTAACATAAACAAACTTTGATAAAAAATGAATTGCCTTTTACCTTTTCCGACTCACAAACTTTAAATTTCGATTTTTAAATAAGGTAAGATTTTATTTCAATTAAATTCTGGCAGAATAAAATTTCATAAAAAAAAATCATTTGATTTGGCAGATAGTTATATCATCTTTGTATGATAAAAAACATATGAAGAAAATCTTATTTTTGTGAGAAAAATATTAATTAACCTTCATTATCATAGAAAATCGTCCTGTTTAAACTGGTCAAGATAGTGGTTATTGTTTTCATGCTATGCTATATATTCATATAGAATTACTTTATATAGACATGTACATGAACATTATGAATATCTATATAATCTTTTTTTTTAGTGTAAAAACAATAAATATGGATTCTGAAATACCTTTCAGTTATCCGCACTTACAGAAGTTCTGCGTTTTGATAATATATCTTTCAATTAATCACTGTGGATGTCATATTTAAAAAGTATTAAATCATGTTTACATGTATTTGACAAAATATGGTATTTTGTTATTTTCTTGCTTTGCTTTGGGAGATTGTTGTATTTTGGTCAATATGTCATTTTTGTAAAGAGATAAAACAGTGTGATTGATTTTCCAGGGGGTGGGGGTCTAACCTATACAATGGCATGAATACTAGCAATGAAATTAAATAAAAAAAGCCATTGACAGAACAATAATTAGATCCACTGTGTAACAGTGTATAAAAGAATTATGTTTTATCTCCTGCTAATATTTTATTTGGGTAGAAAAAACTGTATTACTGAACAAAAAGAAGTGTTGGTCCCTTTAAAATTCTGTTGTCCCTTCCTGCCTATTGTATCACTTCAGTTTGCTATAGTCCTGTGTTGCCTGTCTCAAGCCAGTGTTTGTGCCTTGTTTTGGACTAAGTTAGATGTACTAATATATAATTTCTAATAGAATAAACATTTTATAGCTACATCGTATTGAGTTTCGTTCTCTATTATTTTTACACTTGTTCACTTCGTTATGGACAACGTATTCACAGGGATTTGTGTTCTAAGGATAACTATCTCCCAGATAATTGTGTTCTAAGGATAACTATCTCCCAGGGAATTGTATTCCACAGACAACTATCTCCGAGGGAATTGTGTTACACGGACAGCTATTTCCCAGGGAATTGTGATCCACGGACAACTATCTTCCAGGGAATTGTGTTCTAAGGACAACTATCTCCCAGGGAATAGTGTTATAAGGTCAATATAAAAAATTAGTTCCACGGACAACTATTTCCCAGGGAATTGTGTTCCACAGACAGCTATCTCCCAGGGAATTGTGTTCCACGGACAGCTATCTCCCAGGGAATTGTGTTCCACGGACAGCTATCTCCCAGGGAATTGTGTTCCACGGACAACTTTCTCCAATGGAATTGTGTTCCACGGACAACTTTCTCCCAAAGAATTGTGTTCCACGGACAGCTATCTCCCAGGGAATTATGTTCCACGGACAGCTATCTCCCAGGGAATTGTGTTCCACGGACAGCTATCTCCCAGGAAATTGTGTTCCACAAACAAATTTCCCAAAGAATTGTGTTCAACGGACAGCGTACTCGTAGGGAAGTTTGTTCTACGGACAGCTATATTCCAGGAAATTGATTCCATGGACAACTATCTTCCAGGGAAGTGTATTACATGGACAACTACCAGGGAATTGTACAAGAGACAAAATAGGAATAAAGGAAAGATTTACATAGAGGCTCTCGTAAAAGCCACAAGCGAATAAGACCAGGTGTTCCAGAATAGTAAGCGTCTTCTGCTTCACCGACGACACCCGCCATGTAATTTTTGGTCACATCCAAGTAAGCATCAGCCCCTGAAATTAGATCCGAGTCATCAATGTGAATCACAACAATTAAAAACACTAATGAGCAAACTCAAAAACGCATTAGGATCAGGAGTCAAGTTTTAATGATAAATGGTAACGGTTCAAGTATCAGGAGTCAGTAACATACCCGAATACTGAAGTGTCAACAAAACCATAATCAGAACTCAAACTTGATTAGACCTGGGACAAAATATGAACAATGCAACCATAAACCTTGCTCGTAGTCTTCATCAACCTCTATCTCTCGAATACCTGTGCACTAAGCCGGGATTAGTAATGTCTTGGCCAGGGTACAGAACCTAAAGCCCTCTGCACAGAGGCAAACGCTCGACTAAAGGTCAAACGTGAGGCTGTGTTAAGGGAAACATTAGGAAAAAACAAAGCCGTCAGAAAGAAGGTAAAAGATAAGATCCCAAATTGTGTCGCCTCTTGCAACTATGCAATGGGAGCAGCAGGAATAAAATAGCACATGAGATATTTGATATGAAAAGTAAGTTGGAAAGAAACCTTCACGTTTTAGTTCTTCAGCTGCATGGGGCAGTTTAATTCATTTTTTTCCGGCATACTGTATCTATTACTAAATTAAAAAGGTGTAGCACATGTGTGTGTTACGTCATCTTTACTGATAGTGGGTGGCAGACTCTGCTGGTGAATGTTTTAGTCCCCGAGATTTGCTTGAGCCTCCATAGCCACGGTTAATCTCATTTGAGTAGTGGCACGGTACATAATATACACATTTTCGTAGTTCACGATTTGAAATTATACAGAACTAGTTTAATTTTACTTTTAAAATAATAAATTAAAGGGGTTTTACGCACCTGACCCTTCTGCTTATACATTTGTCTAGAAAATTTTGAATTTCCACCTTTTGGCCCTAGAATCACTGAAGAGTCCTAGGAGAACGAAACAGCTATATGGTGCAGTTTAATTCATTTTTTCGGCATACTACATCTATTACTAAATTTAAAAGGTGCCGCACATGTGTGTGTTACGTTATCTTTAGAGAGATAGTCTTATGAAAAAAAGCTGGTAGTTGACCGTAGGCGGATGTTTTTTTTTTCATTTTTACTCTCTGTCAAACGCGTTATCGGTTTAATGAAACACTTAACATATTTGGGTAGAATGTGATAGAATTGTGTGTGCTCTGAAGTAGATACTAGCTATCGTGCAGCCAAAGTACAAATAAGGGGAACATATTGCATTTAATTCAGATATTAGAAAAGATGGTTTCGTTAGCACCGTGTCCTGTATTCATAGTAATATTCAAGGCACGGGCCAATTTGTAACTGTTCCATTGACTGATGAGGTCAGATCCATTTTTGTCGCAGTTTTTATTTCAAAAAGGAGAAAAACAAATAAGCGAATGTTTGGATACAATTTGATACTTCATGATGCGAAAGGTCACATTGAACCGAGCAATAGAGCTGAAGTCAGATTAGACAAGGTCCGAGCAAGCATTAAACGTTCATCAGTCTGTTTCATGTAATCTGATATATTAATGATAAGGTATCAAAGTAGGTGCATACAGAAATCATACTCGCCAACTTTTTGAAATTTCCATGGGGGAGATTACGTGTGCTCAGAATTGAAAATGTGAATAATATATGTATACATGTACATTCAGAGGGAAAATAACACTTTTAATTGGCTTCTTTTGAGCTCTTCTTTCAGATGAAATCATCAGATCTTTAAAAACAGACACAGTTAAGCAAATTCTAAAGTTGAAAATGAAACATTTTAGGGTCCAAATTCGGGAGTCTCCCTCCTAAATAGGGAGGGTTGGCAAGTATTAGAAATAGTAGGACCGTCCCTACTAATTAAACTGCAATTACACTGGGCTGTAATAAGGAGACATAGCATTTCGTATCAGCTTATCAGTGTAAGTTGATAGCATGCGATATGCGTCTAAATTAATTGTCTCGACAACAAAGAAATGTCCCTTGAAAAAGATCTTGATTTCATATCAAACTTCAGGAATGCACTTTAAAGTCGAACCACTCAGTCAAAAGCATTCGGTCACTGCAATACTTATTCTATAGCAAGGATGGATATAAACAGAGGATATGATAATGCACACTTAAATCTAATCTACAATTGCTTTTGTACACTTTTGTACATTAAATGAAAATACCTACAGGCCCCAGTTTCATCAACGTTCCTTAACTTAAGGAAACTCCTTAACTTAAAAATCTCCATAGGAATGCATTACACAATTTAAGGGGAAAATCCTTAGCTAAGGAACTTTCCTTAAAATATGTAATGCTTTCTATGGAAAATTTTATGTTAAGAAATTTCCTAAAGTTAAGGAACGTTGATGTAACCGGGGCCTGAATATAAAAAAAAGCATCCGTACTGCTGTGGACGATCTCGTCGAATGTTACATCAAGCTAAACCTACACTGCATCTGCAGTACAACGACATTCAAAGACCTTCATTAGAGAAGAATGTCCAGCTAATTTAAGGATTTAATTTGTAGTAATCGTCACAGGAACCAACACGCACGACTTCACCGCTCTAGGTAGTTTGACATTTAAGTTCGTTAGTGGTCCTACAACAGATCAGATAAACGCAGGAACATGCCTGTAACCTTTTACCATTTCATGTTCCAAGAGATATCAAATAAATACGAATGTTTGCAGTTTTTAAAATTTTGTTTCGCAGCAGTATTTCTCGCGTATGTCGATTTAGATTTGGTGCTTTATCTAAACCCACTGTATCACTAGGGAAATCAATATCATATACATATTCTGCCCTTGTATAAACTTCATTTGCGATTTGCATCACACTTCCTAAGGTTTGCTTGTCGACAAATTTACACTGTCATGCGAAACAAAATATCTGAAGTAGGCGCAGCTCAACTTCCTAAAAAATACCTCTTCTATGCCATCTTCAATTTAGAAGATTTTTAAATGTGTCATGGCAATTATGCAGCGTTCGTTTCGCCTGTACATTTGTTTGTGCAAAACAGTAGGTTAAAACAAATAGAGCTGTCGTTTTATCTTATTTACATTGCCCGTGAAGGTTTAATTCTGATCAAACTTGATATTGTGTTTTCTTCTACTGCTGCGTGTCAGTATAAGCCAGAGCTAAATTTCACTTGTATACTCACTAGAATCGCCGCGTGATAGTTTGATTTTCGGTTACAGAATGTAGAAAATGGCTTTTTATAGTGGCCCCATGTCCCAGCACTAAATGGTTCCATTGCTGTTTTTCGTAAATCGAGTATCCCCCAACTCACATCCCACCTTTGTGTTTGGGGTACTAAATGCTGATATCAAGTGGTTATTGCCATTATAACGATTGAAGGGCTGGGGTTAAAATCTAGAGCCTTACTTCCTTGGCTTTTTACACTTCGATTCACATTCAAAAATCGTTTATCATAGTTATAACGACATTAAATAATGTACGCTTGGCCACCAAGTTTGTTCAAATTAATGACCTTGACCTATTTTCAAGGACGCAGGGATCAATCCTCGAACGACATCTTTCAAAATACACATCAACTATGTTCAAATGAACGACGAAAATACTTAATGTTTTGATATTGGCGCGTAGCATGCTGGGATGAAGAGCTACCAAGTTTGTTCAAATGAAAGACCTTGACCATTTTCAAAATCACATCTGTTTGAAATATTTTAGAACGATTTCTTCTCAATAACAAAAATGCTTAGCGCACGGAAATATAACGCATGCTGCATGCTGGGATGAGTGACTTTTAAGTGAATTAATTACCCTGACTTTCAAAATCACAAGGGTCAAATCTATTTAAAATAATCAAATAACAACTTCTCAATTATCAAAAAAAAACAGGGCTAGGGTAATGATGTTGGGCTTTTAGCATGCCGGGTTGAAGGGCCACCAAGATCGTTTAAATCAATTACCTTGACCCACATTCAAGATCACAGAGGTCAAATGTCTTGAAATCTTAAAAGCAACTTCTAAATAACCAAAAGTAAGTGAGCAATTCATGCCCATGGGGCCTCTTGTTGCTACAGGGATCCCTAAGACTGGGTTATATACAATATATGGTTGTTTTTGACTGTATAGGTTAAGGCAAGGTAAGACTGTGAACCTATTGCTTAAACTGTACACGCGTTATGTGCTGGGAAGTTCGTAGTCTGTCAGGAAGAGCATTAGAATGCATTAAGATTATTTCGCTGTATAGATCGGATATGTCCATAATGCTTAAAATTACCAGAAATATGTTGGGGACATATTTACCTAGTTAAATGTCAGCAGGAAAGAAATCCCGAACATTAAACAGGCGATCAGTTTTTTTTTTAATTCTCTGGATTTTTAGAATCCATATTAAAGCCCTTAAATAGATACGGCCATGTGGTATAGGATACATGTTTCACAATGTACGCAGGCTTGATATGGTAATCCAATGACGGACAGCCAACACTAAGTAACACCCAGGGACATCAGACCAAGATTTAGAATTAGGTCTTACTGTTCTGCGTTTAAAAATATACTCTCTTTTTTTTGTTACAGCTATGAAGTTTTACGTTGAATCTATAGATCATCACCTTACCGTGTTAGCGAGCAATTCAACATTTACAATTTCAAATTAGCATACGAGTAGGGAGTTCGTGCGTTATCATGTAAGCTACTTTTTCTACGATTAAAATTACTTCTTTTCGTGGATATGTTTAGTAAGCAACTCAACGTTTAGAATTAGTTTACACCTTACATTAGTTGTCAGCCGACAGGTTCACGTTTAGAATTACACTTAACATTAGTTGTCAGCTGAAAGGTTCACGTTTAGAATTACACTTAACATTAGTTGTCAGCTGAAAGGTTTACGTTTAGAATTACAATTAACATTAGTTGTCAGCGGAAAGGTTTATGTTTAGAATTACACTTAACATTAGTTGTCAGCTGAAAGGTTTACGTTTAGAATTACACTTAACATTAGTTGTCAGCCGACAGGTTTACGTTTAGAATTACACTTTACATTAGTTGTCAGCCGACAGGTTTACGTTTAGAATTACACTTTACATTAGTTGTCAGCTGACAGGTTTCAGTTTAGAATTACACCTTACATTAGTTGTCAGCTGACAGGTTTAAGTTTAGAATTACACCTTACATTAGTTGTCAGCTGACAGGTTTACGTTTAGAATTACGTCTTTACATCAGCTGTCAGTTGACAGGTTTACGTTTAAAAGTTCACCTTACATCAGCTGACAGGTTTACGTTTAAAAGTTCACCTTACATCAGCTGACAGGTTTACGTTTAAAAGTACACCTTACATCAGCTGTCACGTTTACGTTTAAAAGTACACCTTACATCAGCTGTCAGGTTTACGTTTAAAAGTACACCTTACATCAGCTGTCAGGTTTACGTTTAAAAGTTCACCTTACATCAGCTGACAGGTTTACGTTTAAAAGTACACCTTACATCAGCTGTCAGGTTTACGTTTAAAAGTACACCTTACATCAGCTGTCAGGTTTACGTTTAAAAGTTCACCTTACATCAGCTGACAGGTTTACGTTTAAAAGTACACCTTACATCAGCTGTCAGGTTTACGTTTAAAAGTTCACCTTACATCAGCTGACAGGTTTACGTTTAAAAGTACACCTTACATCAGTTGACAGGTTTACGTTTAAAAGTTCACCTTACATCAGTTGACAGGTTTACGTTTAAAAGTACACCTTACATCAGCTGACAGGTTTACGTTTAAAAGTTCACCTTACATCAGTTGACAGGTTTACGTTTAAAAGTTCACCTTACATCAGCTGTCAGGTTTACGTTTAAAAGTACACCTTACATCAGCTGACAGGTTTACGTTTAAAAGCTCACCTTACATCAGCTGTCACGTTTACGTTTAAAAGTACTTTACATCAGCTGTCAGTTTTGCGTTTAAAAGTTCACCTTACATCAGCTGACAGGTTTACGTTTAAAAGTTCACCTTACATCAGCTGACAGGTTTACGTTTAAAAGTTCACCTTACATCAGCTGTCAGGTTTACGTTTAAAAGTACACCTTACATCAGCTGACAGGTTTACGTTTAAAAGTTCACCTTACATCAGCTGTCAGGTTTACGTTTAAAAGTAAACCTTACATTAGCTGACAGGTTTACGTTTAAAAGTACACCTTACATCAGCTGACAGGTTTACGTTTAAAAGTTCACCTTACATCAGCTGACAGGTTTACGTTTAAAAGTACACCTTACATCAGCTGACAGGTTTACGTTTAAAAGTACACCTTACATCAGCTGTCAGGTTTACGTTTAAAAGTACACCTTACATCAGCTGTCAGGTTTACGTTTAAAAGTTCACCTTACATCAGCTGACAGGTTTACGTTTAAAAGTTCACCTTACATCAGCTGACAGGTTTACGTTTAAAAGTACACCTTACATCAGCTGTCAGGTTTACGTTTAAAAGTACACCTTACATCAGCTGTCAGGTTTACGTTTAAAAGTTCACCTTACATCAGCTGACAGGTTTACGTTTAAAAGTTCACCTTACATCAGCTGACAGGTTTACGTTTAAAAGTTCACCTTACATCAGCTGACAGGTTTACGTTTAAAAGTTCACCTTACATCAGCTGTCAGGTTTACGTTTAAAAGTTCACCTTACATCAGCTGACAGGTTAACGTTTAAAAGTACACCTTACATCAGCTGACAGGTTTACGTTTAAAAGTACACCTTACATCAGCTGTCAGTTTTGCGTTTAAAAGTTCACCTTACATCAGCTGACAGGTTTACGTTTAAAAGTACACCTTACATCAGCTGACAGATTTACGTTTAAAAGTACACCTTACATCAGCTGACAGGTTTACGTTTAAAAGTACACCTTACATCAGCTGACAGGTTTACGTTTAAAAGTACACCTTACATCAGCTGACAGGTTTACGTTTAAAAGTACACCTTACATCAGCTGTCAGGTTTACGTTTAAAAGTACACCTTACATCAGCTGACAGGTTTACGTTTAAAAGTTCACCTTACATCAGTTGACAGGTTTACGTTTAAATGTACACCTTACATCAGCTGACAGGTTTACGTTTAAAAGTACACCTTACATCAACTGACAGGTTTACGTTTAAATGTACACCTTACATCAGCTGACAGGTTTACGTTAAAAAGTACACCTTACATCAGCTGACAGGTTTACGTTTAAAAGTACACCTTACATCAGCTGACAGGTTTACGTTTAAACGTTCACCTTACATCAGCTGTCAGTTGACAGGTTTACGTTTAAAAGTACACCTTACATCAGCTGACAGGTTTACGTTTAAAAGTACACCTTACATCAGCTGTCAGCTGACAGGTTTACGTTTAAAAGTTCACCTTACATCAGCTGACAGGTTTACGTTTAAAAGTACACCTTACATCAGCTGACAGGTTTACGTTTAAAAGTACACCTTACATCAGCTGACAGGTTTACGTTTAAAAGTACACTTTACATCAGCTGTCAGCTGACAGGTTTACGTTTAAAAGTACACTTTACATCAGCTGTCAGCTAATGGGTCTCCGTTTAGAATCACACCTTACATTAGTTTTCAGCTAGCAGGTCTCCGTTTAGAATTACATTTCATATCAGTTGTCAGCTTAATGAGCTTGCAGGTCTACGTTTAGAAATACACCTTACATCAATTGTCAGCTAATAGGTCTCCGTTTAAAATTACATCTCACATCAGCTGTTAGTTGGCAAGTCAACGTTTAGAACTACACTTTACACTAGTTGTCAGCCAACAGGTCTCCGTTTAGAAATACACTTGACATCATTTATGTCAGCAGGAACCTAAATTCTCGTCTGGTTTGCTGCATCCTCCTACATTTAAGGATGTGAGCGCTCTGGCACCTTAATGTGTAAGAGTTATTTCCCTTTACACACCATAATAGGGAATGTGGTGTTAAACATTTTGTCGCCGAGGTTCTTTTCTGCCATTAAATATAGTGCTTGTGTATCGGCTATGAATATCACAGTACAGAAATTAAACGGAAATATATATAAGGGAAAGTGTTTTCTATCTATATAAATTTAAAACTAAGATATTTCAGTTACTTTTATCAATTCCTTCCTCTGTGTCTCTATACTAAGGTATCAGACATTTTATTATTCTTTTTATTATTTTATTTTTGAAAGATTATTATTCGTCGACGTCTTTTTGCAGGAAATTATCTGTTCTATTAAAATATTTGATATTAAAATCAATAAACGTCGTCAATGGTGACATACCAATACTTATATTGTCTGAACGCATGAAGAAGGAAGTGCATTTCGGTCAATGCCCGCTAGATGTCCCTGTCGGCATTGTCTGACGATCACCAATTCGCAATATCTAACATGGGACATGCAGAACATTACGTATACGCATGCGCCGGGGCCAGACGCCTCGATGATCAGACTAGATAGGACCATTTCCCCTTAATGGCATCAGAACGCCGACTGATTCGTCCTAACGCAGACGATGAGCGCCATATAGTACAATTCATACTTACTTATAGATCATAAAAACCGATCCCGTCATGCTCTTGTGCATAGCACCTTACATCAATTGTAATCGGATTCTAAGTAAGCGAAGGACAACACAGCCATATAATAGAACACGACATTGCTGTCAGACCCGTTTTCTTACCCTTATTTTAATTGTGTTGTTTGTTTGATATAGTGTGTCTTCTACGAGTAGCTCGAATAATTAATCGAAACAATGGTTAAATAAGTATAAGCTCACAATGAATACACTTTTAACAAAGATAATAATAATCGATAATAACCTACATGTATTTCATAGGTCGTCGAAAAGCGCTTCACCCAAAAGAGAAAATATTATAAGTTCGCAATGAACATTCTTGTTACAAAAATAATTACAATTGATCTCAACCTATTTCACAGATAGTCGTAAAGCGGTTCACTTACTCTAATCCATGGTTTTGGACCTTAGCAACCCAGCGAATATCTTTCTCAACTCCCAGGGAGCGTATAGCCGGTGCTGCCATTTCGGCGCTCACCGATAGCGTTCGACAATTCCAGTGCTGCCCTCCACATATTCATTTACAGTTGAGTAAACTGGAACAAGTGTAGCAAAGTTTCTTGTTCTAAATGTTGCTGACTGGAACCCGCAACCCTTCTGTCACGAGCCCGGCGTCCTACCATTAGACTACCGTACCTTTTGTCATATAGTTACGGCTCATAAAGGTATGGACACTGTATTGCTACCAGAAACAAGGTTAGTACATAGTCAGCGTGTGTTGTCTCGCGGATCGAAGTTCGAACCTCCAGAAATCTTTAAATCAATGGTAAGTTTGAACTCGTCTTTTCCTCAAAACTTTGCTACCATCTTCATCTCTTCCAAATTTCTTTTGTCTTCAGCATCCATGTTGCAAATCGCCCATGAAATCAGCTATCGACATAACCCTCATGCCTTAAAATTCCTCAAGTTGCTTTGGTCTAGAGTTCTGGTAATGGCAGTCACTAACGTAGTGTTGATCGTAAAGACATCATCGTGATGTTTTGTAGAATTTCAACAACCGCGTACTCACATGGAGCTACATGTAGCTGGTGCTCCAGCTCCAATCGACTCTTTATTAGAATAGTTTTATTCGAATGAAATCCTCGTTTTACTTGTTTCCTTAATAGGACGTTAAACAAAATAAACCTTTTCTTTAAGACCAAGTCTGTTTTGATCACAAACGGAAATTGAACACTTTATATTAATAGTGTGTTTCCTTTGTCAAGCTGAATGCAGTTGACCAGTGTCTCGATTCTAAATTCTGAAATCACCAAGTCTCAGTGGGCCGAATCAAGTTAAACCAGGTAGAACCATTTCGTACAATAGCACTCTAATACTACAGTCCGTCTGTGGAGCAGGTAACTTGCTTACTATACGAGGTAATTAGGGGGCAGGAAATTTGCTTATCATGTAATAAGGGGGACAGGAAACGTGCTTATCAGGTAATAAGGGGGACAGGAAACTTGCTTAACATGTAATAAGGGGGACAGATAACTTGCTTATCATGTAATAAGGGGGACAGGAAACTTGCTTATCAGGTAATAAGGGGGACAGATAACTTGCTTATCAGGTAATTAGGGGGACAGGAAACTTGCTTATCAGGTAATAAGGGGGGCAAGAAACTTGCTTATCAGGTAATTAGGGGAACAGGTAACTTGCTTATCAGGTAATTAGGGGAACAGGTAACTTGCTTATCATGTAATAAGGGGAACAGGTAACTTGCTTATCATGTAATGAGGGGGACAGGAAACTTGCTTATCATGTAATAAGGGGGACAGGAAACTTGCTTATCAGGTAATAAGGGGGACAGGAAACTTGCTTATCAGGTAATTAGGGGAACAGGAAACTTGCTTATCAGGTAATTAGGGGGACAGGAAACTTGCTTATCAGGTAATTAGGGGAACATGTAACTTGCTTATCAGGTAATTAGGGGAACAGGTAACTTGCTTATCAGGTAATTAGGGGAACAGGTAACTTGCTTATCATGTAATAAGGGGAAAGGAAACTTGCTTATCATGTAATAAGGGGGACAGGAAACTTGCTTATCAGGTAATCAAGGGGACAGGAAACTTGCTTATCAGGTAATTAGGGGAACAGGTAACTTGCTTATCAGGTAATTAGGGGAACAGGAAACTTGCTTATCATGTAATAAGGGGGACAGGAAACTTGCTTACCACGAAATCAGGGGGATAGGTAACTTGCTTACCACGAAATCAGGGGGATAGGTAACTTGCTTACCACGAAATCAGGTGGACGGTTACATATTTAACAATCTAGTCACTTATTCCATGTTAAAATATGGTCGTAAAAATGACTTAGTTGATCCTTCGTTTCTGCTCATAGAATCGCCTTCGCACCTAACCCAGAGGAATTCATTGATTTCCCTGATTTTCCAGTTGTCCCCCTTTCAACCTCTTTCGAGTTGTTCAGGTCTATGATGTGGCTGTGGGTAATGGCTGAATCATTGTTTCGTCTTGGCGATGTTCTCATTGTATGTTTAGTCTAGATTTACTGTTTCAAGGCTTCAATATCCCTCTGATGGTCTGTTTGCCCTGTCTGAAGTGTCCGGCCAGTTTCCCTGATGTATGTAGGGTTGCTACTGTTGTAAAGTTTGGAAAGCCATCTTTGTTTCATCCCCTTTTGGTAATTTGTCTTTCAGATGAACTGTAGTTACTTGATGGTGCTGCCTGACAAAGGAGATAGACTTGCGAAAGAAGTTTTCAATTTCTTTTGGTGTTCACAACAGACCGGACTTAATGATTTGTACCGAACTACATTGTAGTGGATATTATTCAGAATAATTATTTCCTTATTCATGTAAACTGAAAATACATGGACTGTTAGCAGTCCTGTCTGGGACATGTCTTTTGAAACCAACTATGTATTATACAGCATAAAGTATTGGATTTCACTATCGATTGATCAACATACTGGTAATGTAGAAATATGGACTAGGTCACGATGCCAATTGACCGGAAGTGGCTGTAATTGTTTTGTCTGGGACCCATTAGACCCGGCCCATTACGTAACGAGTGACTCGTTATTGATTTTCTTTGTTTCCCGGTATAGCTCTGACGAATCACAGTGTCGGGGAAGATGGATCATCACGTGACACTGAAAACCCCGTATCGACATTCACATCCATTTTGTTTTGGCATATTTCTGTTAATGCTCTGTTTCGTAGGTTATTGTGTCGAAGTCAAGGCCAACAGTTCGAAATTGTATCTCGTTGTATTGAAAAAGTATTAATTAATATGTAGTAACTGGAGCGGGATAAAGTCTAAATAGAAATATCCGACTGGCTCGGTTTTTCCAACAACGCTTTGCCGATGTCAAACATTCTACGGTTCAACAGTCGTAACAGACGTTTTTGTCTCACAATCCGCATGATTGGCACTTTCATTAAGATAGACGGATGGAGAATGTTGAATGTCGGTTCAATAGATGAACACCGCAATGTAATTACAAATGGAACGCATCAAGGTCGCCGGTGACTGTTTCATTATCAAGGTCACTGGGCCCGTCACAAGTTCATTTTCTATAAATGCATCACTGTGCCTTTATCAAGGTCACTCGGTCCAGCACAAGGCCACTTTCTAAAATATATCGCTGTAACACTATCACAGGGAAAATTTCAAACTCATTCTCAAACATGTACACAACTATGTTATATATATCGACATTGTTGAATAACCCACTTGACACTGCACTTACGTTATTCGGTTAGGATATCCCGTCTGTATATGTAGCTATAAAATACAAAACAACATGGCAGCGGCACGCATGCCAAGAAAACATATGGGTTGTGTTTGGGACAACAAGTCCTATCGAACATTGACATCGGCGTCACGACTACAGAAATATACCAAGGTAAAATGATTTAATCGAATGCCTCGAAAAACGACCATTTTGATTGGTCGAAATCTCCAAAATAGACTTCCGTCTGTTCTGGCCTATGTTGGTTTCCGACGATGATATATCGACACGAGGCCATTTGTATATGTTGATCACGATGACGTTAGTGTAAACTTTATTTCATTCATATATATATACTTTAAATTCAATACAAATGTGAAACCATCTAGATCACATTGCCTATTACAAGGTCGTATTCATCCCCTATATGTCTATCATTTTGAAAAACATGGGTCACCTAGCACAGTACAAGGCCATTCCGTATAGAAAGGTCACTGTGATTTTATCAAGGTCACTTAGCCAATTACAAAGTACAGCTGTAATTTTTCAGTAGGTCAATGACAATGTAACCTTTCACGATTCTCTTACTGACGTCGTAGCTATTTCCGTCCGTTTCAACGTTACGTCACTCTCGTAAACGATAGTCCACTCTTTATATGTCTTTATTTCTGTAACAGAAATACTTAAGGTAACAATATCAAGATATTTCCTCTCGGCTATAGATGCCATTTAAACTCCATTGGGTCACTGTATCATGAAAAGGTCAAGTAGTCTATCGCGTGGCCATTTCTGTCGATAGGTAAAGCTATTTCCTCCAGTGCAAAGAAGATATTCCACAGCATTGTCATATAAAGTGAGAAGTTGTGGGGTTGGGAGGTATTTTGGAGTTCTATTATTAGAAGTAACACAAACTACGACATCCAGCCCCCCCCCCCCCCCCCCACAATTTTGAGACTCTTTAACTTAGTTCTGGTCAACCCACCCACTCCTTCAGTGATCACTACTCTTAGGCATCTTTTTTTGTAAGCGCTTGATGATAAAAATATCATATGGCTTTTCTGATAAGCTATGGTGTCCAAAATGACACTAATAACTCTAACCATAGCTGTTACGTTGTTCAATCAAACGATCAATCAATCAATCAATCAATCAATCAATCAATCAATCAATCAATCAATCAATCAATCAATCAATCAATCAATCAATCAATCAAAAAATGGTTGTTATGATAGCATCGCTGTTTTCCCCCACAAGGTTACATTATATACCTGGGACCTGAGAATTTGTTACAGCTAGTTTTTGACCTAAACTAGGGTGTTTAGAGTAATTTTATACATTTGGGGGGTTAAGATCAATTTTCGATAAAAATGCCACCTCAAAGGTCTATCGAAAATTGATCTTAACACCCCCCCCCCCCCCCTGGGTAAAATTACTCTAAACACCCTATTTTAGGTCAAAAACTAGCTGTAACAAATTCTCAGGCTCCTGTGCTTGTGTTAAGTTATCCTTTCTACAGCGACGTTGCATTGAGTCGCTGTGTAACGATCAAGGTCAAGAAGTAGTACTGGGTCACTGTGTTTGGATCAAAGTCAAAATATTGTACCGGGTCGCTGTGTTACGATCAAGTTTAAAAGGTTGTACCTGGTCGCTGGGTTACGATCAATGTAGGCTACGTTAAATGGGTCATTGTCCTGATCAAGGTCAGAGAAGTGTCAGAGAAGTTGTACTGGATAGTGTTATATTGAGGCCCATATTACTGGGTCTCCGGGTTATATTCAAGGTCGGTAGGTTTTAGTGCCGAGCGATCCCACGGCCTCCTGACGAGGAGAAACACCATTCCTGTTAGCACTGTCTGTGTCTATATAGACTTGCTATTACAATCGATAGTGAAGCGCGTGGTTGTCTCAGATAAGCGGGAGCACGCGCTCGGATCGTCTGCCCAGTAGATACTGCTGCTCCCTCTCATCCGTATTACATGTCTGTGTAACTACGCGGAGTGATACACGTCAAGTATCGTGTTATGATTCGCAAAATTGGAACAGATTGCTTTAATCTTCAAATTCTGTCCGAATCGCTGAATGCTTGATTCTTCACATTGGCCTTTTCTAAGGACACATATATGCAGTACAAATACGCAAAGTGATCTGTTTATAATCTGTAGCAAATGAATATAACAATCATGAAATTTTATAAACTGAATAATAAAGTAAAAATACAAAAATGTACAACATTTGTTAAGCGTCATATCTAGCTAACATACGTCACTCTAAAGCGATTTATGGTACATATACATACAATTAATCCCACGAGCGTTTACAATTTTGAGTAGTTCGTATGTACTGCTTTAGATAGGTTGTTTTGTGGGCAGAAAAAACACTTTCTGCAATTTTTTCTGTATATTCTATCAATCTGATTAAAATACAGATCCTCACTATAACTATCGTACCGTGTAGGACCTGACAGCGACCAGTAGAAGGTCATAAGCAGATGACCTTTATTATTTTCATATCTTTGAAATGAACGGCCAATCAAAATGCACATTGTAAACGGTAGTAGACGAACAAAAATGGCGGCGGGTCGAAGCGAAGAAGACAGATCCTACACACGATAGTTATAGCGAGGACCTGTATTTTAATAAGATTGTATATTATTTTTACGGCGATATTGCTAGATCTCAATTAATTCGACCCTCGTGTTATACGAAAATTATGACATCACTATAAAACAATTAGCAATGCTAAATGTACAGGACTATGTGTAGGCATATGTTCCAAAACCTGTGTGTAGATTGAAGAGTTGTTTGGTGGTCGGGTGGTACATTGGATAGCACACTTGCTTTACAAACATTTTATTGACATAGACATTTTTACAAAAAAAAAAGACACAGATTTCATACAATCCATTATTAATATCACGCTCATACCTAACACCCAATCTTACATGCGTTCATAATAAAACACACATTCCACACAATTGACATTATTAAGCATTCCATACAATCTGACATTAGTTACCATTAGAACACATACCGTACAGCTTCCATTATTTAACACTACATACAAGCTTTCATTGTATTATATTACACACAGTATTAAATACACAACGTTCCGCTGCTATTATTCAACTATTACTGGTACATCGATTATTCAACTATTACTGGTACATCGATTATTCAACTATTACTGGTACATCGATTATTCAAATATTACTGGTACATCGATTATTCAACTATTACTGGTACATCGATTATTCAACTATTACTGGTACATCGATTATTCAACTATTACTGGTACATCGATTATTCAACTATTACTGGTACATCGATTATTCAACTATTACTGGTACATCGATTATTCAACTATTACTGGTACATCGATTATTCAAATATTACTGGTACATCGATTATTCAGCTATTACTGGTACATCGATTATTCAACTATTACTGATACATCGATTATTCAACTATTACTGGTACATCGATTATTCAAATATTACTAGTACATCAATCACTATTTAGCATTCTTTAACATATTACTTGCAATTCTTTTCGATTAATAATTACTTTTTACAGGACACATCTTATTCAAGAGTTACTTCCCTTTTTAATAATTTTGGCGTAGATGTTTGTAGTTATTAAATAGTTTATAACGTTGATCTATATGTAAAACTACGCCACATGCACACTTGCTGTTCACCAAGACGGTCGGGGTTCAATTACCCGATCGGACGTGCAAAGGTTTCGGGTCGTTTGCCGAACAATGTGGGTTTTCGCCGGGTACTCCAGTTTCCTTCCGCAACGAGACCACACTCCCGCTAACATTCTGGGCACCAAGAGCAACTTATATTCATGTGGGGTTCCGTTGAATAAATTGTTTTATAATTGTTGTAAAATAAATTAAGTTTATAAGGTCTGTCAAACGAGAAGTCGGATATTGACTAGAACACTGTATGGATGTTCAAGTTTCGGTACGGAGTTATAGCCAAACCGAAAAAAATGATAACACAAATGACAGAACAGATTTATCGGAAATTAAATTACTTTTGGACTTTTGTGGACATTGTATCAATAATATAACGTAATCGTGTATCAGAGAGCTCTATTTAAGCGGTTTCGTTGGTGAATACGTCATTGTTTCAAACATATGGAAATGAGGAACGCTACCGGAAATGGCATGATTGCACGAAGCTCCGCAATTATCTCCCTTCTCATTAAATGCTCCTTTGATAAAGCAATGATTGATACTCATAACATTTGCATTTCATTTCGATAAACGAATCGTGCACGACAGCCAGGTCAATCATATAATGTCGAGCTAAATAAAAGTCGATGTCGCGAGATTGCGAGGCGAGACAAGCGAGGAAACTCGAGCTTCGTGACCTCTCCTCGCGAACTCTCGACCTCGACTTTATGTCGAGATTGCGAGGTCGCGAGTTAACCGGTCAACATAACTTTCATATTTCGACGGAACCAGTCTTGATATGGGAGCGTCCACGTACAGAGTGTCACATGTGCTCTCTGACTGATCACTTGTTGTCGCACTTGAAGGACTGCTACATTTGTGTCAGATTCCAACCTTTAAAACAAAATGAGTGTAACACAAAGCACTTATTCAAACTGAAAAATATGTGTATTAGGTTTATAAGACACACTAAGCAACATTGACTGTTTTTTTAGCAATACTCTTGGTCGTAACAATAAGCTTAACGGTTATGTATTATTTCTATATATTTACATCTCTCCCTTTTTGAGCTTTGTAAACTCTGACTGCGAATAAATTAGCGTATACGCAATGAGAAACGGATTGATATTTGTTCAAATATGGCGTCGTTCTTGCTTCAGAACAATAACTATTCGCTGACGGTCATTGTTTGGTTCCTTCAAGATTTTGAAACATGGAAGATATATGGAATCCGTTTCCTCTGATTTTACAATAAATGGTTTCTGGTAAATTTTTGATTCCAATGATGCACATTCGAAATTCTTTGACGGTAACGCAAACATGGCGGCCCCCTGCAGTTGTGACGTCTGACGTCGGACCGCGTCACAACCAGATCACTATCAATACGTGTACATAACGACCGTTATAAATAAAGAAATAAATTCGAAATGCTACTAATAATATTTAATACCAAATTTACAAATGATGTAATGAAGAAAAATAGTGTTGTTCACTTCGTATATTTTCTAAACTTACAAATATATTGATGAAATTCAATGGAACTTTATTATCTTAGCAACCACGGCCATCGTTGTTACCATCATAGAAACCCACTTTTTTCTTCGTATACCACTTGGAAACTAATAATGATGTAAATATAAGGATTGTACTTCATTTTGATTGTGTATACGGTAGTATGCCCGCAGATGGCAACGAACATATTCACTATGGAGCGCTAACGCGCACCATAAAATATGTTCGTTTCCAACTGCGGGCATACTACCGTGTACGCAGTTAAAATGAGGTACAATCCTTATATAATAACACAGTACAATAAAAATAGGGTTTAAGATGTGACGTCACAATCAATTAATGCAAAAGGCGTTAATCGTCAGATGCTTGATATGTTAAATTTTGATCTTCAATCTTCTAAATCGAAAGTCTGTATATATTCCATCAATACTATACGTATAAGTGTCCGTTCGTACCATATGCTTGCAAATAAGATTAGATGTGACCATCGTTTTGAAGACAGGGCTAATTTAAATCCCTTTATAACATGGCAAATGTTTGTTGTTTAGATCTGCCCGGAGCTTGAGATAAAGATATGAACCTATTTCAAACTCTGTATTGTGGAAAATGAAGCTTTTTAAACCAATCGATATATAAACAGGAGATAATTTCAAATCAATTGCACCGCAGAAATGACAAACATACAGAAAACACTACTCGTTTTCGCCGGTGGCCTTTTGTACCCCTTCCTTCGATACAGTATAACAAGTAAACACTTACAAGTTTCGCTAACGAGACGAGCCTGGGGGAAATCAATACCCCCTTCCCCCCACTTCCCTCTAATAATTGCCATTTTGATATTCTTTTGGACATGTCTGGGTTATTTGTATGGTAATTTAAAAAGGCTTATTTTCAAGATAAATAACAAATCACGCGCCAGGTTGACTTATATATATATAACGAAATGAAACGAAATGTCAAACAGCACGCGACACTGCATAGCAGCGACAAATGGCTTATTAACGACGTATACATAAAAAGATCACAGCATTCTCAACATGTCGACAGAAAAAATATCACAAAAGCTTCTATAGAAATGGACTGGAAGGGAAACACGTGTTATGTAAGCAAATTAGCAAACATGTGCACATTATATGTGCACCGTTTTCTCTTGTTCCAGCGTCGTACACGAACATGGGGTACATTGAAGTATATATCTCGTTTTCTAACAAAATGTCGATTGTTTATATTTGTATATGGCCGTAATTTGATGTTTTGTGCATTGAAGAATCTAAAATATTACCCTTTCAACATCGACTTGCCGAATCAGAATACAAAATTTCCAGACCCCAGATAAAAACAGTGGAAGTACAAAACTCCCTATACGAGAATAAACATTTCAGAAAAAAATACCCCTTGGTTTGGTTAGGTTGTGTGTCTTATTTACAGCCATGGTAATTTAAAGCAGAGGCGGATTTTGAACCGGGGTACCCGACTGCCAAAATAGGAAACGAACCTGAGTGCCACAAAAATAGTTATGTACGAAGAAGAACGGAAAGTGCCGATGGTACACGATCGATAAAGACAATGTTCGTCATGGAGATGAATGCCTGTTTCTGTGCATTTCTCTTTGCTAGGTTGCGCTCTTTGATACTTTCGAACAGCCGGCGACTGTCCCTACTTTCCGACGGGAAGTTCTTATTTCCCCAGTGTCTCGTCGTGATCAGTATCTGTACGTACAAGTCGCTGTCCTATGGAGAATATACCGACCCTGTGTATGCCAGGCTATTGGTTGGTGTTCTACGTTTGCGTCATTACTCGTTTACGGAAAGTGTTGAAAGTTCTCAATTGGCTTTCGAATCGTTTTCTATGGAAAGTAAACCAATATATGTCCACGGAGGAGGATTTCGTGCTGAAGAACCATCAATCACTCGCAGCAATTCTTTGCGCTCAACTTCATTAAGGAATCAAATGGTCCCACCTTTTCTTAAATCGGGATACTGGTCCACCTTTGGACTTCTGGGGGTGTCCAGACCCCATTACTATATAGGGGCCTTGATGCCAATTTCCGGGCATTTTATAAGGTGTCCAAGTCGTGGCTCCGGCGTTTATTATATGTGTCCCGGCGCCACCTTTGCCTTGTTATGTCGGGGTCGTGGTCCTTGATTTTTGTGGGTGTCCTCGTCCTAATTTTCGGTTTTTGTGGGTGTTCCGGTCCCACTTCTTTTTTTTCTTGTTCTGGTCACCACTTTAAATAACATAATGGGAGAGTAAAAATATGCATGCACCTCTATCTGTATCAAAAAAAATCAACAGATACTTGAAGGATTATCTACTACAACACATTTTTGTTTTATCTTTACCAAAACGTGAAGTTAAAACCCAAATACATGTAACGAGTATTTGAGTAAAAATTGTAGTTTAAATTTTTGTGTATATAATAACTATGGTTTTATTGTCTTCCGACGTTGTTTTCATTAAGTAATACGGAAAATAAACAAACCAATCAGAGGGAATTGCTAATTTTTTAATACACGCATGTACTTAGTATGTTCACCATGTATTAAATTAAAAATATTAAACCAACTTAAGCGGTCTGATTCCGAGAGATTTCCAGCAAGATCTGCGATTTGTTGTCATAATTGAGATGATGTATTGCGCTCATAGCAAGCAATAAGGAGAATCCAGGTAATGTCCTATTCACGTGTGGTCAGTTTAATTGGTCAACGCCGTCCGAAATCAACAGTTGTCATGTACATTTCAGCTCATATTAAGATCGATGACCTGAAACATTGGAATGTGTAAATCTCCAAAGTGACCACGCACATCGGTCGTTAGTACTAACTATCTCCCTCCGTTATCTCCCTCCTTCTAAAATGACTGTCCAAATTACTACACAGAGACAAAAACAGAGTCTGGAGAAAACTTAACCAACCAAACCAAAAGAAAACGAAAGGCAAGGAGTTCAAAATGCCTGATAATCACTTTGGTGTATTGTGAATTAAAAAAAAAAAAAGAAAAAAATAATTAAATAATGTTACATAAGATAAAAGCTGTCCGATAATCGTTCGAATTTCGAAAGAAAGCAGTTATATAACCACACACAAAATATAGCAGTCTTATAGTTACACCCTTTTCGAAAGGAAAAGAAAAAGTTTAAAATGCAATCTTCTGACTTAATGACTTGGTATTGAAACCTGTCGAGGTATTTCGTTTCTACTGCTGGGGTCCACATTTAGAATTCTACAAAACCAGATTTAGACAATGAGCGAAATGGTAGTAACGGAAAGATATTGATCCAGTTGATCATCATCGTTCACATTTTTATTTTGTACTCTAGGCCTTCCGGTACAATGTAATAAAGCAGGAACATTACCAATATCGTGTAGGTTCTGTGAATTCTTTATTCTTTATACAATTAAAGTCATTTCTAGGTTTAAGCAACTGGAGGAAAGACATGGCATAAATAAAGGCACGTTATGGAAATTGAAGTATTTTTTGTTGAAGTATAAGTACGGTGATCCTGCGAAATTTTCTGTTCAGTAATCTCTACATACAATGTAAATGTGTTATGGGTTCACATGTCCGACTCTCACTTTTGACTTACAATGCTCGTAATAGTTACATGACATGTTATTGACAACTTCGCAGACAGTCAAGACATACAAATGTATTAACCTCAGGATTACATGTAGTTTGATATAATGACGAATATCTAAGATTCACTGTAGGTCGATACTGTTGAAATGGATCCCCGTAGTCCAACAATTTTCATTTAAATCCAGACGTATTGCATGACCTTATATCTTTTATAAGCATCACTGACAGAGCCAATTATCATAGTTTGTCTAAAATCCCACAAACGGAAACAATGTTGTCTCGTAAAAAAAAAGATATATGATGCAGAAATATATCAAATGTTTCTGCTGAAAAAAAAAGAAAAAATGTCCATCTAGACTCGTATTGTCATACGAGTACGAAGTCTACCAGTACACTACGTTGTTCTGACGTCATAGCCAATTTTGACTCTGTATAAGGTAACTGAAATTCGACAGCCGTCGTTTGTTTTCCACAGCCTTTGTTTTTGTTTCCACAGCCGTCGTTTTGTACCAAATGTCTGCTCTGTCTACTTCTAGCGGACTGTCAACGTTCAATTACTGCACAACTTAGTGATACAACAGTTCAGCACGTTTGCTGGAACACTTCACCTAGCAGGCGAAGATGATCCAGGGGAGGCGGACGTTGAGGATATGGGGGGGTTGGACGTTCATGATCCAGGGAGGCAGAATTTAAGTGTCTTTGGGAGATAGATATGGATGGTCCAGCGAAGACAGGTGTTGATTATCCAGCGGAGGTGGACGTTGAGGATTTAGGAAAAGCAGACGTTTACAAATCAAGGGAGACGAATATTGATGCTTCAGAGGAGGTGGATGTGATGATTCAGGGGAAGCAGACGTTAATTATTCAGGAGAGGTGGATGCAGATGAGTCAGGGGAGGCAGACGTGAATTATTCAGGGGAGGTAGACGTTGACGATTCAGGAATGCAGACGTTTACAATCCAAGGGAGACGAACGTGAATAATTCAGGAGAGGCGGATGTTGATAACCTAGGGGAGTTTGCCGTTGAGGAACCAGGAAAGGCAAACGTTATGTATCCAGGTGGACGAAGGTTTAAGATCCATGAGCGGCATATGATGCAGACCTGGGGAGGCGGGGATTGAAGATTTTGGGAATGGCGACGTAGATCATCCAGTGGAGGCAGGCGTGTTGGGGATCGGGGGGTTTGAACGTTGAGTGTCCAGGTGGACGTTGAGGATCTATGGGAGGCAGATGTGATGTATCCAGGGCAGGCGGACGTTGACAATCCAGCAGGGGTGAAGGTTTAGGTTCAAGGGGAGATAGACTATGGAGATCCAAGGTCGCGAATGTAAAGAAAGCGAGTATCTAGGGGAGAAACGTTGAGAAATCAACGGATGCGAACGTTTAAAGTTTGGGGAGGGTTGCGTGGAGGATTCAAGGGAGGCAGACGGGCTTTGGTGAAGCTAAGAATATCTGTCCCGCTTCAGAAAAAAAGTCCGAAAAGAAAACCCGCATTGCTTTCCAATTAATGAAAAGCTTGAAAATGCTCCTTTCAGCATAACCACGGGAGATGTGATATCATGACACATGATGCTGCGTGACGTCATTCAGGCGGATATATACATGTACATTGTACACCAATGTCATTCAGACGGGTATATACATTGTACAACAATGTCATTCCGGTGGGTATTTACATTGTACAACAATTTCATTCCGGTGGGTATATACATTGTACAACAATGTCATTCAGGTGGGTATTTACATTGTACAACAATGTCATTCAGGTGGGTATATACATTGTACAACAATGTCATTCAGGCGGGTATATACATTGTACAACAATGTCATTCAGGCGGGTATATACATTGTACAACAATGTCATTCAGGCGGATATATACATGTACATTGTACAACAACGTCATTCAGGTGGGTATTTACATTGTACAACAATGTCATTCCGTTGGGTATATACATTGTACAACAATGTCATTCAGGCGGATATATACATGTACATTGTACAACAACGTCATTCAGGTGGGTATTTACATTGTACAACAATGTCATTCAGGCGGATATATACATGTACATTGTACAACAATGTCATTCCGGTGGGTATATACATTGTACAACAATGTCATTCAGGCGGATATATACATGTGCATTGTACAACAATGTCATTCCGGTGGGTATTTACATTGTACAACAATTTCATTCCGGTGGGTATATACATTGTACAACAATGTCATTCAGGTGGGTATTTACATTGTACAACAATGTCATTCAGGTGGGTATTTACATTGTACAACAATGTCATTCAGGCGGATATATACATGTGCATTGTACAACAATGTCATTCCGGTGGGTATTTACATTGTACAACAATTTCATTCAGGTGGGTATATACATTGTACAACAATGTCATTCAGGTGGGTATTTACATTGTACAACAATGTCATTTAGGCGTGTATATACATTGTACAACAATGTCATTCAGGCGGGTATATACATTGTACAACAATGTCATTCAGTTGGGTATATACATTGTACAACAATGTCATTCAGGCGGGTATATACATTGTACAACAATGTCATTCAGGCGGGTATATACATTGTACAACAATGTCATTCTGGCGGGTATATACATTGTACAACAATGTCATTCAGGCGGATATATACATGTACATTGTACAACAACGTCATTCAGGTGGGTATTTACATTGTACAACAATGTCATTCCGTTGGGTATATACATTGTACAACAATGTCATTCAGGCGGATATATACATGTACATTGTACAACAACGTCATTCAGGTGGGTATTTACATTGAACAACAATGTCATTCAGGCGGATATATATATATGTACATTGTACAACAATGTCATTCCGGTGGGTATATACATTGTACAACAATGTCATTCAGGCGGATATATACATGTACATTGTACAACAATGTCATTCAGGTGGGTATTTACATTGTACAACAATGTCATTCAGGCGGATATATACATTATTGTACAACAATGTCATTTAGGCGTGTATATACATTGTACAACAATGTCATTCAGGCGGGTATATACATTGTACAACAATGTCATTCAGGTGGGTATATACATTGTACAACAATGTCATTCAGGCGGGTATATACATTGTACAACAATGTCATTCAGGCGGGTATATACATTGTACAACAATGTCATTCAGGCGGGTATATACATTGTACAACAATGTCATTTAGGCGTGTATATACATTATTGTACAACAATGTCATACAGGCGGGTATATACATTGTACAACAATGTCATTCAGGCGGGTATATACATTGTACAACAATGTCATTCAGGTGGGTATATACATTGTACAACAATGTCATTCAGGCGGGTATATACATTGTACAACAATGTCATTCAGGCGGGTATATACATTGTACAACAAAAGTTACTTATTGATATTCTAGTTAAAGACTGGTGCAGGTCGGTATTTTGATACATGCGTATTCGGACCAATTAATAACTGATTTTCACTGATTAATCGGATTTGACTAAGGACGGTCAAACCAAGCATACATTACTACAGTCATCTATTGATATCGAGAATGCAATTACATTTGCATGATTACATAATTTTTCCCCTTATGGGTCCACATCCATCTTGTTAGGATGCAGTAGCAAGGCTTAAATCTGCCCCAAGAAAAAACCTTTGACGCGATGTAAAGTCTTTTAAATTTATTTTCAAACCAAATGCAAAGCCATGTTTCTTAAAAATAAGAAACTTATCTTATTCTCTTATTCTAATGCTTATAGAGAAACTTGTAATGGAAATGTAAATATAAAAACATATTTTTTACATTGCATAAGAAACTTCACGAGTTAGTGGCCAACAGCTTAGCACGTCACGTCGGATGATACGGATTTGTCACAATTGACATATTTTTTTTTTACTTTTGAAACAGGAAAAAAAATGATGAATTTGATATTGAAATTATTTTTGTTTTGTCAGCTGATTTCCCTTTGTAAGTGTTTCGACCTGCCATAAAGGATATACATATGGATCTTATATTTTTGTCGCACACGAATGAAGCTCATCAGCTTTTACTCAATGCTTCATTACGCTGGCATTTACAGTGTATTACACGACTGCCTTCCATGTTCGCCAGTACGTTAATTTGTAGGTCTTTACGATATAATTTGATGTTCAATCAGACACTAAAATATATCTGATATTAAAAATCACTGATTAGGACTAAGGTAATCGCGTGCAATTAGCGCGTACGCGGGAAGGGCAATTTCCGGACGAAAGGATATCACGTACGCAACGTAAGCGGATTAACCGTAATAGTGTATCCAAATTCTACGTTCCAAAGCTTTTTACATACCCAGATCATTCTAGCTTCTAAAGCTTTTCACACACCCTGATCAATATGGAAGAAGAATTGACTGGTAGCATGATGACGTGGTGGCATTCGTTGGAACGAGACAGTGATATTGTTTAATTGTTTGGTGTATATAATATATCAGTGGATCAAAGGCATATAATTTTCCGGAGTTATAAGCGAGACATCGAAACCTAGAGACAACTACAATGATTGCCCTGTAAGCTAGCTCGTAAAATGAATGCCCTGTAAGCTTGGTACAAGAATGACTGTTCTAGATCTCAGCCAGGTACAATACATCTGTTGCGAAAATAGCCCTGATGAGCTAATGTGGTCTGTAATGATATATGCGACTCTGAATAAAGTTTATTGTTTGGTATTGTTATAACGCTATCCAATGATGTCAGGTAATAAGAGCCACGAACCATGTAACGTTAGCCCCAATGTAATTACAAGTACATTGGAGGTAAGTCAACGAGGAATCGATGATGTAATATACCAGCTAATTATGCTATCAGTAGGTAATTCTATGGCTTCTTCTTAAAGCAGGAAGCAATTCAAATTCAACTCTACTGTAATAGGATAAATCTGGTGTTAAAAAAATGTATGACTAGTAATCGGTCGCCATTTGTGTGGGTTATTCTTGAAATGAGTATGCAATGTACTTACAGCATTACAAAACTACAGTATTCACTTCATGTTACCCTTTGTATGATTATTGTGCTTTTTTTCATAAACATAATCCAAGGAAATCTTTTCTGCTTTGCCATATTTTTTTGTCTGGTGATTTATCTCCTTCGATATATATTTTAATTATCGATTCGATTTCCTTAAGTTTTCAGGATTAAAAATAAACACAATCGGTCTCGGGTGTACTCTGTGATCGTGATCTCGAACGCATAGTCATTGTTACTACTCGGTTCAACCATGCGTAATTTACAGACCACTGGCCACTAGCTCTCCAAAGATTAGTTAAATAACTTGTGTCCAATCCTTTCGGTTATATTATTTGGCAATATAATTTCCAAATAATATTACCAAAAGGATTGGACACAAAATATTTTAAACACTATTTAAACCCTCTTAACAAATTGTAACGAACATAATGGCAAATAAACGAAACAAAAACATTGTTAGTTAATTAAAGTTTTGTTTCAAGATTGTTTTTTGTTATTTATACCAAAGTCAAACTTTTCAATCCTTGAAATATATTAAATTCTATCGTCGTATTTTATGAAACATATGTATGTTTTTAAATATGCTCACCTATATTCACCTCTAACGGCTTAAATATGTACTGTTGAAAATGAAGTGATAACCATTCTCACAGGGTTGACCACAACTTCACTCAGGACTTTCAGATTTGACCGAAATAAATCAAATGAACGAACTGCATGAATGCCTCAGTTTAATGTGGATTATGTTTCCTGTTTCCAAAATTATGATAATAAAATGATACAGATGACTGGTGGTGATGAGGAGAAATTGTCATTAAATTTTTTCAACACAGGCCTAGGTCTTGTTGATAATGTTCGTGTTGATATACCCAATCAGTCTTATTTGGTAGGACGTACTCCAATATGCTGAGGATTCAAAATTGTACTAATGTTGGTACGGGCACCCCCCCCCCCCCCATTAAACAAAAAAGAGCTGAAGGTAGAAATGAGGCATCTTAGTGGAAAGTCTATACATTTATTTTGGATTTGAAAATCAAATTGGTTTCGTAATGGATATCGGGTATTTTGACCAACATTATGCGGCAGGATAGAATTTAGAAAATCAGAACAGAACCTAATTAAGGTTCAGTGCCTGTGGTGATGGAGAATGAGAGTTATGTCTGATAGGGCTATTTGTTATCCCTCCAATGACGCGATGGATTTCCTTGTGGGTTTCCTCCACCACAGAAACATCATTTGTTTCCTTCGAGACGTTGTAATATCCAAAGATCTAAAGCTTATGTTTGTTGTTGACCATTGTGCAAACGTTAAAAACAATATTTCTATTTTTGTTTATCTATTATATTTATAATGACCCGGAGATTTTAAACGGGACAACATGCATCAAAAGTAAGATATCAGAATGTGCATCTTTTACGGACATATCTTTGACTTAATATAAAAGGTTCAACATGTGTGTGTTACGTCATCGTTCAGGATAGGAGGCGGTAGCTTCTGCTGGTGGATTGTTTAGTCCCCAAGGTTTGCTGGAGTCTCCATAACCACAGTTATATCATTTGAGTAGAGGCATGGTTCATCATATAACACTTCGTAGTTCACGATTTGAAATTGTACTGTAATAAGTTAATTCTTTTTGTAAAGTCATAAATTAAAGAGGTTTTACGTACCTGACCCTGCTTCTATATTAGTTAAAAAATTATATTTCCACCTTTTGGTAGCATCACTAAAGAGTCCTCGAAGGACGAAAGAGTTGAATGGTGCAATTTACTTCATTTTTCGGCATAATGTGTATATTACTAGATTTAAAAGGTGCAGGATGCATGTGTGTCATTTTCCATTGATCATGAAAGTTTCGAGTTCATTTTATCACCAACTTGTGGCTTCAAAAAGGCAATTGTTGGAAATATGAAACCGCCATTCTTTAGTCATTAATATGTGCACAGTTTACCCCGGAAATGAAACAATGTGAACCGGAAGTTTTTAGTTGGTAAACAGGTGAAAATGTGTGTATTTAGTAATGTCTATGACTTCTCCGTTTATGAGGCTCCACACACGTACTGTAACGTTAAACATATCGTTGTCGATCACACTAGGTTTAAATAAATCTTTATTTTCAACAATAAACAATACTTTGGTTACTTATCCGAGTAACATCACAATGATAGCCTTATTAGGGATAATCTTGATTTCTAAATAAACAATATTGATCAGAATGTACGATGACATTTGCTGCACTTAGTTTCTGATTCGCTGCGGTATACAAAAATAGAGTTCAATCTCCTACTGTATACATGCTTGAAGGATCGAGTCTACTGCCGTTGTGCATTTTGTATGTCTTTTGGTAATTTGTTATCTCTCTCAATTACTCACAGCCCTGATCATTTATAAACCTGAAAGCACATGGATTACTCCGTGATCTTCTTCTGGAAAACTTAATAGATAGTAAAATATGGCGATGTTTTGTCTGCGTCCGTCCCGTGACGACACGCACGTTGTTCGTGACCTAACCGTACTTGTATTGTATATAAAACAAGAACGGTCAAGATGACTTTCTCCGACACGTCTGGCACGATAATCGGATTGCATTTGGTAGTTTGTTAATAGAATATATATATTTCATTGTGTAAAGAGATCCTATTTCATTCACAATTTATGTATATCAGTTTTGTTTCGCGGAGATTAAATTGACAAAGAATCTAATAAATATACGCCTTCGATATAGGATAATATGGGGACTTTGCACATGGCTTCCCGCTGCATTTCACCAATATCTTATCATCAAGGTCTAAAGTATTGAGTTTCAAAAACGTTACAAATACTCCATAAATAACACTGGTAACCCCAGTCTGTAAAATAAAGCTACATCAAGCTCTATCATATTATTTAATGATACATAAGTACATTGTTCGGGGAAGAGATGAACTGTAGGTACAATAAATGCCAATACTGATTGTTGGTGTAAATCAGAGTAAAAAGGCGAACATCAAGTGGTTTGACAGACTCTTTGTTTACATACATTGTGTTCTATTGTTGTACAATGTCGGTAAATGACCTTGCGCACCTAAGAATTCAATTGCCGATAGTAAATAAAAACGATATATATATGAAAGCATAATATCGTAATAAAAAGTTATATTTGTTTTTCATTAAATTCAACAAAAGCATTTGTATTGTTTCGATATACATTAAATGTAGGTCAAACATTACACCTATCCCCTGTTTCAACCGGGTAAAAAACATGACACATGATCTAGTAAGTTGATGTTTCATGAATATTCATCCTAAATTTGCTCAGAAGAGCAAAAAACAACCAATTATCAACGACAAAGTTTTCAATTATCACAGTCAATGTCAATCAGTTTTAATTATTTTTAACTTTGAGCGAAGTGATAACAGCAAACACATTAACAAGTGTGAAGGGGTGTGTTATTTTAACTTTCTTTGGTGTACATAGGACAAAGACAGCCCTAATGTTCCAACAAACTTTCATTTACCGTGCAAAATTTAAAATTCATCGACTACAGGTCAATCGTGTTTGTCAATATTTGGACAGATGACCAGATGTAACCTACGCGCAGGATCATGTTGCTTGTGTTATAGAGTGTATACCTACCTACAGCCAGTACTCTTTGATTCCGTAAACTGGAGTTATCATGCCATCGTGTAGGTCGAGTGTTTCATTCTGAAATCGTAGTAAAGACACCACATGCATACTCCATCACAACTTTCGCATCTTTCATTTCTGATCGGTGAGTTTATTGTAACGATTTTGACAATGTTCATTTGAATAAAATAACAAACGTCTTCTAGCTAACCACTTTTCGAATAGTAGTTGCTACTTCTCGTGACTGCTACGGATGCATATTTTGCACAAAATGCTGTTTTTCGTTTGTTACATGTATCACGAATACATTTTAAACAAGTGATTTGGAAATATAAATACCGAAATGAACCTGAAAATCATGAAACTTTATATCCATTCTTTCCTTTTTAGCTCAGACAACACAATAACTGTTACATCAGGAAAGCACAGAAAACACAACTACTTATTCTGACGTCATTTTATCTGAGCTTGAAACTGAAAATCTACGCAGGAAATCGAATGGATTGGACAATGACTACATTAAACATTAAGTGACGTCTGTACCTGTTAAGATTTTATATTTTGTTTGCTTTCACTGTGACTGTAAGTACATAGTGAGCAATATCTGCATCATCGGAAGCTTATACATCGACATAATTTTAAAGATACAATATTTTAATACTACATGTACCAATGGAATGTTGATACTATTACCACATCATTCAATACATGTTTGGAAATGCAATTTTTATCTTTTAAATGTGTAATACAATATGTAAACGTGTTTGCATATTTGACAAATCAGTAATTAAAATATATTTAAAGCATCCTTTTAACTCAGAAAATCAATCTTTGTTATCCCTAACCTTGTTTGTTAATAGGAAATACTCACCTGTTCATCGTTTAAATAGTTTAATGCTTGATATAAAGAGTTCTGCAGAGGTTGTTTATATATCTTTTTATATCAGATCAAAAGAAATCGGTTTCCTTCTTTTAAAGCAGCCATAAGGTGTGAAGGGTGGAAGTCCTTCTTTTTTCGTCCAATCACAATGTGTATCATTTTTTGGTCAAAAATCAATAATGCTCCAGTCGCACTCAACATATGAACGGTTCAGGGGTTTTTGAGAAATTGAAAATGTAAATTGTCTACGACCGACGAACTACTTTTGCCTTTAAGCCTGTGATGATGTATTTTATTTTCCTTGTGTCTTAGGAATTTAGGAATAGGTAGTATTGCATTATTGGTCAAAAGTCGAAGAACACGCCCATACAAGTGTGTTGGTTTAAGATGATGAATGTTTATATTCGTTGAAAATAAGGGGAATTAGAATATAAGAAAAACGCCTTTCTGTCGGAGGTTAAGGTAAAGAATGAAAAAAAATCTGCAAAAGTGCCCGCTTTGAAACTTAACTGTCGTTTTTTGTTATATCTTTAAATTAGCCGTTCTACCATTAAGTAGTCAAAATGTCACTGATATGAACAAATCTGCTTCAATGTATTGCTAGACACCAGCAAAACCATTGAATAAATACCCATCATTTGCGTAATCCGGCTTTTCCATTCGTGTTGGCAGTCATTCAGTTGTCCTACTTCCGTGCGTCTGCACATTGCCGACGGCTGACGGTTCCGGATTAAGATTGGTATGCAGATTTTCCGTCTTTTTTTTTAGTTCATCCGCAACCACAGACCCAATCCTTGATTTCCGAACACAAATAGCCCGGAACAGTCTATGTTACTACTGCATATTTATAGCATCATTGTGCTTTTGACAGCTAATTTCTTTGAGATGTATATTATGCATGTTCTCTATCTTTTTCTATAGGTCTTGTCAGGTCTTCCTCGATCTATAACATAAACCATTGACACTTATATTAGCTTTTCTTTTGTATCCGGAATCCTTTGTCACGTCAACGTCCCGGGGGTTACATACACTGTTATACATCCGGTTCAATGACGTCGACACACTTATCGACTCGAGGTCTTTTGGGAATCGGGGTAAGTCAGCGTAAGACTAAATTGTCAGTTCAAATGGTTAAAATCTAATAATCGACAGACAAATTGAATCCACATTCCAGTATCGCTCACATTATTAGACATCATTGTATATTATGTAATACGATCTTGCCCAGAATATTTATCCAGTTTGCTATCACTCATCACAGAAAAAGAGTTTCCTTCCTAAGGAAGGTATATGTAATCAGTCATATGCGCATGTTCACTTATCAGATTTACATTCAGCATGTAAGGGTATGCTAACAATAGCTTCACTTGTTGATATAAGTTGTACAAAATGTGCCCAGTCCTATTGTTTACTAAAGCAATAAAATATGATGAAACTAAACTAAAACTCGTTGACAGTACAGAGCATATAAGACCAGGCAGAATACACTTGTATATTTCGACAAGTTATTTCAATTAGATATCACTTTGAAGTCGACATCAACTTCCTACCGTTCATGAGGAAGCAAATACACCAGCAAACCGCTTATATAAATAGCACACACATGGAGGCACGCCTTGAGCGACATTGGCTGTTGAAATAAAACAAACGTATTTGTTGTTGATAGAAAATTGAAATAAACAAAACTTTTGCCAATGGCTTCGGTCCGATTTGAAATATAATACAAAATAATTAATCATCTTTTGTTATCGATTATCAGTCGAGTAAATTGTTATCCTGTTCTCTGTCAAAAGGACAGCTTAAGGACAATATTTTGGATAATATAATTGAATTTGAAAACCACTTCCTAGAAGGCGTACAGTAAACACACAAAAATCAATGTGTAATTATTTCCTTGTTGTGAGTTGACATTTTATTTGATTGCATAAAAATTTGACCGTCATTAAGGATAAGAGTCAACAAATTGTCATCAGTGGTTGTCTAGGAAGATTTCCTAGCATCAATCAATCTTTAAGACGCAATCCACTTGGTAAAGGTTTCCATGCCAACCGATCAATGCAACAGGACTGAGGAAGTTTTTTAAGATTTATAAACAAAACTGCCTTGTCAGCCAAATAGTAGTCTTAACAAGCATGGTATTAAACAAACATGACATTCGACAACAAGCGTACATGTAAGATAAAGAGAGGTATATGTATGGTTTTCTCAGTGTCCTATGTGTCAATGTTACTGCTTGGTCTGATATCGTGGAGGAAAGAACTCTAACATGAGTAGATGGTAAACATTGGAATCTATAGGTCCGATAATTGAATGAACTTCGCTTTAAGTATTGATTATATATTTTTCATGGTGAATCTTCTTTGTCTATGTAAACGTTAAATTGTACTTTGCGATAATACTCGAATATAACTTCTCTATTGCATGATTTATCCTGAAATATTTTGTAATATTTAATTACTCCCTAGCGAGAATATGATTATTCAGACAAAATCGTTTTGAGTGTTCATATACGACTTATCATTTAGCAATAAAACGCTCAACAACGGTTTCTCGCAACTTTGGTACGATTAAAGTAAAAAACTAATGTTTTCCAGAAATAATTATCATCTTTCGACATGCATTCCCGTCCAAAAAGGTCAGAGAATACCAAAGCGTCAACAAAACCATAATCCGAACTCAAAATCGATTAAATTATAGGCAAGAAAAGGTACAAAGTAAAGATTTATATGGAGTCTCTAGTAAAAGCACAAAAGAATAAGACCAGGTGTTCCAGAAGGGTAAGCGTCCTCTGCTTCATCGACGACACCCGCCCTGTAAATCTTGGTCACATATAATTAAGCATCAATCCTCAAAATGAGAACAGAGTAATCATTGTCAACACAACAAGTAAGCACATTAATAAGCAAACTCAAAAACGTCCTTCATATCACGCAAATATACAGAATATTTCTCGATGAGATCAAGATGGCGAACATAAAACTTACCCATAGTCTTCATCAACCTGCATCTCTCGAATCTATGTGCCGTACGTTTGTTTGTCAGCAGTTGACATCTAACACGAAAATCTCGATATTTAGAGCAATTAGACATCATTGCTATAGTCTTGCTATACTTAACAGTTTTGCGGTTATTCTGGTGTGCTTTATGATATATTCTCCTTAATAGATACCCATGTCTCAAAAAGGGCACTAAAAAGCCGATATTTGTTTGACTTGTTCAGATATCATGTCCGTACCGTATATCTGTCTAGCATGTTTATAGAGTCGACAGCGCACTCCGCTCATGTGGTTTGTACAGAAGAGTTGCAGAAATGTGCTGATATCTTCGAGACTAATATAATTTATCACCCCTGTGTGATGTAGACTAAGAAATCTCAACGCGAAGGTAAGATAATGAATATTAGCACAAGGCTTTGCCGAGTGCTAAAAATCATGAATTTTATCCCGAGGGTTGAGATTTCTCTGTCTACATCATACAGGGATAATTGATTATTTTCCCCTCACACTTTCCTAATGTAAAATAAGCGAAAAGAGAGAACTCAGTACATCGCGCCGTCATCATTGGTAGATGCGATGTGTGACGAAATTGGTGATATTGCTCTGGTTATACTGGATACAGTAATAATGTAACAATGATCATGACGTCACAATTAGCAAATTACCCCGGTAAAGACAGTTTAACTTTTCCCTAGCGAAAATGGTAATGAATCTGCGAAGTGTGGGAGAACTATCTATCTTAGTCAAACTAAATGTTGACGTCACCCCAAATGTCTATCTATTGTGCCCTCATCCTCAGAGCAGGTGCTTGTTTTGTGCAGTTTGCCACGGTAGCTGAGGGCGGTGTTGGTCTCCAAGGGCCACACTATTAACACGTAACACCATACAAATTGCTCAGACACATTTATTGTGTGAAATGTTAAAGTAACATAGTTATTTACATGGAACCATTTCTTTTCTTCAACTGTTATTTCATCTGAAAAGTTAATTGTAATAGATGTGTTTAACATTTAGAACTATACCATAGGGAACGCTCTTAAGCGGGATGTTTGTTACTTAATTATTTAAGTCGGCCATTAAACTCCTCGTGTTCCTTGCCAACAGATACAGGACGTATACACACGAGCTTCAAGAAAAACGTGTTGTCATTTATGATTAGTCTTTCTGTATTTTCAGGACTTTTCCACAAAACAATCTCTGTTTGTATGTTATCACCATATTCTCTTATAAGCTTCCCGAAAACCTGTGTAATCGATATATTTTATTAATTATGAGTCATACTAAGCATAATTTTGGAAGTGTTGAACGTACAAAACTTTCTAAGTCGAATTAACATTATATATGAACGTGAAACCAGGAACTAAACGTACCAAGCTACGCTTGGTTGACTCCTGTCTGGTAAAGTCCAATCGACAACACTAGGACAACAAGACCCGGAAGTGCTTTGTAACGAACAAAGACGAAACGGGAACAAATATAGAAACTCATCATTGGCTATAAAGGTTAATATATACTGAAAACCTACAAGTTTACTAGACGCTAAAATGCTCGAGATTATCAAGAAGGATGCCAGGCACGACAAAACACGAGGAATTGTCGGAGAAGGCGACATGTAAGTGATATACAGACAGTGCCGACAGAAATCGGTTAACATTTTGTTGCTGATACACGACATGCAGTAATGGTGAACAGAAATCGGTGAGCTATTTGAATTTCCATATCATTCATTCCTGTCCTTGAAAGAGTATTACAAATAACCGAATAAAATATAAATCCATGAATGTACATTTTGGCCGATTACCAGTTTCAAACATTTTCCTTTTCTGTATGTTGATGTAGACTGAGAATTTTTAACCCGAGGCTGAGATTTAAGAATGTTATAGGGAGGCTTGGACGAAATGCTAAACTTCATAAATCATATTCCGAGGGTTGAAAGTTCTCTGTTGACTTCGTGTTGGGGTTTCTAAGTCTACATCACATATGGTCAACAAATTCTATAATGCTAGACGTATGTTCTTATGACTGTAAGACGCTCTCAATGCTGTCGCAATAGTTTCCATCAATAAAACAAGCTTAACAAATCAATGAGATTTTCTTTGTAAAAAAACCCCACACGACTTCCTCGAAATCTGTGTCACGAAGTACGTCTAATTATGTTGGTTTAGGGCGAGTGTTGACCGTTTGTTGTCCCGATTAGAGAGCTTTGTGACTCTGTAGACTGACGTCACGATATACTGACCATGTCATAATGAGAGAAAAAAGATATTAATATATATAACGGTTAATGACAATCCTGGTCATGAAAGGAATTCAATTGTTTAACCAATCGCGAAATTACGGGACTTTCAACATCACAATGCTTGATATTGATGCATTGAAAACCATTTTGAAATTTAAATAAACTCCATTTCAAAACTGTTTATTCCGTTCCGAAGTTTTAGATTTGTGTAAGGTATGTTAATCTATAGGCTATAAGCTGTTATATACAAGGTTGTCAATTATCATACACTGTTTCTCATTCATCAGTACATAATGTACATTGATGATAAAAAATAAAGAAATATAGAAATAGAGACAATTGAGCATGTATTACGGGAGTGCAACAAAGTACAAAATCTTTTGCATAATTTTGTGTTTTTATTGGACACATTAATTATTCCATTTGATTTTAAGAAACAAACATTTCTATTTGGTTTCTATAACTATAATGGACTTGTAAATGTGACACTAGTATTATTTTAATAATAAAACAGTATATATATAATTGAAGATGTCGTAAAGTGCCTTTATCTGTACATGGGATTAAAAATTCAATTAAAGAGCAGTACATCACTCAAAAATATATTGCAAATAGTAAAGATGAAAAATATCTCTTGAATTTTCAGAACGAGTGGAAAATGGGAAAAAAACTTATTGATATTCCCTAAACCTGTGATTTGCCAATTATATATCTTATCCTAATTACAATATTTACTATTAAGAAAAAAACCAAATTGCGAAATTAAACATCTTGATTAATTACCTACTGACATCTACATATTTAATACCAGATTTGAACTTTTTATATCTGACATTTTATTTTTCATACTTTATTTTTACTTTCCTCCTCTCATACCTTTCATCTGCTTTTCTTTCGTTTTCTTTCTTTCTTTCCTTCCTTCTTTCTTTCTTTCTGCTTCTCATTCTTTTTTTTCTATTCCTCTATATCTGGTTTTTCTATCCATTCTATATAGCATTACAATAGATAAAATGCCGCTTACAAAAAGAGTGAATGGAGTATTATGAAAGAGTGTGAAAGTGGAATATAATGTGTATAATTGTAATATGTATACTATTGTAATGTGAAAACACTTTGAAAATAAACAAATAAAAAAAAAAAATAAATAAAGTCGTGTTTGTCGAATATTTCCTTTTACAGCAACACAGATACCAGTTGTATTGATTGTAAGATATCTAAAGTAATTGAATCAGTTCAAATATGCAAAACAACAAGAGTTCTTTATTCTTTAGCTTAAAGTGATTACATACAGGCAACATTCCCAATATACCAGTTTTTGAAAAAATTCTTTTCTGTTTTAGAAATATATGATTGAAAATAAACTACAATGATATGACCATTCCCGAGAGAAAACAATGATTTATGATATCTAGATATTAGATACAATGATGTTGCAAGTTAAGTTAGAAAACCTCCTTCTACATGTATAAATGGCCTCTAAATATAGCTAATTCAGATTTTAGAAGAGCCTTTTTGAAAATTTAGTTTTAACGATAAATCCGACAGTAGTTTTGATAAATCCTTCCATTTGGAATCATGCTGATCTGTTTTGTGTTTTTTTGTCCCTTCGGTTATTTCCTTTCTCTTTTCCGTGCTAGCCCGTCGTTACGACCAATTTGGCTAAAAGCTTCTGTATAAAATGCTCCAATCTTTACATCTTAATCTGAACGCATGTCTCTTCTACCGCACGGAGATGTATCACTGTTTTCTATCTAATCACAGTCATCGCAAAATAAAATTTTGTAAACGAATGCGATATACATGTGTATCTGATAGAATCCTTGTATATTTATTGTTAACATTAGCAAAAACATTGAAAATTATTAAGATTCAATAAATCTTTTTCGAACATTCTATAGGCAAATATTCTCTTTCACAGAGATGTAGTTTTTCTCAGGAAAAAGGAACAACTTGAAAATGTAGTGCTGTAATAACTTTTATTGTCCCACCGCCGCCACCACCGCTGCCACCACCACCACCACCACCACCACCACCAAAGACAGCTACCTTTAGCTTTGCCACCACTTCAACATTACAACTGTTACGTAGAGAGATTTAACAATGATAAACAAAACCAGGAACTTACACACCCCTTCAGCTGGTCCTGACCTTTTGCCTTATGGTACAGCCTGTTGTTACAATGTACGGTCCTGGCTCCATAACCTTTAGATGTCGTGTTCACGCCCCGCTTGTCTCACTATTTTCATGTCTCCTCTTTCCGATAAAATATATTTTCTTACCACTGTGCCATTATGTGGGTGTTTTGATGATGTGATTTCACAATTGATAATTTCCTAATATAATTATAGCCCCTGGCTCCTTTTTCAGTGTTAATTCTGCGATGTCGTAAAGGATCTAATTTGCATTGTCTGTCTACATTGTGTTTTATTCCGTCACGTTCGAACAAAATGGAGGCTCCTCCGGGATGCCAGGGTACGTCTGTAATTATTCCGTCTGTGATTTGGTATACGATCAAATTACATTTAAAAGCGGGATATCACGAAGTGAAACAAGGCCTTGTGTAATACTATCAAGAAGTTACGAACCAGTTCAACTGGACCGGAATTTATCCTGGTTCAAAACAAAAATCAGAAAGGACCAAATCATCAACAAAACTATAAGCCGATATACTCAGAATCAAATAAACTAAGGTCAAATATTATCAAAGGAAAGATTTACATGGATACCCATGCAAAAAAAAAAAAATGAATAAATAAAAAAAATAAGACCAGGTGTTTCGGAAGAGTGCGAGACTTCTGCTTCATCGAAGACACCTGGCATGTAAATCTAGGTCCCATCCACGTACATGTAAATGTCATTGCCTCAAAGTGAGAACTGAGGAATAATTCTCAAGCACAACAAGCAGGCATATTCAAAAACTCCCACCTTCATACCATACACGGATGAAGATTAATTCTCAATGAGACCAAGATGGCGACCATAACACTTGCACATAGTCTTCATCAAGCTGTTTTTCTAAAGTATATTTTTTCAGCAGTTGACATCTATCACGAAAATCTCGATATTCAGAGCTACCTCTAGAATGAAGAATCAATTGCGACATGTAAACACCCTAGATGGAGAAATACTGTGGGATGCTACTATCAAGAAAGGGAAAGGAAAACTGAACGTTTATCGTACAGCTTAGTAGTAAGCTGTCCATGTTGGTCATAGTTTAAGTAAAACCCAGGTAAGAAGCTGATTTAGAAGAGTCTGTTGTGTCCTTGATTTCAAGTTCAGAAGGGAATATGCTATCGAATAGGTCAGCATACTTCTGATATCGTTGATATATGTGAAAGTGAAATTGAAAGATTTGGCAAGGTTTTTGTTACCCGTTTTGACAAGCATCTCGGCAAATTCAGCCTCGCATGAAAACAAAAACAAGGCAGTCAAAAAAAGGAGCACAGTTTGTTCCCATTGGAATGCCAAAATAAAGGTCTGTTGGAAAATTCTTTCCTCCAAACTAAACACATATATCGTTCGTCAACCAGGAATGCAATCGATCATACTATATCGTCCTCAGTATATTTTATACAAGCTTTTGTTGTGCTTTTCAAAAAGTATGCTCCACGATAGCCCACAACCATGCATTTGTATCTTCGTCCACCTTTCTTAAAAAAAAAGCTATCATAATGACACTAGTCGAATGACATACATATATACCTCTATGAACACAATTTATTATCATAATGTTTATCGAGGACTCGCAGTGGAAATACTACCATTTAATTATTTGAAATAAACTGCCGGTTTATCATGATAATACAATATGTGGTATCTAATTGTCTTCCTCTGTTGACCGATATTTCCGGTCCAGGTTTTGTCTTCCAGGACCTAAGATCTTATGAAGACGACCTTTCTTACACGGATCAATAAGGTGAGTGTGCCACAGATATATTTGATGTCCGAGAATCCCTGTCAGACATAATTATGGAGATTAAGTTGTCTATTGCCAAAATGATGTCCAGCGAAAGCTGAGTTGTTTGATAGACAGCTTAGCCGATGCTGACCGATAGCTTTGACAAGTCTGACAATATCGGTCATTGCGTGGACTTATATCTGACCGGAAATGAGTGATGAGGCAGGACTATTGACATGTTACCATAGGGATATAAGATGTTGGTTTATTGACGAGTTTTGGTGTATGACGTACACATGACGTCGTTTATAGCCGTTATGTGTGGGCTGGTCGTGCCACGGAGAACAACGCGAATGTCGCTCCGGCAACATCCGGGTTCTCTGGGGACGACGATTACCGAGGGTGAACTATGGTGCGGCTTCCGTGACACGTGATGTATGTGGTACAATGTAGGTCACTAGATCCTTTAAATATGATGGATCTGTATAATGTATCACACAGTTTGACAAGGATGTATTGTTTAACATAGCAGCCATAGATCGCTTTCCCGGCGTTAGTTGTTGAAAAGTTCATTCGTTATACTTGGTACATGTACTACGGAGTACGGTACAGCTTAAAGGACTCACACAACTAAATAATTTACTATATGTTATTACTAATCTTTAGAGCTAATAACTTTAATATTTGAAGTTCAACACCAGTGACAACTGCCTAGATTCACAGATACATTCATGGCAAAGACTTCAAATGACATTTTATTAGACGTTTCGTGGCATTTTAGCTCGTTACGGGCGTCTGCTTCCGACAACTGGAAATTTACATATCAAACCTGTGAAATGGGACGGGAACACCCTCTGACTTTTGACCCCATATTAGTCCGCCATCATATATCAAAATCTACCAAAAGTATACATTTTTGTAAAGTTAAATATCTATAGATCTCATTCAATGCAGAATATGTCAACAATTACCTATTTAGATTATTCAGAATCACTGTACTTAGCCGGAACAATTTTTCGGTAGGGACTACAAACGTATGAAACACTTCGTGATAGGCTGATTTAGTTGTGTGAGTCCTTAACCTTAAGGAACCATACCTATGTCCATGTATCTCAGTATAAGTAGCTAGTTGCTTTCTACCATCTTTGCATCATTTATGATAAATGATTTAATAATGTCTTCGCGTAAAGAAACTCCAACAATTTACAGAAAATAATTAGAATTAATTTTTGAAGGAGACATAAAATACTCAGGCAAATTGTCATTTGCTTTTTTAGATGTAGGAGTTTACTTTAAAATACAAAATGTATCTTCATATCTATAATTTGTAACAAACAAAAAAACGAACATTATTTAAAGATTTATTTTCAATTTGGATAACGAAAAAATAATTATGAAAAGCTTCCTGGCCACAATATGAGTATGAATCGCCTTAAAGATAAACGGTTACATATACATTCTCACATTGTGTCTGGTATGTACGATTCATTTGGACAATATATACTGTACTTGATCAGATATAATGAAGTGCTACGATTGGTTTGTTTCATGTATCCTTATTGTTCTGTACACTTGATTGATATGATACATTCTATAAAATGTTAAAATTTAGGAATCATGAGAATGATTTGTAGGATTGACGGAGGGTGACGTGTTTCTACGTCAAAATCACGTGACATTTGTTGTGTTCATATTGGTTCCGATGCTTAAAACGGTAATGTGTCAATTTAATTGTCTTTTCCTATTATGATGTGACACAGAGATCACTTAGATTAATGTAACCAACGTATCCAGCTTCCGAACTTATTCCTGACATCAGCTCCTTACAACTTCCTGAAAAATTAATTTGTCATAAAATTAAAATCTATATCCATTAATGATTTAGAGTATAATCACAAAATTGGTAAACAGTTCACGATTAACGATACAAGTAGGCCAACAGAAAGCAAACGAAAATATGGAAAAAGAGAAAATAACGAAATGCACTGTAAGCACTTCTAAAGGTTTTGTTAAGGAGGAAATGTGTATACACTTTTGTCGAAGGACAACCATGACTGCGCGTATGGAAATGTAATATATTTGCGCCTAACTATCACGAGACAAAATATGGATATTTAATGGGTTCTCGCGGGTTGTCGTTATGACGTACATGTCAACAGATAAGTCACGCGCATTTCCCCCGTGTCCTCGTCTGCTAGGTTGAATAGTTGATAGCCCCACCAAGGGATTCCACTTATCGGTAAAAGTTTAAAGTAATAAATGAAACATGTCATCTCTCCGCTGAAACACGCGTCTATGTTGTTATTGATAGTTTTAGGAAAGTCCAACACGTGCATTTTGAACATGGACTGTTTTGCAAACAACTGACGTCATTGCAGATGCGAGGTACAGTGTAAATCACCCTCAAAGGAGGCGGATCGTTAACACTGGCAGCGGGGACGTACGTATCAAAGCTAATTGAGTTCAGTGCCACTTGAGAATGTAGAAAAAATATTATTTTAAATGATGCAGAAATTATTAAAACCGATCTGTAACTTTAATGATTTTAACTGTAACTTCTTAATTCTATATCCGCCCATGTAATGAACTGGGTCGACTCGCGCCAATAGCGAGGGTATATTGTGCGATCTCGTTTTTATAAATCTTACAGCACTGCAGCATTTTAAACACGTGCAAGACGCAGAGATAACACATTTTTTCTGACTCTTTTGCTGCACGTTACAAAAATATACGTGTTTACCACGTGACAACAGTCAAACTGTAGGTGCAGCGACCGACTGCCACATCAGCTGGGCCAACTTTTGATTTATACCTTTACACTTTTTGACGAGTTAAACGTTCCCGTGGATGGCGTGTGTTATCGGCCTCGTGGAGTTTGACATAATTTAGGAGTTGTAACCTGTATCTGTACGGCAGAGCCAGATCGCCCTGATCTAACATGAGGAGGATACTAAACCTTTCTTGTACATTATCTAACGGCTCAAGTATAAATAAAGCCTTCCATGTTTCCCGAGATGGTTATCTCCTGAACACCACCAAGGTCAGACGATATTTGATATTGCACACACAGAGCTCTCTATCATCTCCTCCGCCGAAATAAACTGGCCTATATTGTCATGCGGAGAACATAATTGTAACGGAAGTGAGTGATTATACCCTACATATTTGCAACATTTAGACAGCTTTGTTCAATGTTCTTGCAGGGATTTATTGGCAAGTTTGATGTATTGCAACTACTAATTTGGAAAATGTATTTTTTCTCAGCTTAGAGTTGTTTTGAAACATGTTCATTTGCAACAACCTTGAGCAGGTAATATAATAGTGTTACACTGTGTAGGGAAGGAACTAACAAGGACAAACTTCCTATGGGTGTGTGTGATCTGTCAACGTGTTGATTACGCACGTGCAGCGGAGTAGATATTCCTGTTCAAGGGTGAATAAGAGTTGACGTATGTCCCTAAAGCACGTCACACATAATCACGTGATTAAGTGACGTGTTGACCTCATACATGTGAGGTCATTAGGCCAAGCATAATCAAACACTTACACTCAAAGCGTTCGTTTCGAATTGGTTGTGTCAAAGGTTGTTGATTCCAGCAAACCTTGTTGTGATTTTTTTTGTCATGATTGATTGCGCGGAGGGACACATATTTCTGCTTTAATTTCTGCATTTGCGAGTGAAATAGAAATAAAAATACGGTTAAGAATTATAACGTCATTTCTTTACTCAATTCAAGCTAACCACACGTAAATAACCTCTAGGACAAGGAGAATAATTGCGACACACCTCTGTTGCTGGCGAGAATAATGACAATTAAATTATCGGTAATTTCAGTTCGAAAATCTGGTATTTTATTTGACGCACTCGATGAATAGCGTAAAATGAGCAGATATTTGTAAAACCACGGATGACTACTAGTACAATGTATTTAGAATTCACTTTGAATTGATTGGAATAGAGTGTGGTGTGCAAACCGCGTTTTTAATTGATAGTTTAGAATTAAAAACATATGTGACACAGTATTTTTCTAGCACCTACCAGCACTATCAGGTAATAAATGATGAGTAACAATAAAATTATTCTATTGACAATGACCATGGGACTTAGCATCCTGATTTATTCCGTTATCTTTATACGACCATCGTGTGCATAAGTAATAGCCTTACGCTTATATCCAACGTATGGAAGCGATATTCTTAAGACGAATTATGAAAAAAAATATGTGTACGGAGCCGATGGCTATGGGCATAGGTCTAAAGGCAAGTCAGAACAACCGGGAAATAGTAAACTAGTTTTTTTTTATCATTAAACACTTTCAAAATGAAAACAACATTATATTGAATAGTTAATATCAAGTAAACGAGATAAACGGGCATGTTTTGGATCGTATGCATCTAATATTTCCAGAATCCCTCGTTTACAGCTACATGTAAGGTCCTTTAAGGAAGACCCTCGGCTTATGCGATGTGAGTACAGCTGTACTTGTGTATTTGGGAGGCGGTGGTGTTCGTTTAAACCTTCTTGCCAAAGTCCGGGATTGTTGCCGCTTTAAAGTGCTACCACATTGAAGTATATTACCGAAGGACCCAGTATAACACCCTACCAGTATACTGACAACGCTTACGGATGAATAAGTCGTTCAAATACCATAATACCAATTTTTAGACTTCTGTATGTCTTTACTAGAAGACAGAATCAAAAACCTTCCTCAAAAGGACAAATGAACAAAGAAAGACCAAAATGAACTAGTGTCAAGGAAGATTTAAGGAAGGAGAAATTTGAACGAAGAAAAAAAGAGTTCAGATCCCAAATGCATTGGCCTCTTACGAACCATGCAATGGGGACAGTAGGTACAATTCTTACGCCTTACCTGCCAGGTAGCTAATTGAGAGTGTAAAAGAAATAAAAATAGATTGGGAATTATTACATCATTTCTGTACTCAATTCAAGGTAACCACAAGTAAATAACCTCTAGGACAAGGAGCATAATTGCGACACACCTCTGAAAGTACAAGTAGTAAGAATATTGACAAATACATTTTCAATAATATCGTATTTTATTTGACGGACTCGATGAATAGCATAAAATGAGCCGATATTTGTAAAACCACGGATAATACGAATAGTATACAGATTCCACTAGGAATAAATTCAGGTAAAGGGTGGTATACAAACCGCGTTTTACAATTTTGTAAAGGACAATTTGAATATGTGATGCAGTTTTTTCTGGTACCTGCTAGAAAAAAGCCTAGATAAAACCAAAGCGTCAACAAAACCGTAATCCGAACTCAAAATCGATTAAACTAGAGGCAAAATATGAAAAAAAGAAATATTTACATGGAGACTCTCGTAAAAGCACAAGAGAATAAGACCAGGTGTTCCGGAAGAGTAATCGTCTTCTGCTTCATCGACGCCACCTGCCATGTATATCTTGGTCACATACATATACAATGTAGGCATCAATTAAAATGAAAGTGATTAAATTGCAACCACACTGAATTATATTGCCAAAGGCCCCCAGCAGAACATCCTACCTGGTAACATTGTGCACACAACCAGTGAACCAATCTTCCACTCACATAATACTGACCGACAAGCACGGAGCATTAACTACCAATTTTAGACTTTGGTACAAAGTATGTCTTCGCCAGGGGAGATAACCCAAAACCTTCCTTACAGGGGCAAACGCACAACGAAAGGCAAAAAAGTGAGGCAATGTCAAGGGACAGATAAGGAAAGAGAAACTTGTAAGGAATAAAGAAAACAAATCCATTGTCCTCTTACAGTTGTGGTATCGCACAACGCACCAAAAACTGCGTGCGTGCATCGTGCATACATCGTGCACACATCGTTCGCCCATGGTTCGCACAACTGGGCGATCTAAAGATCGTGCGTTTATATGTGCGATTAAATCGCACACACGCACGATTTGGTACAATTGGTCGATACATATTACGGAATGAAAAACATATGGAACCCTCTTGTCCAAAAACTATTTAAATTCGCATCATATTTATGGGGATTATGTCAATTTAACAATATACAGTAAACAGTATTACAGTGATCATAAGACAGCCAAGTGCGGGTTAAACTACCAGGTATCAGAATATGTAAATAACATGCCGGAGTTTTACCTGTCCCGTGTGCGGCTATACGCTACGACAGCCATTACCGAGCGACCGTTATGAAAACAAACTGGACTCTTATAATCAGTTATTTGAAAAACCCTCCCCTCCCCAACACTTTACCTGTGTTTTCACACCTAGGCGAGTGTTGTAAGTGCCCCGGGCCAGAGACATCTACATATATTGGCCATGTACAGGTACAGTTTATAACTTGGTAAAACTGGCAATATTTACTTGAATGAGAACTTGTCAATATGAGTTGAAAGTTTACATACATGTGTCTATTTGGTTTGTTTCTAAAACTACAGAAAGACTATTATTAATTTTTAGAAATATATAGATAGAACTATCAGCTAATGTAAATAGTTAAAATATAGAATTATGTTTAAAACAACTACCGCGAAACCGTATATATTGTTAAACCATTTCTAAATTTACATCATACACGATTGTCATCGCACAATGTTAGTCTATCGTGCGCCCACATGTGCATTAGAAATAATCGCCCAGGATCGCATCGTTCGCACATCGTGCATACACCGTTCGCCCATCGTGCGCCCACCGCACATCGTGTAACGTTGTGCGATCCCACAACTGTAAGAACTATGCAATGGTGGCAGCAAGTACAATTCCTATGTCTTACCAAGGCCTGCAGGGTAGCAGTTCTCTCGTTGTTTTAGTGTCCATTGCAATGTCCACACAACTGGAAACCATATGAGCCCGATATAACTATTAATTTCTCTATATTGGCTTACCAAACATATACAGGTGTAGCCCCTTCCCTATATCTCACTCAGAATAATCTTCCAGGTATGTCAAAGGTGGGTATTATTCCAGCCATTTTTACACGTGGTGATGTAGAGTGTGTGGCTACTGCTGCATCATGGTTAATATTCTGTCGCAATATTCAAATGACCCAGGGTACAAAATATACCCCGTTTGAAGCATTCAGTACATTCGAACTATTCTTTGCTCATGAAAAGTCAAACAAAACATGAAAATCTTCTAAATTGTACCAATAAAAAACTCCCTGGATTTAGTATGGCCTTCAAAATGAAAACAAAATAGTCCAAATTTATTCAGAACTATATTCGTCCCGTATATGCTTCCGGATTTCCCCTTTCCTGATCACAAAAATGTTGCACATGGGGATTATGTAAGTGCGCGTCTTCATTATTTTACCGACAACAGCCGTAAAGTGTTTCTTTTTTTTTTAAATGGCAGATTGTGCCCCCCTCCATTTATGTATCAAAACGTTTGCTTTACACATTAATAGCCATTGGCATGGCATTTATTTGTGTATCGTTATTAAGGTTTAAGGTTTGGTTTATTGATCTCATGAAGATAAACCCGGTATTACTACGTAAATTGGTAAACATAGTGGCACTGCCTAAACTAAAGCCTGCATAGACCGACCCCTACTCGTCAACCATTGGTATTTTCCTTCGATATAAATATATTCATATATACAGAGATCCAATTGTTAAAAACATGGTAAAATTCACCAAGAAAAATTAAAAATGATAAAATATCTCATCTTGAATGTTTACACGTCATGGATTATAATATATTTTAATAAAAAAGTGCAGCTTTATCTTAATAATACAATAATAAAACAAAAACACCCCCAAAACAACTCGGAGTTCTGAATTAAAAAAAAAGTTGTTTTAAAATGTGATTCGAGATCATATAAGAGGCATATGATCACAACGTGTGTGTTACACCGGCTATCGAGGTCTGAGTAAATGCACACAAATGTAGACATAGCGTGATGATGATTTATTTGAATTACTAAAGCAAATAAGTCTTTATTTCAACATGATATCGGGTTTCTTCCGGAACACCTGGTCTTGTGCTCTTGTGCTTTTGCGAGAGTTTCCATGTAAATCTTTCTTTTATTCCTATTTTGCCTCTAGTTAAATTGATTTTGAGTTCAGATTACCGTTTTGTTGACGCTTTGGTATTCTCTGATTTTTTTTTCTAGACTGGTACAGTACAACACTTTTTTTGTAGAAATATCATTTAGACTTGAGATAATCACAAATATTTCATTAGACTATTATTTCCTTCTTAAATAAAAGAGTTAGTATAACTTGCGGTGGAACGACATTAGTAACGATCTCCTGTGGACAAAGCAATGCATCCATGTACGATTATTTTACTGAACGGAAAACTACATATATATCAAAAGGATATATTGAAATTCAGCGATATCGTTAAGCTATTTCTGGTGGATAAACTACTAAATATTGTGAGAGAAGATTGGATTCTGCTCCATGAAAGTGTCAAACCAAATTTAATTTTCGGAAAAAGAGATGAATCAAAAGGGAAAACAAAGGTTACTAAGTAATTCCCAACATGTCAATAGTGTTTTTCCCCAGCCAGACTATGTGTATAAATAATCACCTTTTAAGTAAGAGTAATTGAACCCGTTCATGTTATTTGAATCAATTAGCTAATGAAATCTTTTGAAGACGCACGGATCGAAATGTAGACCACATATATGTCGATCGGACGGCAGTATCGATGTTTGTACTGCATTGTTGGTTTGATAACACTTGAAGATCAAGAGATAAAAACTCTCCGTACTGATCTCCCTTTTCTCCTACATGTAGACATCTCTGGATCAACAGGACAACGGGTTCACACGACTTATTTGAGGGTGTGTAGGACTCCATTTATTGTCGTGTAAGAAGGACAAACTCCCGAGTAGCTATCTGGGTTTGTTCTTGCAAATTAAAGAATGGGATTGATAAAAATTAAAAACAAAGTTTACAATAATGTACTTGAATGACCCTTACATCATAAAGTCAGGTATCCTGTACAGGACGTATGCTACTCACTCGGCAAGGGGACAGAACCCATGGCCTTCCTCACAGGGGCGAAAGCTCAACTAAAGACCAAAAGTGAGGCATTGTTAAGGGAGACATTAGGAAGAAGAAAGTTGTTAGAAAGATAAGATCCCAAATTTAGCCTTAGCTGAGTGTTTGCCCCTGTCAGGAAGGCTATGGGTTCTGTCCCCAGGCCGAGACATACCAGAGTTTCTTACAATGGTAGTTGCTACTCCCTGCTTGACGTTCAGCATTATGGGAATGGAACGACTGGTTCGCCCGTTGTCAGTATAATGTGACCGGGTGGGGTGTTCTGCTGGGGGCCTTCGACAGTTTAGTTCAGTGTCTTAGCACTTTAAATCGGCAAACGATCCGGACTATCGCAAGAAGGCTTACACGAACATACCGCGGCATCCCAAATACACACGCTCTCAACACACACACCCACACCCACATCGCATTCACCGGGAGACCGTCCTTAAATGACCTAGGCTGTAAATAGGACGTTAAAACAACCAACCAACCAACCAACCAACCAACCAACCAAATTCCCCTCTTACGACCTTGCAATGGGGCAGTAAGTATAATTCGTACGCACTGCCTGCAAGACAGCGTGAATATGACTTTGTTTCAAACCGGATGGTATAAGCTATGTTAGGAACTTGATTTTGAACTAATATCGATAGTAACGTGCATGGTTAAGGCTGTTTTTCTACACTGGGCGTCAATACACGTATGCTTCTTATGAAAACTAGTATACATGCAGCTCCATTGTGTGTTCATAATGCATGCCTTGACATGACGGAATACTTTATCAAAATAACAATACTACAAAATAAAACAAAGCGATATTATTAATCATTCTTGTGGTGGAACTACTAAGTCTTAAGTAAGAAAACTAATGATTTAACTAGCTGACAAATACTGGGTAAAAAACACAAAAGAAAGACACATCAAGGAAGAGGAAACCAAGAGAATGGTAAGTCGTTCCCAAAACGCCAATAAAGATTGTTTTTCAGACTTCATGTTTGGCTAATTGTAAGATGTACAGCCGTAGAGGATACTCCAATCAAATGTCTGATGAAAATGTCGTATCCAAGGAAATGAATACTGCGTATATGTTCAGTAGACGAATAGATGGTTGCCTCTCATCCTACAAACAGAATGTACTTCATTCGAGTATGGGAGGTCTGGAATTGGATTTCCTATACTAATAGATAAGTCTGTTCAATGCCATTTTCACTTTGTAGGATACGTAACCTTGGCACTTATTTAAAAGTGATTATCAGGTCAATTTGTTTTACGTGCCAACATGCAAGATGGTGTAAAAAGATCAAATTGCAAAGCTCAGTATATGCTGTTTTTATGGTATCGGGGTTAATTTCAGGAAAGGCAAAATAATTTAAAAATTGAAAAAAAAGTTGGATCGTCAAAACATTTGTAATAAATGACGCGAAAATAACATTTTTTTCTTTTTCTCAATATGTACACAACCACAAAAATCCTTCACGTAAAATTCAAGTGAATTTCACATGATTTTTGTTCACGTGAAATTAACATAAATTATTTCACTCCTATTTCACGTTATTTTTGTTCATGTTAAACTCACGTGAAATTCGAACAAAATACATTGTATGCATATAAAAATTAATTCATATGAAATTGACGAAAAATTCAGGTGAAAACCATAACGAATTTAGCATTTAAATAATAAAATATCACATTAATGTAACATGGGATTCACGTAAAAATATTGCCTGTGAAGTTAACTTTTTACCACAATTTCAGGTGAAATTCACATGAAGCCATTTTGGCCGTGGAAGATTTTGAAAATAGTTGAAAGATGACGAAACACATACATATGCTTCACCTTTTGAATTTAGTAATAGATTCAGTATGCCGAAAAAAAATAATTAAAATGCATCATACAGCTGTTTCGTCCTCCTAGGACTATTCTGTGGTGCCAGGGGCCAACTAATGTAGAAACAGAAGGGTCAGGTGCGTAAAACCGTTTAATTTATGAATTTCAAAGTAAAATTAAACTAGTTCTGTATAATTTCAAATCGTGTACATAATGTACTTCGAAAATGTATATATTATGTACCGTGCCACTAATCAAATCAGATCAACTCTCCGAATAGACGAACTTGGCTAAAAACATGGCTTAAAACAGGAGAGAAAATTTTATTCTTACAAATGTACATGCATGAACATACACAATAATGAACTTAAGAATCGATGACACATCCCTACGAACATGCTCACCGGGATTATAACAAGGATGACACAGAAAAAGAAGATTGATCAATTTTGTACATATGCAGTCATACATAATTAGAACTGCATGTTGCAGAAAGTGATGCTGTCACAAACATGATTGTTTACACTTGTCTGGTTACGCTGAACTTCAACACACGTGTAAAGGCAATACATCTCTATTACCTATTTGCATTAGACAGACTATGGAACTTTTCAAGGAAGCAAAGTTGATTTCGACTTCTACACACATGTAGCTTGAAGAAGAGCTGTTCTTCCGTCTGGAAATACAGTTATAAAAATACTCTAGGAATGAAAGATGTTTAGATTGAGATAGAGATTCTTAAGTTACAATATATATATATATGTGTGTGTGTATACGTAACAATACAAATTATGTTTTCAACATCGCGACCATTCTAACAACGTGAGAGTGAAAGGAAAAATCTTTATAGATGTACGATGATGAAATGGCTCGGTGCTAAGCACCAAATAAGACCTATTATGATAAAGCAATAATAACGTAGGTGCACTAAAAATCAAAATCACGTTGATACTAATTAATGCTAACACTCTAACTTCTACTTCTGAAATAGCTTAATTGATTGTTAAGATTGACCAGAACAAACTGTCAATGAGCCAAAGCTGAGTAAAAAAAACATACTCTAGGAATGACACTTTACTGGTTAAGTCTCCCAATAGACAATGGTTATGTATTGTGGGAATACATTGTCTTTACAAAAACATTAGCTTAAAACAAGTCGTTGAACTTTTTGTTTTGGCTGAATTATTCCTTCTTTCAATACGTGATCATATTGAATTTTGTGCTCTATAAATATAGATAATGATTGAAGATGATGAATTAAACACTACAAATGGTATGTTTCACTTGCATTTTCAGGCCTAATGGTCATTGTCAGGTGATATATCATATGTGACGTCATAAGATTGCAACCAAGGCGGTAAATGAATGAAAGACGGTAGCGAAACGCAACATTTGTGTGGTCAAATTATTTGTTTCAATTATTTAATCGATACCCAGACTATCTACTCTATCTACTCTATCTACTCCACTGCCGGGTCATAAACATTTATTCTGTCGAGAATATAGACAAACATTATCGAAGAAACGAAAATGAAAGGTTGTTGCAAATATATATACCTTTTCCATATTGATTATTATTCAAGTTTCTAGTAGAAACCAAATAATCATTCTTTAATGTGATAAATTAATCATTAGCTAATGAAAAATGATGAGGACGTATCCAAATATCCCCACTTCGTCCCTATATAGGAAGTTTAGGATTCGATAAGTGTAGATTACAGGATAAACCCTGGGGCAGTCTCATCTTATTTCTCGTAGTGATAAAAGTGTCTGTGGTTACAGGACATTCTGTGTAATCGTATTTCGCACGGTCCGCACTTTGTAGGGTGACCTTCGCGTATCTTACATTTAGCAGAATCTAACCGACATGAAAAAGGGTCAGCGTAGTAAGTGAAATAATTGCTGACTAAGTTCACTGTCGTCTACCTGGCAGGGAGGGGATACTTTAAGATGGCGGCAAATTCAGATTGTCAAAAGTATGTCTGCTTCCAAATCTCGGTTCTCCTTATTGGAAGAAGACACCTGTACCTGCCGCCATCTTGAATTGTCACCTACCTGCTGGTAAAGGACAGAGGGGTTTAGTGTCAAGAATGATGAATCAAATGATAGTAATAATAAAAAACATTATATAAATAATTGATGACTCGTTGAACCATGACGCTTAGTGGATACCTAATGCTATTCGCTCCGCCCCGGAGACGTACGTTTTACATCACGTTCCTGTGAAAACTTTGCGTTGGGAGCTAAATAGTTAAGGTAACCGTTTAGTGAACAACCTGGTTTAAGACCGTTTCACAGCAATACATTTAAAATATTTTCGCACTGGTATTAGGTATTCTTAAGTGAATTATTGCCGCTTCACTCTCAGAACAACTAGGAAATACAAGAAGAGAGAAAAAAGACTAACTTCATTTTGCAGCTATGATACTGATTAACGTCTTTTATTAAAAGCAACGCCGTCCTGGTTACGATCCGTAGATGACAGTATTTATAAATTGATTGACACAGCTTTTAGACAGAAAACATTTTATCTAAGAATAAATAAACTATTAAAAAATGGAGTGATATTTATAGCTCGCGAGATTATTTAATTCTTCTCAAATTATTTTTTAAACATAATTTAATTGTCTGACAAATAATGAATATCATTGTTACGTGATAAACATATATGTGTCTACAGAGTCACAAGCGTTAAGTTATAGGAACGTGGACATAAACTAAATTAGAGAAATCATTACGTAACCGAAAGTTGTTCCAAAAGCATCAATAACGTGTTTTCAGGTAATTAAAGGATTCCAATGAATGCAAATCATGACTTCGGTAAGCGATTAAGTGTAGGGTAATATTCTCATTTGTATTGACCCGACTTTAGATAAAAGTGGCACCATATATTGTTGCCGGTGTCTGATCAAACGCGTTCTGCGGCGTCACGATGTTATATGATCCACCGATTTTATTATTTATAGAAGATGATTAAAAGTAATACGAATTCAAGTATGAGAATATCTGTGATATGTATGAGTTCCAAGGTCAACGCCACGGTATCTACTGCTGATTAATTTGATCTCGCTACTTCATTTCTCAATCTGCTTTTTTCGATGTTTAAAAGCATTTAAAGTATAGAAATACCTCAAATGGGTTTTTGTTTTATGATTTTTAAGTTAAGATCATAAGTACTATTTATAAAAAAAAACATCAACTAGTTTGATCAAATTTATTGAAACATTTAACAGACATCAGCTTAGATGAAATCACGTTCAAAGGTTACTGCAGGTTGAATTTTCTACATTTCTCTATTCGGGGATTTGAATTAAGATAATGGGCTGAATTTAGACATATTTTAGGGTGTAGAAATATTTCGGGTTGTCAAGAAAGATGACGTTACATACACATAGGCTGCACCTTTTAAATTTAATAATAGATACAGTAGGCCGACAAAATTAATTAAACTGCATCATACTACTGTTCCGTCCTTTAAGGACCCAGTGATGCAAAGGGCCAAACGGTGGGAATCAAAAAGCAACGACGTTGTAACAATTTATAGAACATACATAGAATATCGTAGTTCCGTGGATAAAACAGTATAAAGAAAGAAAAAAATAGTCATAACTCATACTTATCTTACCAAGTGTGTTTTTATTTTTGCTAGTAATTGTCTAACTTCAAAACTGTTATATTTCGTCATCCTATGCTATTTAGTGCATTAGCCAGCGTTCAAAACATTACGTTCATGCTAAGTGTTTCCGCCGCCATGACATATTCTAATTTCGTGGATCACTTCCGGGTCAATACCCGTGGCCTTTTTTGAGTTATAGGTATTGAATATTCATGGTTGGAGGGCAGAGTTCGTCTCCTTGGTGTGATACGCATTGATAACAAAATATCGAGCGTTTCTACTATTTAGACACGGGAATAGTAGAATATGGTGTTCTATCGATGTTTGTTTTAAAATCGGTATACCTTACCTATTTAAACCGCATTTTCTTAATTCAGCACTTTGATGCAACCTCTAGAATGAAATCCAACGATACTCAAACCTTGAAACTGCAGATTTTTTTTACACAAATGTGGTAAAAAAGGTTGAAGCACCAGCAAAAACAAAATCCGAAAACAAAATCTAAAACCATAATCTGAAAAAAAACATAAATTTACTGGGAAAGATAAAGTACGAAGACTTAATTCCTGATTGAAAATATCTTTTCAAACAGACTATTTTTGCTTTCATACGGGGCTCAAATTGTCCAAGGGCTTATTAGGACGGGTAACAAAAACCTTGCCAAATCTTTCAATTTCACTTTCAAATATATCGATGATGTGTTGTCTATAAACAAGAAGTTTGCTGACATACTCGATCGTATATACCCTACTAAACTTGAGATTAAAAATACAATAGACTCCTACATCAGCTTCTTACCTCGATCTTTAATTAAACTATGACCAACTTGGACAACTGACTACTAAGCTGTATGATAAACGTGACGATTTCGATTTTCCGATCGTGAACGTTCCCTTTCTTGAAAGTAACATCCCTGCTTCTCCATCCTATGGTGTTAACATGTCCCAGTTGATTCGTCATTCTAGGGCTTGCTTCGAATATCGAGATTTTCATGACAAATTTCAACTACTGACCAACAAATTTGCAGCAAAGGGATTCGAGAGATGCAGGTTCATGAAGACTATGGGCAAGTTTTATGGTCGCCATCTTGATCTCATCGAGAAATATTCTGTATCTTTGTGTGATATGAAGATGGACGTTTTTGAATTTGCTTATTATTGTGCTTACTTGTTGTGATTGACAATGATGACTCTGTTCTCATTTTGAGGATTGATGCTTACTTGGATGTTACCAAGATTTACACGACAGGTGTCGTCGATAAAGAAGAAGACGCTTACTCTTCCAGAACACCTGGTCTTATTTTCTTGTGCTTTAACGAGTGTCTCCATGTAAATCTTTCCTTTGGTCCTATTTTCCCCTAGTTTATCGATTTTGAGTTTGGATTAAGGTTTTGTTGACGCTTTGGTATTCTCTCATTTTTTTCTGATCTCAAAAGTGATTAATCTAGGGGAAAATATGAATCGATTTTGAGTTCGGATTATGGTTTTGTTGACGCTTCAGCATTTTTTACAATTGTTGTCGGAGTGTCCAACGTTAGGTTAATTTTTTTTTGTCTTTCACATGCTGCTTGTTTTTGTTTTTTGTTTTTTTGTTTTTTTAAATTTCAGATCTAATGCAATTCGCTAATTATTACTTTTTTAAGAAGGACAAGATGATAAGATCAGGTGTTCTGGAAGAGAAAGCGTCTTCTGCCTCATTGACGACACCGGTCATGTAAATGTAGGCCAGATCCAAGTAAATGTCTCTTCCTCGAAGTGAGAACTTGACCATCATTATCAATATCAACAAGTGGGCATACTAATGCGCGTATTCAAAAACGTCCATCTTAATGTCATACAAGGATATAGAATATTTCAATTGGACCAATATTGCTACCATACATCTCGGTTTTCAACTACCTGACTATATTAAATCCAAGTGTCTTAAGTTTGCTTGTCAGCAGCCAGCATCTATCCGGCAAATCTCGATATCCAGGGCAGGCCAATAACGAATACACTGCCACATGTTAACAAACTAGGTTGGAGAAGCACGGTTGTTACCATGAAGAAAGGAAAATTCAAGATCGGAAAATTGAAATTGTCACGTCTTATAGCTAAGTTGGTCAAAGTTTTAAGTAAAGGCAAAAAGCTGATGTAGAAGTTGCAATATGCATACGATCGATTAGATCAGGTAAATGTCTTGTTGTGTATATACAACACATCGTCGATATACACTGTACATGAAAGTGAAATTAATAGATTAACAGATCGTTTCTATACATACGTTCCTGGAATTATTTGGCATATCAAACCAGTGATTAAAGTTACTATGGTTGTAAACTTGTTATCGATATTTAACATGGCAGTGTGCAGAGACACAAGTCGGTAAATTCCTGTAGATAAGGCGTCACGTTACTTAAAGATAATTATCACGTGACTGCAAGGTATCATATCTTGAATTCGTATTCAATTAAAAACGTATCTTTTAGATATGAGTAAATTTTACCATAGCAATGCAATGCTGCTTTGTTATGATGTTTAATCAATATTAAGCAAAACTTTTACGAAAAAAAAAATTTGTTTGTGAACCGAGAATATACAGAAACCACGTGACCTGTACAGATCTAGGACGCCGATTGTGGTTTATCTGTACATAAATTAGACTAGCAAATATTACAAATGTTTACACTGACGTATTTTAATATGTGCCATGACTTTACAGCACAGGTCAAATTCTTCATGTCTGTTTTCGTTTGCGATAAGATAGGACACACATGTTTTTCTTTACGTTCAAGTGAACGAGAATATATAGATGATATGTTTTGAGATTTAAAATCTTGTACTAGCCAAACCGGTATGGGCTATGATACATTTTTTTGTGAAACATTACTTTAATTATATCAAACACGAATCTGTAATATTTGTTTTTCCATTTTGAAATATTCGAAAAGTAAATCACGTTCAATCTCGTTTTGATCTCACGTGAGATATGTTTGTAATATCTAACAATGTATTATCAATTTTGATAGCAAATATGCATATGAAAAATGTGGCAAAAATAAGATGTCTGTTGTTTGTAGAACTTTCTTAATATATTCAATAATATGCTGTATATGATTGGAGATTATTGATTAAACTGACTTGGTGGCAAGATGAACCATGGGATAGTTTTAAGCTACAGTACAATATATGTATAAAACTAGAAAAACAACAATGTTCAACACATAATCAATGTGTATGCTTTGATAGAACCATATCAAGTCAATCAAATGTCTCTACCGTGTTCTATAGACACTTGAGAGTACAATGACACTGATGTTTTGTACAACATCTACATGAGTTAATTGTCCCTCCCTGGAACATGCATTCCTTCGCATGTTTTGCCAAAATTAACAAACACCTTGACAAATTACATGTCAAAAACAAGGCCCATTGTAAGCCATGTACATACATGATTGATCAAATAATTTGTTACATTTTCCAGGAATAGTGATTAATAAGCTTGTCCTAGCATCACTGAAGACTCCTAGGCGGACGAAACAGATGTATGATTCATTTTAATTCATTTTTTTCGGCATACTAAATATATTGCTAAATTTAGAAGGTGCAGCATATGTGTGTGTTACTTAATCTCTTGTAAAATATCTATATATATGCTATATAGATAACCCATAAATGTGACCTACACCATTATGTCACAGTCCTCGGAGCAACTACAGTAAAGTACCATAACTTAAGTGTTAACTGATAGGCCAATCCAGACAACAAATTGATATTGAAGTATTAACAAAACCTGTAGTTCAAAAACAAAGTCAAACAAGAAAAAGGGAATTACGAGTTTCCTTGGATGAAAAGTCTTTGCAGATTCACATGGAACGTCACTACACGCCACGCCACCTCACGTAACGTCACGCCACGCCACGTCACATCACATCACTTCACGTCACGTCACCTGAAACGTTACTCAACGCCTCGTCACGTCACACTTCAGGTCATATTCTTCAGAAAGCGGACTAACCAGGGTTATCAAGGGAGGAACTACAGAGTTGTAGAAGACGAAGTCGAACGTATTGAGTAAAATAGGTAGGGGGACAATTGAGGTCAGAATCAATGCGACAGATTACCTTCAATACTACTTACGAATAGACACAATAGAAGACCAATGATTTAATGAGTCGCCATTGAAACCCTTCTATACCATCATGCCATGAGGTAGGTAGTAGCCGAGCCTACATTGATCTAGAAAATAAAGATGTATAGTCAGTGTCATATGCAGATTTCGTTTTTGCTCTAATTGGTGCCGTCTACTGCTATACAAGCTTGGTGCCTATCGAATACAAAGGGATATCTAGTGTATCCACCTACTGACTAGGACAACTAACCTGTCCATCACTCTTACATCCCGTGACAACTGTCCAAGGCCAAGTCTATTCATTCTGTAACAAATGTGAAATCGATGCTGGGGTTTAGATACCAATATAACACTACATGTAGAATATTTACAACCTTAGTTTGCACTGACAAGTTTGGTTGGTTCATCGATATCAATGTATTTTTGGTATCATTACCTCTGTTGCATTTATTCTCTCTCTCCTTAATCTCTCTCCTGCGGTCCGACGCTTGAAAAGTGAACTGAATTAATTTTGCCATATATTACAGTACATGTATGTACAGTTACCCGAAAATATAGTATGCATGTTAAAACTTCGTTATTGAAGCTTTGGATTTTTGTATTTCTAGTCTATAATGATACACTCCGAACAATCCTTCCCTACAAGGTGATCTTATTTTTGTGTTGTGACGATAGTTATAAACATCATGAAACACCAATATAACCCAATATGTAACTATTAATAAAACATTTTAGTTGTATTTAGGTTATTTATCCATGGATCTTTTATCAGGTGATCATCACACAAAATTGTATCGGTGGTCATATTCCAAGAGGGACAAAAGTGATGGCTGGAGCAATCATTATTAAATGGAAACAACACATTTTCCTTTGGAATAAATCATTGAAAACCTTTTATTCTAAACCTGTTTTAATTCAAAACATATTCCAAGCAAGGTATTGTATGGTTGTGTTCAAAAAAGATCAGTTAGATGTAAAACATTTTGAATTCAGTGTTTAACTGATAGCAGGAATTTGTCACCGTCGAGTGAAGAATCTCAAAACATATCATACGTATCAGATTACTTAATGTTAAACCACATGTTATGAGGAAACACTCTAGAAACTTCATTGATACTCTTTCTAATGGCGCTGAAACTATCCATATGCATTACTAAGTACCAATCAGACGGATAGTAGTTTGGAAATCCGAAATGAAGACACGTTCAGGAAAATACCTGTTTAAAGTTCCTTAAAGGCATGTCTTATTATACTATTAATTAGTTGTATGGTAAATTATATCTAGATGTCATGTACAATTATTTACCTGTAAGTAAGTTTATTTCATGTTTTGGATAGACAACGCAATTGCAAACTAGATTAGCCACTAGCCTCTAAGTTTTTATGGAGAATTTCTCTACTGAATTTCTCTACTAGCTGATCTCACCCTAGTTTCAAACGCAGGGTCTCTAGAATCAGACATCGAAGTGGCCAAAATTATTAGATTGTTTTTTCTAAACAAAAGTAATATCTGAATACTATTCTAACGACGGACCAGTGTAATTACTTTTTTTTCAAATCGATAATATTTTCTGATTTTTTATACTAAAGGTAGAAATAGTTTTAACAAGTTAGTTTACACCTGGTGGTCTTTGCGTGCGGTGGAATATGTACGTCACTGTATCAAATACACGAAATATGTGGGGAGTAGACTCCCTGCTTGACGCCTGTTAACATATGGGAATGGGAGTGGAACGACTGGTTCACCCGTTGTCAGTATAATATGAGCGTATGGGATGTACTGCTGGGAGCCTTAGGCAGTATTTTGCAGTGTGGTAGCACCTTTAAGAAATCGGCATGCAACCTCACTCCCACTTCGCATACATCCGGAGGTGGTCCTTAAATAACATGGTACCTTAGCTTTTAATAGGACGTAAAACCTAACAAAACCAAAAACAAAGCGCTGTGACAAGGATTAAATATTTTTTTTAGAAATGCATACAACATATGTTATACAGATACATTTTATCAAGGTTGGAACATATAAAACTGTTAAATCATAAAATCGAAAGCTACATTTTTATTTTTTCCTATGATTCGAATTTCTGGCTATACATAAATGGCACGTAATGGTTTTCAAAAATAATGCATCCAATCATGACCGTTGTATATACATGTACTTGATTATTTGAAAATGTTTGGATCGCTAGATCGCTCAGTGGATGATGCACTCGCCACTCACCAAGGATGCTGCTCCTTTTGAATTTAGTAATAGATATAGTATGCCGAAAAAATGAATTAAATTGCATCATACAGCTTTTTCGTCCTCCTAGGACTCGTCAAGAGGAAGGGTCAGGTGCGTCAGAAGCAGAAGCAGAAGGGTCAGGTGCGTAAAACCCATTTAATTTATTAATTTAGAAGCAAAATTAAACTAGTTCTGTATAATTTCAATTCATGTATAGTATGTACCGTGCTTCTACTCAAATGAGATTAACTGTGGCTATGGAGGCTTCAGCAAACCTCGGGGACTAAGCTTAGACAACCAACGCGGCCAGGGTTCGATTCCTTTGTAAGACGTGAAATGACCACATTCTTTTTAACGTAAAGTTTGTGGTGTATATCTACATTAAAACTGTGTGCACGCTTCCATCAAGGATAAAATTTCGTTTCGTAACAGTTGTAAGGTAAATAAACTTCATATTAAGTTGTAAATGAAAAAAAAACCTGAACTTGATAATATGCAATAACGCTTGCTTGCAAGTCGTCAAACTCTTTCGTCAATCGCCAGTTGTCAAACACAGCATGCAAATCGTAAATGATATAATCAAGAGACACTTTTTATTGAGGATAAATATATGTGAAGTCAAATACTAAAACTGCACATGGTCTACACATTGATAGATGGTTTAGACCTGTTTCAATGCCTATGTGTAGCAGACGTGTTACAACATCGCCTCGCTAACGACCCTGCTTAGTAGGACGTCTGTGGTATCCGTCAGGCCTCACATTAGCTCTAACAAGCCTTACACACTGCAGTGACATGGTCCGCTGTGTAACAATTAGTAGGCACACATTGCGAGTGGAACCTGCCTCTCAGGGACATATGATCAATAGGCCGGGTCTTTGCAATGTCAGCGAGAAATCTAATGCTTCCCGTAAAAATCACCATCATTTAGTATCGTGATGCTAATTGACTTACGATAATCTGTCTTCTATTTCTTCAAACCAAGATAACGGATATATACATCACAGCTCATAAACAACACAAAACACATATCTCCATCCTTTAAATCAATACTAAACATTACCGTCCGGGGGAATATGAGCAGGGGAAATGACACCGGAGCGCGATAGCTTTATATGCATGTTTTACGTTCCTCTTGCTAAATACAAGGGTGGTGGACTCGGCTGGAGAATATTTTAGTTCCTGAGGTTAGTCTTTACATTCGTGATAACAATTTTCTCTTATCAGTAGTGGGACGATTCATAATATACACACTTAAACTTGTTATTTATTGAGAATTAAACCCCAATCCCCAACATTAAGAAAATCGTATAAATAAGGTATTTAATGACCTCCCCACCACTTTTGAAAATACTTTAGAGTAATCGAAAATCCACCTCTGCACATCTGGAATATGTCATCGCAAAACTGAAGGCCCGCTCAGGCAAAAAAACCCTGACCAATCGCTAGGCCATGCCTGTCCTTTGAAGATTACAATAGAATCGCGACCGACTCCAAAACATGTCAACTTTTACCGTTATGTGACCGCAACATTTTTTTTTTCATCAATTAGGTGGCCTACACGGAACCTTCAGATGTGTCATGACATATTCCAGTGGTGTATAGAGCGTAATTGAGCGTAACTCCTGGATATCAAGGATGTAGAAGAACGGAACAGGTTTGTGGTGCAGTGTTATTAATGTCTGACACGCTGTATCAGTTACATAGTTATGTAGGTGAAATATCATGTGTGTGTCATACGTTAATCTCTCCTATTCTTCCTCATCTATAATGACACATCGTGCTTTATTCGAAAATGAAACTGGGTCACGAAGTTATATGCAGTCTTACTTCATGCATGTATCAAACATCATTAACATGATGTAGTTGATATTGAAAGACAACCCTGATCTTACATGTACAACACGTCAGGTGATACATAGTGTGTACATCAGGCCAACACCATCTGACAATTGTTCATAATTTAGTAAGGTAACACTTTAGCGGCATATTTTCTCGATGAATTTTACTGGATCCAGAATAAAAAGGCAAAATATCAGTTTAACTGATCATTTGAAAGACCTCATTGATTTTTCTTACACTCATACTTCTTGGATGATAAAACATAAAAAGTTGTGTTGAAATTCAATAAACCAATTATCGCTGTCATTACACTTTATGCACACCGCATGTTCGGACATGATACGGGTCGGGCGCCAATTATAACGCCCAGGTGCACTCTCCTAGGTTTCTTTTTGTACCACATGACATTGCGGAACATTCTGGACAAAAGACGTTTTTATTATCATTAATACTTGTGCGGGTGCTATCCTAGTCTACAAAACCTAGAACATTAACGATGTGTTGGAGGCTAATGATAAGTTCTATCGATATTTCTTTTCGGCATATTCAGGATCACAACAATGGAAGATTTGATGACCAGAGAAAGCCTGGGGTTAACATTAAGTGGGATGCAGAGTTCACCATCCTTAATTCAAAAAGTCCATTCCCTCAGAGAAATCCGTGTGAATTACATAATATATATCCTTAAGACTAAAACTGTCTTGCTGCTGCTTTCTTTCCCGACATAAATTTTGGTTGTTGACTGGCGCTGGCAATTGACGAAACAAGCGTTCTGAAAAAGGAAAACGCAATGCAATTGAACATTTTGATTTCATTTGTATCAATAATTTTTATCTTCCATTCAAAACCGGAGGTGGACTCATTTCCCTGTTTTGTATTCATTTTCAATCATTGAATATTAATTATATTTCAGTCAATATAGTGGTGGTTCTATAGGGATATAGCTTTATTGAATTAATGTTTTGGTGTAATCTTTCAGATAACAAATGGTTTTTGGCTGATAGAAACCATCGATGTTATTCACTGCAATTAGCTTTGCAGTTCCACACAAAGTACACAGGAATCTCTCTGGTGCGTCTTTAAGGATCACCATCAATATCAGATTCCCTCCCTAATCAGGAATACGTCAGGAACGGTTTTTAATTGATAAGGATTTATCTGTGTTATTTTTCGTTCATGTATAAAACAACAAGAAATCCTTACCGCACAATATGTTACGGAGATTCTGGGAAGTCCTCTCTAACCGAACCTCTCTAACCGAAGGTTAAACCATATGTCGACCCGACGTGCAAATCACATTCCATACAGTTGCTCCTCTTGCTTTCCCATGCACGCAAACGATTGCGCTTAAGGTCCCGATTAGAACATTGAAATACGGATTCATCCGTTTTAAAATAGAAATGTTCCCAAGCTCTTTGCAAGCTAACAATGATGTCAAAATGGGATTGTTGTGTAGTACAGACGTTATGTTCCCTTTGTGGGACGTCATTGAAACATTTCCGGAAACGGGATTGGTTTTATCTAATGTAAACGTACTTATTTTGGCGCACCCAAATTTTAACGTACAACTGAAACATAAACAGGTGAATGCAATGATAAATGGGCGTATTTATAAAACTTGATATGGACAACAATTAAATTGCAGAATGAGAAATGCTTTCAAAATTGCTAAAATCAGATTGCCTCTAAAGTATGTACATTAGCAGTAGTTTAGAATCTGACTCCCGGACGGGATTCCTACCTACTGTTTAAGGTTGTTTTGGTATTCCATTTCAAACACTATAAAGTCACGATGGGATAGCCAATCATCCGTGAAGTCCGTCGTTAGACGATTCCGGCTGCTGCTAAGAGATTTTACCATTTGAGGATAGAGACGCTAGGCGAACAAATTTCTTTATAACTGTATAACTGTGCAGACGGTCAGGGCATGGCCTTGATAAGATCACATGCTAGCCTTACTGACCATTAATGACAATCTTTTTTAGAATTGCATTTCTAAATTTAGATGAAAATGCACAAAGAGACAGACAGACAAACATTTCAGTTCACAGAGAGTTCGTTTATATCCGATTTTATTTTGCTAATAACGTCATAGAATAGAGGGTTGAAATTGATATTTACGTTATTTATATATCCATAAAGAAAGTGGATATAGAGATAATTTGTCGAGCCGTCTTATATCGATTATCGTTATACAAAACTCTCTTCATGAGAACTGTAATGACGGGGCCAGAGCCAATACGATAATATACATGTATAGTTGCAGGCGATGTGGCGCATACACAGGATATACGGATCGGAAAACTATAATAGATTTAGATGTTACTTGACTACCGTAATTTTCTTTTTTTATGTCAACAAACCTCACCAGTAACCAGGTTATCGACTTTAACTAACAACTGTGTAAGGCAGTACTAATGTACGGCAAGTTTAAAGGGTGTTGGATGATCCAGTGGATAGCGTACTTGCCCTTCTTTCTAAGGCAGATGGATTCCCCGATCGGTTGTGGAGTTACCTTTCTGACAACACGCACGCGGGTTCCGTACGGGCACTCTGGTTTCGTCTCACATCAATGCTCCCATGGGCTTATAACAGACCGAATAATTACTATAAGCTGTGAAATGTATTTGATAGTTGTTGTAACATAAATAATTTAAAATGGTTATATAGACTATTTAAGCTCTGATGTTTAGTATTTTGATTCTGAGAAATAGTTTAAAACTATTTTGTTTTTACTGTGTAATGTGACTGTTACTCGCTTTACCATATACATGTATACAAATGCATTAATCAACGTCGTAAGTACTCTTTGTGTTTACGTTGGATATCACTTCAATGTTTCCAAACACAAGATGGATGATACATGTATATATTCCGTTTGCGATTTTGCCAAACGCTTTAGATTGTCTTTCCACATTAAAATACCGAAACAATGAAAACCTTACATGAAATATGGAAAGTGTCCAGTCGGTGTTTAAAAACGGGAATAAATTCGCTTTTAAAAACAATGATCTTTTACTTTCTTGTTCTAAAATAACGAGAAGTTTTGGCTGGAATTTCCATTGGGTCGCTTAAAAGTGAGCAGACTATTTTTTTGTAGTTGTTCCGCATCAATATGGTGATATTAAGTACGCAGGGCAGAAAGAAGATGAAAGTATATAAATATACGGTAGCTCTTTCAGACTGCTTATACCTGCTAAATGGAGCCCCTACCTAGCATAAACGAAATGAAAATATGGTTGATAATTACAGACATGTTCATAGAACAGTGACACTGATTTGGACCTAAGTGTGATCTTGGGCTTAGCTTCGAGAGACACTCCACTGACACTATTTACAGAAAGCCATATGTGCCTCGATCGCGAGCTTCGCTGGTCAATCGCCTTGAGTTGACTAAGCGAGTCATTTACACTTGTTAAGGAATGTGTTTGTTCACTTGGCTTATAGAAAAGAAGCTCTCCTGTCTACAGGATGTGGTCGTTAATACTAATGGTCATTGATGACCACTGCTATTGACACACTCAATAACATGCTGTCCCTATTTCCATTTCTGTGTGGATATATGGGGTTACCGCAGTGAAGCTCAATAAAGTGTGTGAGGAGGGTCGAATGGCGCTAATGAGACTCGATCAATGCCCCAATCAGGCCAGCGGAACAAAAAATGCTTTACACAAAAACATCGTGTTCTTTACTATGGTTTGAGAAACAATTCTAATGCCGTGGTATATGTTTCTCTTACATTCACATTACAATTCAAATTTTGTTTAAATTTCTACAGTTTTTTACTCTTTTTAAAATGTATATCAATTTGCAGCATGCAAGAAGATTATTGATATTTTAAGTACAAATAAACAAATACGTGAACGTAATTATTGAAAAGATTCAGACTCTGTCAGTAGAAATATTACAGAATAAAATATTATGATAGGATAAAGTCTCGTCCTTCCTTAACATCAACCTCCGCCAGGAATAATATCCCAAATGCAAACCAGAATGCCAAGTCAAAATGGAGGATAATTTATCGAGTACGAGTGGTTTCTGCTAGGAAGATAATGTAGAAATAATTAGGATGCAATGAATCGCTCCGCAGTTTATATAACAACCTAGAAGATATATCTTCAGTTTGGATTGTAATTCAACAAGCGATCTGTATGTTATATAGAAACCTAAAGGAGTATAATTCCATGTAAAAAGGTCAGTTTATAATCACAATACTTAACGACAACAGCTAGGTGATATTGGGAAACAGGACTGAAATAAGCTCGCCGCACCTTCCAAACAGGTTCCATGTCGGCGGCATATTAAATGGAACCTTTCTCCAACTTGTCTGGACCGCTGGGTCTTCTCAGGGCGAGGATTGTCGAGTCGGCATCCTTTTAAGGCTTAAAGAGAGTGTCTCGGTCAGGGACAATCAGACTCACGGGTTTATCGAACATTTTTTATGTTGCGTGGATGCCAGAACATTTATGTCAAAACATCTCTCACATATACACGTAAAGGGGAGAAGCAATTGCTGGTATCTATAAGGAATACATAAATTAGACTTTGGCATTACTTCCCAATTTTTTTTCACTCGAGATTATAGGCCTATAAAGTGTTGTATTCTGAAATCGCTGATATTTGTTATGCATCGAAATGTGCCGACAAACATTTCTGTTTTGACAATATCTATTCCCTGTGTGGTATAAACAGAATGCTATTAAATGATGGTTACTAGTAATTTATGCTTGGAGAGTTAAATAGAAGTAGATGTTACACAACGAGTGATGGGTGGATATGGAATTTATTCAACTAATTTTTCCAAAGTTACAAAAGACACGAGCTTTAGCGAGTGCCTTTCGTAACTTTCAAAAAATAACTAACGAGAGTGAAATAAATTCCATATCTAATAACCACGAGTCGTGTGACCTGTTTCTATCACAATGACATAAAGTCGACAGCGGCAGATTGTTTGCTGGTGTGAACCACGGACTATTTGCGCAAAAACACATCATATCGTATATGAGTATTTTCGCAAAGTTGTGAAGACGTTAACAATCGATGACGACATCAACAACCGCACGTGGCATTAAACCATGTGATTTCCAGTCAAAGTTCAATTTCTCAACTTATCAAAAGTTCGGAATTCATATACCACAAGTGGTATATATTTATCCAACAGTCAGCACGTTTGTACAATGGTCTGGGAGTGGAATACCACAGGGTATTGTGGTAGCAATAGTGTTAAATCATTAACCTTTTTGAGGTGTTTTTTTCTTAATTGCAGGTATGTGTGAATGACTCCGCTTATGCATTAATTATTGTATTCCTAGATATATCCATCGTCGGAAACCCACGGAACACTTCTCTGACGTTTGCATCGGTCTAAATCTTCGTTTCCCCGAATAGAAGTTTATTCGGAGATTTCGACCAATCAGAATGGTCGTTTCTCGTGACACTCTGTTAGATCATTTTACCTTGACCACTGCCAATATATTTCTGCAGACATGACGCCGATGTCAATCTTCTTATAGTAGGACCTTATATTTGAATCACAATCGACACAATTGTTGACAGGCGGTGCTACAAATTAAACGGGATAACCCGGCTGGATGTCCCTGCTTGATGTAGTCACGGATGAAATTATCGATATGATTGGTTACTATTTTAGTACGAAAACGAGAGTTTCTATTGATTCTGGCCCACGGTATGCAAACGTCAGAGAAGTGTACCATGGGTTTCCGACGATGAGATATATCATGTTTTCCCTTCCTTTCACCTTATGGTACGCATTTTTTTTAACAATGGCATGGTCTTACATGTATGTAGAGCCTTTGTGGGGAAACCTGCAATGTGAACATCTTGGTTTGGCAACCCCCATTCAGGCTTAGGTTCAGCAATTATTGTGTTTGTTTTACGTCAAATATAGATCATGCCAAGCTGTATTTGCCAGTTGTTTTTATTGTCATTTTTCGTAGTACAAGATTTGAAATTATACAGTTCTTATTTAGTTATTTTTCTAAATTCATAAGTTAAAGAGGTTTTACATAGATGTACGTACCTGACCCTTCTGCTTCTACATTAGTTTAGAAATGTTGGATTCCCACCTTTTGGCCCCCTGCATCACTGACGAGTCCTAAAGATCGAAACAGCTGTATGATGCAGTTTGGTTCCTGTTTTTTCGAACTACTGTATCTATTACTAGATTTAAAAGGTGCAACATGGTTGTGTGATACTTCATATTTTATGTATTATTTGTTTGGAGTCTTATCAAATGTCTAAATATACATAAATGGCGACCATATGCAATCATATACTCGTTTTCTTATTATTTGGCTAGACAAGAGGTGCATAAATAGTGTTACATCATTAATCCTGTTTTACAGATAGTTATGACTCGATTGAATTATAGCACTGTTGTTATCTTTTAAAGGCCCAATATACGTAACTTTCGGCAAAACTTGATGCGAAAATCAAGCCTAATAATTTATTATTCTTATAGATTTAGTTAAGATTAACTGATTTCAGCAATATTCAAGATGACTTCTTACGCGGTTATCGGTACGGCAGCAGTTGAAACTCGGTATTTGTAAACACGCGACCATTTTGACTGCATGTCTTCTACCTGCTGTTTGTTATTGAAGTGGGCCCCACCTGAATGATTTTCCATTCTTTGGATTTTTCTATCAGGAGTTTCTCGCTAGTTACCGCTCAGGTTTACTTCGTTTTAGGCTTATTTTTGCATGGTTATCAACTTGATTTTTTTCAGAATTTTTCAGATTAACGAATATTTTCCTAAAGTTACGTATATTGGGCCTTTAATTAAAGAAGACATAATGATGAATGAAACAGAAAAGAAATAAACGTTTAGTGTTCCGCCCATTGCGAATCAAGGCAAGGAAACATAAACTATATCACTCTACAGTATTTGTGTATGTGGTGGTTTATGCGATACAACAAGATAATTGATACTCCGCTTCATATCCATGTGTTTCCTCCAGTAGACTGCGATTTAAAATTTGAATGTTTGAACAAATAATCTTAAGCTATCTACGTATAATTCAAGACGAAGTCCTGTCTCAAATTAATCTCAAAATACATCTTTCTCCCAAATATGATTGTGGTGAAAATGGATAAGAGTTGTCGGACAAGATAACTCGCCTTTCCCTACAGTCATAATGGCACCAGAGTATGATTATTGGGTTACTAGCAGACAGCGGTTACGTTGAGCTTGTTTACTCCGGTGTAAGACCTTATTACAGACCAGTAATTGTTGACATAAACTGAGATACGTCGGGACCAGTGTTTGTGTGGTCTAACGGTTTCAAAGGACACGTCGTTTGGCTGCATCACCTCATCTGTGAGGATTGATTATCCGGCTGATGACTTACCGTGTGTAATTGGACCACCGGGGTATAGGCGGTTCTCAAATGAATTAACACCAAGGAAGACACCAGTTTCGGCATTACCATCGGATTATAGCTGTTTCTGTGACGTCATCGCTTTCTGAGAGTAGGTAACGCGGTCACGACTAAGTAATAACAAGCTTAATCGGATATTGGTGGTAGAATGAAATTCATTCGTGTTACAGTCATCGATTTTCAGGCCTTTGAAAATTTCCTTACGGTTTCAGCAACTGACCTGGACGACGCTTGGAATAGAACTATTATAAACATGTACATGTAGCATGGCCATTTTATCCAAAACAAAACTGTGAATGAGAGCTATGCCCATCTTTTGTATTCAGATATTTATATTTCATATTAGTCTATATTATTGACATGTTCTTTTCGATTAAAGGTTTGTTGATTTCAGAGTTCCCTGAAGTTGCCATTTAACCTACAAATGCATGAAACACACGTAATGACGTTATTTGTTAAATTTATCATTATGCTACATTGCTTCAGACGTTGTTTTTATTTGTCCATTCTTTAAAAATCCTAAAACTGATTGTATTAAAAGTGGTTTCGGATACATTTGCGAGTTTCTTTGACCTTAACAATTACAAATACAACTTTTTGACGATTTTAATGAAAATACCGTATGACAATTGCCAAAACGTCATCTTTCTTAGAAAATAAACATTAGAGAATACTGAAACGTCAACAAAATCATAACCCGAACTCAAAATCATAACCCGAACTCAAAATCATAACCCGAACTCAAAATCATAACCCGAACTCAAAATCATAACCCGAACTCAAAATCATAACCCGAACTCAAAATCATAACCCGAACTCAAAATCATAACCCGAACTCAAAATCATAACCCGAACTCAAAATCATAACCCGAACTCAAAATCATAACCCGAACACAAAATCATAACCCGAACTCAAAATCATAACCCGAACACAAAATCGATTAAACTAGGGACAAAAATACGAAAAAAGGAAAGATCCACGTTGAGATCCTTGTAAAAATACACCAGAATAAGACCAGATGTTCCCGAAGATAAACGACTACACTATTCATGTAAATATTCAAAGATCGGTTGTTTTAACTTAAACCTCAAATACTAATGTAATGTTAGATAAAAAATGTTATCAGATTTTTCCGCTTAATATTCGAGCCGAACTTTATTAGAGAGACTGATATAAATAATTTAAACAATATTCAAAAGTACTAATACAGTTGTATGTTTATCTACAATGAGTAAAAACTTAAACGGAGTGCTGTCACTGGGTTGTACGACTAGAGCGCCTGCTGCGATTTATTAGTGATTCCTGTTTTATCATTCATTATTTTCAGATACATCAAGCAGATAATCACAATGGTGTCAAGTGCTCATTTAACATAAAACCCAGATAATACCAAAGCGTCAATATAACCGTTGTTAGAACTCTACATCGATTAAACGAGGGGCAATATATTAGCAAGTTTTCAAAGAAACTATTGAAAAATACGAAAACATAAAACCAGGTGTTCCAGGTCTTCTGCTTCATCGACACCCGTCATGTTAATTATCCAAGTAAATGTCATGGCCTCAAAGAAAAAATGAGGCATAACAACCGCAACAAGCAGGCATACTTATGATGATATTCAAAAACGCCCTCCTTCATATTATACAAGGCTATTTGAAATTTCAAAATGAAACCAAGACGATGACCATTAAATCTCATAGTCTTCATAAACAAATAAGAAGATTTTTTCATAAGAAGGTTCTAATTGGATTTTAAATGCTCTTTTTGATCAGTTCATTAACCTCGTTCCGTCTTGATTTAGGTGGAATAATTCGTTTCGATGAAGCGGTTAATGTAACCATAACGTGTCTGGTGAACGTACTTTGGAATTAATTTATCTGAGTCGATGTAGATTGGTAATTTGTTTGCTAATTTGGTAGAACTGCTTCACCCTATAAACGGTAATGATATAAAGCGTATTGATAAATGACCATGCTAAACTACCTAACACAGTTTTCTTGGCTGAGGCGGTGACTGCTAGACATTTTGCCGATGATGCCGTCAAGTGCTTACAAATTATCATGACATTGGGCACAGTTGAACATTGCGTACTAATAGCATTACTTACTGGTTATATACAGATGAATGAACAAACTCGTCGAGTTGTCTGCTGTATCTTACTGTACTATTAAAGGCCCAATATACGTAACTTTCGGAAAACTTGAAGCGGAAATCAAGCCTAATAACTTATTATATTTATAGATTTAGTTAAGATTAACTGATATCAGCAATATTCAAGATGAATTCTTTCGCGGTTATCGATACAACATCAGTTGAAACACGCTATTTGTAAACACGCGTCCACTTCGAACCGTCTTCTACCTTCGGTTTGTTGTTGAAGTGGGCCCCACCTGAATTATTTTCAATTCTTTGGAATTTTTTGTCAAGAGTTGCTTGTTAGTTACCGCTCAGGTTTACTTCGTTTTAGGCTTATTTTTGCATGGTTATCAACTGGATTTTTTTCAGAATTTTTCAGAAACACGAAAATTTCCCTGAAGTTACGTATATTGGGCCTTTAAAGGATTATTTTGAATCTATTTTTATGGTATGGAGGTATAACACAAAAAAACCGGAGTGCACTCTAAATAAACCGCGAAGCGGTTGTGATTGACAATGGTACTCAGTTCTCGTTCTGAGAACTTGATGTTTACTTAAATGTTACAAAGATTTGCATGGCGAGTGTCGTCGATGAAGTAGAAGACGCTTACTCTTCCGGAACACATGGTCTTATTATCTTGAGCTTTTACGATGTACGTGTACATCCTTCTTTTGTTCCTATTTTGCCTCTAGTTTAATCGATTTTGATTTTGAGTTTTGTTGACGCTTTGGTTTCTCTGATGTTTTCATTGGACATTGAATGAAAAAAATTAGAGAGTACCATAACGTCATAAAGTAGGTCAAGGTCACAAAATTGCTAATTGTCCCATTTTGATATCAAATGCTTTAAGAAAATTTAGAAAATCTTCCATTAACCGACATCAAAACAGAATGACAACAATTATTACCCCTACATGGAGATCATAATATATACTTGGCAAGTTACTTTCCCAGCAGGGTTTTATGGGGCCTTATGGTGGGGCCCATGAGGGGTTGTATTGTGCATTTTTGGTTTTAATGATATTTTCTCAATAAAAAACTTGTCTGGTTTTATCAGACATGGATGAACAAGTGAGAAGATGAATTCTGCAGAATCTGCAGTTGTTGACCCCTAGAAGTAATCTGTTTTGGGCCCGAAAAGGTGTTAAAATGGGCATTTTTTCAGCTTCAATTAACTTTTCATTAAACCGTTAGTCCAATATTAACCAAACTTGATTGCAATCATACCATGTAGGTGTAATCGGAATCTGTATTTACCATAATGTTCACTTTCTGTGGCTGAAGGGCGGTCGCATAATGAATTTTTGGCATTGATTTTACCAATGTTTGTACTTTTTTTCGTACTGTTGGTATAAGTATCATTACAATTAAGATGCTAAGCAAAGATCATCTGATGACATGGTATTTGATGAAGATGATCTTTAAAAGTAGATCATTAGTCAGATCCTGACCAAGAGGCCCAATAGCAATACACAACGTTTTGATGCTGTCCTCTGTCAGATATACTGTACAGTGATAGGAGTGGCCTGGGTGGATTTTTGGTTTCAAATCACAAATGGTTTCAAAAGAATAAGTTCATTATAAATAGCAGAAGCAACAACATTGACAACATTGAGTCAAGTACTTTTTTAACCTGTTGGCTACAAATGCAGATGCTAATTTGTATACTACATTAAGTAGAGTTATAGGTCGCCAATTCTTTAAATATTGTCTGGGCTTATCACCTGTAGGAATATATGTGATAAGTCCCTGTCTCGTAGATATTGAAAGATTTTTTTTATTGTATCCTTGATATAATGAATTAAGTATAAATAGTTTTAAATCTTGCCAAAGCAATATGAAACATTTTGCTGTGTAACTATCAGATCCTGGTGATTTATTATTTTTCATGTTTTTGAGAGCTTTTAACAATTCTGATTCTGTAAGGTTTCCTTCAAGATATTTATGTTGAGAATTTTTTTAATACTGTGAAATAAATTTTTTTCAAGTATTCATACAGATTTACTTGCTCAGGGTTTTCTGTGTGGGAATTATCTTTTCGGTTAACAATGTGCCCCCCTTTATAATTTTCTATCCAATGAACCGTTTTATTTGTAAAAAAAAATGGATTCTAAACCACTGAAGTATTTTGTCACTTTTCACCATCTTCTATCCATTGGACCTTTGATCTTATTGCATACCCTTTCATCCTATCTTTTCTTGGGTTTTCTAATTCTATCTGCTTGTTTTGTAACGATTCAACATTTATGGGAGTGTTCTTTTTAATATCATTTATTTCTGATATAAGTTCTTCTCCTTTCTTGTTACTTAACTTGTTCTTATATGATGCATAAGCGACAGTTAAAGAGGCATCACAGTAAAACTATATTTTTTTACGCTTATTTAGAATTATTGTATATATGAATTAAATGTATACTCTTGTGGAAAATTAATGGGTGATTTACGCTGAAATATGTTATCAAAAATTTTAATTAATAATTAAAAAAGGGAATCACTATTCGTTGATCAACGATTTGGACATGTAAATTTTTTTGCATCACATATGATAACGCATGCGCATAACAAGCTACATCGGTAAACAAAAAATGGCGATCCGCGTGACCTACATGTAACTACCAAGCGAAAAGTGGCCGAATGGTCAAACTTTAACGTAAGGATTATATTACGGAAGCATAATGAGGGATGGGAAGTATTCAAGAGAGAGACTAACAGCCCAATTGTTTGCATGTTACAGTTTTCTTCTGGATAGCCGGTGACACAGTTTTGATTTGGTTTTGGGGCCTCCCAAGGGATAACTCTTTCATTCCTCTGTTACATGAAATGCATGTGTAAAACTTGAAAGCGTGTATTGCAATATTCCCTTTATAATATTCCAGTAAAACGGCATTATTGAATTATATTGCTGAAGAGAAAGACCTTTTCACATACTAGAAAAACCGTATGGGGGGGGTTACGTTGTAAAACGCCGGTATATGGCGATTGAGTTTAATATATACAGATTCAATTTGGACAAAATGAATAAATTTAAATTTATGTCATCATGTGCGGATAAAAAATTCTTGTCATACCTAATCTATAAAATATTATCGGGTTTGGACCCCGGTTATAAATTTGATATGAATCAAAATATATGCATTATATAAGTGAAGTCATTAATTCATAAAAAAAATCATATACATGTCTGTCCTATGTCTGCAGTTGTGTTGAAAATGTTAACGAACCTTTAAATTTACATAAAAAAAGTAAAATGATTCATAACATATATAAATGGATTAAGTATTGGCCAATTATCTTCTCGACAAGTTCCAAATTTGATATATATATTATACATGTATTCTACATGTTTAGTGTGTGGTGCGTCAGATGAGTGCACGGACTTCCGTGATACATATATAATTGTAAGTGTTAAAGTATGTTGACGCTGAAAGTTGGATAGATTTTAGATGAATATATAGATAGTCTGACAAAAAATCTTCAAGACATTGAGTTGTATTAAAATAATCGGAATCATTTCATTTTATTTTTGTACTTTTCAATGCATGCACACCTTTTGTGAAATGGTTCTAAATGAGGATTCGTAAAAATAACTTTTTACAGAAATTAAGGTTTGCCCTATGGTTGTCATCGTCGGTCACCCACATGAAACTGTTAAACGTACAATGTAAGAGTGCAGTGTCGTGTGGGTTTCTGTACCCATTTGCATCGGTTTCAGTCCGGTACTGATGTCGATAAATGATGCAGAGATGTCGACATAAATTTCTTCATATCAATATCGTGTGTAATTAACATCTGATTATTAATGTGAATGTGATTCAATAAATTTATACACGGACTTTGTGTCTGGTTCATCATCGGACGTACGTGTATATACATAACGCGTCCCCTCTTGGGCCCCTTCGTCAAATTGACCGAGAACGCTATTACTTGTCGCGTGATCAGTGCTATTTTTATCGGGCTTTCCCGAGGAATGCAATTTTGCAAGTGACTAATAAACACATTTTGAGTGGACTTTGAATATTGAAATAACAGGGAAATGTATCTGGTAGTGCAGACAGCATGTACATTCAAGAAATTCATAGTAGACTTCCCCGGGATGCCCCTTTAAACCTCGGATTTCTAGCAATACTATTTTGAAAGTAGTTAGCCGTCTATAATATAGGGTGTTTCAATATCTGTTGGTCCATTTAAGAAGTTAGGGTTGTTGTATAGATCTTCACATTGTGTATAGTGTCCTTTACGTTTTGTAAATATTCTGTGTCACCGAGTAGGCTATTGTTAAACTTCCATATTCCTTTACTATTATCAAAGTTGTTAGATTTTAGTTCTAATGTAATCAGAGAATGGTCCGTTCTGTATCCTGCTTTGATGTGTGTTCTTTCTGTCAAGTTTAAGATATTCTCTGAAATTAAGAAGAAGTCAAGTCTTGCTTGCTTTACAGGATTTCTTCTTCTTCATGTTTATCGTCTAGAGTCTGGATAAATTAACCTAAAGCAGTCTACTAAATTGTATGACTCCATATAATTCAAAAGTTTTGCTTTTGCATGGGGGTTATTTATTGTACCGTAATTATGAGTATCTTCATATCATGCAAGGATAAACAATTCTAAAGGCCCGCATCATCTCGATATATGATATTTCACACTGCTTGTTGAAAGGAGGAACATTATATGGGAACAACAGACAGAGTTTAGGATTTGCTTTATACTCTCTTATGAGAGGGATAAAAAAATATAAAGATATAACTGCTGCACCTGTTACAACATTAACATCATTATATTCCCCATCTCCTCATTTAAGCAGTTTTATTGTACTTTGAAATTTCCGATAGTCTATCTTGGTGGTGAATTTTAGATGTCTATTTATGTTCTGATAATACTGAATTCATAATAAATGGTTCATGAACCTTTGTCAAGGGCACCCAATTTCTTGAATCCATTATCTATTGACATTGGGTTTAAATAACCTTACCTATCTCTTTGGCGTATAATTAAAAACAATCACAAAAAAAATAAAATCAATATTTAATCAATCTCTCAAAGGAAGCAAAACAAATACACTAGTACCAGTATGTATATTTAATTGAAATAACCGAGCGGTAGGGAAACAATTCAAATTGTTTATGTTGTTTTGACCAATATAAACAAAACATCATTGCTAACAATATTACAGAAAGAACAAAATATATATGTATGTACAGACAAGGCAATGAATACATAGATTTCGTTTTTAATCAGACGAGAAAATCAATTTGATGTGAATTCATCATGTAGATTATCAGGCGAGCTCGCGAGTTAAAATATTTTCCGATCTCTCAAAGGAAGCATGTACATTTAATTAATACAACTGAGCATTAATGAAAGTTATTAACAAAACATATTTGTAATTAAATACAGAAAGGACCATATATATATACATGTACAGACAAGACAATGGCAATACATATATTTCGTTTTTTAATAAGACGACAAAAATCTGATTGATATGAAATCATCATGTAGCTTATGAGGCGAGTTCATGAGTAAAAATAATTTCTAATTTCCGATCTCTCAAAAGAAGCAAAACAAATATACTAGCTCAAACTCTTTCATCATTACGTTTGCTCCTTTCTTTCAATATTATTTTCTTTTCTTGCTAACCTAAAACATGTTCTACTTGTAAATATATTATACAATTATGGTCAGCCAGAGATTATAAATGTTTGTTAATTATTACTTTAAGGAGATGGCCTATAATAAGACTATATGTCTTGTCGTCAGATCCTTCTAACTATGTATTTGTATTTATTAATGTATATGTATTTCTGAAAATAAAATACTGTTGAAATCAAATATACTAGTACTAGTACCTGTAGGTGTATTAAGTTGATACATTGTACAACTGAGCATTAATGAAAACAATTAACAAACCATCGATGCTATAAAATACAGAAAGAATCATAAACTTGTACAGACAAGACAATGACATAACATCGATTTTGTTTTTTTCGATAAGACGAGAAAATCAGTATGACAAACAATCATCCTGTATCTTGTAGCTTATGAGGCGATTTCAAGAGTAAAAAAATAATTTCTAATTTCTCAAAGGACGCAAAAACAAACGTTCTAGTACATTAAATTTATCATTATGTGTATTTAATTGATACATCTGAGCGGAAATGAATAGCATCTGTTTTGTTTATGTTGTGTGATCATAATGAACAAAACATCAAATTAATAAAATACAGAAATGACCATACACATGAACAGACCAGGTAATAGCCGTACAGATATTTTGTTTTTAATAAGTTTGTTTTGAAATAGTTACGTAGTTTATAAGGCAGGCATGTTGCTTCATCAATTTAATGAAAATAAAATCTTGGCATCGCTTTTGTAAACAAAAATAATGAATTTGATTGATATCATCTGTGGTTTCTGCTTTGTCTTGTATTAAACGAGTACTTAACACGAACTACATTTAACGATGAAAAAGATGAGGATTGATGCTTACTTGGATGTGACATGGTTTACATGGCGGGTGTCGTCGATGAAGCAGAAGACGTTTACTCTTCCGGAACACATGATCTTATTCTCTTGTGCCTTTACGAGAGTTTCTATGTTAATCTTTCCTTTGTTCCTATATTGCCTAAGTTTTATCGATTTCGAGTTCGGATTATGGTTTTGTTGACGCTTTTGTATTCTCTGATTTTTTTTTCTCACAAGACTTACTTTTACGAAATCAACGTAAACATGACAAGTTCATTTTTCACAACAAGTTTGTAAGTTATTTACATTTTAAAGTGTTAAGTGTCATAATTTCGTATTCCATAATTTATACCCGATCATGTATTAATTCACTTTTAAATGGAATACCGTATATTTACTGTCTATATAATATTATAGGAGGCACGGTGGTCTAGTGGTTGGACGCCGGGCTCGTGATCGAAGGTTTGAGAGTTCGAGTCCTGCCCATGGCATTTGTGTTGTATCCTTGATTTAGATACTTTAATCTGTTTGTTCCAGTCTACTTAGGTGTAAATGAGTACGTGGTTGGACAGTGCTAGACATTGTAGAATGCTAGCTCTAAGCGCCGATATGGCCGCACCGGTTGTATGCTTGCCAGGAAATTGAGAACGATATTTGTTTGTCGCTAAGGCCCTATAACCACGGATAATAATTTGTGGACCGCTTTGAGGAGACCTTTAAAGTTGGGATAAAGCGGTATAATTAACCAAACGCAGATGTATGTTGTATCAATTTCATCAGAAATTTTTTAAGTGTAAAATAATTTAAATTTCAGAAGCACATCAGGTCACTTATGTCGAGGAGGTACATTAATTAACTACATTTTACAATATATTGTAGAGAAACTTTTTGGGTATATTTTGTCGGGAAAATTGTTGGCAAAGTGATATTGTAGTCATATGATAGAATAGAGAAAAGTGGCTAAATAGCAATCAATATTATATTTCTCAAAAACAAAGTAATTTATTTGAATGTCTTGTATGCTTTTGTGACAGGACAAGTATTGCCTTTCATTTTGTTTAAATGTTGATTTCGCCCTCACATCGCAACACAGAAATTGCGTTACTAGGTTATATAATTTGATATGAGCTCTATGTGTCCAAGAAAGAGCTTGGTTTTGTATCGGTTATGCTGTCCTTGGAACCGCTGCGAGTTCTCTATCTCTCAGTGTTGTGTCCTTAGTTATTCTTAGAGACATGACAGAACACATGATAAATGACACCAGTTTACAAGCTTCTAGCGAAAATGTCTTTGAAGTTGGCAGCCTTTTAGAATGTTGATAACAGAACATCTTTCTTGTTTGATGTATTTCGTTATCGGACCGGGTTTAGAGATACCCATTGATTTTGAAATTGAAAGAAAGGGGCGTTAGTGAACGGGCAAAAACCAGGACAACTTTTGATAAGTACGGTAGGATCTGGAACCTAATAACATTAGCGACTTGATCCAAGGCTATGCGACAAGACAGATTGATTATTTGGTTAAAAAACACCTTTTACGACACTATAGATAAAGATCTATAAGAAATGGTCTTTATCATTGCTACAAAGACAAAACTAACTAAAATGGAAAAAAAAGTTCATTTGCATACACATGAATAGCCATTAGGCGTAATGGATATGCATGAGATACAATCTGTTGAATGAAGAAATGCGCACTCACGGGCTAAATTCTACTGTTCTTTCTCCTCAAACTACCACCTATCATGTCGTTCTCGTCAGATTTCAGTGGTACCATCAATCTTTATTTCAGTTGCAGATGGATTGGTCTGGGTTTTTGGAAACTATACACCAGAGAGCGTCACGTGACTTTCTTTCCGGTTGATGAATGACCCTTTAAGAAACCCAATCTTCGAAAACGTTGCTACAATCATTATTTAATTTACACTTGAGAATTGCAACAAATGATACAACAAATTATTATACATATGTGGCAGAGACAGCCCGACCAGGTTTCCTGATAATTATGATATTATAATCTAGAAATATTCTAATAGATTTGTAAAGTCCAAGATATGTATTTTTTAAATATACTTTAATTATATCCTGTATTGCTCATGTATTGTCAAAGTGCTGTACCGTACTGTCCTTGTGTTATTGTCCGGTTGTCAGTTGTGTAGAGCCATGTGCTTCTGTTTATGTTTTGTGACTTGTGACCTTTTAAATTATTACCTGTATTCTGGTCATGTGACCTATACCTGGCCGTTCTTCTACCCTGTCCCACTGCACATGCTTAGTGTGAGCTGGGACAGAGCTTTGTATAGCTTACCTGGAATTCTGAAGTCACAAAGCACCAGGTAGAAAACTATGATTTATTTATCTGATTTAGTAAATTGGTATACTCATAAGGTATAGAAAATATATTTCAGTATTTTTTTGTAAGTTTAATAACTTATAAGATATTGTATATTAGATGATTTACTGCAATAGTGTGGTCAGTGAATAATGTTCAGGCTTTCGGCCATTTTGGAAATATATTGTTTTAAAGTATAAATTAATTTCTTGTATGTGTTAATTCATGTCCTAAGAGTGTTAGGTAATATTATATTAACTAAGCAAGATGTACATCATGTAAGATAGTTTTTTCATATTGTATTAATTATGAATATGACTGATTATTAATAAGGGACCGTTGTGGTACAATCACAATATCAAAATAAATAAAAAACCAATTTTCTGTAAAGAGTGGTACAGAAAAGGGGTACTTTTTATTCATGATGTTTTGAAAGAAGATGGTTCTTTGTATAGTTTTGATGAGTTTCGACAGAAATATGGAATTACCTCTAATTTCTTAACTTTTCACAGCATAATTAGTGCTATAAAACAATTTATGAGAAGTAATCCAGAATTTTTCACTCTAGAAAAAAGTATTTGCTTACCTAATATACCATTAAATCTTAAGATTATATTACGGAAGGCAAAAGGGGCACATGATATGTATGCTGTTTTATGCCATAATGAGGTAAAACCTACATCACAAAGGAAATGGTCCACAGTTTTCAACATTGAGGACAAATTATGGAACAAGATTTATAAGTCTCCTTTTATAACTACTAATAGTACGAAATTAAGATGGCTTCAATACCGAATTAACTATAGAATCTTGACAACAAACACAATTCTTCATAAAATGGGTATAAAACAGTATACATCTTGTACATTTTGTAAAAGATATCCAGAAACAATTGAACATTTATTTTGGAATTGTGAAAAGGTAAGCGACATTCTAAGAGAACTTAAACAATCACTTGCAACCAGTAACATTGATGTGAATTTTGTCAAACAGGAGTTTATATTAGGATTATTAAGTTCTAACGAGGCTGACTGCATAATAGACAATCTTATCCTATTATTAATTAAACAGTATATTTTCAAAATGAAATGTCTGGAAATTGAACTTAACCTTATAAGTTTAAAGAATCACATACGCTTTGAACTTAAGTCTCACAAGTTCTTTATATTTAAACATAGAGCCTACACAAATAATATAGATTTGTATAATAAAGTGGAAAAGTGGCTTCTCTTATAAAAACAACAAAATATTATTATTGTATTTAAGTTGTAGAACAAAACTTGATGTCTGAGGTTTGCAATACCCCCCCCCCCCCCCTTTTTCCTACTGTGACTGTGTACATTGTACATGTAGGTGTGTAATCTAAACGTGTGTAGTGCTAGATAAATGTGTATTTGTGTGTGTGAGGGTGTGTGTGCATGTGTGCATGAGTCAATGTTAATATAATATAGTGAATCAATACAACTGAGGAGGATGATAAAGATGATGATGAGAATAACGATGATAACAATGATGATGATTGAGGAAGATGATGATGATGATGATGATGATTCATGATTGATGATGATGAAGATGATGAGGAAATTGGATGATGATGATGACGATGATGATGATTGAGGATGATGATGATGATGATTGAGGATGAAGATGATGATGAAATTGATGATGATGATGATGATGATGATGATTTAGGTTGCTGATGATGATGATATTGATGATAATTATGATGATGATAATGACGATGATGAAGATGATGATGCATGTAATATCAATAATGATGATTATATGAGAAAAATGATGATGATGCTTGATGATGAGGATGATGAAATTGGATGATGATGATGATGATGATTGAGGGTGATGATGATTAGGATGATGAGGATGATTGAGGATGATGATGAAAATGATTATGATGATGAAATTGATGATGATGAAATTGGATGATGATGATGATGATGATGACGATGATGATGACGATGATGATGATGATTGAGGGTGATGATGATTAGGATGATGATGATGATGGCTGAAGATGATGATGAAGATGATTATGCTGATGAAATTGATGATGATGAAATTGAAGATGATGAAATTGGATGATGATGATGATGATGATGATGAAGATGAAGATGATTTAGGTTGATGATGATGATGATGATGATGATGATGATGATGATGATGATGATGATACACGTATTATTAATAATGATTATTATATGAATAAAATTTGATGATGATGTTTGATGACGAGGAAAAGGTATGCAAGAAGAAAATATTGTAAGGATGTATGTGTGTGTGTTTGTTTTTGTTTTTGTAGGAAGGGAATTATGTGTGTGTGCGTGTGTGTGTGTGTGAGTTTGTATGTGTGTGTGTGTATGTGAGATTTGATATTTTGTTAGTGTAATATGATGTATTTGTGTAAAAAAAGTTTGAAAAATAAAAAATATTTAAAAAAAAAAAAAATAAGGGACCTTTTCCTTTTGTTCAGACTCAACATCATATATACTTGTACCAGCTACTGTACAATGAAAACACCTTAGAGCCACTGTCACTCTGATAGAGTAAGTTCATATTTAATATATTCTTATTTATATGTACTGTCTATAAAGTTCATACTCTTAGTCATATTATATGTATATTAAGAAGTAATGTCATGTCCATGAAATATGTCATATATCCTTGTATCAAGTCATGTATAATAATGACTAGGTAGTAATCAATAATGATTTTAGATATTTATTATTCATTAAAGTGAATGAGTAAGTCCATATGTCATAAGTACTCTGTACCCAGTATGGTGTAAAGTCTAGTTAGTAATTATATCGCTATGTTGTTAAATAGTATTGTTGAAATGTGTCACTGTGATAGTGTATATGTATTACCTCACTTATATTGTGTATATTGTATTGTTTTAGGGTTTTTTAAAGAGTAAAAATCAAGGAACAGTTTGGCTGTGTCTGGTTGTCTGTTAGCCTCTGCCCCGAATTCCCATCCCCGTTTCACATAAGAAAATGTGTTATACATAATTTTCAAAAAAATGTAATGCATTGTGGGTAGATAATTGCGTGATTCATTCATCTTGTTTTCATCGAGAAATATTGTGTATCGGTCTATTATATAATGCCGCTCTTTATGATGTCTACTAGTTGTGATAGAAAAAATGTTGTCCCAGTTCTCACTTTGAAAATGTGACCTAGATTCCATCGGGTGTCTTCCACGAAGAAGACATGTACGCTTTGTCTTATGCTTAAGTACTTGTCAATGATCTCCGAGTAAATCTTTCCTGAGGTAATTGTTTGCTGACATAGTCGATCGTATAATACCCCGCTGATCTTGAAATCAGGGAACTAACAGCTTCTTGTATGACTAACACTGGCAACTTACTACTAAGCTGTACGATAAACATGACGATTTCGATTTTTCATCGTGAACCTTCCCTTTCTTGAAAATAACGTACCTGATTCTTCATCTATTGTGTTTACATGTCGCAGTTGATTCGTTATCCTAAGGGTTGCTCTGATATCAAGATTTTCATGATTGATGGTAGCTGTTAACGAACAAACTTACAGCTCAGGAATTTGAGAGATACAGGTTGTTGACGACTATGGAAAAGTTTTATGGTGTCATTGAGAAGTGCATCCTTGTATGCTATGAAGGCGGACGTTTTTGAATATGTTCATAAGTATGCATGCTTATTGTGATTGACAATTATGTTGCAGTTTTTACTTTAAGGTCACGACATTTACTTGGATGTGACAAAAAGTTACATGGCAAGTGTCGTCGGTGAAGCAAATGATGCTTAATATTTCGGAATATTTTTACAAGGTTCTCCATGAAAATCTTTCCTTTGTTCAGTGTCTGCTTCTAGTTTAATTGGTTTTTGATCATGGTTTTGTTGACGCTTGAGTATTCTCTTTTTATAATTGTTTTACATGTACAATAAAAACAGTAAAATTTGGTAGGCATGAGGTTACGGATAAACTGGATTTTTCTTCATCAGAAACTATGTATCTCAAAAGTAAGTTTTTTTTAAAGAAATTGATCCCTCCCTCGATACCACAATAATTCGACGGAAATATATGTGTCGCATGTGTGGACAACGGTAGATAGATTATGACGAGAAAGAATACGTTTATCCTGAAAAATATTTCTTTTTCTGTTTATTTTTTCAATATACCTAACAATAATTTAATTTTGTTGAAAACTTCTTTTTTCATTGTTTTGTTGATTAAGTCTATGAAGCGATGGACAGAAAAATACAGGACATGTTTTGATGACGTCATACACAAAGTACTATATTTTTATATGTAAAAGATCTTCTGCTAGTGCTCCATTAAGCTTCATCGCTGCCCTGTCACATTGACGTCGGTCATTCACATTTCACATTGGTCGCCATCTTTGTCTCATTTAGAATTATTCTGTATCTTTAAGTGATATGAAGATGGACGTTTTTGAGTATGCCCATTAGTGTGTTTACTTGTTGTTATTGACAATGTAACCCGGTTCTCATTTTCAGAACTTGATGTTACTTGGATGTGACAAAGATTTGCATGGCGGGTGTCGTCGATGAAGCAAAAGACGCCTACTCTTCCGGGACACCTGGTCTTATTATCTTGTACTTTTACAAAGGTCTCCGTGTAAATCTTTCCTTTGTTCATATTTTGTCCATGCTTTAATCGATTTTGAGTTTGGATTATGATATACAGGTGTAGGAGACCCAAATGAGACTCTTGGTATGATGAATGTATGCCTGCATCCTGCCACTGCTCCTTATGAAGCCAAAAGGGCTGTATCCCGTACTCGTCCTTCTGAAACCTCATCAATGAATGTCGTAAGCCTGACCACGATCACAAACCGACCTTCGTAGCCGTGGTATTTTCATCATCTAACATTAACATGTCTCGTTTCATTTCAAACTCATCGTTTAACAACTGTGTGTTCCAGTTCCACCAACCATACTTTGTTACAGGTAACTAGGGGTTAAGTTGTTCCAGAGTTCCTCCTGTCATGGTGGCCTTCCTCCAGCCACTGTCATGATTACGTCACAGCACGCGTAGGTACGGTACGCGCCACATTTGGAACACGAAATATTATGCACCCTTTTCACTAACCGCTTCGCTGTTTATTTAGAGTCCACTTCGGTTTTCGGTTTATACATCGATAAACCAATTTATTATCAAGTACAATATTTAAGTTTGGGCTCTTGTCCTAATAATAGTAACGTCTACTTAATTGCAGTTTTAATATGACATTACAATGTAAATATGTTTACACAGGAACCACACGGTTAAAATGTTTTACCATTATTGTGAAATACATACAGTCGATAAAACCAATAGCTAAACACTGAATAATTACAACATTTATTGTTTGCGATGGCCTGTTCACTTATGAAACAGTTTTTTATAAACCATATTCTTTAACCAACTCTCAAGCTCAAGCATGAAGTATGTGTTCAAGCTAGGTATATGAGGGGGAAATACTGCCTAACAAGCAAGCTTTCCAGTCATGCGATATAACCCGGGGACCCGCTCAAGATAGTTAAGTAACGGTGAGCGTGGTCAGTAGTTGGAAGGGTGACTGCCTGCACGTTACAGTTTTAGTTAAATTGATAAACAAATCTTATTTTGCTGTTGATTTGAAACATTTTGCAGAGACTAAAGCACTAATACTGCTTTCAATGTTTTCATTTGGTTTTTAGGTCGCTTGATATGATTTAAACAACAGATTGAAAAAGTTAGAAACTTGTTACCGAATCATATTCGAATGTGATTAATCCTATTGTAAAATCGTAATATATATGAATATGTTTACGAATGAAATAAAACTAATATTAAGCAACATATTTCACGAAAGTTGGTTTGATCAAAGAATCCATGCTTGAATATGGGAACAGGTTCATGAATACGAACCCGGATGTTGAAGCTTGTTCCCAGCATGCATTAATACCTTACATCATCGGCCTGTTTCAATGGTTGGAGATGACAACCTCTGTTTACAAGCTAGTACACATAGGGCACATCTCGTGTATCCTGATGGGTTGCTAACGTAACAGACAGATGTTCTATACTTCAACGTAAACTATCATTAGAGGTGCTACACTCAGTACAGTGTGTGTTTAAAGTGTAAACATTCATAGCTAAGTGGGACCTTCGGAAATCGGAATCACAGTTCAAGGAAAGTGGCGGTAACTGTTCCATTTAATGAAGGAAAATTTGTTTAAAGAAATGTTTCCAATTTCCATGTGAATTGCCTGTAACGTCAAAGATATAAGCCCCTGCAGGTTAGGCGTAAGAACTGTACTTGCATGTACATTTCAAAAAGAACTTTTCATTCGGAGTGACAAAAGGCTAAAGCATATGAATCTTCATTAGTAAACAACTACATATCTGTTAAGTGTGTCCCCAATTAGATTTTAGAATGCCAAAGCGTCAACAAAACCATAATCCGAACTCAAATTCGATTAAACTACATGCAAAATAGGAACAATGGAAAGATTCACATGGAGCCCTTCTTAAAACACGACCATTGGAAATATACATTGTGCTTGTTTGGTGTTTGGTATTTTTGTTGAACACCCTCTATTTTGGAAAGAACACATTAATAACATTTCCGAGAAATTTTAGCAAAGAATGACGCTCTGAAAAGGTTACGACCATGTAAGTCAAATTATATTCTTGGTAAAGGTTATCAAATTATTGTTGGACAACATTTTAATTATTGTTCTGTAGTTTGTAGTGAAGCAAGCAATGCATCATGTATAAGTTAGATCGCTTAACCTCAAAAAAGGGCAGCCAGAATGTTTATATAATGAAAATATATAACTTTTTTGACCGGTGAAAAAATGGCTGGCAACAGAGGAGTTTTTTGGCTGATGCAGCCGCGTAATATTTTGTTAGGGAAAAGAGTCCAGAGTCGCAGGGTATAGATTGAATTATAAGTATTAACTTGAATCTATTTTTTATGTTACATTGTATGTGGTTATAACACAAAACACCGGAGTGTACTTTCATCACAAACCGCTTCGCGGTTTATTTAGAGTACGCTCCAGTTTTTTTGTGTTATATCTCCATACCATAAAAAATAGATTCAAGTTAATCCTTTATTAATAGATGTTCTGACCCCTCCTGAATAATGTTTTGACCGGTGAAAAATGGCTGGCAATAGAGGAGGTTTTTTAAAATTTTATTTAAGAAAAGCAGTTCTGACCTACAAAATTTTACGTGTTTCTGTTTAGTAAATATATGTTACATGTAGGGACGTCAGTTTTAGAAACACCATATCACCAGTCTCTCACAACTTTTAGATTCCCACCGCCAGACCAAATTATTTTAAACGTTTATTTGTGTACACAAGTTCTATTTTAGTTAATGGAATGAATGAAAAACTAAAAAAAAAAAAAAATACTTGCAGTGTTTGCGCTTTTAAATGTAAACATTATTGGAAATTTCTAAAGAAATATAGAGTTTGTTATTGTCATGTTTGCATCTGAGCTACTTACTGTCAAAATCATATGTAAAGTATGCATTTTAATATAATTATTTTGACTTAATGATACCTTATATGTAATCATTGTGATATTTGTGTACATGTATATTTATTGTTGTTAATTAGACACGTCTAAATATATAACTCCAAGCTATAATTATTATTGAAATATAGTTTCACAACATTTGTCCTCTGATTTAATTTCAATGGCAGAATGCAAAGACATAAGAAGAAATGTTTAGAAATATAAATATGTATGCATAAAGCACAAAACAAAACAAAACCAAACACAGACTAGAGGTGATTACAAATCTTAAAATATATATATCTCTAATACATCGCCTACATGTTATGATAGTGAAATGGTATTCAGCCATGTAAGCGTCATCCTACAAATCTGTGTAACTTTAGTGTCTACAGCAGTAGGCGTATAGATCAGAACGGGTAGAATCGGCAGCATCTGAATAAAAGTGAATTACAAACTATCATGTAATGTAATCGTTTCTGATATTTACGACATGCCGTAATGTGATCATTTCCGCTTTTACGACATCAATTTTCCCTTTTTATTGTTATTGGTGTAGAGCTGATCGGGTTTGATTTTCCTTCATTTGTTCCATTCAGTAACAGGTATATATAAAAACCCAACAGTCGCTCCAGCAAATAGGGTTTTTCTTGCTGCTTAGATTCCGATAGGGAGGCGTAAAATATACATCATTGCCTTCAGATAACGTTGGATAAGTAAAGGTGAACAGGTGTATATTTAATGTTGGGCACATTTCGCATTATTGCATACTTTTTCAGGCAATCTGACGAGAATTCTACTAAACACATATTTAGAGGTCATTCAATGGTTTCCTGTTAACTTTCAAAAAAATATTTTTACGAGTATGGCAGATTGGTTTTTTATATATATATATTTTCACGTATCACGAGTGAAAATATTTTAAAATCTACCAAACCATTTGATATTTAATGGGAAACTATTGAATTTTCATTTTATTACATTTGCGATACTTCTAAAAGCTTTTGTGTCTGATTTCATTTTGTTTGTGGTTACAAATGAACAGGACGGCACGCCTAAGGCTTATATAATATTAACACAGCATAAAGTTCTATGTTTTTCTATAATATAGTAAAAAAATAATTCCATATCAATATAATGCATTAGATATATATTTATTTCCAAAATACTGTAAAAGTCTTAAATATCCATAACTGATATTATTTGATTCTTGAACAATGAAAATATAGTACACAAATAGCCTAATGCCCTATGATGAGCATTGGACATTGGACTTTAACTTATATAATCACTAGTGATGATGTACGATTTCTTACATATATAATCACTTGTGATGATGTATGATTTCTTATATATATTTATATAATCACTAGTGATGATATATGATTTCTTATATAATCACTAGTGATGATATACGATTTCTTATATAATCACTAGTGATGATATGCGATTTCTTATATAATCACTAGTGATGATATGCGATTTCTTATATACAATGTAGATAATCAATAGTGCTGATATGCGATTTCTTATATAATCACTAGTAGTGATATACGATTTCTTATATAATCACTAGTGATGATATGCGATTTCTTATATAATCACTAGTGATGATATGCGATTTCTTATATATATAGATAATCACTAGTGATGATATGCGATTTCTAATATAAAGATAATTACTAGTGATAATATTTCTTATATATAGATAATTACTTTCTTATAAATATAATATGTATCACTAGTAATAATATAAGCAGTGATGATGTTAGTTTTATCAAGTTGATATTTTCTTATACATGTATTTCATTGGTAAAAATGTAATAAATGCTTATACTATATCTTTACAACTCTGCGATTCTTCTGAAACAACACTTGTATTCAGTAAATATACCTCTTTTACATCTACTGAAGGCTTGCTGTTTAACAACGAAACGTTTTGTCAGTTTAAAATCATATTTATTTTACGGTTTCTCGTGGAAGTTTGTAACATAACGACAATATTCTGTTCGAAATTATTACAGCAACAGTAAGCACGAAAATGGTTTTCCCAAAAATACATAGAAATTAAAAATAACTACAAAAGATACGGTACGTGGTGTTGAATTATGTTCGGAATATCAAAGAAGCTCGCATGAAAATAAGTTCATAAAATGTAGTGATGTAATTTCCCGGATGTGCAATTTCTCCTATGGCTAGAATAAATCAAATATCTTTGTGTGCCTTCCTCCGGAAAATAATTTAGTATCGGCTTTCCGATAATCGAATGAACTTTAGGGAAATGTGAGCCTATTGACAATATATGTTCCATTTCAATGTACTTTATACTTTCACAAACTGAGTAAAATTCGATTTTATACTAGTGAGCGACAAACTATTTCTGTTTTTGACAGGATAAACCACGACGAGAGCAGAGAACGCCTCGCATTCTGGAGCGGTTCCTTTCCTCTCCATTTTGTTTGGGGGTTTTCTTGCTGTCTTCACATTAGATTCGACATGTGTATGCGTAAAAAATATTTTCCTATTTTATGCTCCGTGTCTGAAATTATACAAATACAATATATCCACCATTGTATGATAGTAAAGTACTGTACCATGACAACAATGACGTTATATGCTCAATCAAAAAATGGAAAACTTGCGTCTTCACAAAGTTGCTCACATTAAATTGATTTGATCATAAGCCATCATTTAAGAAGAAAAAAAGTCAGAGATTACCGAAGCGTCAATAAAAACAAAATCCGAAATCAAAAACGATTAAACTAGGAGCAAAATATAAAAAGGAAAGATTTACATGGATATCATTGTAAAGGTACAAGAGAATAAGACCAGGTGTTCCGGAAGAGTAAGCGTCGTCTGCTTCATCGACGACACACTTTATATCTTAGTCACATCAAAGTAAACGTAAGACTAGTACTTAAAAAATACGAAAAACAGGAGATGAAGCATTCAGTTTGTAATTAAGGAGATAACTTTTTTACCGGTGAAAAATGGCTGGCAACAGAGGAGTTGTTTTGGCTGATGCAGCAGCGTAATATTTTGAAAGGGAAAAGAGTCCATCAATAAAGTGATTTTAAGCAGGGCATAGATTGAATTATAAGCATTAACTTGAATATATTTTTTATGTGATGTGGTTATAACACAAAACACCGGAGTGTACTCTCATCACAAACAGCTTCTCGGTTTATTTTTCTCGGAAAAACAGGAGATGAAGCATTCAGTTTGTAATTAAGGAGAAAGTCTTTAAAATGTGGCACCTATTATGTATGTAATTATGTCGGTATTTTTATGGTACCAATACTGAATTCTGAATGATTTAACATAGTTTTCCAAATTCAGCTGGTCTTGAGTTCGAATTCCATGTATAATAAAAAGGTGGGTTATATAATTTTAAACTTTTACCAAGCATGTCTTTTTGTTAACAAAAGGGAAATCACGTGTGACCTTTGTTCACGGTATTGACCTGTTGGATCGCCAAACACCCGATTTCATTGCGATTAACGATGTTTGATGATTTCAGTGTAAAGGATGAGTACGGTAGGTAAAAAAGAAAAACATACAGACTGTATTGTACTGTCATTGTTCCATGGTAAAATAGGCAACTTCCGGACCAAAACTTTCTAACAGAATATGGAGCTAGTGGTTCATGTTTAATTTTCCTGTAATTCAGTGGGCTTCCTGTTGCCTATAAACCTCTAATAAAAGCAGTGTAGTTTTAACAGCTAGAGTATACTTAGACGAATTTGAAATTTACATCTTAATAAAAATCATATCAGAATGTATGGTTAATACCTAACAAGGACATAATCGTCACGGCCCCCCGCCATGCAAATACCGTAATAAGACATTTATAGTGGGCAAAAAAGCAAGACACATGGCATATCATTTAGAACTATTAGCTGTTTACCTCCCAGGAACTTCCAGTGAAAGTAACCAACGCAATGAATAATAATTCAATATATATGTTCTTTCGTTACAATGACCTTCTTCCCTTTTGTGTTTAAGCTATTTATTATATTAATCAGATCTGTAAAAAGAAAGAAATTGCTTAAATGGAGGGAGGGTTCATGAGTTCCCCATACAAGTCTCATCTAAACCTGACTTGATACACACGAGCAGTAATAAGTCTACCAAGCAAGTCTCATTAATTTTAATTTAATCATTCCTTTAGAACATATCTTGCAAAAAGCAATCAGTTAATCAGTTCATAGCAGCCTCATTAAATATGCGTGAAATATGTCGTTGATCGAACTTGAACGAGGAGTTTACCACGCAAGTCTCATTAATTTTGATTTGATCATTCATTTGGAACATATCTTGCAAACATCAGTTCACAGCAGGCTCATTAAATATGCGCGAAATATGTCGTTGATCGAACTTGAACGAGGGGTTTAGGTAATAAGTCTACCAAGCAAGTTTCATAAAAATCCTATCATTCCTTCAAAAGATATTGTGCGGTAAGCGAGTCGGGACGGATGGGCGGAACCCATTTGTACAGTATATCCCTCACAAATGTATTGGACGGAGGATGATAATAATGTTGCGTGAATATAACATTTGTAGCTCCACTTGTGAAGTATAATCGTCAGTACTGAAAACACTGTTAGATTTGCTTTTTATATATATATCTACCATGCATATATCAATTTTGATATCAAAAATCTTCATAGTTATCTAACATACATATGTACATTATAAGGTCATAATAACATGGTATATCGACCCTTTGTAACAGTTTTTACTTTCAAGACGTATAAAGGGACAAACAGTTCAGACAATGTTCCGAAAGAGACGCCGTGGTATATGGAATGTGGGATTAATGGGATGAAGGTTGACAGGGAGGAATACAGTCTGGAACGAAAAGAAAATTGTTACAGAATGGGTCTGATTGCGAGAATGACGTCATTGCTTTTTTTGTCAACTCTCACCGAATGCCATAGAAACCAATTTAGTTCTGTCGCATTTTTCTTGAACAAGATTAGGTTTTCGTTTTAGAACGAAATAAGATTTTATTTATTTAAAACCTTACCGACATGAAAGATTTTCGTCGGATGTTACACGTACATGAAGTTCAATATCTATACTACGTAACAGGGTCTCCGCCGTCGATACTGGACCGGAATTGATTTTATCATTCCAAGGTCATGAATTATATTTCCCCCTCGCGATTTGAAATAGAGCAACAATAATTAGTCTTCAAGTTCACGGGAAATGTGCCTTCTGCATTGTTCAGTCTTCAAAAGAGACAAGCGATATTCAAAGCCTTTTGTTTTGTAAACTGTTATCTGAGTCGGGCTGTTCATTCCAGAATATTTTGAAATGGTTTCTCGCTTTTCAAAGACTTCATCGATTTCCTGGTATCAAAATGTGTTTCTAATTATGAAAAACTTGTGACATTTCTTCACGTTTTGTTGTACAAGGTTAGCGAAAAACAAGACATTGCATTAATTCTTAAATCAAGAGTTCTTACTAGGTTTTCAGTGTTATATATAGTCAAGCATATGCCACATGTAACTATGGCAATATCATTATAAAGAATTTATTTTATTTTATCATCTGAAGCAATAATTAATTTTTGGTTACCTTAACTGTCTATTTAATCGATATTTTTGTACAATACAGGTGACCTTGTCATCGCGTACTGATACACTGATATGACATAAGACATTACCTTCCGCCGCGAAACATTTCCCGATGTAGTTTTGTTCTGCACCATGTACAAATATAATAGACTTATTGACATGATGTAAAATCTTTAAAATAAATAAATGCATTTTGTATTAGAATACAATGATGAAATTTTACTTGCGTAAATTGTAAAAAATAATTATTTTGGGTGGTCGGGTGGTGAAGTGAAGAGCGCACTTGTTTTTCATCAAGGCAGCGAGGTTCGATTCCCCGACCAGATGTGAAATGGTATCGGGGTTACCTGCCCGACCACGTTGGTTTTCTACGGGTACTCCGGTTTCCTCCCACAATAAAACCCCTCGCGCGCTAACATCCGGGCCAACAATAGTGATAAATATAGGTTGGATAACTTGTTTCATAATTTGTTGTAAAATAAATAGAGGTTACACACTCGAGAGTGAAATAAACTCCATATCCAATTATCACGAATCGTGTCACCTGTTTCTGCTACAATCTCAGTCGGAAACAACTGGAGAGAACCATGGACTATGATTTGCGCAAAACGTATCATCGCGTATATATTCCTGCCAAGTGTTGACGACGTCAACAATCGATGACATCGTAAACAATCAGCAAGTGACGTTGTTCTGTCCAAGTCCATCATGACAGCCAATCAAAATGCATTTAGGATTCATTCCATGTGTGGTATAAACAAAATGTTATTCAACAGTTGTAATGATTATTGGATACCCTGGGAGTTAAATAACACCCACCTATTACGGTAGAAATAAAAAAAAATATATATATCTATATTTCATTTGTTGTCATGCTTTTGCTAGAACCATCCGCAGATCATGTTTCCCCAACGGAAATATCTGCTTCTCTCTACTGCGTTGTCCCTTTGTGCTTGCATCTGACTACAATGATATTAAAAGGTATGTTTTTATGGTAAATAGGTCAAGAAGCCAATGTTATTATGACCGAATGAATGAACAACAGCTACAAACAACTGATGCAAGTTAACTTGATAATCTTACTGATAACGAATAACAGCAAACTATTTGCCGCTTAAATAAAATTGTAGTTTTGAAGAGGGTCGGATGCCTTGTCTGAAGACACAACTATATACTTGTAAACTTTTGACACAATTTGAATGATAGAAATGGAGAAATCATCAACAGTGATGTATAAAACGCTTAAAGTAAAAACAAATCCAAATCTATAGTCACCTTTGATAGAAATACATAAATATGTAGACAACATATCGGTGGCTTCGCCGCTTCGGGAAATAATTACTTCAACTCAAGGACCATAGATTTGCTATTTGCCCGACACCCATTCTATAACTGTATATTACCCTTACGATGGGAACGAAAGAGTCTTTTTCAATTTCTTTTTATTTTCGTAATCATGTATAATGAACTTAATGTTCTCAATGAAATTTAATATTGTGTATTATTATCGCTAGAAGTTTTTATTTTAGAAACCATTTTTCTGGTCACAGGAAAAAACACCAAAAGATTCAGGGTATATGGTAGTATGTAAAGAAATCGTTGTTGGAAAACACCATACTTTGGCTGTTTCTGTATCGCAGCACATCTACGCATGCATGTTAAAATCTGAGAAAAAAATTGAAAGGTCTTCTGGTATATTTCCATGATTTAAAGGCCCAATATACGTAACTTCAGGGAAATTTTCGTGATTCTGAAAAATTCTGAAAAAAAATCCAGTTGATAACCATGCAAAAATAAGCCTAAAATAAAGTAAACCTGAGCAGTAACTAACAAGAAACTTTTGACAAAAAAATCCAAAGAATTGAAAATAGTTCAGGTGGGGCCCACTTCAATAACAAACCGAAGGTAGAAGACGCTTCGAAATGGACGCGTGTTTACAAATCGCGTGTTTCAACTGCTGCTGTATCGGTAACCGCGAAAGAATTCATCTTGAATATTACTGATATCAGTTAATCTTAACTCAATCAATAAATATGATAAGTTATTAGGCTTGATTTTCGCTTCAAGTTTTGCCAAAAGTTACGTATATTGGGCCTTTAAAGGTTTGAAAGCTGGGGAAATAACTCCACTAGATTTTTGGTAAGAAATGCAAGAAAATATAAGAAATTGCCTTTTAAAAACGGAAAAATGGGAAGGCATAATTAGAATTTAAAACCATTCTTTCAGGATATTATTTAATATCAATATTTCAATTATATCAAATGAAAAGATTTTTTTTCACATTTGTTGTTGAAAATTTGACCAATGAGTAAATTCCCTTGATAAATACTCAAATGTATTTCTTATTTTTACGAGGACCAAGATGACCCATAACGCCACAAGTCCTTCCTCTCTGTGTTCACGCATGTACAACCTTTGTGCCCTCTGAAATATTATCGTGACATAGACGCTTCAGGTATTAGATTGCATATATCTGAACTCATCGATTTTTAACACTTTTACTACCGTGTGAAGTTTTCCAAAAGACTGGTTTCGACGCCAATTGTGCTAATTACGTTCGGCCTCTGATGCCAACCTCTGCCGTTCGTATTCAATTTCAAGGAAACGCTTTGAAGTGTTGAGAAAACATTTCCGATCCGTCTGGGTCCCTAGTACTTTACACGTTTTCTCACTTTTAGGTGAACCTTTTTCATGCATCACAAAAGATTGCATCATAAAATGATTTCTTTAACAAGAAATCGTTATCATTAATGAGCTGTATTTTGTTTCATATAGATATATGTCATTCCTTTCTCTGTCAAAAGGGGGCTTTCATTACAAATAGACACCTGCATACATGCATGACCATAAAACATTAAGTATAATTGACGGCGGCACAATGATGCACTGTTCCTTTAATATAAGTCTTTGTTGGTAGTATTATTAATTTGATCAAACAATCTGACATCATTTTGGAACCTCATTATATCTGTCAGCTATCAGTCAATGGTATTTCTGTCAACACAAGTAATGCATAGATAGACAGTGCATCAGTTACTTGCACAAGGACTTTAGGCCAAAATCCGTCAATAATTTTTGAAGAATTCGTTATAACATAATTGTAAGATGTACATTTATAAAGTGTGCAAATTGTGACAGTTTATTTTATGACTTACCTCCCCTTTTTCCCTAAGATTAAGCTCCCTTTCCAATGTATTAATTTTAATCATTTTAGTTTACTCTGGCCTTTATGTGCAGAGCATTAATATAGTTTTGCCTTAATTTCTTTCCCGCTTTGACAAAATATTTGGTCAATAAAATTTGTTGAAATGAAAAAAAAAAAAAAAACAGTTATGAGAGTACATGTATATCACAAATATAAGAGAAATTGCAACGATTTTTGTCATAGATATGGACATGCGAGGGCGAACTCCTAAAACAAGGAGACGTTCGGTGACGTTTGAAGGAGATGTTGAAGTCGGGTATAACAAAGTGCCTTCAGCTGATGCAGGTTTCGTTCATATGAAGCAGCACTAGAAACTCTGACATTTCCCCGACACTCTAGGAAGTAAAGGATGTCATAGAACTAATACTATAAATACAGGATCGGGCCCGAAGGCTAACTCCAACGAATGTTAATATACATATAATGAGTATATCAAGAAAGTGCTTCCCTCTTTAATACCAAATTATCTTCTCCACTCTGTTTTCCCCGAAGCATGTGGGATTCCTATAGCTTGTGTACACATTCTAATGTTATAACTTGATTTCAAAATTAGGAGACATCCACGGAATAATAGAACATGGACGTCAGAAAGAATGTTCATTATTTCTTTTAAAAAATATATATATATTTAACAATTTTAATAAGGTTATTGCAGAACATTTCATGTACTTATCACTTAGCTAAAATGAAATTCCCTCTACACCACATAAGTACGTTGAGGAGTTTCCATGGATAAAACACTCGGTCTTAATTTACTTCTCTACCTTACAATTAGACTTTTGGTCGTATAATGGATGCATAACTGCATGCGTTCTTTTGCAGGGTTCTGTGCTTGGGCCGTTTCTCTTTCTAATATAACAGTATCGTTCATATAGTTATCTCACTGTTTGTTGTCTTTTATTCTAAAGGCCGTACGGCACCATAAAGTACGGAAAACATACATGTAAATAAGAACAGTACATACCACTGGAAAGTGAATCATAACGCAACGTTGACAAACTTAAATTAGACATTTCAGCCCAACACCATCAGATGATGGGCTTTTCAAATCGCAATTTTTTCGTGGTTCATTGTCCGTCCGTTGTCAATCCGTCCTTTAAACATTTCTGGTTTGCGCTATTTCTTGTAGATTGCTGGATGGAACATTTTCAAGTTCCATATGTAGGTTTCTCTTGGTCCTTAGTTGCGCATTGTCTAATTTTTACACTGATCAGAAAAAACAATATCGCCGACAGGCGACCATAAGATATTTTGAGGTTTCTTGACATGAAGTGGATGGTACATTTTCAACTTCATTTGAAGGTTCCCTCTAGTTCTTTGTTGTGCATTTTCCCATATGCGGGCGGATCTAAAAACAAATATGGCCAACAGACAGCCATCTTTGATTTTAAGACCTTACTGTTGCTACTTCTTGGGATATATTGAATGAGTCAATTTCAAATTTCGTATGAAGGTTCCCCTTGGTCCATAGTTATGAATTATCTCGTTTTGTGGTGGCTCTGAAAGGCAAAATGACAGATAGGCGGTAATCTTGGATTTTGGAAGCAATCAATTGTTTCTGCTATTTCTTAAGAAGTACTGGTGGATCATTTATTAAATTCTATACAAAGGTTCCCTTGGTCCCTAGTAATGATTTTTGTCGTTATTTCTTGACAAATACTAACAGGCAGTCATCTTGAAGTTTGACTATGATAGTTGTTTATGGCTTTTGCCAGAGAAGTTCACGATACATCTTTCTCAAATTCCATAAGTAGTCTCCCTTTGGTACCTTGTTGTATCCTGTTGATTTTGGGACTGATAAGAAAAAATGGATCAAAGGTGAAATCAGAATACCAAAGCATCAAGAAAACCATAATCCGAACTCAACATCGACTTAACTAGAGGTAAAATATAGACAAAGGAAAAACTTACATGGCGATCCTTGTAAAAGCAAAAGAGAATACGACCAAGTGTCCTGGAAGAGCAAGCGTCTTCTGTGTTATCGACGACAACTGCCATGTAACTCTAGGCCACATACAATTAAATGTCACGTCCTCAAAGTGAGAGCTTACGCGTAATTCTTGATCACAAAGAGCAGGCATACTAATGAACATATTCATAAACGTTCACCTTCATACCATATAAGGATACAGACATATCTCAATGAGGCCAGTATATCGACAATAAATTTCATAGTCTTCACCAATCTTCATCTCTCGAATCCCTGTGTAATAAGGGCAAGGGTAACTTTTCTTAAAGAATGGCTTTGAATCAAAATTTCTGTCACGATTCCATTGTCTTGAAAAGAGCTCCCCGGGGAATTGAACGAAAGTCTATTCTGGAAACCCTATAAGGGACTTGGAGTCTAATCTAAATTTCTATTCTAGATCTAGACAAATTATCGGTACTGTCTTTCTTCGGATATGTGACTCTCATCCTGTATTCAGTCTATATATTTTGTTTGGATATATGAAAGCTCCACTTTGTCCCATTATTGTTATATATCATACTTCTATGCTTTAACCTTCCTTATACAGAGATATGGCAGTTGTGTAAGTGTTTCAGCCATCGATTTTTCGGAAAACGGATTTTTTATCTTTAAAGTTAGACATTAATAATTGTATTGTACTTTTAGAATCATATCTAGTCAGAATAGCAATTTGAATACGACTCAAAAGTCCTATATATGGTTTTCAAAACATGACACAATCATATTTGTTTGGACCATAACAGTTGTTTGAGTTACAACTTGTCACTCTTTTCAAAGACACATTAAATAAATGGTCTTATAAAATGTCTCTGAAGGACCTACCTCCTATCCAAGTACTAGTTTTAGAATTTCAAATGAGAGACAAATCACCTCGATCGGGATGTAAGGGTTTCAGATTAAAAACAATTTCGAAAAGCAAATCATTACGCCTACTGTGATGCAAGTATTCATTTGTAGATAATCTACCTCGCCATTGACTAAAAGTCTACAAAAATCATATACGGTAACTTTCAACCATCTATACTGGGAGGCACGGTGGTCTAGTGGTAGGACGCTGGGCTCGTGACCGAAGGGTTGCGAGTTCGTGTCCTGGTCACGGCGCTTGTGTTGTATACTTAAGCATATACTTTACTCTTTTTATTCCAGTCTACTGTAAATGAGTACGTGGTTGGGTAATGCTAGAAATTGTAGAATGCTAGCTGTGAGCGCCGAAATAGCAGCACCGAATGTATGCTCCCCAGGGAGTTGAAAACGATATTGGCAGGTTGCTAAGGCCCTATAATCATGGATAATAATTTGTGAACCGCTTTGAGGCCGCCTTTAAGGTCGTGTTAAGGGGTATATAAGAACCTAAGATCATTACTATTATAATATACATATAAATGTAAGGTCCCGTCTTGCCAACATATGTAGAGAACATCTCAGATTGGAGGTTTGGTGAAACTGGCATTGTCATCAGCATCTCTTCGTATTGAAATGTACAAATGTATTTATACTTTAATTGAATTGTTTCCACTATTTTCAAAAACTTTTTTTCTATGGTACTTTTTTATGGGGGGGAGGGGGGGGGGGGGGGGGTAATGCATTTAAATAAAAAGATAATCATGTTTTACACGAAATATTAAAATTGTCATTCTCACTTCTCAATGGTTCCCCCAAAAACCAGAAATAGAAATGGATTTAAAATCTTATTGGAAGATTACGTGAAGTAATTCATTAACCCTCGGCTGATGTGACCGAGAAAGTATGTATCTTCGTGTTGTGTTATTATAAATTCAGGGAGTTAAGCTCGTTATACTCCACACAATAACACACAACTGAAGTCTTGTTTGTCATACTTGTAAATTACCAAAACAAACATTTCTTACGAAGTGTTCATGTTTATTTATATGTGAGATGTTATGTCACAACACGATTTTTTTTCCAGCCAATGGTGCCGATGGTGGGACATGGAGATTTCAAATGATATAAAACATGGGATTAGTCTGCTATATAGTCGTGGTAAATTCTCAGTTTCGGTTAGAGTTATATTTGATATGTGCTGTGCTGCGTGTATTTACAAACCGTCCGAATCACCAAAGTGATGTGCGTATATGTATAACTTACGTTTAATCAGCTTAGAAGTATAACATTTTTGTTCATGAGATTTTATTCAACAATAACATTTTCTATGGGCTGAGGTATGTTGCAACAATTATTGTAGACCTGTATTCTTACATTGTACGTGTTAAGTTTTAAATAATTCCAAAACTCCTCAATATTTTGTTATTTCAAAACATGCTATAAAACTGTCGTTTGCAGTTCTGGAATGCGCTTAGCTATTCCAAAGTCAGTTGGAATATTGGTGTTCAGAATATGACTCAAAGGGGCTACAGTCGGGACTATTTCCCGACCATTAGTTTCAGGTTTGTCTACTGACTATTTCATGATAAGTATTGCTTTCTTTATTTTGTGTTTTTGTATGTAATTTTTGTTGTTGTTGTTTGTTTGTTTGGTTTTTTTTTATAGTTTTTATATTTATTGTTGGGAAATTAAAATAGTTAGAATGATTTAATGCTTTTTTTGATAACCATAAAATATTTAGAAATTCAAACTTTCCGGATGTAAGCGCTGTTACGATATATCAACAGACCAAAGAAGTACGGCACCAGAGCTATTTTAATTCCGCTGCACGCATCCCCACATAAATACAGCACTTCTGTCTGAACACTACTTTTTACATCAGTAAAAGATATTTGGGCTATTATTTAAATAAAACAAATTAGTTATAAATACGTGTGTTAACTCAATCACTTACATTTACGTAAGCTGAAACAGTTTTTAGTGAGCTTTAATCTGATTTAATTTCTATTTTTGTTGGAGAAATATTTGTACCGAGGGCTACTATCATGTGAATGGTAGGTTTGTCTGTTAGAATGACACTATATACTATAAGATTCGTGGATGTACTTTACCGTACTATCTTAACTCTTGTGTGCCTCATTACATAAGTAGATATAGGCTTTTTCTACGACAGAACACATTAATGCTGGTTGAAATATTTACATAATACCTACCTTATCTTCGATGTCGGCTCCTTGTATACATAACACAAGCAGTTAGTTGTGTCAGCAAATAGATAGCTTTAAATTAAATTCTCAGCATTTGATTGATGATTTTCTCATAAATGTATTTTTTATTCGCAATCTTGAAAGCATCTGAAGATAGGAACGGTATTTGGCCTAGACGTAAGTATAGATAGTGGCCTGTTTCACCCAGAGTTCACGTGCATTACATGTAATTGCCGTGCACAGGCGCGTGATCTCGGCAGATAAGTATAAATGAGTACTGTGATAGGTTTACATATACTTGAATGGTCTATTGAAAGTTCTCTGGAGCGCTTACATATTATGAGGGTTGTATGTTAAAAATATAAATGCATATCTTCAATTAGTGTTTTCTTAAACGACTCTTATCTTACTGTAAACGTGATTATGTCGGAATTATTATTCAAACATTTCATAAACCTATATATCAAATAAATACACCTTTAGAGTTAACGAATGGCCATGATTACCTGCCTTAAAACCTATACGTAGACGTTACCCCGTAATCTCTTAGACGTGTTTAAATTAACATCACAAAGTGGTTTAAATACAGGATTTTAATCATGTATGTAAATCAACATCGTAACGTGACTTAAATACACAGTGTAGATGTAACGGTTAAGTGTTTTTTCTTTGTTTACATGGGGAAATGCTGTCCATTCCTACCTTTTGTATTGTTGTTTAACATGCACACAGTTTATGCTGTCTAATCAAATTATAGATCAATAACATTATTAAATATATTTGAAACCCTGCAGCCATGCATCACTTTGTACAGTATCATACGTTTTAATGGATTTTATTTTGCTAGCACCGTTTTTGATGTACGCTTATGTAGCAAGAACGCGAATGCATAGCCTTTTAGGCATTTTACTAGTAATTCAATACTTCCAAATATGGCTTTCGTTCACTCGTTTTTTACATCCGGGCCTAACTTTAATATGGAAAATGCCGTTGAAGTATGATTTTTTTCGCCTGATGTGAGCTTTATAATATCTACGTTTTAATATATGGTTAGTCCCAAGTTTACTTCCTCACAAAAACATAAGCCTAAGGCAAAGACGATATACATAGATATTCCTTAAACAGCGTATGTACATATTTATTTCCTACGTTTTCTCTAAATCCCAAGAGATTGTTACAAAATTAAACCTCATGATGTATGAACCCGCGTTAGTTTTATTTCTTCGGGCAGCATTTGTATGGTACGTTAACAAACAGTAATGATCTAACATAAACCGGAACGTTGCTCTTTGGTCTTTCTGTCCTGCGGAACCTTTCGGGAGTTATCATTATAATGGTATAGAAATAAGAGATTTCTGCGGGCATGGAAATATAGATTAGGACGTGTAATAAAACCCCGGGGTGTTATACATTTTCTAGACCACACAAAATGACAACGGTGACGATGGGAAGTGAACGAACATTAGTATTGACGAGCATGGGAACTGTAAGAACAGAACAGGAGATAGTTCATAATGAAACTAATTGTTTAATTTATCTGAATACCCTGAGCATAACGCTTGGACTCAGGTGTATAGAACTGCAATGGAATAGCAAGATTTAGAAATCGAAAGTTGCAAAATCAAACTTCGATTGTCAACTGCATTTGAAGCGAATTGAAAACCCGTAAGTCAAAAATACAGAAAGATTCAAAGCAGTGCGAAGAAAGAAATCGGTCAATAGTTTAGTATCAGATGATAACATCTTTTGATAAGCCGACGCGAAAATGGTACAAAATAGAAGGATGCTGAAACCTTGGAATTTTTTTTTGATTTAGGACATTTGTTGGTTTTTGTTTGTTTGTTTACGTTAGTTTCCCTTCCGATTTGTTTAGTTATCGAGCAGGGTTAAAGTATGTGCATTTATTAAAATAATCAGTACTTTATGAATGCGAAGAATCCAACAGGATCAAGGAAGACTTCGCTTACGGCGTCATTTAACGATTCCGTATAACGCTGCCACAAAGAGAAGTACTCAAGACAGCATCGACCTAAAAGAGAATTCTTACATCGTTAATCAAGGATAATATAAGGTAAACTTTATATAAACTTTATTTATTTTACAACGACCATGAAACAAGTTATCCAATTTATATTAATCACTCGTGTTGGTCCGGATGTTAGCGCACGCGAGTGTTCTAATTGTGTGAGGAAACCGGAGTACCCGGAGAAAACCCACATGGTCGGGCAGGTGACCCCATACTTTGTTCACGTCCGGTCGGGGAATTGAACCCCGGCCGCCTTGGTGAAAGACAAGTGCGCTATCCATGCACCATCCGACCAACACGGTCTTAAGGATCAAATGTAAACTTTGGATAAGGAAACCAAGTAAACCGTTCGTTTTTTGTTTTTGTGCGTTTTTTATTGTATTACGGCCCACGAATACTTTAAGGACCAAATCATAAAAACATTATTTGCGGAATTAAACATTCGATGCAACAATAACGCATTTGTGCAATATTGACAGTTTAAGAGTTATGAAATCATACAATGAAAGCTATGCAATTTAACGTTATTCACTTTGAGCTCAGCATTGCAATGTCTGAGGAAACAAGTACATGGTTCCGGGCCTGTATTTATGAAACCGTTCTCGTGATCCAGCAAGGATTCTTTGCTCAAACCAGCCTTTTAATAAATCACTCAAATCACCCAAAACGATAAAAAGCAGTTGAGAGTTTTTAGCCTCTTCAATCTTTTTACCCAAATTATGAACAAATTAAACATTCTTAATAATTTATAAGAACCAAGAAACAAAAAATTCCGTTTGAGCACAAAATCCATACTTGAGCATGAGAACGATTTCATAGATACAAGCCCCTGTCTTGGTGTACCGTATTTGCCGCAATAATTATGACTCTCATGGGACAAAAAAATTATACTACCGTATATAACATTTGATTCACTAATACTCCGATCGAGGCCCCCTTTTTAAAGCAAATAATGCGTTGAATTTTGATGATATAATTTGAGTCAAATTTAACAAAAGGAAGCTCAAACTGCATTGCTGTAAAACAATAATTGGTTTCTTCAAAACTTTTATGCTTCAAATATGTTTTAATGGTGTTTGTGGAGGTCCCTGGTGTTCTGATGGGCTTCAGATCAAATTAGGTTTCATAACCTAAAGACAGAAGAAATAACCCCAATTTGCAGACAGCCGCAGAGAAGATCTTATTTAAAAATGCTGAACTAAATGAGGCCTTGTGATGATTCCGAGAAAACGGAAACGCCCTCTCTAGGTTAAAGACTTCAATTATTACTATTCAATCTGAATAAAAAAACCTTGTTACGCAAAGTATTTCCCCTGAAATGAGAATTTTAAAGCAAATATGCTGTTTGGAGCCAGCATTTATAAAAAGGGTTTGGGTGATCCCCAACCAATAAGCATACAGAAGTGTAAGAATATTGGAGTTTTCTAGGTTTTGAGATAAGGGGTCGCTGTGAATCGAAAAATGTTGGTGTCCAAACACTGTACGTATAGGTACCTTGTAGTAAGGATTGGTTGAACGTCATCTACCTATAGCTAGGCTATATAGCTACGTCTAGCATTGTCTCTGTGGTTCCCGTTACAATTCCTGACCTTACATGCCGATTAATGAACTCGACAAATACAGCCTATAGATTGCTAATATTATCTCTGAAATATAAATAAAAATAACACAGTCACAGTATCGGCGCACCTATAGATTTCCATTAATCGAAACTAAAATACATGGAGAGAAATTTCACCCACGTCTAACTTCCCCGAGGAATTTCCCATTCGACCGAAATATGACTTCCGGTACAAATACGAGCAGGTGCAGTTTTTCCAGAGGTCTTTGATTCTCGATATTGGTAGTCTGCATACTAGCCAGACATACAATTGTTAAACTGGCCAATATTTCAGTCTGGGTTCCCCAGATGTAATCCCCGAAATCTATTTGTCAGCGTCTATTTGAAAGAATATGATGGATATTGAAGCAATACACATACACCATGTCATGTGGGTCTGGTCGGATAACGAATTATTACGCAAGTCCAAATAATAAAAATGTGATTCGTTCGTTTTAGGACGGACAGAAGAGATTGACTTAAGTACGCAGTTCATCAGTTATACCAGGTATAGTCTTGATTATGAGTTTCATTTCTATATCCGATATAAAGAACTGTTATATCTACATGTATAATCATGCCTTATTTAGAGTTCCATCTATATATCCGGTAAAAAATATCTATAAACCTCCCTTCTTTAGAGTTCTATTTCCACATCCGGTAAAAAATATCCATAGGCTTGCCATGTTTAGAGTTTCATCTCTATATCTGGTAAGAAAATAATATCTGTAGCCTTGCCTTGTTAATAGGTCCATTTCTATATCTGGTTTAACATATATATAGCCTTGTCTTGTTAAAAGTTCAATGTCCATATCATGTATAAAGACATGAAATATCTATAGCATTACATAGGTGATCGTTAAAGTAATAGCGACAGTACGGACAAATAAATCGTCAAATTTTCAAGGCTTTCCGACCTTTCATCAAGACACACAAAAACACGTACATTACATACACTTTATCTTATATTAGGCATATATTTGTTGTTAAGGAAGGCGTCAAACACTTTCGTAACCGAGATCTCTCGTCGTGGTGTTGGTCGGTTCTGTTACTTTTCTAAAATAAAAGTGTTATATTTTTAGATAGTTTAATTGGTTTTCAAATGGGTGATTCTATAAATGTTAAAATATATATAGTTGCTTAATGGCCAACAAACAGTAAAACAGTAAAAGGTTGTGTTCTTTGTTCTTGGATGAATTACGGTGATATTGGGTCGACAGATTATTCGTGCTATGGTGAGGGGGGGTGTGTGTGTGTGTGTGTGTGTGTGTATGTCTACAGAATGATACTATTGGTGAATGGCTAATATTAGAAGGCAAAGATGTGAATACAAGAGTTTCATCAACGCCGCAAACGCCGTGAACGTATAACGTAAATGTATACTCAGATCGTAAGCGACGAAATGCGGACAGCGACACACAGCGGTTTTAATTAAAGCAAGAAATGCAGCCCACTATTATCTGGTATTCCCCAGCTTATTCCGGACACGTTGATCATTACGCTGTAAATACTAGATCGTGCGAGGCTTGGCGGTGCCGGATCTATTTGGAGATTGTAGCACTAATACATAACAACTGTAATAAAGTCAGTTTTATGATCAATTTTCCCAACGACACATATACCTCTAATAACTTTTAACAACCGGTTTACATTCACAAATACGAAACTGCGACTGGCACATAAATGGTATCCTTATCGACTACCGGTTTCTGTCCCTTCGTAAGGGTACAATCAAGTGTTCTAGCCAGGCGTTATAACGCCCGATTCTTTATTAGGAGAATCCGCAAGCCATGATTAGTGACAAAGTTTGACCGCACGGTCATTAAGAGTTTGGATGAGGATGACCTTTATATTATGTAAAATAATCTGGCAAATTGCGAATGATTTCCGCTTTAAGCAGGCCGATAGAATGGCACAGATCGCTTAATTTACCATACGAAGTCATTTTGGTAACGATTCGGAAGCAGCTAGGGAATAGATTGAATTCAATATATACAGACAAACTCGAGTTAACTTGGCGGCTAGAAGTCTCGTGGTACGGAAAGATTCAATAAGAGTAAGTCTATAAAGGTTATTATCGGTCGAGGTTGTTGATAGAAATAATTCAACCGTTATAAGTACATACCGTATACCTGTTCTTATGTTTTGTTCAAGTGCATTTTTTTGTAGGACTGAAATCCATAAATCTGATTATTCACGTACCATTACGTCACATCCCGTTCCTGTAAAGCGGTGACATGCACGTATAGTTACACAGATTTTCGTTCAATTGGCAACGAGAATAGCTTGAACCGACTTGAATTCTATTTTAAATACAATTTTTGATTTTGTTAGTATTTTTGTTTCTGCTTAAATCGATGGATAAGTCTTAGAAAGGTGCCTGAAATAATTAAGTCGCCTTAGGATGTGTGATTATCATCTATATACTGCTTTATACCACCTACCGGTATCACGATAAACTCAATATCATGATTTGACAGTGTGAGAAGAAGTTGAGAACGACTTGAGAAGAAGTTGAGAACGTATTTTCTAAAAAAGAACGTCTGCTCGCGGTTACATGACATCATTTCCGGAAGAAGTATCCCAACAAACGTGATCCGTGTAAGAAAACAGTGCGTCATACAAATTTAAATAAAAACTAACGAAAAAATATTTTGAGAATAAAAACACCATTTCAAGCGTGAATATACATATAAGAAAGTCAATGGCGATATCTTTGTTTTCAATTTTTTTTCTTCATATAATTTTAGTGTTTGTGGTATCCCTCCGCTCAAATCTTGTTTGTTTACGTTTGCCAGAGACTGATCGCGATCGATGACCCTAAAAGTGGTTTCAAAACTATTGTGTTTAAATGACATTTATTATATTAAGACATATATAAGGTAGTAGTTTATGTCGCGATGCCCTCACGGTCTTGTGTATGGAAATACTCGGAAACAGAATACTCAACAAGTGAATATAAAATTAACAACAATTTGATAAATCAACAAATAAAGTTTAAGTACTTTCACATAAACTACCTTGGTGAACCGGAAAAAACCCAACCATTATCACAATAGGTTGCCGGTATTAAGATAGCAAAATATCCAAATAATACAGCCCGTTTACATATTTACTGTACGCTACAGCACACAAGGCCTGAATCAGTTAATACTGTTGTGTCGTGGGTCTGTTTACATTACGTAATTTGCATATCCACCGGAAATGCATGGGACCCCGTGCCGCTTGATTGGAGAATAACTGACCCCAACTCTCTTCCTTCGAGGACTTGACACTGCACGGATGGTTTATCTTTAGCTCTGCATATTGTGGACTAAGTATTCCAAATATCCTACAGTGTACTCTACTTTAGGTAGTGACAGTTTCTCGGTAGTCCCGCATATTGTAGGGTTACCGTGCCAGATAAGTTTATATAAGTTTTACTCGCCATTTGAACGTGTGAGTTGTATCTACTACTGCCTGACCTGTCCAGCGTCTCAGGTGATACAGCTCCATTGACCACGTGCACGTACGTGGCTGCACATAATATATCTCTTCACAAGGTAAGCTGTTGCTTGTATGTGGTGAACACATCATTGGGGTCAGAACCTTTTGGACAGAATTACATTGTTTTATGTAATATTCGCGCAGTTTTTCCTGATATTACAACAGCTTTTTATCGGAATATTTCTGATTTTTTCCTGTTGTGGTGATCACGTGGGCACGCGGTTCGCAGATACCATTCCGACATATTTGTATCAGATATTCGGATATATACGGTAATTTTTTCTCTACTTTACTTCATTTCGAAAAGAAGATATTTTTTTTTATTATTATTCATAAGATGATCAATGGTCGAGGGAAATACCCGAACATGTATGGAAGTTGTTCTTGGATTCAAGTAGGCATCTAAGAGAAGACATGGCCAGCAACTCCTGCTTCGTGAACTCCTCTGCGATTCCAAGATGTGTTTGCGAAGGACGAGTTTGACCTTGGACACTTCACCACAATTGAACATGCTGTTGACACCGGTGATGCCAAGCCTATTAAACAACGGTTGTGTCGGACTCCTGCCTCATTTGTGGGGGAGGAGGAAGCACACCTTAAAAAAATGCTTGACGCCGGTGTTATACAAGAATCCATGTCGGAGTGGGCCTCTGCACCAGTGCTTGTCAGACGGAAGGATGGAAGCATGCGTTGGTGTATAGATTACAGAGCGCTCAATGACGTGACTGTGAACGATACTTTCCCTTTATCGTTGGTGGATGATTGCTTGGATACGCTGTCTGGAAGTACCTGGTTCTCGAAATTGGACGCCAACAACGCGTATTGGCAGGTCAAGATTAAGGAATCAGACAGGAAGAAGACGGCGTTTCTGACCAAGTTTGGGTTGTTTGAACATGTGAAAATGGGGTTTGGACTCACTAATGCTCCTGCTACTTTTTCGCGAGTAGTAAATCTGATTTTGAGAGGTCTCACCTGGAAAACAGTTCTCGCCTTTTTAGACGACATTTTAGTTCTAGGGAATTATTTGAACATCACCTCCAGAATCTGAAGGATGCGTTGGGGAGATTCAGACAACATAGAATGAAGTTGAAACCCCGCAAGTGTCTTCTTTTTCAACGTAAGTAGAGTTTTTGGGACGAATCGTGAGTAAAAACCAGGTAGTTATGTCGGAGCGTGATATTGACCACGTGGCTAACTGGCCAGTTTCCAAGAGTTCGAAGGAAGTGGAGAGGTTTCTCGGCTTAGTGAACTACCACCGTACCTTTGTAAAAGGTTTTGCCGAGTTAGCTCAACCCTTGTATAGTCTCATCGGTAAACACAAGTTCCACTGGGGAGAGGTGCAACACCAGGCATTTGAGGCTCTACGCCGAGCGCTGACTGAGTATCCTGTGTTGGCTCTACCTAACGCTGTCGACCCGTTCATATTGGACACCGACGCGTCAGACATAGCCATCGGAGCAGTTCTCAGTCAAGTCCAGGACAGAGCGGAGAGGGTAATTGCTTATAGTAGTTTCTCTCTAACCCCCGAACAGAAAAGATATTGCACCACCCGAAAGGAGCTTCTCAGTATTGTGAGATTTACAAGACAGTTTAAATACTACCTTTTAGGTAGACAGTTTACCGTCAGGACAGACCACTCTAGCCTGACTTAGCTACTACGCTTCAAGGACCCGCAGGGACAGTTGGCACGTTGGATGGAGGAACTCTCACAATACCATATGATTGTGACGCATCGGCCAGGGGCCAAGCACGGGAATGCTGACACACTCTCGGGACGTCCAGACGAGTTGACCCCTTGTCCATCCTATGTTGCTGGGATTAGACCCGAGAATTTACCCTGTGGAGGCTGCACCTATTGCCAGCGAGCAGACAGACAGTGGGGCGAGTTTGCTATGGAAGTGGATAATATCAAAAACCTGACGGACAGTTCTCCTTGTATGGATCAAAGTTTCCAGTCTTGCAAGACTGTTGTGGCCACAATGAAACGGAACCTGCAAGGCCAGGCGGAGGGTCAATATCCTGGGGGGCGTTCTGAGCTTATAGGTCAGGCGCAGAACCCTCAGGAACCCTCTGTGGACAGTATACTCGACCCTCATGCCAGGGGTCGATTTTTCGTGAGTGGTACGAGTTCTCTTGTATGCCCTAAAGGTATGCATGCCAGTCAGACCCAATTTTCTCAGTCTGAAGGTCAACCCGACTTGATGAGTCATCAGGATAGCACGGTCACTCAAGTTACTCTTGGTTACGGACACCCTGATTGTTGTAGCCATGACAGCAGACCGATGACTGAGCCAGTACTGGAGGCTATGTCTCCTGACAGTTTGTCCACCTTAACGGTGGAGCCGAGAGTTGATGGATCTAGCTTTGATATTGAGTTTCAGGAGAGCCAGATTCATATTAATATGTGTACTGTTCAGTTAGCCCAGGAAGCCACTGCCGCTGCACCATGTTGCTGGGTGTTCACATCCCGTGAACTTGAGACCAAACAGGGAGAGAATGGTGCGTTGCGGATGATTATCAAATACCTGACGGACGGTACAGAACCAGAGCAAGGGGAGTTAAGCCTTGCCCCTCCTGAAGCTAATATTGCTGGTTGAATAATTCCAGGTTTTGTGAGTGAGCCGTTTTATTCTGACGGGATATTATATGTTCTGCCGGAGAGCTCTATACTCTATGGAATTGCAACCAGTAATTTGACATTTCATGTTACCACAGGCTTATAGTTTGTGAGGACCTAGATTCTTGGATTTGGTTATTCCTCAAACAAGACCTCCCTCAGCAAAGGACTTTCATCATATAAGGTTGGGAGGAATGTTGTGTCGTGGGTCTGTTTACATTACGTAATTTGCATATCCACCGGAAATGCATGGGACCCCGTGCCGCTTGATTGGAGAATAACTGACCCCAACTCTCTTCCTTCGAGGACTTGACACTGCACGGATGGTTTATCTTTAGCTCTGCATATTGTGGACTAAGTATTCCAAATATCCTACAGTGTACTCTACTTTAGGTAGTGACAGTTTCTCGGTAGTCCCGCATATTGTAGGGTTACCGTGCCAGATAAGTTTATATAAGTTTTACTCGCCATTTGAACCGTGTGAGTTGTATCTACTACTGCCTGACCTGTCCAGCGTCTCAGGTGATACAGCTCCATTGACCACGTGCACGTACGTGGCTGCACATAATATATCTCTTCACAAGGTAAGCTGTTGCTTGTATGTGGTGAACACATCAATACCCATTGTTAAAAATAGACATTCCTTAAATCACAAGTTTCGGTTTCCACCATACAGCTTAATGTGACTTGAATACTATAATATAAAGTTCCAGTTTCAAAATAAAGTTCAAGTTTCAATAATAACTTCAAGTTTCTATAATACTCGACTGCAATTACTGTATATATAATAACTGTAACCACTGTAACTTCCTTCAGTTTCCTCGAGATGATAAGGCAAACATATAAAGTTCAAGGCCATACGCATATATGTCCATATGAAGAAATTAGGCCACACAGTTCTATTTATAATACAGTAGGCTACTGAAATAACTAGAGTTCCATAATAGTAGAAACACCTCACCGTAAGAGTTCCAAGTCCCTGACTTTACTGGGTTAACACAGTCACCTTAAAGCACTGACATAATAGTGTTGCACAGGAGGTACGACGACAACATATGCTGCAACGGGCGGTTGTGTGAAGTTCCGTGTGTCTAACTGCGACGAGTACTGGTGAACCGCTGATCAGCCTGACGAAGGTCAAGGTCGTCTCACGTGTGATGAGTTAAATCCACCCCATCCCTAGTTCCAAATCTACCAGCTGTACAGGTCCACTATATCCTGGTCAGGCGTCCCACTGGAGGCCTAGCCCATGACCAAGAGTGCCCTTGCGGTGCACATTCTCCCAAAAATATTAATGTTTTCCCGGCGCTGCCTAGATGGCTGCCTACCTGGCTACCTCGCTAATGTGTTCTCCGTGCAGGTGACTACGTCACACGGGAACCCGTATGTAGAATTAGAAACCGCGGAAAAAGCTTGCGCGGTAAATCCAAACACTTATTTTTACCATAATGATAACAAAAACCCTTTTACCATAATAAACCCCATAAATATTTATAACCAAACTGTCATACCGTGACAGTATATAGATGATAAACAGTTTATCACACAGTATTTTCATTGTTTGTCGTTCAAAGGTTTTTCTCATCGTTCACACGCGGATAAAATCTCGAGTCCACCTGCGGTGGCCTCACGACAAACCCTGAAAATACAGTGTGATAATTTATAATTCACACATCTCGCACTCAGTGGAATCGAATAAAAAAATCCGCCTATCAAATACCACAATAATGATTGTTAATATCTTCCACCAGAAATAGTTTATTTTCCTAGCAATTTTATAAAGATATGTATAATTTCCTACTTGTAAACATAAATGCATAATAGTAAATATTACGTTTATCGAGCTATCGTCGAGTCTTCATGGTTGCAATTTCAGCATGTCTCTTGTCTTCACTGCAGAACTGCAAACGGATTCAATGGCGTTTTTTTCTTTTTTTTTTTTATTTCTATGCCAGATTATTAACATTCTGTATGTTTGGATACATTGACACAAATTACTTTCATTTTTTGCAGACCACATGTGTATTTACAGGCTACAGTGACGTACAACAGGTCGAACTTGGTTCACGTACTTGTACGTCCGCCTCGGATATATGTACTTCGATGTAGTTTTGCTATGCTAATAATATGAATTAAGATCAAACATGATTTAAAGGGAAAGTATTAGATTATATTTTGATATTGATAGATCTTGTAACTTTCTCTAATAGCGAACGATTCATGAAAATGTTTAGAAAGGCAATGTTATGACATCATGGATGTTGAACATATAAGTTTCATTCCTTAATGAACGAACATTGGTTACATCCTATTGCATGAAGCCCGCTATAGCTACGTAATGAACGAGGATGTAACTGTCTAATACGATATTTCGTCGTTCAACATAAAAAAATTTACGTTTTTGAAATTCTTTACGTTACCCAATAATTTCCCCTACGTTCCCCGCACAGGGGATGGAACATGCAATGCTATGTACAAAATACATGCATATGGTGCAGATCGCTCAATCTCGTAACAAAAGCATTTGCACGATTGGGGCTCATGAAACACTTTTGTTGGCATTTATAACAAATTCAAGAAGATGAAAGGTGATTAAGAAGTACGTGTATTAGAAATAGTAAGCGTGTTGATAACAAGGACACGCGCATGTTTGATATGTTTTATGTATGTATTACCATGGTTAACTAATGACGTGCTTAACACGTGACATCGTAAACAGCAAAGCACCTAACAACACCTAACTACTACGATAAATGGAAAGCCATTCCGATACAGGACGGCGCCTAATTCATCACGTCACTTCGTCCGCTGGAGCGGAATTAGTATGATACAGGAACAATGTTAACCCGTTATCGTCTGTTTGGCATTTCCGGTGAATGTTTCAGTAATGGTATACATATAATGTGTGTTGTTTAAGTCTGACCGACTGGCAGTTGTGTGTTAGCATTGACATTAAAGCTAACATTTAAACGCGTCCGTTCGAAGTTGCATGATACATATACAATTATAGAATGGCTTGAAGCTGATCTTCAAATTTTCTGCTGAAATTGTAGGAATGCATATGTAATTTCAATGTCATGGAGTGAAAGTGAGCAGATATACGTATATTTAAGTAGGTCAAAACATTCAATATGGCCATCATGTCTTCCATATTTGAAAATAATAAATCACTTTAGATATTGTATAAAGGTTTCCCCAGATGTCCTTCCTAATTTAATAATGATTTAAACTCCATTAAATAAAAAACAAAACACCATGTCATCCATGACGTCATATCCGGTTTTACCTTACATGGTACATGCACTGAATCATTTATGGCTGGAGATAACAAAATAAATATTTTGTATCATGAAATATTTATATTTCCATTTCCTCATGAAACATTTTTGTCTCAGAGGTCAACTTTCGGCTTTCCATAAGAATCAAAAGTTGAATCCGCCGTCCGTAAACATTTCACATTTCAAACTTTCGGCCGGTCAAAAAATCCAAGTCGGCCACCATCTTGAAAAACACATTTGAATCTCCTGCATCAGTTCCAACGGAGCCATTCAGCTGAAGATTGATGGGGATGTTAAGGAAAGGATGTTGGAAAGCGTTTGTACAGTATATATTTTTCAGCCTCGTTAAAAGTTCGATATTGCATCCACGGCATCCATGATTGCGGAATCCTGTTTGCAAAGTTTTTAGTGCATGTACTTTAATTTATACTTATCGATAAACAAAACCTACTTTCAGCGCTATGGCTTATACTATTATTTTTTTATATAGAGAGAAAAAAACAACAACAAATAAACAATAAAAGCCAATATGACCGAAAAAAATTTATCAAATGAAGTGAAAAGCCCGCCAAATTTTCAACGACAATTTCTAGTTCTAGATGCAATACAGAACTAAGAAAAAACTCGTTCAGTTTTAGGGTAGTAGATGCCTGGAACAAGCTACCAGATTATGTCGTAAATGCGGAAACTGCTAGAGGTTTTGAGATATTGCGAGATGATCATATTAAGGACAATATCTATAATGATAATTGATAAATTATTTTAATGAGTATATATATTTCATGTATGACTTTGCCGGTTTTATTTATTTTTAATATATTGTGATATGGACTTAGTATAGATGCTTCTAGCCTGCGTCCATTATTTTCCATTAAAATCCATTAAATGTATACACAAGTTGGAATATACATGTGTACAACGAAAAAGAGTCTGTTTTTTAATTTCGTTTATATTTTCTCCTTTTTGTTGATTTCCTTCTAAGTATGTTAGACTTTTTCTGATATACCTCCCCGAATGAGAATTCACGTTCACATTGATGACTAGCCACGGAACATGCTTAGAATCAATTATCTTGTATAGATAATATTTCATGACATGTATTTCTTCAATTCAATTAAGAAAAAAAAAACTCTATTCGGACCATTTACCTCGACAATGAACACACATATCCACTCTGTTTATCTATCCATTAGAATATATAGGGTATCAGAATGTGTTCCTGTTACCTTGACAACGGAAGTACAATGGTAACATTAAGTTTAATGGTCCATACATTGCGATACCAGTATCAATCTCAGCAATAAATAGAACTCTCGCGAGATCACGAAAACTTGTAAATATCTGATACAAAGCTTGACACTTTAACAGTTTGTGATTAACATTTAGCTATATTGCGGTTTTTTAGCGAGTTGTATATTATATTTAGTTCAGTGACTCTCAGAGTCGAGGTAGAACGTTACATACGGGGACCGCTAGTAAAGATAAGCGCCATCTACAGGGCGATACACTGGAGACTTCTGCTGCCCCCTAGTGTAGCCAATCAGACCTGGTCCCTTTAATTGTTCATGTATATTGTGATTAGTAGGTCGCGTCGCTGACCACACAAATCGTTTACTTTGACCAAGAAGGGGATTGTAAAGGTCAAGCCACAATTATCTTCGATTTAAGTAGATTTATTCTTCACAGCTTCGTGAAGGACAAGACATAGAAAGGTATCTTGGAGGATGACAGCGGTATTAAGCTGCCTTAGAAATGGCAACCGCACAGGTTTAGGTGGCGGATGTCAATAAACTTCATCACATAAATCAATCACGTTCATTAGATCCACATCGACTAGGAAAGGTGGACAATCGACCGGGAAACGGAAAACATCGACCTGGAAAGGTGGAGCATCGACCATGAAACGTGGAACATCGACCAGAAAACGTGAATCATCGACTGGGAAACGAGGAACATCGACCAGGAATCATGGAACATTGACCAGGAAACGTGGAACATCGACCAGGAAACGAGGAACATCAACCAGGAAACGTGGAACATCAACAGGGAAACGTGGAACATCGATCGGTAAACGTGGAACATCGACCGGGAAACGTGGAACATCGACCAGGAAACGTGGAACATCGACCGGTACACGTGGAACATCGACCGGTAAACGTGGAACATCGACCGAGAAACGTGGAACATCGACCGGTTAACGTGGAATATCGACCGGGAAACGAGGAACATCGACCAGGAAACGAGGAACATCAACCAGGAAACGAGGAACATCGTCCAGGAAATGTGAAACATCGACCGGGAAACGTGGAACATCGACCGGTAAACGTGGAACATCGACCAGGAATCTTGGAACATCGACAAAGAAACGTGGAATATCGAACTGGAAATGTCGAACATCGACCAGGAAACGTGAAAGATCGAACAGAAAACGAGGAATATCAACCGGGATCCGGGAACATCGACCAAGAAACATGGAACATAGACCGGGAAACGTGGAACATCGACCGGGAAACGTGGAACATCGACCGGTAAACGTGGAACATCGAACAGGAAATGGGAAACATACACCGGGAAACGGAAAACATCGAACAGGAAACGTGGAACATCGAACAGCAAACGTGGAACGTCGACCGGGAAACGGAAAACATCGAACAGGAAATGTGGAACATCGAACAGGAAATGTGGAACGTCGACCGGGAAACGGAAAACATCGAACAGGAAACGTGGAACATCGAACAGGAAATGTGGAACGTCGACCGGAAAACGTGGAACATCGACCGGTAAACGTGGAACGTCGACCGGGAAACGGAAAACATCAACCAGGAAACGAGGAACATTAACCAGGAATCGTGGAACATCGACCGGGAAACGTGGAACATCGACCGGGAAACGTGGAACATCGACCGGTAAACGTGGAACATCGCCCGGGAAACGAGGAACATCGACCAGGAAACGAGGAACATCGTCCAGGAATCGAGAAACATCGTTCAGGAAACGTGGAACATCGACCGGAAAACGTGGAAGATCGACCGGTAAACGTGGAACATCCACCAGTACACGTGGAACATCGACCAGGAATCTTGGAACATCGACAAGGAAACGTGGAATATCGAACAGGAAACATCGAACATCGACCAGGAAACGTGAAAGATCGAACAGGAAACGAGGAATATCAACCGGGATCCGGGAACATCGACCAGGAAACATGGAACATAGACCGGGAAACGTTGAACATCGACCAGGAATCGTGGAACATCGACCAGTTATTTAAAAACATCGACGAGGACACAGATAACGACGACCAGTAAACTTGAATCATCGACCAGCAAACGGGAAACATAGCACAGGACACGTGGAACATCGCGGAGAAATGTTACGTCTTCAAAAAATGTAAATAAATCAGGACTCGAACAAAACATGTAGAGGCGACACGAACGCATGAAAAAAGCATGAAACGTTGATATGAACACGTCACAAAACATGGAACGAGGACATAAACACGCGAAATATATACAACGAGGTTATAAACACGTGACAAAATATAAAACGAGGACATGGACACGTGACAAAATATAAAACGAGGATATGAACACGTGACAAAGTATGTAATATGGACATTAACACGTGATGAAACATAAAACGTGTAGATGAATATAAATTATGAATACCAATACTTTAATTAAACACATGAATGAAAAACACGAGACAAAACATGTCATATGGACATGAACACGTGATAAAAAAAATGGTATGTGGACACTAACACGTGATGAAGCATGAAAAGTGGACATGAACACGCGATGACACATGTAAAATGGACATAGACACGTGAGAAAACATGACAAAACAAATTATGAAATGTTACATGCAGCATACATGGTAAGTAACTTTAATATAAGACACCAAAATTCCTCAATAGCTTTCCCCTTACAGTTGTCAAAGAAACAGCGGGATTTATTTTTCAGTTGCATTATATAAACATGGCGAGACATTTTTTTCTGTAAAGTATCATCAACATAAACAAACTCAACTTCAAGACGTACTCGTATAAACAATAGCGCCAAGAAACCCCACAGTGATGAGCGGTTGTTCATAAATGAACACTTAAATCTTGTTTTATGTTTGAGCGTGTATTCTGTGTAAGGAATCTGACTACTTCAAAAGACAAATGGTGTGCAATTTATTACAGAGAGTGACTTCCCTTGTACATTATCAGAAAAAGTAAACACAAGAGGATACAGCGAACACGAGACTGCGAAACCGAAGTTGCATGTCCATCATCTTCAAAAGTAACATCTATTTTGTGGGTACATGAATATGTGTATTACTTGCACCAATGCAAATATTTATTGCAGTTTTTTTTATCAATTGTCAGTCGTTTCAAATGAAAATATTCCAAAAATAGTTGGGCAAATGAGAGTCGTCAACTGCGCGTGACCTACTGGATCCCCAGAACGAGGCTCCCATAACCGAATGTATCTTGTCAGTGCGCTGAAACAGGACAATTTTGAATTGTGTAATAACTGCAGCACAGCAGAAACAGTTGATAACTTACAGTGTATATCAAAGGACATATGGCTGAAGAAAACCTGCGAAAATTGGAAACCCCACGAAAACTCCACGTTATGTTCTTATATGATTTAAATAGTTCTCGCTAGTGTTGAACTTCAAATATTAAAGTTAGTACAATTGTACTTCAAAAATAATATATAATATAAATTATTTAGTTGTTTGAGTCAACAAAGATATCGTACAAGTAAAAACGTAACAACCGGTAACTCGCTAAAGTTTGGTTTGGTTTATTTTACATTCTATTACACCCCAGGGTAATTTAAGGACATGCCATGTTTTGGAGGAGGAGAAAAGCCGGATTACCAGGAAAAAAACCACCGACCTACGGTCAGTATCTTGCAACTGCCCCACGTTGGATTCGAACTCGCAACACCTTGGTGGAGGGCTAGTTGATGAATGTCGGAACAACTTAACCACTCGGCCACCGCCGCCCCTCGCCAAAGTCAGGAGTGTCACTTTCAGTAAGTGCAATATAAAAATGTATATTATCATCCAATGGAAAAAAACCTCTTGTGTGTGGGTGTGTTTTGTTTTAAATACAGGCGTATGGATAAATTGTTTCTTTTCGTCATTATAAAAAATTTAATGTTTTTCGCCTTCGGGAAATATATTTCAATTGAGGAAACAAACATCCATATCTTTTCAATACCTTGACAAACGTTGATAGACCGCAGCCATAATCATCAAAGGCAGCGCCTCTCTAGAGTATGGTGTTCAGCCCTACAAAGCACCTGTGCAATAGCATTTTTTTTTAATTAATTGCCTACCAATTACAGGTACAAATACTTTTTTGTCACACTGACGCGAAAAGGACACAGACGATCCGAAAATTACAAACAACCGGAAGATGAGAAGATCATTGATGACGTCATACCCATGGATTACATTCTCTTGGCGATGATAAATTCCACTGTGTAAATATCTATTCAGAGAAATGTAATGAACGGACAATACTCAGTGACGCACGGGCGTTCACTGCATATGTCTTCTTTGTCATATGTCCTGTATTGTACAGAGATATAAATGGGTTGACTGGTTAGGCGTTTGTTTGGTGAGCTGATACCCAACCCACACCCCACATCAACTTTGTCCTATTGAATGGAGACAATCCTCTTAAAAGTGTGACGTTTATAGAAAAAAGGAAAAAGAAACAAATCTTAACAGGGGCGTGTAAGAAAGTCAACTTTTGTTGATACAGCGCAACATACTAATTGACAGTGTATGTAGGGCACACATTTACATCATGGGAATGGCCGTGATGTAATTTCTAGAACAATTGCTCGTTTGTCGTCAGTAGGATAACTAATCAACTTAAAATGTTAACGGTTTAATTAAAAGAAAAAATCGTCAAACCTTGAAATCGAAAACTAGAACAGTGTATTTCTGGAGCATGGAATGACGTAAGACTTCAATGCATTATTAAGTTACAACTCTAGATCACATGATCAGTCGTAGTCGAGCAGTGCTATACATCCGTTAATGCTTGCTTCCCGTACCGATGTTGCTTGTTTCCCGAGCCGTTGTTGCTAGTTTCCCGTGCCGATGCTGCTTATTTCCCGAGCCGTTGTTGCTTGTTTCCCGTGCCAGTGCTGCTTGTCTCCCGTGTGCCGTTGCTGCTTGTTTCCCGTGCCTTGCTGCTTGTTTCCCGAGCCGTTGTTGCTTGTTTTCCGAGCCGGTTCTGTTTGTTTCCCGAGCCGTTGTTGCTTGTTTTCCGTGCCAGTGTTGCTTGTTTCTCGTGTGCCGTTGCTGCTTGTCTCCCGTGCCGATGATGCTTGCTTCCAATGCCGGTGTTGCTTGTTTCCCGTGTGCCGTTGCTGCTTGTTTTCCGTGCCGATGATACTTGTTTCCCATGCCAGTGCTGCTTGTCTCCCGTGTGCCGTTGCTGTTTGTTTCCCGAGCCGTTCCTGCTTGTTTCCCGTGCCGATGATGCATGCTTCCCATGCCGGTGTTGCTTGTTTACCGAGCCGGTGCTGTTTGTTTCCCGATCCGTTGTTGCTTGTCTCCCGTGCCAGTGTTGCTTGTTTCTCGTGTGCCGTTGCTGCTTGTCTCCCGTGCCGATGATGCTTGCTTCCAATGCCGGTGTTGCTTGTTTCCCGTGTGCCGTTGCTGCTTGTTTTCCGTGCCGATGATACTTGTTTCCCATGCCAGTGCTGCTTGTCTCCCGTCTGCCGTTGCTGTTTGTTTCCCGAGCCGTTCCTGCTTGTTTCCCGTGCCGATGATGCTTGCTTCCCATGCCGGTGTTGTTTGTTTCCCGTGCCAGTGCTGCTGGTCTCCCGTGTGCCGTTGCTGCTTGTTTCCCGTGCCAGTGTTGCTTGTTTCACGTGTGCCGTTGCTGCTTGTTTCCCGTGTCGGTGTGGCTTGTTTCCCGTGTCGTTGTGGCTTGTTTCCCGTGTCGGTGTGGCTTGTTTCCCGTGTCGGTGTGGCTTGTTTCCAATGTCGGTGTGGCTTGTTTCCCGTGTCGGTGTGGCTTGCTTCTCGTAATAGTGTTGCTTGTCTCCCGTGTCAGTGTAGCTTGTTTTCCGTGCCAGTGTTGCTTGTTTCCCGTGCCAGTGTTGCTTGTTTCTCGTGTGCCGATGCTGCTTGTTTTCCGTGCCAGTGTTGCTTGTTTCTCGTGTGCCGTTGCTGCTTGTTTTCTGTGCCGATGATGCTTGTTTCCCGTGTGCCGATGCTGCTTGCTTCACGTGCCAGTGCTGCTTGTTTCCGTACCGGTGCTGCTTGTTTCCCGTTTACGTAAAATTACAAGAAAAAACATCATAAGATCAATTACTAAATGAAAATGTAACACTATCTGAGAGATATCTTTCCTGTCAGACCATTATTTAGGATCTTAACATGTATTACTACAGATGTTATTTACAGTACGTACTCAATAGGTACTAGAAAAAATTAGTATTAGAAAAATAATATGAGTTGCTAAATCATTAACCCCAACTTGTTAAGGGCTATTGGAATTACACATCGCCATCATGGAAGATTGTGAAACATTTTTTAAACAAGCCATTGACTACAACGAACGCTTCATGCTTTCCTTGTCTCAACAAAACATGAACTGCTGAAAATCGGGTTTTGATTAAAAAAAATCTTGAAAACAACTAAAACGTGACTTTTGTCGGTGGGCCGAAATGGTTGAAATTCATCGGAATCTATATATCTGCAAATGGAAAACGTTCAATATAATGTATTTTCTTAAGTACTGAGGCTATACGTCTTTTGGGATAAATCTGGCTAGAAACATCACAAAATCCAAACCATATTCTATGTGTACCATATTCAAATAGGAGGTGGGGTGACAAGGCTTTCTGTTTATGGACTTTACGCGCCACCCATTCACGAGCGCCCCTATACATAGCCACCTATTGACATGTGGAGTGACGACTCTCAGTGTGACTCGGTGTATGTAAAAGATTCGTGCGAACATTTAACAACGTGACCGAACAAACATGTGTTTGAAATAAAACAACAATATATTCCGCCTGATAAAGAGAGAAAACAATTATCGAATAGACATCAGTCAAAGATCTGACAGAGAAAAAAGTTCAATCGTTGGAATAACATAAAGAAAAGACGGAGAAACTACCCATGCCTTCAAGTTCAATGGACGATAGTGCACTAAGAATGTCGGTCTCTTAAGGGTTAACTTCATATCATATAGAGTGATATCTTTGAAAGCTTGATAATTATTATTCGAGCAAATTGGGGGGAGTGGGGGGGGGGGGGGGGGGGGGGGGGGCGGGGTGCGGGAGTGGGAGGTGCAATTAGCTCATACATATTGCACAAAATGATAATGTCGCCAATGGGGACATTTGTTTGACGGCATATTTGAAATAGATATGAATACACCGGGCCTTTCATTGCACATACATTTGTACACTTATTTACAGACATTATATGAATGATTCTCGCTCATTTCATTTTTACTTGCACGTTGAAATTAATAGGGGGTGCGGGAGCGGGAGGAGCAATTAGCTCATACATATTGCACAAAATGATAATGTCGCCAATGGGGACATTTGTTTGACGGCATATTTGAAATAGATATGAATACACCGGGCCTTTCATTGCACATACAATTGTACACTTATTTACAGACATTATATAAATGATTCTCGCTCATTTCATTTTTACTTGCACGTTGAAATTAATAGAATATTCTCCTAGCTTGAGAGTAACCCGAGGCTCTGCCAAGGGTAAGACGATCAAAAATAGCACCCTGAGAGTTGGATATTTCTCAGACACAGCATCAAGGTAGAAGATGATTATTTTTCTCCTATCATTTTGTATTTTTTTAACGAAATGATCAATGCAACACAATGCTGCCGTGACGTGAGTGAATTGTTTCCTTTGCGTTATAGTATTTTGTCGTGACGTCATTATATTGTTGACGTCACTACATTGTTATCCGTTCGTGCTATCTGTCATACCCGAGGGGGTGACAGAGAAATCTTGGACAGGTAAAAGAGGAGAAAATTCTGTGAATGATGGCAGGAAGTTATATTCTTGCTTAATGAATGATGTTGATTGTAAGCTTTTCTATGTGCATGGATAGCATGTGATATTATTGTTAAAACAATAAGGTGGAATTTTCTATTGAGTTATATATTTAGCGCTTTAAAATATTGCACATTATTAATTATTTATACACAGCCAGAGTAACAAAACTGATGAAGGAAGTGATGTTAATATATCAATACAATGGAAAAGTTATCAATATTTGGGTGTATTACAATATATAAAGGTGATCTCGGCTGTTCTTTTTGCTCCAGTTTTTAAAATGTATTTTATGACCCTATTTCAACTTCCATTAAGAATGAAATTAATTAACATATAAGTCGTCCCTTTGTTATTTGGACGAAACGTGTTGATACTTTTCTCATGTTTTCTGATAGCTTATTGGCGAACTCGGCACATTGTGGCATGGAAAATTGCTTTCAGCGCTGAAGAGTCGAGACACATGCTCCTCGCACTCTTTTCTAAAACTAGAATTTTTTTAGACAGACCAAGCACATGCCGTCATTATTTTTTCTCTGACTCAAAATAGTCGACCGATTACTTATAATTGGAATAACATTTAACCGGATAACTGGTAAAATATCTGAAATTTTCAATCCTATTTTGATGATCAGAATATGAAATGTAACTTGATGATACTATATCGCTGTTTTAACGAAATATATTACCGACAACGCCATTGATGTACGTGTACAAACAATCATATAAACACGTAATTTCGTATTATCCGTATATAGTGTGCGGTGCTAAAAATAGCGGTATCACAGATCAGGTTCATATTCCTCGATAAATGGTCTGTGCTATAACACTATTTAAAAATATGTACACCCCTCCCTTCTTGAGCTTAGTAAATTCTGACTGCGAATTGTTAGCCGACATCTCATCTACGGGTATCACGGAAGTCGTGACAGCATACAACCTCTGAAATGGTGAAGTGGTAGATATTATATTACGATAATTTGAAGTATCCAGAGAGTATTTTATTGTTTATTTTTTCCACCAAATTAATTTGTTATTTAATCTGTTTCCTGGATTACATGTATATAACAGCGAGATAGAGGTAATGTTAAAATATGCCGATTGTCGAAACTTGATGCAACTACTTAACCGGTTTATTAAATTTTAAGACTTGTAATTTTAATGTAAAAAAGTAGTTCCATTATCCTCGGAGGGATTCTGATTCTCAATAGATGAGCATTACTGAACTCAAAGTGCGTTCATATCAACGTAACCGCATAATACTGTGATAATGAGAAGTATACCACTGCTAGCGTTTATCTATAGTTTATTTACTTTAAACGAGAAAGGCAATTCAATGAAGATTTCCAGTGTTTTTAGTAAATAGACTTTAATTCCCCCGAGTGTCTCCATTACCGCTAGAAGTGTTGCCATTCCGTTATCACGTCATCCAATTGTCTTTGTATCAAATTCAATTTTCCGCAGACACGGCTATCTGATACTACTGCCTGTAGTCTGTTGGCACCGACACGGGTGGTAAGGATGGTTTTATCTGCAGAATACGTTTAAAATCCCATTCAGTGTAGCCTCACTTCCTGACCTAGAACAACTTAAACAACTTTTTGACAGAAAAAAAAACCATTTACTTATCAGTCAAACCGTATGTCCATGTAGCTCCGTGTCTTCTGTACCATTTCCGGAAACCGAGTTCGGTTTGTCTTTTAGTCTTTAACTACGCACTTCCTTCACTGACAAGTCAATATGTGAAGAGGTCATCGAAGGTCTACTTTACCTTTAATTCCGTTTAAAGGTTAATTGATCAGAGCAGGAACACTCCAAATGTTTGGTACTGATATACATGTTCATAGATAAAAACTTAATGTAAAAGGTAACAAGTGTATGCACATGGAATTTGAAATAAAGACAAGTGTACCTATTTTTAAGTTTACAATTAAAACTAATAGTTAGCAATATGGAAAATAGAAGAAAGAATGTCTTTCATCATTCTCATTTTTAAACTATGAAAAGTAAAATGTTACAGTTTCATGAACGTGAATACAGCTAAAATTGTCTTGTGGCACGAGACATCACAAACATTGACGTTATAGTTTCATAAGAATTTTTTAGAAGTTTTTTTTATTAATCACAGAACATACAATACTCATGTACAATAGAAAAAAAATAAAATTGATCCCCCATATTTTAACATGTATATAAATAATTAAAACAAGGTGATACCTGTTTAAACAGTAACTTTGATAAACCTGAATAAATTATATTGAATAGACAAATCAAAAAGGTTCTATATTTTGAACTTAATTTGGCATTTTAGCTGCACAGTCTTTACTTGGCAAACGCGTGCTAGTTTTTTCACTTTATAGATACTTTGTTTGTTGTAAACCTTGTTCACACATTGACTGAATATAAAAAGTGTACCAATAATTTCGAATCCCGATTTATTCACGTCAAGCGACCAGCATGTCCACGACCTACCCCGACTGGACACCAGACTATCACCAAAAACGATGGTTCATACGACAAATATAACAAAGATAGTCACCACCTGAACGTCACGTTTTGTTTATTAGGACCGTGATGAGCTTTGTAAATCAGTCAAATACTTGGCCGCTAATACCTATGTACCTATAAACTCTACATAACCTGTTTTTGTATCGACTAGCAACACTGCGACTTAACTTGGGATCTTATCTTTTCCGTTCTTTCTAACCAACTTTCTCCTTCTTAATGTCTCCTTTGACACAACCTCACGTTTTGCCTTTAGTTGGGCGTTCGCCCATGTGAGGAAGGTTTTGGGTTCTGTCCCCAGGCCGGGACATACCAGAGTCCCTAACAATGGTAATTACTACTCCCTACATTATGGGAGTGGAAACGACTGGTTCACCCGTTGTCAGTATAATGTGACCAGGTGGGGTGTTCTGCTGGGGGCCTTCGGCAGTATACTTCAGTGTGGTAGCACTTCAAATCGGCAAAAGATCCGGACTATCGCAAGAAAGCTTCCACGAATAAATTTAAAATGCTGCCTCCCAAATACATACGCATTCAACACCCACACACATCGCATACACCGGGAGGCCATCCTTAAATGACACTGACTGTTTATAGGACGTAAAAGCAATTAACCACTATAAGAAAGATGAATTTCGTTTTGTCTATAATATGGTGAATAACGAAGAAATATTATCTTGTCATAATAAAGATAATTGAGATCTGGATTGGCTAAAAACAATTTCATGATAAAAATATTTTTACTTTAAGCACAACGAGATGTTTCTGGAAAATTTGAAACAAATAATGTCACCGCTGTCTTCAATACAGATTTAATTTCCGTTGATCTTAGGTGCGTGTTGATATTTGTATGCACTTAATGTTAAGTCTTAAGGTTATCTTCTAGAATCTGAATTTAAAATCCCAAGTAGTTTGTAATAGGTTTTCACATTTGCTCACAATTCTTATAAGAGATATTTTTTTTGTTTACATTCAAAAGGTTTTATAAATGTATAATTCAAGCCAGATCTGACTCCTTCGTTTCATCTTTTCGGTGTAAAATCACATTATAAAAACCTTACGAAGCTGGATCTTTATTTGATATCTTCATAATGTAAAATTAATGTAGATTTCAAAGAGAGTGATTTTTAGCTAATCGCTTTTTTGTATTTCACTTTCTGAGATAAATTATGTATGCGTCATCAAAAATCTGTGATATGCATTTTTCATTTGGATGATCTTTATCCTGATTTTTTTATAATGAGAAACTAATGTAAATTGAAGATGACAGACTAGAACGTATCAATGTCTCAGTTTAGAACCCTAAAATTAGGATAAAGGGAAGGCGTACCACAAACATGTCTAACTGTCCGATTACCAATGTCGCTGATGTGAACAGTCGTGTACAAATTGTTTAAAGAAAATTAAATCACATGTAACGATTAAATGTATAAAAGCAAGGTTGTTCATTAAAATTTTCATGTTTGAACAAGAAAGTCGCGTTAACATTGTTGAAAGGAAACCAAACCAAATGTTACAACAAATTGTATAGATGTACAGTTGTTGATTTTAATTTCAATGAAGTGAGAATGCACGTCATGAGGATCTCCAAACAATGGAACGACAAGTCTATAAATAACAATGAAACAGGGCGATATATCTTACTAAAAAACTTCTTTAAATCAGTGAAAATATATTGTAGTTGTTCTAGTTTTAACAAATTTTCAAAATATATATATTTAAGACAAGAATACTTAATTACAAAAAACCAAGGACACTCTCTTGTCAATTACAATCCGAGTGGATTTCTTCTTGCCGTTTGCAATCCAAGCGGAGCTTTTCCTGTCGATTACAATCCAAATGGAGTTCTTCTGGCTGATTAGCATTGACGTAGCGATGAAATTTTACCTTAATACTACAACATTACACTGTAGTATAACCCGGAGAAAGTGAGTTCATAGAACTATGAATGCAATTCAATCATTGTCATTTTAAACCTTCTCCTCCCGCTTTGCATAACGAAACAACCGTTAAAATAAAACATTTTGATGACGTTAAGCTGTTTTAAAAGACGTGTCAATTATCGCTTAACTTGCCAGTATAGCGGACTTAATTGGATATGGACCGATTTGCTTTCCTACCGTTATGATATTGAAAATAATGCCGTTCGATTACTGATATGATATCATTGCAATGGTGTGTCGTTATAATAATGGCATCATACACTTACTTTTGATAATTATTTAAAAAACAAAGACACGGAAACTCTCAACTGTACATTAAGATAAAAAGTGAAGTACATCGTATTCCGAGAGTAATCAAAAGGTCCGAAGGAAGGGTAGAATAAGAACACCTGGAACTTTACAACTTTCGTTTTATATATTGTGTAATGACTGTGAGATTATCCTAGGCGTCACCAGCATTTAGATTTTCCATTTTGGCATATTTCATAAAAGCTGAAATGTTACAATTATTGTACCTTGGTAGCCATGGAAAAAGTCCACGGAAGTGGTGGCTGCAGGTATGTAAAACTTTCTTCATAAATAAAGGTAAATTCTGGGACGAGGCAGGCGGATCTTTGTTTTTTTTTTCCATTATCCCATTCACCCCAGAAAACACATTTCAACTCTTCCAATTAAAGGGTTAGAATAGTCCATTGTGAAATTTCAGGGGTGAATTAGTTAATGGAGCACAGATATCGATCTACTTAAAGTCCTCAAGAACGGAAGAATATTAAGCAAATACACACTATGTAAGTAATTTGATTTAATAAAATATACGAGAAGGCATTCAAACAACCCTTGATAAAGAATAAAAAGTCAATTGAAATCCTATTTGTTTTGGCACAGTTATTATTTCCCAGAGGTTGGGTACGCCCACAGTCCGTTTGATCTCGCGGATTATCGTGAAATGTATTTGCTTCATGACGTCATCAAAAATGTCTGCGACAGACGATACTAGGTTCATGGTGGAATATATACATTTAATTGACGGGCTATAAGAAGCTTCTTCAAAGCAGTCGACATTCATTGCAATCCTCGCCGTCTTTATTGCAATATCAATTAGCCGGTTTTATGTGAACTACGTCCATAATTAGTGTATATAATCTGCGTCGGAATTTTAGTATTTTATAATACAGCCCAGTAGACAGGACTATTGGATAGATCACTTGTACATGTGTCGGTAAACAGGTGTTGTGATGTTTTGACAGTGAATGTAAAATTATTTTCTAAAGCTACGGAATGTTATTTAGTACTCAAACAGACATGGTTTATAGGTTACGAAGTTGGACACAAATAAAATGAAAGGGTGATCACTTTTTATTTACAGCAAACTGCTTATAATTAAGTTCACGTTATTTTTCGCAAAGAGCGTACGTTTTATCCAATAATCGGTGACGTCATTGGTAAGGGATATGTCAAAATATATAAATAACACTAGGAAGCTATTATGTTGGAACAAAGCGATGACGTTGGCGTTGGGATGGAGCGTGAAGGTTACAATGAAGCAATGACATCGGAATGAACCAATGATGTTGGAATGAAGCAATAACGTAATGATAAAATGATGACGTTGAAAGGAAGCGATGACGTTGGAACAGAGCGATGAGGTATGAGTAAAGCGATGACGTAACGATAAAATGATTACATTGAAAGGAAGCGATGGCATTGGAGTAAAGCGATGACGTAATGATAAAATGATGACGTTGAAAGGAAGCGATGACGCTGCAACAGAGCAATGACGTTTGAATGAACCGATGATAATGACGATCGAATGAAGACATGACGTTGAAATGAAGCGATGACGTTGGATCAAGCAATGGCGTTTGGATGAAGTGGTGAGATTGGCATAAAACACTGATGTTGGAGTGAAGCGAAAATGTGTGGACAAAAGAATTGCTTGGAAATGAAGTGATGGCGTTGAGATGAAGCGGTGAAGTTGAAGTAAAGCGATGGCGTTGGAATAACGCGACGATAAGGCGATGAAGTTGAAGTAAAGCGATGGCGTTGGAATAACGCGACGATAAGGCTGTGAAGTTGAAATAAAGCGATGGCGTTGGAATAAAGATATTATTTACAAATATTAATAACGCGCATTAGCGCGTTATGATTGTTTGTCTGCAATCCTGTTCGTGTTATATAGGACCATAACACGGAACAGAATGATGTTTAATTCTTATATTTACATTTTTCAATTTGTTTTGATAATAAAATATTTATATTCTAGATTTGTTATGAAAATTCAAGGTATATTTCTAATAAATGGAACAGCCAACAGCTACATGTAGTATCGGCCAGCTATTTCCAACGTTATGATTATGACGTCACAATCGTAATGACGATTTAATTAATAACCACTTCAGTGTTATGGTCTCATAACACGGAACTGGCCTTGGTAGTGTTATATAGTGGCAATGCAGAGCAAATGTAAATATAACGTATTAATTGATTGTTTACATACCCATTAGAGATGAACGTAGGAGACATACGTTTAATATCAACTACATAATCGATACAAAGTGTCTAAAACATGAATAAATAGATATAGAAAAATATTTCAGACAGCTGGTGGTAAGTCGCCCTAACCTTGTGAGAATTATACAATGTATTGTCCTTCAGTTTCAAGGTTATCCAGCATGACGTCAATGGTTATCTATGATAATTACATTATTTCCCGGTTCCTCTGTCGGCGTATTTCCTATAGATTATATTTACATGAAATATCGCATCTCGTTATTTTTACGACTTGTGTTGAAACCTGCCAAATTGTCCTCTGATACGTCTACACGAAAAAGTACTGTCCATCAAAGGGTAGTCAAGTGACGTACGTTAGTTTTCACCTAGACCGGAGTTCGACTCGATCTTGTTATTTTCGTTTATCCTTTTAACAGACAGGGTCATTTAAGGATGTGCCAGGTTTTAGAGGAGGAGGAAAGGTCCAGTATCTAGCAAATGCCCCACGTGCCTTTCGAACTCGCAACCCAGAGATGGAGGGCTAGTAGAAGAATGTCGGGACACCTTAACTTCTCGGTCACAGCGGCCTCTAATAAAGTCGATCTTGTATTTTGCAGATGACACGTTTTCCCTTTTCCTCCGTGGGTACTAATCTAGGTTTTTCTTCCAAGAACTATAAACTGAAATTTACACTTGTTCACTTACTCAACATTTTGTACGAAGTCAACCAAAACTTCGTCCATGTCCGCGGAAGCTGCAAACCGTTTAAAGGAATGTATTTAATTCTAACAGTTATAGCAAATATTATCAAATAACTGATTTAAATTAACAGAAACAACGGTTATTCTCATCTGTGTCTATTAATTTCACAGATTACATTAAATTCAATCATTAAAAAGGTATTTAATTCCTCCGGTATCAAACGGAGAGTTTGTGTATATCAACAACCAGAACTCCACAATCAATGTATACTTGGGTAGGTCTCCGTTTCAGTAACTATGTAGGTCTCCGTTTCAGTAACTATGTAGGTCTCCGTGTCAGTAACTATGTAGGTCTCCGTTTCAGTAACTATGTAGGTCTTCGTGTCAGTAACTATGTAGGTCTCCGTGTCAGTAACTATGTAGGTCTTCGTGTCAGTAACTATGTAGGTCTCCGTTTCAGTAACTATGTAGGTCTCCGTTTCAGTAACTATGTAGGTCTCCGTTTCAGTAACTATGTAGGTCTCCGTTTCAGTAACTATGTAGGTCTCCGTTTCAGTAACTATGTAGGTCTCCGTTTCAGTAACTATGTAGGTCTCCGTTTCAGTAACTATGTAGGTCTCCGTTTCAGTAACTATGTAGGTCTCCGTTTCAGTAACTATGTAGGTCTTCGTTTCAGTAACTATGTAGGTCTCCGTTTCAGTAACTATGTAGGTCTCCGTTTCAGTAACTATGTAGGTCTTCGTTTCAGTAACTATGTAGGTCTCCGTTTCAGTAACTATGTAGGTCTTCGTTTCAGTAACTATGTAGGTCTTCGTGTCAGTAACTATGTAGGTCTCCGTTTCAGTAACTATGTAGGTCTTCGTTTCAGTAACTATGTAGTTCTCCGTTTCAGTAACTATGTAGGTCTTCGTTTCAGTAACTATGTAGGTCTTCGTTTCAGTAACTATGTAGGTCTTCGTTTCAGTAACTATGTAGGTCTTCGTGTCAGTAACTATGTAGGTCTCCGTTTCAGTAACTATGTAGGTCTTCTTGTCAGTAACTATGTAGGTCTCCGTTTCAGTAACTATGTAGGTCTTCGTTTCAGTAACTATGTAGGTCTTCGTTTCAGTAACTATGTAGGTCTTCGTTTCAGTAACTATGTAGGTCTTCGTTTCAGTAACTATGTAGGTCTTCGTTTCAGTAACTATGTAGGTCTTCGTTTCAGTAACTATGTAGGTCTTCGTGTCAGTAACTATGTAGGTCTCCGTTTCAGTAACTATGTAGGTCTTCGTGTCAGTAACTATGTAGGTCTCCGTTTCAGTAACTATGTAGGTCTCCGTTTCAGTAACTATGTAGGTCTCCGTTTCAGTAACTATGTAGGTCTCCGTTTCAGTAACTATGTAGGTCTCCGTTTCAGTAACTATGTAGGTCTCCGTTTCAGTAACTATGTAGGTCTTCGTGTCAGTAACTATGTAGGTCTCCGTTTCAGTAACTATGTAGGTCTCCGTTTCAGTAACTATGTAGGTCTTCGTTTCAGTAACTATGTAGGTCTTCGTTTCAGTAACTATGTAGGTCTCCGTTTCAGTAACTATGTAGGTCTCCGTTTCAGTAACTATGTAGGTCTCCGTTTCAGTAACTATGTAGGTCTCCGTTTCAGTAACTATGTAGGTCTCCGTTTCAGTAACTATGTAGTTCTTCGTTTCAGTAACTATGTAGGTCTCCGTTTCAGTAACTATGTAGGTCTTCGTTTCAGTAACTATGTAGGTCTTCGTTTCAGTAACTATGTAGGTCTTCGTTTCAGTAACTATGTAGGTCTTCGTGTCAGTAACTATGTAGGTCTCCGTTTCAGTAACTATGTAGGTCTTCGTGTCAGTAACTATGTAGGTCTCCGTTTCAGTAACTATGTAGGTCTTCGTTTCAGTAACTATGTAGGTCTTCGTGTCAGTAACTATGTAGGTCTCCGTTTCAGTAACTATGTAGGTCTTCGTTTCAGTAACTATGTAGGTCTTCGTTTCAGTAACTATGTAGGTCTTCGTGTCAGTAACTATGTAGGTCTCCGTTTCAGTAACTATGTAGGTCTTCGTGTCAGTAACTATGTAGGTCTCCGTTTCAGTAACTATGTAGGTCTTCGTTTCAGTAACTATGTAGGTCTTCGTGTCAGTAACTATGTAGGTCTCCGTTTCAGTAACTATGTAGGTCTTCGTTTCAGTAACTATGTAGGTCTTCGTTTCAGTAACTATGTAGGTCTTCGTGTCAGTAACTATGTAGGTCTCCGTTTCAGTAACTATGTAGGTCTTCGTGTCAGTAACTATGTAGGTCTCCGTTTCAGTAACTATGTAGGTCTTCGTTTCAGTAACTATGTAGGTCTTCGTTTCAGTAACTATGTAGGTCTTCGTTTCAGTAACTATGTAGGTCTTCGTTTCAGTAACTATGTAGGTCTTCGTTTCAGTAACTATGTAGGTCTTCGTTTCAGTAACTATGTAGGTCTTCGTGTCAGTAACTATGTAGGTCTCCGTTTCAGTAACTATGTAGGTCTTCGTGTCAGTAACTATGTAGGTCTCCGTTTCAGTAACTATGTAGGTCTTCGTTTCAGTAACTATGTAGGTCTTCGTTTCAGTAACTATGTAGGTCTTCGTTTCAGTAACTATGTAGGTCTCCGTTTCAGTAACTATGTAGGTCTTCGTTTCAGTAACTATGTAGGTCTTCGTTTCAGTAACTATGTAGGTCTTCGTTTCAGTAACTATGTAGGTCTCCGTTTCAGTAACTATGTAGGTCTCCGTTTCAGTAACTATGTAGGTCTCCGTTTCAGTAACTATGTAGGTCTTCGTTTCAGTAACTATGTAGGTCTCCGTTTCAGTAACTATGTAGGTCTCCGTTTCAGTAACTATGTAGGTCTCCGTGTCAGTAACTATGTAGGTCTCCGTTTCAGTAACTATGTAGGTCTCCGTTTCAGTAACTATGTAGGTCTCCGTTTCAGTAACTATGTAGGTCTCCGTTTCAGTAACTATGTAGGTCTTCGTGTCAGTAACTATGTAGGTCTCCGTTTCAGTAACTATGTAGGTCTCCGTTTGGGTAACTATGTAGGTCTTCGTTTCAGTAACTATGTAGGTCTTCGTTTCAGTAACTATGTAGGTCTCCGTTTCAGTAACTATGTAGGTCTCCGTTTCAGTAACTATGTAGGTCTCCGTTTCAGTAACTATGTAGGTCTCCGTTTCAGTAACTATGTAGGTCTCCGTTTCAGTAACTATGTAGGTCTCCGTTTCAGTAACTATGTAGGTCTCCGTTTCAGTAACTATGTAGTTCTTCGTTTCAGTAACTATGTAGGTCTCCGTTTCAGTAACTATGTAGGTCTTCGTTTCAGTAACTATGTAGGTCTTCGTTTCAGTAACTGTGTAGGTCTCCGTTTAAGTAACTATGTAGGTCTCCGTTTCAGTAACTATGTAGGTCTCCGTGTCAGTAACTATGTAGGTCTCCGTTTCAGTAACTATGTAGGTCTTCGTTTCAGTAACTATGTAGGTCTTCGTTTCAGTAACTATGTAGGTCTTCGTTTCAGTAACTATGTAGGTCTTCGTTTCAGTAACTATGTAGGTCTTCGTTTCAGTAACTATGTAGGTCTTCGTGTCAGTAACTATGTAGGTCTCCGTTTCAGTAACTATGTAGGTCTTCGTGTCAGTAACTATGTAGGTCTCCGTTTCAGTAACTATGTAGGTCTCCGTTTCAGTAACTATGTAGGTCTCCGTTTCAGTAACTATGTAGGTCTCCGTTTCAGTAACTATGTAGGTCTCCGTTTCAGTAACTATGTAGGTCTCCGTTTCAGTAACTATGTAGGTCTTCGTGTCAGTAACTATGTAGGTCTCCGTTTCAGTAACTATGTAGGTCTCCGTTTCAGTAACTATGTAGGTCTTCGTTTCAGTAACTATGTAGGTCTTCGTTTCAGTAACTATGTAGGTCTCCGTTTCAGTAACTATGTAGGTCTCCGTTTCAGTAACTATGTAGGTCTCCGTTTCAGTAACTATGTAGGTCTCCGTTTCAGTAACTATGTAGGTCTCCGTTTCAGTAACTATGTAGTTCTTCGTTTCAGTAACTATGTAGGTCTCCGTTTCAGTAACTATGTAGGTCTTCGTTTCAGTAACTATGTAGGTCTTCGTTTCAGTAACTATGTAGGTCTTCGTTTCAGTAACTATGTAGGTCTTCGTGTCAGTAACTATGTAGGTCTCCGTTTCAGTAACTATGTAGGTCTTCGTGTCAGTAACTATGTAGGTCTCCGTTTCAGTAACTATGTAGGTCTTCGTTTCAGTAACTATGTAGGTCTTCGTGTCAGTAACTATGTAGGTCTCCGTTTCAGTAACTATGTAGGTCTTCGTTTCAGTAACTATGTAGGTCTTCGTTTCAGTAACTATGTAGGTCTTCGTGTCAGTAACTATGTAGGTCTCCGTTTCAGTAACTATGTAGGTCTTCGTGTCAGTAACTATGTAGGTCTCCGTTTCAGTAACTATGTAGGTCTTCGTTTCAGTAACTATGTAGGTCTTCGTTTCAGTAACTATGTAGGTCTTCGTTTCAGTAACTATGTAGGTCTTCGTTTCAGTAACTATGTAGGTCTTCGTTTCAGTAACTATGTAGGTCTTCGTTTCAGTAACTATGTAGGTCTTCGTGTCAGTAACTATGTAGGTCTCCGTTTCAGTAACTATGTAGGTCTTCGTGTCAGTAACTATGTAGGTCTCCGTTTCAGTAACTATGTAGGTCTTCGTTTCAGTAACTATGTAGGTCTTCGTTTCAGTAACTATGTAGGTCTTCGTTTCAGTAACTATGTAGGTCTTCGTTTCAGTAACTATGTAGGTCTTCGTTTCAGTAACTATGTAGGTCTTCGTTTCAGTAACTATGTAGGTCTTCGTTTCAGTAACTATGTAGGTCTCCGTTTCAGTAACTATGTAGGTCTCCGTTTCAGTAACTATGTAGGTCTCCGTTTCAGTAACTATGTAGGTCTTCGTTTCAGTAACTATGTAGGTCTCCGTTTCAGTAACTATGTAGGTCTCCGTTTCAGTAACTATGTAGGTCTCCGTGTCAGTAACTATGTAGGTCTCCGTTTCAGTAACTATGTAGGTCTCCGTTTCAGTAACTATGTAGGTCTCCGTTTCAGTAACTATGTAGGTCTCCGTTTCAGTAACTATGTAGGTCTTCGTGTCAGTAACTATGTAGGTCTCCGTTTCAGTAACTATGTAGGTCTCCGTTTGGGTAACTATGTAGGTCTTCGTTTCAGTAACTATGTAGGTCTTCGTTTCAGTAACTATGTAGGTCTCCGTTTCAGTAACTATGTAGGTCTTCGTTTCAGTAACTATGTAGGTCTTCGTTTCAGTAACTATGTAGGTCTTCGTGTCAGTAACTATGTAGGTCTCCGTTTCAGTAACTATGTAGGTCTTCGTGTCAGTAACTATGTAGGTCTCCGTTTCAGTAACTATGTAGGTCTTCGTTTCAGTAACTATGTAGGTCTTCGTGTCAGTAACTATGTAGGTCTCCGTTTCAGTAACTATGTAGGTCTTCGTTTCAGTAACTATGTAGGTCTTCGTTTCAGTAACTATGTAGGTCTTCGTGTCAGTAACTATGTAGGTCTCCGTTTCAGTAACTATGTAGGTCTTCGTGTCAGTAACTATGTAGGTCTCCGTTTCAGTAACTATGTAGGTCTTCGTTTCAGTAACTATGTAGGTCTTCGTTTCAGTAACTATGTAGGTCTTCGTTTCAGTAACTATGTAGGTCTTCGTTTCAGTAACTATGTAGGTCTTCGTTTCAGTAACTATGTAGGTCTTCGTTTCAGTAACTATGTAGGTCTTCGTGTCAGTAACTATGTAGGTCTCCGTTTCAGTAACTATGTAGGTCTTCGTGTCAGTAACTATGTAGGTCTCCGTTTCAGTAACTATGTAGGTCTTCGTTTCAGTAACTATGTAGGTCTTCGTTTCAGTAACTATGTAGGTCTTCGTTTCAGTAACTATGTAGGTCTTCGTGTCAGTAACTATGTAGGTCTCCGTTTCAGTAACTATGTAGGTCTTCGTTTCAGTAACTATGTAGGTCTTCGTTTCAGTAACTATGTAGGTCTTCGTTTCAGTAACTATGTAGGTCTCCGTTTCAGTAACTATGTAGGTCTTCGTTTCAGTAACTATGTAGGTCTTCGTTTCAGTAACTATGTAGGTCTTCGTTTCAGTAACTATGTAGGTCTCCGTTTCAGTAACTATGTAGGTCTCCGTTTCAGTAACTATGTAGGTCTCCGTTTCAGTAACTATGTAGGTCTTCGTTTCAGTAACTATGTAGGTCTCCGTTTCAGTAACTATGTAGGTCTCCGTTTCAGTAACTATGTAGGTCTCCGTGTCAGTAACTATGTAGGTCTCCGTTTCAGTAACTATGTAGGTCTCCGTTTCAGTAACTATGTAGGTCTCCGTTTCAGTAACTATGTAGGTCTCCGTTTCAGTAACTATGTAGGTCTTCGTGTCAGTAACTATGTAGGTCTCCGTTTCAGTAACTATGTAGGTCTCCGTTTGGGTAACTATGTAGGTCTTCGTTTCAGTAACTATGTAGGTCTTCGTTTCAGTAACTATGTAGGTCTCCGTTTCAGTAACTATGTAGGTCTCCGTTTCAGTAACTATGTAGGTCTCCGTTTCAGTAACTATGTAGGTCTCCGTTTCAGTAACTATGTAGGTCTCCGTTTCAGTAACTATGTAGGTCTCCGTTTCAGTAACTATGTAGGTCTCCGTTTCAGTAACTATGTAGTTCTTCGTTTCAGTAACTATGTAGGTCTCCGTTTCAGTAACTGTGTAGGTCTTCGTTTCAGTAACTATGTAGGTCTTCGTTTCAGTAACTGTGTAGGTCTCCGTTTAAGTAACTATGTAGGTCTCCGTTTCAGTAACTATGTAGGTCTCCGTGTCAGTAACTATGTAGGTCTCCGTTTCAGTAACTATGTAGGTCTTCGTTTCAGTAACTATGTAGGTCTTCGTTTCAGTAACTATGTAGGTCTTCGTTTCAGTAACTATGTAGGTCTTCGTTTCAGTAACTATGTAGGTCTTCGTTTCAGTAACTATGTAGGTCTTCGTGTCAGTAACTATGTAGGTCTCCGTTTCAGTAACTATGTAGGTCTTCGTGTCAGTAACTATGTAGGTCTCCGTTTCAGTAACTATGTAGGTCTCCGTTTCAGTAACTATGTAGGTCTCCGTTTCAGTAACTATGTAGGTCTCCGTTTCAGTAACTATGTAGGTCTCCGTTTCAGTAACTATGTAGGTCTCCGTTTCAGTAACTATGTAGGTCTTCGTGTCAGTAACTATGTAGGTCTCCGTTTCAGTAACTATGTAGGTCTCCGTTTCAGTAACTATGTAGGTCTTCGTTTCAGTAACTATGTAGGTCTTCGTTTCAGTAACTATGTAGGTCTCCGTTTCAGTAACTATGTAGGTCTCCGTTTCAGTAACTATGTAGGTCTCCGTTTCAGTAACTATGTAGGTCTCCGTTTCAGTAACTATGTAGGTCTCCGTTTCAGTAACTATGTAGTTCTTCGTTTCAGTAACTATGTAGGTCTCCGTTTCAGTAACTATGTAGGTCTTCGTTTCAGTAACTATGTAGGTCTTCGTTTCAGTAACTATGTAGGTCTTCGTTTCAGTAACTATGTAGGTCTTCGTGTCAGTAACTATGTAGGTCTCCGTTTCAGTAACTATGTAGGTCTTCGTGTCAGTAACTATGTAGGTCTCCGTTTCAGTAACTATGTAGGTCTTCGTTTCAGTAACTATGTAGGTCTTCGTGTCAGTAACTATGTAGGTCTCCGTTTCAGTAACTATGTAGGTCTTCGTTTCAGTAACTATGTAGGTCTTCGTTTCAGTAACTATGTAGGTCTTCGTGTCAGTAACTATGTAGGTCTCCGTTTCAGTAACTATGTAGGTCTTCGTGTCAGTAACTATGTAGGTCTCCGTTTCAGTAACTATGTAGGTCTTCGTTTCAGTAACTATGTAGGTCTTCGTTTCAGTAACTATGTAGGTCTTCGTTTCAGTAACTATGTAGGTCTTCGTTTCAGTAACTATGTAGGTCTTCGTTTCAGTAACTATGTAGGTCTTCGTTTCAGTAACTATGTAGGTCTTCGTGTCAGTAACTATGTAGGTCTCCGTTTCAGTAACTATGTAGGTCTTCGTGTCAGTAACTATGTAGGTCTCCGTTTCAGTAACTATGTAGGTCTTCGTTTCAGTAACTATGTAGGTCTTCGTTTCAGTAACTATGTAGGTCTTCGTTTCAGTAACTATGTAGGTCTCCGTTTCAGTAACTATGTAGGTCTTCGTTTCAGTAACTATGTAGGTCTCCGTTTCAGTAACTATGTAGGTCTTCGTTTCAGTAACTATGTAGGTCTTCGTTTCAGTAACTATGTAGGTCTTCGTTTCAGTAACTATGTAGGTCTCCGTTTCAGTAACTATGTAGGTCTCCGTTTCAGTAACTATGTAGGTCTCCGTTTCAGTAACTATGTAGGTCTTCGTTTCAGTAACTATGTAGGTCTCCGTTTCAGTAACTATGTAGGTCTCCGTTTCAGTAACTATGTAGGTCTCCGTGTCAGTAACTATGTAGGTCTCCGTTTCAGTAACTATGTAGGTCTCCGTTTCAGTAACTATGTAGGTCTCCGTTTCAGTAACTATGTAGGTCTCCGTTTCAGTAACTATGTAGGTCTTCGTGTCAGTAACTATGTAGGTCTCCGTTTCAGTAACTATGTAGGTCTCCGTTTGGGTAACTATGTAGGTCTTCGTTTCAGTAACTATGTAGGTCTTCGTTTCAGTAACTATGTAGGTCTCCGTTTCAGTAACTATGTAGGTCTCCGTTTCAGTAACTATGTAGGTCTCCGTTTCAGTAACTATGTAGGTCTCCGTTTCAGTAACTATGTAGGTCTCCGTTTCAGTAACTATGTAGGTCTCCGTTTCAGTAACTATGTAGGTCTCCGTTTCAGTAACTATGTAGTTCTTCGTTTCAGTAACTATGTAGGTCTCCGTTTCAGTAACTATGTAGGTCTTCGTTTCAGTAACTATGTAGGTCTTCGTTTCAGTAACTGTGTAGGTCTCCGTTTAAGTAACTATGTAGGTCTCCGTTTCAGTAACTGTGTAGGTCTCCGTTTCAGTAACTATGTAGGTTTTCGTTTCAGTAACTATGAAGGTCTCCGTTTCAGTAACTATGTAGGTCTCCGTTTCAGTAACTGTGTAGGTCTCCGTTTCAGTAACTATGAAGGTCTTCGTTTCAGTAACTATGTAGGTCTTCGTTTCAGTAACTATGTAGGTCTTCGTTTCAGTAACTATGTAGGTCTCCGTTTCAGTAACTATGTAGGTCTCCGTTTCAGTAACTATGTAGGTCTTCGTTTCAGTAACTATGTAGGTCTTCGTTTCAGTAACTATGTAGGTCTTCGTTTCAGTAACTATGTAGGTCTTCGTTTCAGTAACTATGAAGGTCTTCGTTTCAGTAACTATGTAAGTCTCCGTTTCAGTAACTATGTAGGTCTTCGTTTCAGTAACTATGTAGGTCTCCGTTTCAGTAACTATGTAGGTCTTCGTTTCAGTAACTATGTAGATCTTCGTTTCAGTAACTATGTAGGTCTCCGTTTCAGTAACTATGTAGGTCTCCGTTTCAGTAACTATGTAGGTCTTCGTTTCAGTAACTATGTAGGTCTTCGTTTCAGTAACTATGTAGGTCTCCGTTTCAGTAACTATGAAGGTCTCCGTTTCAGTAACTATGTAGGTCTCCGTTTCAGTAACTATGTAGGTCTCCGTTTCAGTAACTATGTAGGTCTCCGTTTCAGTAACTATGTAGGTTTCCGTTTCAGTAACTATGTAGGTCTCCGTTTCAGTAACTATGTAGTTCTTCGTTTCAGTAACTATGTAGGTCTCCGTTTCAGTAACTATGTAGGTCTTCGTTTCAGTAACTATGTAGGTCTTCGTTTCAGTAACTGTGTAGGTCTCCGTTTAAGTAACTATGTAGGTCTCCGTTTCAGTAACTATGTAGGTCTCCGTTTCAGTAACTATGTAGGTTTTCGTTTCAGTAACTGTGTAGGTCTCCGTTTCAGTAACTATGTAGGTCTCCGTTTCAGTAACTGTGTAGGTCTCCGTTTCAGTAACTATGAAGGTCTTCGTTTCAGTAACTATGTAGGTCTTCGTTTCAGTAACTATGTAGATCTTCGTTTCAGTAACTTTGTAGGTCTTCGTTTCAGTAACTATGTAGGTCTTCGTTTCAGTAACTATGTAGGTCTTCGTTTCAGTAACTATGTAGGTCTTCGTTTCAGTAACTATGTAGGTCTCCGTTTCAGTAACTATGTAGGTCTTCGTTTCAGTAACTATGTAGGTCTTCGTTTCAGTAACTATGTAGGTCTTCGTTTCAGTAACTATGTAGGTCTCCGTTTCAGTAACTATGTAGGTCTCCGTTTCAGTAACTATGTAGGTCTTCGTTTCAGTAACTATGTAGGTCTTCGTTTCAGTAACTATGAAGGTCTTCGTTTCAGTAGCTATGTAGGTCTCCGTTTCAGTAACTATGTAGGTCTTCGTTTCAGTAACTATGAAGGTCTCCGTTTCAGTAACTATGTAGGTCTCCGTTTCAGTAACTATGTAGGTCTCCGTTTCAGTAACTATGTAGGTCTCCGTTTCAGTAACTATGTAGGTCTCCGTTTCAGTAACTATGTAGGTCTTCGTTTCAGTAACTATGTAGGTCTCCGTTTCAGTAACTATGTAGGTCTCCGTTTCAGTAACTATGTAGGTCTCCGTTTCAGTAACTATGTAGGTCTCCGTTTCAGTAACTATGTAGGTCTTCGTTTCAGTAACTATGTAGGTCTTCGTTTCAGTAACTATGTAGGTCTTCGTTTCAGTAACTATGTAGGTCTTCGTTTCAGTAACTATGAAGGTCTTCGTTTCAGTAACTATGTAAGTCTCCGTTTCAGTAACTATGTAGGTCTTCGTTTCAGTAACTATGTAGGTCTTCGTTTCAGTAACTATGTAGGTCTTCGTTTCAGTAACTATGAAGGTCTCCGTTTCAGTAACTATGAAGGTCTTCGTTTCAGTAACTATGTAGGTCTTCGTTTCAGTAACTATGTAGGTCTTCGTTTCAGTAACTATGTAGATCTCCGTTTCAGTAACTATGAAGGTCTTCGTTTCAGTAACTATGTAGGTCTTCGTTTCAGTAACTAAGTAGGTCTCCGTTTCAGTAACTATGAAGGTCTTCGTTTCAGTAACTATGTAGGTCTCCGTTTCAGTAACTATGTAGGTCTCCGTTTCAGTAACTATGAAGGTCTTCGTTTCAGTAACTATGTAGGTCTTCGTTTCAGTAACTATGTAGGTCTCCGTTTCAGTAACTATGAAGGTCTTCGTTTCAGTAACTATGTAGGTCTCCGTTTCAGTAACTATGTAGGTCTCCGTTTCAGTAACTATGTAGGTCTTCGTTTCAGTAACTATGTAGGTCTTCGTTTCAGTAACTATGTAGGTCTCCGTTTCAGTAACTATGTAGGTCTTCGTTTCAGTAACTATGAAGGTCTTCGTTTCAGTAACTATGAAGGTCTTCGTTTCAGTAACTATGAAGGTCTCCGTTTCAGTAACTATGAAGGTCTTCGTTTCAGTAACTATGTAGGTCTCCGTTTCAGTAACTATGTAGGTCTCCGTTTCAGTAACTATGTAGGTCTTCGTTTCAGTAACTATGAAGGTCTTCGTTTCAGTAACTATGTAGGTCTCCGTTTCAGTAACTATGTAGGTCTCCGTTTCAGTAACTATGTAGGTCTCCGTTTCAGTAACTATGAAGGTCTCCGTTTCAGTAACTATGTAGGTCTCCGTTTCAGTAACTATGTAGGTCTTCGTTTCAGTAACTATGTAGGTCTTCGTTTCAGTAACTATGTAGGTCTTCGTTTCAGTAACTATGTAGGTCTTCGTTTCAGTAACTATGTAGGTCTCCGTTTCAGTAACTGTGTAGGTCTTCGTTTCAGTAACTATGTAGGTCTCCGTTTCAGTAACTATGTAAGTCTCCGTTTCAGTAACTATGTAGGTCTTCGTTTCAGTAACTATGTAGGTCTTCGTTTCAGTAACTATGTAGGTCTCCGTTTCAGTAACTATGAAGGTCTTCGTTTCAGTAACTATGTAGGTCTCCGTTTCAGTAACTATGTAGGTCTCCGTTTCAGTAACTATGTAGGTCTCCGTTTCAGTAACTATGTAGGTCTTCGCATCAGTAACTATGTAGGTCTTCGTTTCAGTAACTATATAGGTCTCCGTTTCAGTAACTATGTAGGTTTTCGTTTCAGTAACTATGAAGGTCTCCGTTTCAGTAACTATGTAGGTCTCCGTTTCAGTAACTGTGTAGGTCTCCGTTTCAGTAACTATGAAGGTCTTCGTTTCAGTAACTATGTAGGTCTTCGTTTCAGTAACTATGTAGGTCTTCGTTTCAGTAACTATGTAGGTCTCCGTTTCAGTAACTATGTAGGTCTCCGTTTCAGTAACTATGTAGGTCTTCGTTTCAGTAACTATGTAGGTCTTCGTTTCAGTAACTATGTAGGTCTTCGTTTCAGTAACTATGTAGGTCTTCGTTTCAGTAACTATGAAGGTCTTCGTTTCAGTAACTATGTAAGTCTCCGTTTCAGTAACTATGTAGGTCTTCGTTTCAGTAACTATGTAGGTCTCCGTTTCAGTAACTATGTAGGTCTTCGTTTCAGTAACTATGTAGGTCTTCGTTTCAGTAACTATGTAGGTCTCCGTTTCAGTAACTATGTAGGTCTCCGTTTCAGTAACTATGTAGGTCTTCGTTTCAGTAACTATGTAGGTCTTCGTTTCAGTAACTATGTAGGTCTCCGTTTCAGTAACTATGTAGGTCTCCGTTTCAGTAACTATGTAGGTCTCCGTTTCAGTAACTATGTAGGTCTCCGTTTCAGTAACTATGTAGGTCTCCGTTTCAGTAACTATGTAGGTCTCCGTTTCAGTAACTATGTAGGTCTCCGTTTCAGTAACTATGTAGTTCTTCGTTTCAGTAACTATGTAGGTCTCCGTTTCAGTAACTATGTAGGTCTTCGTTTCAGTAACTATGTAGGTCTTCGTTTCAGTAACTGTGTAGGTCTCCGTTTAAGTAACTATGTAGGTCTCCGTTTCCGTAACTATGTAGGTCTCCGTTTCAGTAACTATGTAGGTTTTCGTTTCAGTAACTGTGTAGGTCTCCGTTTCAGTAACTATGTAGGTCTCCGTTTCAGTAACTGTGTAGGTCTCCGTTTCAGTAACTATGAAGGTCTTCGTTTCAGTAACTATGTAGGTCTTCGTTTCAGTAACTATGTAGATCTTCGTTTCAGTAACTTTGTAGGTCTTCGTTTCAGTAACTATGTAGGTCTTCGTTTCAGTAACTATGTAGGTCTTCGTTTCAGTAACTATGTAGGTCTTCGTTTCAGTAACTATGTAGGTCTCCGTTTCAGTAACTATGTAGGTCTTCGTTTCAGTAACTATGTAGGTCTTCGTTTCAGTAACTATGTAGGTCTTCGTTTCAGTAACTATGTAGGTCTCCGTTTCAGTAACTATGTAGGTCTCCGTTTCAGTAACTATGTAGGTCTTCGTTTCAGTAACTATGTAGGTCTTCGTTTCAGTAACTATGAAGGTCTTCGTTTCAGTAGCTATGTAGGTCTCCGTTTCAGTAACTATGTAGGTCTTCGTTTCAGTAACTATGAAGGTCTCCGTTTCAGTAACTATGTAGGTCTCCGTTTCAGTAACTATGTAGGTCTCCGTTTCAGTAACTATGTAGGTCTCCGTTTCAGTAACTATGTAGGTCTCCGTTTCAGTAACTATGTAGGTCTTCGTTTCAGTAACTATGTAGGTCTCCGTTTCAGTAACTATGTAGGTCTCCGTTTCAGTAACTATGTAGGTCTCCGTTTCAGTAACTATGTAGGTCTCCGTTTCAGTAACTATGTAGGTCTTCGTTTCAGTAACTATGTAGGTCTTCGTTTCAGTAACTATGTAGGTCTTCGTTTCAGTAACTATGTAAGTCTCCGTTTCAGTAACTATGTAGGTCTTCGTTTCAGTAACTATGTAGGTCTTCGTTTCAGTAACTATGTAGGTCTTCGTTTCAGTAACTATGAAGGTCTCCGTTTCAGTAACTATGAAGGTCTTCGTTTCAGTAACTATGTAGGTCTTCGTTTCAGTAACTATGTAGGTCTTCGTTTCCTTAACTATGTAGATCTCCGTTTCAGTAACTATGAAGGTCTTCGTTTCAGTAACTATGTAGGTCTTCGTTTCAGTAACTAAGTAGGTCTCCGTTTCAGTAACTATGAAGGTCTTCGTTTCAGTAACTATGTAGGTCTCCGTTTCAGTAACTATGTAGGTCTCCGTTTCAGTAACTATGAAGGTCTTCGTTTCAGTAACTATGTAGGTCTTCGTTTCAGTAACTATGTAGGTCTCCGTTTCAGTAACTATGAAGGTCTTCGTTTCAGTAACTATGTAGGTCTCCGTTTCAGTAACTATGTAGGTCTCCGTTTCAGTAACTATGTAGGTCTTCGTTTCAGTAACTATGTAGGTCTTCGTTTCAGTAACTATGTAGGTCTCCGTTTCAGTAACTATGTAGGTCTTCGTTTCAGTAACTATGAAGGTCTTCGTTTCAGTAACTATGAAGGTCTTCGTTTCAGTAACTATGAAGGTCTCCGTTTCAGTAACTATGAAGGTCTTCGTTTCAGTAACTATGTAGGTCTCCGTTTCAGTAACTATGTAGGTCTCCGTTTCAGTAACTATGTAGGTCTTCGTTTCAGTAACTATGAAGGTCTTCGTTTCAGTAACTATGTAGGTCTCCGTTTCAGTAACTATGTAGGTCTCCGTTTCAGTAACTATGTAGGTCTCCGTTTCAGTAACTATGAAGGTCTCCGTTTCAGTAACTATGTAGGTCTCCGTTTCAGTAACTATGTAGGTCTTCGTTTCAGTAACTATGTAGGTCTTCGTTTCAGTAACTATGTAGGTCTTCGTTTCAGTAACTATGTAGGTCTTCGTTTCAGTAACTATGTAGGTCTCCGTTTCAGTAACTGTGTAGGTCTTCGTTTCAGTAACTATGTAGGTCTCCGTTTCAGTAACTATGTAAGTCTCCGTTTCAGTAACTATGTAGGTCTTCGTTTCAGTAACTATGTAGGTCTTCGTTTCAGTAACTATGTAGGTCTCCGTTTCAGTAACTATGAAGGTCTTCGTTTCAGTAACTATGTAGGTCTCCGTTTCAGTAACTATGTAGGTCTCCGTTTCAGTAACTATGTAGGTCTCCGTTTCAGTAACTATGTAGGTCTTCGCATCAGTAACTATGTAGGTCTTCGTTTCAGTAACTATATAGGTCTTCGTTTCAGTAACTATGTAGGTTTTCGTTTCAGTAACTATGTAGGTCTTCGTTTCAGTAACTATGTAAGTCTCCGTTTCAGTAACTATGTAGGTCTTCGTTTCAGTAACTATGTAGGTCTTCGTTTCAGTAACTATGTAGGTCTCCGTTTCAGTAACTATGAAGGTCTTCGTTTCAGTAACTATGTAGGTCTCCGTTTCAGTAACTATGTAGGTCTCCGTTTCAGTAACTATGTAGGTCTCCGTTTCAGTAACTATGTAGGTCTTCGCTTCAGTAACTATGTAGGTCTTCGTTTCAGTAACTATATAGGTCTTCGTTTCAGTAACTATGTAGGTTTTCGTTTCAGTAACTATGTAGGTCTTCGTTTCAGTAACTATGTAGGTCTTCGTTTCAGTAACTATGTAGGTCTTCGTTTCAGTAACTATGTAGGTCTTCGTTTCAGTAACTATGAAGGTCTCCGTTTCAGTAACTATGAAGGTCTTCGTTTCAGTAACTATGTAGGTCTTCGTTTCAGTAACTATGTAGGTCTTCGTTTCCTTAACTATGTAGATCTCCGTTTCAGTAACTATGAAGGTCTTCGTTTCAGTAACTATGTAGGTCTTCGTTTCAGTAACTAAGTAGGTCTCCGTTTCAGTAACTATGAAGGTCTTCGTTTCAGTAACTATGTAGGTCTCCGTTTCAGTAACTATGTAGGTCTCCGTTTCAGTAACTATGAAGGTCTTCGTTTCAGTAACTATGTAGGTCTTCGTTTCAGTAACTATGTAGGTCTCCGTTTCAGTAACTATGAAGGTCTTCGTTTCAGTAACTATGTAGGTCTCCGTTTCAGTAACTATGTAGGTCTCCGTTTCAGTAACTATGTAGGTCTTCGTTTCAGTAACTATGTAGGTCTTCGTTTCAGTAACTATGTAGGTCTCCGTTTCAGTAACTATGTAGGTCTTCGTTTCAGTAACTATGAAGGTCTTCGTTTCAGTAACTATGAAGGTCTTCGTTTCAGTAACTATGAAGGTCTCCGTTTCAGTAACTATGAAGGTCTTCGTTTCAGTAACTATGTAGGTCTCCGTTTCAGTAACTATGTAGGTCTCCGTTTCAGTAACTATGTAGGTCTTCGTTTCAGTAACTATGAAGGTCTTCGTTTCAGTAACTATGTAGGTCTCCGTTTCAGTAACTATGTAGGTCTCCGTTTCAGTAACTATGTAGGTCTCCGTTTCAGTAACTATGAAGGTCTCCGTTTCAGTAACTATGTAGGTCTCCGTTTCAGTAACTATGTAGGTCTTCGTTTCAGTAACTATGTAGGTCTTCGTTTCAGTAACTATGTAGGTCTTCGTTTCAGTAACTATGTAGGTCTTCGTTTCAGTAACTATGTAGGTCTCCGTTTCAGTAACTGTGTAGGTCTTCGTTTCAGTAACTATGTAGGTCTCCGTTTCAGTAACTATGTAAGTCTCCGTTTCAGTAACTATGTAGGTCTTCGTTTCAGTAACTATGTAGGTCTTCGTTTCAGTAACTATGTAGGTCTCCGTTTCAGTAACTATGAAGGTCTTCGTTTCAGTAACTATGTAGGTCTCCGTTTCAGTAACTATGTAGGTCTCCGTTTCAGTAACTATGTAGGTCTCCGTTTCAGTAACTATGTAGGTCTTCGCATCAGTAACTATGTAGGTCTTCGTTTCAGTAACTATATAGGTCTTCGTTTCAGTAACTATGTAGGTTTTCGTTTCAGTAACTATGTAGGTCTTCGTTTCAGTAACTATGTAAGTCTCCGTTTCAGTAACTATGTAGGTCTTCGTTTCAGTAACTATGTAGGTCTTCGTTTCAGTAACTATGTAGGTCTCCGTTTCAGTAACTATGAAGGTCTTCGTTTCAGTAACTATGTAGGTCTCCGTTTCAGTAACTATGTAGGTCTCCGTTTCAGTAACTATGTAGGTCTCCGTTTCAGTAACTATGTAGGTCTTCGCTTCAGTAACTATGTAGGTCTTCGTTTCAGTAACTATATAGGTCTTCGTTTCAGTAACTATGTAGGTTTTCGTTTCAGTAACTATGTAGGTCTTCGTTTCAGTAACTATGTAGGTCTTCGTTTCAGTAACTATGTAGGTCTTCGTTTCAGTAACTATGTAGGTCTTCGTTTCAGTAACTATGTAGGTCTCCGTTTCAGTAACTATGTAGGTCTTCGTTTCAGTAACTATGTAGGTCTTCGTTTCAGTAACTATGTAGGTCTTCGTTTTAGTATATGTATACATGTAGTACACGTCACGCTAGGGCCTCGTTGTAGCAGCATTTCACTCCTTTATTTTTTATTCTTTTCATTTGTTTTGTTTGATCGAAATGTACTGTAGCAAAACATTTTTTTATTATCCGTTTCTTTTTCGTATAGCAACAGCAATAGTCATCCATAGACAATCACATCCAGGGGTTATTCACGGTGAAACATATTTATATACGTAATCATTTCCTTTTAATGTTATCAAATTAAATTAGATTTATATGTAATTTTTATTTAACAGTTATAACAAGCACCTGTCTTTTGAAAGAGATAGGTCTTGTTTACGAGAGCACCAACAAAGCTTTTGATGTATTTACGTAGCAAGCGGTAAGTTACTTAATTTACAAGTTTTAACATCCGATAATACTTGAAGGAAGTAGGACGTAAATCGTTGCTGAACAGAATTCTGAATGAATGTTAGGAATGTATTGGCCAGCAGGTGTCGCTGTAACTCTGATTTATACGCGATGAATGTCTTGTTTTATCCCTAACCTAAGTGTATAGGATATATCCTTCCGCCGCCTAAAGAGTGCGCATTCCTCGCAGGAATAGGCCTTGCACGTGTCACGATGGCCAGCTGTTCGCTCCATCACGTGCTGAAGTGAATGCGAGGCGATTGAAGCAGGGTCTGCTATCTGTTTGTGTTGAGGTATTTGACAACCAATAAAGGTATTCGCTATGTTTACCTTGCTGTTAAGCCAAGTGTTAAATAGTAATCAGCGAGGCGGTGTTGTTCGGCTTTTCTTCTTGTTTACACACGATTTATGCGCACTGGCGGCGTCATCTGGAGTTGTCGTTCTTGCTATCAATCTACAACACAAAACTCTATGTAACACCATATGCTCCGGATTCATATTATACCGGAAGCCAGAATACTCTACGTTTGGACATAAACTAAGGTGTTTAGAGGTGGTTTTTTTTTTTACACTTTTGGGGGTTTGGATCAATTTTCGAAAAAAAATCCACCTTCAATGGTCATAAAAACTAAAGGTTGGAAACCTTTCGAGGTCAAAAAATCGGCATCAAAAATCACTTTTCTAGTTGAGGTACGAAAAAACGCTTCGCACTGTTGGAAATATTGATAATTTTTATTTAACAAACCTCCTAAATGCACGTCAAATGTATCCTCCTTTTTGATAGCCACATAATGCCACTTTTTGCATAGTTATGACTTTGACGTCACCTCAAGCACTAGCCTTTCGCTGTCATTGGATGCCTATATTAAGAGGAAGACCGTCATCCAATGACAGCGCAAGGCGTACGCGTGCGTTAGGTGACGTCAAAACTCATTTTTCGTACCTCAACTAGAAATGCGATTTTAAATGCAAGAGGTGGGGGTCGATTTTTCAACCTCTAAAGCTTTCCACCATGTTTTAGCCTTAATGACCATTGAGGTGGCATTTTAACGAAAATTGATCTAAACCCCACAAAGTGTAAAATTACTCCAAACATCTCAGTTTAGGTCTAAAACTAGCTGTAACAAATTCTCATCGCCCTTGGGTGGAATAACGTGAATATAAGACTAAATATATCGAAAACATGTAATGCAATATCGTGTCGAGCAGAGAACGCTATAACCGTTCCGGGTCTCCGGCTTCGACCCTGCTTTTAGTATGATTTCTTGACGTTATAAATACTTTTTTACAACAATTATGAAACAAGTTATTTCTACTAATAGTAATCGCTGTTTTTAGTCCAGGGCCCGTATTCATGAAACTGTTAAAACTCAAGTATGGATTCTGTGCTCAAACCAGATTTTTTGTAATTCGTCAGACGATCAAAAAGTGATCATGATGTGTAAACATTTGAAACAGTATTTGGCTTATTTTTTTCCATTTGTTTCCAAATCAATGACAATATTATATGTTATCGTGATTTTATTAACTGAACAAGAAATCGGGCTTGAGCACAAAATCCACGCTTGAGCATGAGAACGATTTCATGAATACGGGCCCGATGTTAACGTTGAGAGGAGGTCTTATATGATTAATTTATTATTTAAAATGATATATTTTATTATTTATTATTCAGAATGATTTGCATAACAAGATAAATCTTTCTTTGTCCAGATTTATAAATGCTCTCCTTATAATCGCCATCATCATATATACATATAGTGTCATTACATTTAAAATTATTATTATAGCAATTACCATGTAAATTTACTAAGTCTGGTGTACAGGATACAGAATCATGTACAAGTTTATCATGATGTATCATTAAATAAATTTTGAGGGTTAAGATTGAATACCCTTTCATGGCATTAGAAAAAGCGATGTTTCCTAGATGTTTTACCAATAGACTTGAGTCTCGTTTGTAGGAAGGGTGTTGTTTGAATCAATTTCACAGAAGAGGGTATTTTGTTTTAAGTATTACCATGGCGAAGTTTCCCTGGTGAGATAACAATTAAAAACGGATGATATATTACCGTATAATGTAGGACGACAAACATTACGCCTGTAGTAACTCATTTACGTAAACCTGGCTTTTTATTAAACACCTGTGACGTAACTGCAATGCGTTTAAGTCGTAATTTAGAAACCTTCGCTTTTAAGTGAACGTAATTATGGTGATTTATAGAACCAAACCAGGAAAACAATTAATGTGAAACGGAGGAACATAAACAGGCAATATGTTGGAAAATTAATGTGTAGGAGGGCTATCGACTTAAACAAATCGGTGGATGTCTGCTGAAATACATGTACAAGTGTTGCTGGTTTTCAGGCGGAGGGTACATGTATAAGGGGGCGAAATATCCATAAGTTTAGTGTTTTAGAAATTATGGACAAGTTGTAGTTTTCTTGGATTGTGCCAATTTATATCATTAACAAGTCAACTATGAATTGTAGTAACTTTCAAGGCAAGATTTGAAGATTTGGTTCAGTTAGGATTGGAATGCCCAAACAGCGAGACCTAAATGTAAAAATGTGTGTCAATTGAAGACGGAAGGAGGGATACGGGGAGGGAGGGGTGAGACAAGGAGACGGAAAAGGTCTCGAGAATGCATTTAACTTGATCACAGACACGCCAAGGGTTGCCAAAGTGTCGATCGTAACGAGAAAACCACGTGCATTACATTCCGACGTTGCGTGCCAAGCGCGCGCATTTCTTGGTCTTCTTCCTTCCATTTGAAGAACTTCAATTGATTCCGCCATCACCACTGATAAAAACATTCCCGCGCCATTTCCAAGCTCCAAAGTTTACTGAAACGTCAGACAAGTCGAACATAAACAGCGTCATATCGCACGTTTACGATTTAAATCTTATATAAAAATATTGGACAAAGAATTATATGGCTGTCTGGAGTCAGAGAAACCTAAGTTGTGATTCAGGCTTGCAAATTAATACCGTTTTCAAAACAAGATAAAGTAATATGCCCTTTTCAAATATGTGTATGGACACAAAATTGTGTCTACGTTTAAATGGAATTTCTAATGGAAATGTCAAGATGTATGTTTTTTTTTATCTTTTCATTTGATAAATCGTGGTTTTGTCATATTTCAAATATATCTAATTGCATTTTGAACTTGAAAAAATAGAATCAGAATTGAAGCAATTTCCCTCGATGAAAGTTGATCCCGCTCCAAAACGTCTAGATATATGCACACCTGTGTTCTTGTGTTATTAAAGATATGTCAGCTTTTCAAGCATCATTGTGTTACATAAATTGAAATCTTAAACGAGTGAATATTTCTTTAATAATGTCACATTGTATGACCATGCGTTTTGTGATAACGAGTTTTTTTTCTGTAGAACTATTTGGCGTGCCGTTTGCCCACGGGTAATTGGTGTTCTTGTTCAATGGAAGAGCGCTTAACGTGTACTTAAGTATTAATTAAATTGAAACTTGCAATATTGCGGGAATATTTACAGAATTCAATGAAAGGAGTATCAGATAGCTAGTTTTGACGTTCCTTTCACAATTTTAACTTATCGCTTATATATCGTAGGACTTCTGTGAAAATCCCGACAACAGCTGATTTAGATCTGTTGTGCTTTCTACCCACGAAAAAGCTACACGTCGTCGCTAACACAGGGACCAGCTCTGTTTACAGCAAGTTTGGACCTAAATTAAGGTGTTTAAAACAAATTTACACTTTTTTTAGGTTGAGATCAATTTTCGATAAAAATAAATAAAAATAAACCCAACCTTCAATGGTCATAAAAGCTAATCACTGAGGAGGGCATTTTTGTCGTAAATTGATCTTGATTTAAACATATTTATTTAGATCCAAACTAGCTGTAACAAATGATCAGGTCCCTGTGGTCGTCAATAAGACGTTTAGTATGACATTGTACTTTTTGACTTTCCTGGGTGAATCGTTCGCATTTTCATAAGTATAATTATCGGTATTTCTGGTTTTATAACAGTTCCACATCAGAAACTCCCAAAATAATAATAAAAAAGAGCAAAAGTTACATATACAACAGTAAGTCATATACGGGAAAGAGCAGAAATCTCCTAAGAGAATATTTAAACAAGTTGAGGTATGACCCTGATGAAAGCTGTATTTCACAACACTTTTTATTCATTTAATGAAAATCTTAAGCTAGTTTTATAACTTCCCTATTTTTGAAAATCGTTTAAGATTACAGATTTATATGTTTAAGAATTGGAACTGAACGTTATTTCTCCCACCAGTCTCCCGGAAACTCTCGTTTTATGATCTCACGGAAGATAAATCTTCCCAATTTTGCTGCTAGCTGTCTCATTTTTATTGGAAATGCATAAACATTTTAGGAATACTATGTCATTTTCTGCGCGTTCTGAGCACGCGACGTTGACCTAACTACCGAAACAGAGTTGATTCTAAACGATCGCCTGAAAATGAATCGCTTCGGAAAACATCGTACGGTCGGTCCTTCCTTGATCGATGCACAGGAAACGCACAGCGTTTTTCTGTTTCTTTTTTTTTATTGCACAAGAAAGGTGATTGTTATACGCTAGTGAATTCAGTTTTTCAATTTCACCAAGTTTAAATATTTGACGCTGGTTATCATACATTGTATTCATGTACAAAATAAATTGACATTTTGCTACTGTTTACAGACCGGACAATATTTTTCGTTATAAAGATACTGTAGGAAGATATCAATGCGTGTGTAAATATGTCCCAGGAGTTTTACCACTGCGGTGAACGCTCATTGCACACATATAATAAGAAGCTACGAGATATACGTATGTGGATTCTGAAGTTCGTCTGCAACGGAAGTGTAGTACACGATTTGAAATTATACAGAACTAGTTTAAATTTACTTCTAAATTCATAAATTAAAGGGGATGTACGCACCTAACCCTTCTGCTTCTACATTAGTTTAGAAATTTTGGATTCCTGCCTTTTTGCCCCTAGCATCACTGAAGAGTCCTAGGAGGACGAAACAGCTGTATGGTGCAGTTTAATTCATTTCTTCGGCATACTGTATCTATTACTAAATTTAAGAGGTGCGGCATATGTGTGTGTTACGTGATTTATATAGCGACACACCAAACTGACCAAGTGTAGACTACACTCAATACCTTCACGCACGACCACTCATCGCCTTCTGGAGAGTTGACCTGCTCAACAAACAAAGAGAAGTCAGTTAAAAATGAAAAAATAGACATCCATCAAAGGCATGAACGGATATGTTCACTGCTCATTATGATATGAACGCAAGTCTTTTACGCAATAAATTGTTAATGTTTGCTTTGTGGTCAATTTTAAACCGACGTCACACCGTCATGCATATTCAGAAAATGATGGACAATTCACATTTTAATGCTCAAATGAGTTGTTTTAGTAATTTAAATATAGCCAGTGATAAGTAGAAGCCAATGTCAAGTGTTTTGGTTTTATTCCATCAATATTGTAAAAATTGGTCATTTCAATGCTCATTTTTCAACGTATTTTCAATGAATATTTACGTTCAAAATAACAAATGTCACGTGGCTTATTCTAGTTCATAATATAATTGAAAATATCCTGGCTGCAAATGTTGTGGTAGCCTTTTTTGGTGGAAACAAGGTTTTTCTATTGTTACATTTCCGTTACAAGCACAAGCCAATTTGGCACCATTGGAGAGTTTCAATACAAGTTCAAATTTTACGTTACGTCATTATTGATCTCCAATTATTGCAACGGATAAAGGAAATGCCCCCACTGTTTTCGATCTGAATAAGGTCTCCTGAAAAATTAGTTGTTGTTGCCATGCTTTCATATAAACATTTTAGTTGGAAAATTTATTTTAAGATTTTACAACGGAAATGTAAATATTTTTCTATAGATTTAGGAATTGAAGTTCTAAAACATTGAATTTCTAGCCATGTAAAATAAATCATACTGGTGACGATAGCGGTGTAAAAACCAACAGTTTCACACAGCGTCAACGGAAAAATCCACAAATGTACAAATGTCAGCTCCAGTACTGTGTAAGAATTGTACAAATGTCAGCTCCAGTACTGTGTAAGAATTGTACACATGTCGGCTCCAGTACTGTGTAAGAATTGTACAAATGTCAGCTCCAGTACTGTGTAAGAATTGTACAAATGTCGGCTCCAGTACTGTGTAAGAATTGTACAAATGTCGGCTCCAGTACTGTGTAAGAATTGTACAAATGTCGGCTCCAGTACTGTGTAAGAATTGTGCAAATGTCGGCTCCAGTACTGTGTAAGAATTGTACAAATGTCGGCTCCAGTACTGTGTAAGAATTGTACAAATGTCGGCTCCAGTACTGTGTAAGGATTGTACAAACGTCAGCTGCAGTACTGTGTAAGGATTGTACAAATGTCAGCTCCAGTACTGTGCAAGAATTGTACAAATGTCAGCTCCAGTACAGTGTAAAAATTGTACAAATGTCGGCTCCAGTACTGTGTAAGAATTGTACAAATGTCGGCTCCAGTACTGTGTAAGAATTGTACAAATGTCAGCTCCAGTACTGTGTAAGAATTGTACAATTGTCGGCTCAAGTACTGTGTAAGAATTGTACAAATGTCGGCTCCAGTACTGTGTAAGAATTGTACAAATGTCGGCTCCAGTACTGTGTAAGAATTGTACAAACGTCAGCTCCAGTACTGTGTAAGGATTGTACAAACGTCAGCTCCAGTACTGTGTAAGAATTGTACAATTGTCGGCTCCAGTACTGTGTAAGAATTGTACACATGTCGGCTCCAGTACTGTGTAAGAATTGTACAAATGTCAGCTCCAGTACTGTGTAAGAATTGTACAAATGTCGGCTCCAGTACTGTGTAAGAATTGTACAAATGTCAGCTCCAGTACTGTGTAAGAATTGTACCAATGTCAGCTCCAGTACTGTGTAAGAATAGTACAAATGTCGGCTCCAGTACTGTGTAAGGATTGTACAAATGTCAGCTCCAGTACAGTGTAATAATTGTACAAATGTCGGCTCCAGTACTGTGTAAGGATTGTACAAACGTCAGCTCCAGTACTGTGTAAGAATTGTACAAATGTCGGCTCCAGTACTGTGTAAGGATTGTACAAATGTCAGCTCCAGTACTGTGTAAGAATTGTACAAATGTCGGCTCCAGTACTGTGTAAGGATTGTACACATGTCGGCTCCAGTACTGTGTAAGGATTGTACAAATGTCAGCTCAAGTACTGTGTAAGAATTGTACAAATGTCGGCTCCAGTACTGTGTAAGAATTGTACAAATGTCGGCTCCAGTACTGTGTAAGAATTGTACAAATGTCGGCTCCAGTACTGTGTAATAATTGTACAAATGTCAGCTCCAGTACAGTGTAAGAATTGTACAAATGTCAGCTCCAGTACTGTGTAAGAATTGTACAAATGTCGGCTCCAGTACTGTGTAAGAATTGTACAAATGTCAGCTCCAGTACTGTGTAAGAATTGTACAATTGTCGGCTCCAGTACTGTGTAAGAATTGTACAAATGTCGGCTCCAGTACTGTGTAAGAATTGTACAAATGTCAGCTCCAGTACTGTGTAAGAATTGTACAAATGTCGGCTCCAGTACTGTGTAAGAATTGTACAAATGTCGGCTCCAGTACTGTGTAAGAATTGTACAAATGTCGGCTCCAGTACTGTGTAAGAATTGTACAAATGTCGGCTCCAGTACTGTGTAAGAATTGTACAAACGTCAGCTCCAGTACTGTGTAAGAATTGTATAAATGTCGGCTCCAGTACTGTGTAAGGATTGTACAAACGTCAGCTCCAGTACTGTGTAAGAATTGTACAAATGTCGGCTCCGGTACTGCGTAAGAATTGTACAAATGTCAGCTCCAGTACTGTGTAAGAATTGTACAAATGTCAGCTCCAGTACTGTGTAAGAATTGTACAAATGTCGGCTCCAGTACTGTGTAAGAATTGTACAAATGTCAGCTCCAGTACTGTGTAAGAATTGTACAAATGTCAGCTCCAGTACTGTCCAAGAATTGTACAAACGTCAGCTCCAGTACTGTGCAAGAATTGTACAAATGTCAACTCCAGTACAGTGTAAGAATTGTACAAATGTCGGCTCCAGTACTGTGTAAGAATTGTACAAATGTCGGCTCCAGTACTGTGTAAGAATTGTACAAACGTCAGCTCCAGTACTGTGTAAGAATTGTACAAATGTCGGCTCCAGTACTGTGTAAGGATTGTACAAATGTCAGCTCCAGTACAGTGTAATAATTGTACAAATGTCGGCTCCAGTACTGTGTAAGGATTGTACAAACGTCAGCTCCAGTACTGTGTAAGAATTGTACAAATGTCGGCTCCAGTACTGTGCAAGAATTGTACAAATGTCAGCTCCAGTACAGTGTAAGAATTGTACAAATGTCAGCTCCAGTACTGTGTAAGAATTGTACAAATGTCGGCTCCAGTACTGTGTAAGGATTGTACAAACGTCAGCTCCAGTACTGTGTAAGAATTGTACAAATGTCAGCTTCAGTACAGTGTAAGAATTGTACAAATGTCAGCTCCAGTACTGTGTAAGAATTGTACAAATGTCGGCTCCAGTACTGTGTAAGAATTGTACAAATGTCAGCTCCAGTACTGTGTAAGAATTGTACAATTGTCGGCTCCAGTACTGTGTAAGAATTGTACAAATGTCGGCTCCAGTACTGTGTAAGAATTGTACAAATGTCAGCTCCAGTACTGTGTAAGAATTGTACAATTGTCGGCTCCAGTACTGTGTAAGAATTGTACAAATGTCAGCTCCAGTACTGTGTAAGAATTGTACAAATGTCAGCTCCAGTACTGTGTAAGAATTGTACAAACGTCAGCTCCAGTACAGTGTAATAATTGTACAAATGTCAGCTCCAGTACTGTGTAAGAATTGTACAATTGTCGGCTCCAGTACTGTGTAAGAATTGTACAAATGTCGGCTCCAGTACTGTGTAAGAATTGTACAAATGTCGGCTCCAGTAATGTGTAAGAATTGTACAAATGTCGGCTCCAGTACTGTGTAAGAATTGTACAAACGTCAGCTCCAGTACTGTGCAAGAATTGTACAAACGTCAGCTCCAGTACTGTGTAAGAATTGTACAAATGTCAGCTCCAGTACTGTGTAAGAATTGTACAAATGTCAGCTCCAGTACTGTGTAAGAATTGTACAAATGTCAGCTCCAGTACTGTGTAAGAATTGTACAAATGTCAGCTCCAGTACTGTGTAAGAATTGTACAAATGTCGGCTCCAGTACTGTGTAAGAATTGTACAATTGTCGGCTCCAGTACTGTGTAAGAATTGTACAATTGTCGGCTCCAGTACTGTGTAAGAATTGTACAAACGTCAGCTCCAGTACTGTGTAAGAATTGTACAAACGTCAGCTCCAGTACTGTGTAAGAATTGTATAAATGTCGGCTCCAGTACTGTGTAAGAATTGTACAAATGTCAGCTCCAGTACTGTGCAAGAATTGTACAAATGTCAGCTCCAGTACTGTGTAAGAATTGTACAAATGTCGGCTCCATTACTGTGTAAGAATTGTACAAATGTCGGCTCCAGTACTGTGCAAGAATTGTACAAACGTCAGCTCCAGTACTGTGCAAGAATTGTACAAATGTCGGCTCCAGTACTGTGTAAGAATTGTACAAATGTCAGCTCCAGTACTGTATAAGAATTGTACAAATGTCGGCTCCAGTGCTGTGTAAGAATTGTACAAATGTCGGCTCCAGTACTGTGTAAGAATTGTACAAATGTCAGCTCCAGTACTGTGTAAGAATTGTACAAATGTCGGCTCCAGTACTGTGTAAGAATTGTACACATGTCGGCTCCAGTACTGTGTAAGAATTGTACAAATATCGGCTCCAGTACTGTGTAAGAATTATACAAATGTCGGCTCCAGTACTGTGTAAGAATTGTACAAATGTCGGCTCCAGTACTGTGTAAGAATTGTACACATGTCGGCTCCAGTACTGTGTAAGAATTGTACAAATGTCGGCTCCAGTACTGTGTAAGAATTGTACAAATGTCAGCTCCAGTACTGTGTAAGAATTGTACAAACGTCAGCTCCAGTACAGTGTAATAATTGTACAAATGTCAGCTCCAGTACTGTGTAAGAATTGTACAATTGTCGGCTCCAGTACTGTGTAAGAATTGTACAAATGTCAGCTCCAGTAATGTGTAAGAATTGTACAAATGTCAGCTCCAGTACTGTGTAAGAATTGTACAATTGTCGGCTCCAGTACTGTGTAAGAATTGTACAAATGTCAGCTCCAGTAATGTGTAAGAATTGTACAAACGTCAGCTCCAGTACTGTGTAAGAATTGTACAAACGTCGGCTCCAGTACAGTGTAAGAATTGTACAAATGTCAGCTCCAGTACTGTGTAAGAATTGTACAAATGTCGGCTCCAGTACTGTGTAAGAATTATACAAATGTCGGCTCCAGTACTGTGCAAGAATTGTACAAACGTCAGCTCCAGTACTGTGTAAGAATTGTACAAATGTCAGCTCCAGTACTGTGTAAGAATTGTACAAATGTCAGCTCCAGTACTGTGTAAGGATTGTACAAATGTCAGCTCCAGTACTGTGTAAGAATTGTACAAATGTCAGCTCCAGTACTGTGTAAGAATTGTACAAATGTCGGCTCCAGTACTGTGTAAGAATTGTACAATTGTCGGCTCCAGTACTGTGTAAGAATTGTACAATTGTCGGCTCCAGTACTGTGTAAGAATTGTACAAACGTCAGCTCCAGTACTGTGTAAGAATTGTACAAACGTCAGCTCCAGTACTGTGTAAGAATTGTATAAATGTCGGCTCCAGTACTGTGTAAGAATTGTACAAATGTCAGCTCCAGTACTGTGCAAGAATTGTACAAATGTCAGCTCCAGTACTGTGTAAGAATTGTACAAATGTCGGCTCCATTACTGTGTAAGAATTGTACAAATGTCGGCTCCAGTACTGTGCAAGAATTGTACAAACGTCAGCTCCAGTACTGTGCAAGAATTGTACAAATGTCGGCTCCAGTACTGTGTAAGAATTGTACAAATGTCAGCTCAAGTACTGTATAAGAATTGTACAAATGTCGGCTCCAGTGCTGTGTAAGAATTGTACAAATGTCGGCTCCAGTACTGTGTAAGAATTGTACAAATGTCAGCTCCAGTACTGTGTAAGAATTGTACAAATGTCGGCTCCAGTACTGTGTAAGAATTGTACACATGTCGGCTCCAGTACTGTGTAAGAATTGTACAAATGTCGGCTCCAGTACTGTGTAAGAATTATACAAATGTCGGCTCCAGTACTGTGTAAGAATTGTACAAATGTCGGCTCCAGTACTGTGTAAGAATTGTACACATGTCGGCTCCAGTACTGTGTAAGAATTGTACAAATGTCGGCTCCAGTATTGTGTAAGAATTGTACAAATGTCGGCTCCAGTACTGTGTAAGAATTGTACAAATGTCGGCTCCAGTACTGTGTAAGAATTGTACAAATGTCGGCTCCAGTACTGTGTAAGAATTGTACAAATGTCGGCTCCAGTACTGTGTAAGAATTGTACAAACGTCAGCTGCAGTACTGTGTAAGAATTATACAAATGTCGGCTCCAGTACTGTGTAAGAATTGTACAAATGTCGGCTCCAGTACTGTGTAAGAATTGTACAAATGTCGGCTCCAGTACTGTGTAAGAATTGTACAAATGTCGGCTCCAGTACTGTGTAAGAATTGTACAAACGTCAGCTGCAGTACTGTGTAAGAATTGTACAAATGTCGGCTCCAGTACGTACTGTGTAAGAATTGTACAAATGTCGGCTCCAGTACTGTGTAAGAATTATACAAATGTCGGCTCCAGTACTGTGTAAGAATTGTACAAATGTCAGCTCCAGTACTGTGTAAGAATTGTACAAATGTCGGCTCCAGTACTGTGTAAGAATTGTACAAATGTCGGCTCCAGTACTGTGCAAGAATTGTACAAACGTCAGCTCCAGTACTGTGCAAGAATTGTACAAATGTCGGCTCCAGTACTGTGTAAGAATTGTACAAATGTCAGCTCCAGTACTGTGTAAGAATTGTACAAATGTCAGCTCCAGTACTGTGTAAGAATTGTACAAATGTCGGCTCCAGTACTGTGTAAGAATTGTACAAATGTCAGCTCCAGTACTGTGTAAGAATTGTACAAATGTCAGCTCCAGTACTGTGTAAGAATTGTACACATGTCGGCTCCAGTACTGTGTAAGAATTGTACGCATGTCGGCTCCAGTACTGTGTAAGAATTGTACAAATGTCGGCTCCAGTACTGTGTAAGAATTGTACAAATGTCGGCTCCAGTACTGTGTAAGAATTGTACACATGTCGGCTCCAGTACTGTGTAAGAATTGTACAAATGTCGGCTCCAGTACTGTGTAAGAATTGTACAAATGTCGGCTCCAGTACTGTGTAAGAATTGTACAAATGTCGGCTCCAGTACTGTGTAAGAATTGTACACATGTCGGCTCCAGTACTGTGTAAGAATTGTACAAATGTCGGCTCCAGTACTGTGTAAGAATTGTACAAATGTCGGCTCCAGTACTGTGCAAGAATTGTACAAATGTCGGCTCCAGTACTGTGTAAGAATTGTACAAATGTCGGCTCCAGTACTGTGTAAGAATTGTACAAATGTCAGCTCCAGTACTGTGTAAGAATTGTACAAATGTCGGCTCCAATACTGTGTAAGAATTGTACAAATGTCGGCTCCGGTACTGTGTAAGAATTGTACAAATGTCGGCTCCAGTACTGTGTAAGAATTGTACAAATGTCGGCTCCAATACTGTGTAAGAATTGTACAAACGTCAGCTCCAGTACTGCGTAAGAATTGTACAAATGTCGGCTCCAGTACTGTGTAAGAATTGTACAAATGTAAGCTCCAGTACTGTGTAAGAATTGTACAAATGTCGGCTCCAGTACTGTGTAAGAATTGTGCAAATGTCGGCTCCAGTACTGTGTAAGAATTGTACAAATGTCGGCTCCATTACTGTGTAAGAATTGTACAAATGTCAGCTCAAGTACTGTGTAAGAATTGTACAAATGTCAGCTCCAGTACTGTGTAAGAATTGTACAAATGTCAGCTCCAGTACTGTGCAAGAATTGTACAAATGTCAGCTCCAGTGCTGTGTAAGAATTGTACAAATGTCGGCTCCAGTACTGTGTAAGAATTGTACAAATGTCGGCTCCAGTACTGTGTAAGAATTGTACAAATGTCGGCTCCAGTACTGTGTAAGAATTGTACAAATGTCGGCTCCAGTACTGTGTAAGAATTGTACAAATGTCGGCTCCAGTACTGTGTATGAATTGTACAAATGTCAGCTCCAGTACTGTGTAAGAATTGTACAAATGTCAGCTCCAGTACTGTGTAAGAATTGTACAAATGTCGGCTCCAGTACAGTGTAATAATTGTACAAATGTCAGCTCCAGTACTGTGTAAGAATTGTACAAATGTCGGCTCCAGTACTGTGTAAGAATTGTACAAACGTCAGCTCCAGTACTGTGTAAGAATTGTACAAATGTCGGCTCCAGTACAGTGTAATAATTGTACAAATGTCAGCTCCAGTACTGTGTAAGAATTGTACAAATGTCGGCTCCAGTACTGTGCAAGAATTGTACAAATGTCGGCTCCAGTACTGTGTAAGAATTGTACAAATGTCGGCTCCAGTACTGTGTAAGAATTGTACAAATGTCGGCTCCAGTACTGTGTAAGAATTGTACAAATGTCAGCTCCAGTACTGTGTAAGAATTGTACAAATGTCGGCTCCAGTACTGTGTAAGAATTGTACAAATGTCGGCTCCAGTACTGTGCAAGAATTGTACAAATGTCGGCTCCAGTACTGTGTAAGAATTGTACAAATGTCGGCTCCAGTACTGTGTAAGAATTGTACAAATGTCAGCTCCAGTACTGTGTAAGAATTGTACAAATGTCGGCTCCAGTACTGTGCAAGAATTGTACAAATGTCAGCTCCAGTACAGTGTAAGAATTGTACAAATGTCGGCTCCAGTACTGTGTAAGAATTGTACAAATGTCAGCTCCAGTACTGTGTAAGAATTGTACAAATGTCGGCTCCAGTACTGTGTAAGAATTGTACAAATGTCGGCTCCAGTACTGTGTAAGAATTGTACAAATGTCGGCTCCAGTACTGTGTAAGAATTGTACAAACGTCAGCTCCAGTACTGTGTAAGAATTGTACAAATGTCGGCTCCAGTACTGTGTAAGGATTGTACAAATGTCAGCTCCAGTACTGTGTAAGAATTGTACAAATGTCGGCTCCAGTACTGTGTAAGGATTGTACAAACGTCAGCTCCAGTACTGTGTAAGAATTGTACAAATGTCGGCTCCAGTACTGTGCAAGAATTGTACAAATGTCAGCTCCAGTACAGTGTAAGAATTGTACAAATGTCGGCTCCAGTACTGTGTAAGAATTGTACAAATGTCGGCTCCAGTACTGTGTAAGAATTGTACAAATGTCAGCTCCAGTACTGTGTAAGAATTGTACAATTGTCGGCTCCAGTACTGTGTAAGAATTGTACAAATGTCGGCTCCAGTACTGTGTAAGAATTGTACAAATGTCAGCTCCAGTACTGTGTAAGAATTGTACAATTGTCGGCTCCAGTACTGTGTAAGAATTGTACAAATGTCAGCTCCAGTACTGTGCAAGAATTGTACAAATGTCAGCTCCAGTACAGTGCAAGAATTGTACAAACGTCAGCTCCAGTACTGTGTAAGAATTGTATAAATGTCGGCTCCAGTACTGTGTAAGAATTGTACAATTGTCGGCTCCAGTACTGTGCAAGAATTGTACAAATGTCGGCTCCAGTACTGTGTAAGAATTGTACAAATGTCGGCTCCATTACTGTGTAAGAATTGTACAAATGTCGGCTCCAGTACTGTGTAAGAATTGTACAAATGTCAGCTCCAGTACTGTGTAAGAATTGTACAAATGTCAGCTCCAGTACTGTGTAAGAATTGTACAAATGTCGGCTCCAGTACTGTGTAAGAATTGTACAAATGTCAGCTCCAGTACTGTGTAAGAATTGTACAAATGTCGGCTCCAGTACTGTGTAAGAATTGTACAAATGTCGGCTCCAGTACTGTGTAAGAATTGTACAAATGTCGGCTCCAGTACTGTGTAAGAATTGTACAAATGTCAGCTCCAGTACTGTGTAAGAATTGTACAAATGTCGGCTCCAGTACAGTGTAAGAATTGTACAAATGTCAGCTCCAGTACTGTGTAAGAATTGTACAAATGTCGGCTCCATTACTGTGTAAGAATTGTACAATTGTCGGCTCCAGTACTGTGCAAGAATTGTACAAATGTCAGCTCCAGTACTGTGTAAGAATTGTACAAATGTCGGCTCCATTACTGTGTAAGAATTGTACAAATGTCGGCTCCAGTACTGTGCAAGAATTGTACAAACGTCAGCTCCAGTACTGTGCAAGAATTGTACAAATGTCGGCTCCAGTACTGTGTAAGAATTGTACAAATGTCAGCTCCAGTACTGTATAAGAATTGTACAAATGTCGGCTCCAGTGCTGTGTAAGAATTGTACAAATGTCGGCTCCAGTACTGTGTAAGAATTGTACAAATGTCAGCTCCAGTACTGTGTAAGAATTGTACAAATGTCGGCTCCAGTACTGTGTAAGAATTGTACACATGTCGGCTCCAGTACTGTGTAAGAATTGTACAAATGTCGGCTCCAGTACTGTGTAAGAATCGTACAAATGTCGGCTCCAGTACTGTGTAAGAATTGTGCAAATGTCGGCTCCAGTACTGTGTAAGAATTGTACACATGTCGGCTCCAGTACTGTGTAAGAATTGTACAAATGTCGGCTCCAGTACTGTGTAAGAATTGTACAAATGTCGGCTCCAGTACTGTGTAAGAATTGTACAAATGTCGGCTCCAGTACTGTGTAAGAATTGTACAAACGTCGGCTCCAGTACTGTGTAAGAATTGTACAAACGTCAGCTGCAGTACTGTGTAAGAATTGTACAAACGTCGGCTCCAGTACTGTGTAAGAATTGTACAAATGTCGGCTCCAGTACTGTGTAAGAATTGTACAAATGTCGGCTCCAGTACTGTGTAAGAATTGTACAAATGTCGGCTCCAGTACTGTGCAAGAATTGTACAAATGTCGGCTCCAGTACTGTGTAAGAATTGTACAAATGTCGGCTCCAGTACTGTGTAAGAATTGTACAAATGTCGGCTCCAGTACTGTGTAAGAATTGTACAAATGTCAGCTCCAGTACTGTGTAAGAATTGTACAAATGTCAGCTCCAGTACTGTGTAAGAATTGTACAAATGTCGGCTCCAATACTGTGTAAGAATTGTACAAACGTCAGCTCCAGTACTGTGTAAGAATTGTACAAATGTCGGCTCCAGTACTGTGTAAGAATTGTACAAATGTCAGCTCCAGTACTGTGTAAGAATTGTGCAAATGTCGGCTCCAGTACTGTGTAAGAATTGTACAAATGTCGGCTCCATTACTGTGTAAGAATTGTACAAATGTCAGCTCAAGTACTGTGTAAGAATTGTACAAATGTCAGCTCCAGTACTGTGTAAGAATTGTACAAATGTCAGCTCCAGTACTGTGCAAGAATTGTACAAATGTCAGCTCCAGTGCTGTGTAAGAATTGTACCAATGTCAGCTCCAGTACTGTGTAAGAATTGTACAAATGTCAGCTCCAGTACTGTGTAAGAATTGTACACATGTCGGCTCCAGTACTGTGTAAGAATTGTACACATGTCGGCTCCAGTACTGTGTAAGAATTGTACAAATGTCGGCTCCAGTACTGTGTAAGAATTGTACAAATGTCGGCTCCAGTACTGTGTAAGAATTGTACACATGTCGGCTCCAGTACTGTGTAAGAATTGTACAAATGTCGGCTCCAGTACTGTGTAAGAATTGTACAAATGTCGGCTCCAGTACTGTGTAAGAATTGTACAAATGTCGGCTCCAGTACTGTGTAAGAATTGTACAAATGTCGGCTCCAGTACTGTGTAAGAATTGTACAAATGTCGGCTCCAGTACTGTGTAAGAATTGTACAAACGTCGGCTCCAGTACTGTGTAAGAATTGTACAAACGTCAGCTGCAGTACTGTGTAAGAATTGTACAAACGTCGGCTCCAGTACTGTGTAAGAATTGTACAAATGTCGGCTCCAGTACTGTGTAAGAATTGTACAAATGTCGGCTCCAGTACTGTGTAAGAATTGTACAAATGTCGGCTCCAGTACTGTGCAAGAATTGTACAAATGTCGGCTCCAGTACTGTGTAAGAATTGTACAAATGTCGGCTCCAGTACTGTGTAAGAATTGTACAAATGTCGGCTCCAGTACTGTGTAAGAATTGTACAAATGTCGGCTCCAGTACTGTGTAAGAATTGTACAAACGTCAGCTCCAGTACTGTGTAAGAATTGTACAAATGTCAGCTCCAGTACAGTGTAAGAATTGTACAAACGTCAGCTCCAGTACTGTGTAAGAATTGTACAAATGTCAGCTCAAGTACTGTGTAAGAATTGTACAAATGTCAGCTCCAGTACTGTGTAAGAATTGTACAAATGTCGGCTCCAGTACTGTGTAAGAATTGTACAAACGTCAGCTCCAGTACTGTGTAAGAATTGTACAAATGTCGGCTCCAGTACTGTGTAAGAATTGTACAAATGTCGGCTCCAGTACTGTGTAAGAATTGTACAAATGTCAGCTCCAGTACTGTGTAAGAATTGTACAAATGTCAGCTCCAGTACTGTGTAAGAATTGTACAAATGTCAGCTCCAATGTGTAAGGATTGTAAAACACTACATCGTCATGGTATCTGCTACAGCGATAACAAGCGAGAACAAACGACGAACTTAAACAGCAGCAACAGCAGCAGCAACGCGATACCTCACGGTCGAGCTCGGACCGCTGTCTTAACCATCCCGTGGACTGCCTCAGCGGTGCTGTGGTTTCGGCACCCGATTCACAGTATTTCGGAAATACCCGAAATTCCCGCGCACGTTACCCGTTGAGGTGTGTGTCACGTGTCATGTTATGTACAAGTTACACATGTTGCAACTGGAATACGGTGTTTACATGTGTTTTACCACATTTGGCATTAATAATGCTGCATTTACCAAAGTGGTACCCTGCGTTATGGTATTAACCACATGTGGCACCCTGCGGTACTGTATTTACTACATGCGGCGCCCTGCAGTACGGTATTACCACATGCGGCGACCTACAGTACGGCTTTACCACATGCGGTACCCTGCGATACAGTATTAAACATGCGGCGATATTCAGTACCGTATTCACCACATGCGATGCCCTGCAATACGGTATTTACCACATGCGGCGACCTGTGGTATGTTTACCACATGCGGCACCCTGCGGTTTGGTATTTACCACGTGAGGCACTCTACAGTAAGGTACCACATGTGGCGTCTTGTGGTTTGGTACTATCACAGGTGGCAACTGCATTACGGCGGTATTAATCACATGCGTATATGTTACTCTCCGCGGTATATTTTCACTACATATGGCAAATGCAGTATTTACGACCGGTGCTACTTGCGTTTAGATTATACCACATGTGGTTCCTGCGTTTAGGTATTTACCCTAAGTGGCACCTGCGTTTATAGCTTTGCCACAAATTTCATAATGCGAAACGTTACATTTGTATGATATCGGTGACAGTCGCTTATGGAAATCTCGATTCAAATGTCTTTTTCGACGACTAATAGAAAAACCCATTTAGATCAGCACTTAACAACACACAACATATCTTCATGGTCATATGTTTCTCTGTTTGTACTAAAGTAGTTCTGGCTAAAGTAATCGAGAAATTAAAGTTGCTATCTGTATTGTTGAGATAACTCATTTTTTAAAACGGCTGTAGATTTTGTGATAAGAAATCGTAATAAAGAATAGCTAGCTTATCTTTGAATGGTAAGGTATTTCATTTTGGGTTTTGTCAGCGTATAAAGCTAAAAATAATTTCATTGATTTATTTTGGGATCAGAATATCTATACAATAAAGATGAAATTATTTGTTTCATAAACATAAACCATGATATTTGGAGTTTGATGACATAGTTTTGTACAGATTTTTTACTCACAGATCTAGAACATTACAAATCAGAAATGTTACATGATCTTTTGTGTTCTACTGTCCATGCACTGAATATTACCGAAACAAACTGTAGAACAATTATTCTTATTTCAAGAATTGACCTTAGTGTTACCATTCGATATATGACAATTGGAGGCTTGGGAAACATAGACAAATCAATATTCTGTTTTAAATACACTAAATAAATTGTCGTGGGAAATACTTTTCCTTGCCAGTTTCCTCAATGACCATTCAATTCTCGTCACATTCAATAACCTATAACTGCCCCTGTCCTTGTTGATTCTGATGGGGCCGCGGTGTTTAAGTGGTAAGGTGTGTGGCATTCTGTTTAAACACAACTTGCCTTCCAGCTCTAGGTCGCGGTTTGGAGGCTCCAAGTTGACCAGCTGCCCGATACCTCAGTGGTTCGGTGGTTCGCTCCACCATTAAAACCTGGAATGTCATTCAAAGACCGTAGCTGAAAACAACAGAGTTTGATTCTGAAGAGAAATGATGGACCAATATCATTTTCCCTACACTATAACATTGTGTATGAATGGAATACCGCAGTTCTGGGATTTAAAAAACCCGAAAGTAAAATATTAATTGGAGATTATGCTTTATCAGTTACATGTAAGTAAACGTTAATAGTCTTTTTTTTTTTACTCGGAACCGAAATCACCATTTAAGCACAAGGTGTCAGAATCACTTCCGTTTTGTATTCAGAGAGCGTCTCCAAAGGTGGCTTTCGGAAGTCGTAGTCATTCATGGTCGTCTCTAACCTCCGGAACCGCGCTACATCTTTTCCGGAACCAACAGCAGCTACACACGGCTAGAACTGTCGATTGACGACTGACGTCACTGAGAAGGTATATGTTACTACATGTACCGTACGGTTCTCATATACTCAGCGGAAAATGAGAATATCACCCAGAGTTTTCCTCTGTCTTTCTCGCCGAATCGATACACAACGAATTCACTAAATACGGATTACTCAATCAATGCCCGATCGTATTTAGTTCCCAACGTAAATGTCAGGGTTCGTCCGCGTTCGATTCTCTTAGTTCCGTGATTTATACTATTAAGTATAGTGAGAGACTGATTCTGTTGATTCAGCTATGTCTGGTACGTATAGCTCACACCCACTCACCATTGTCTTGTTCTGGTAATTATTAGTTTGTAAAATAATTTATTTCAACTCTTTGCTGTAAAAACTTCTACATATAAACAAACAGATATAAACTCTGAGCAAACCCCGGTGAGGAATTCATTTGAACTCAAACGATTCTAAAGTGTTTTATATTTCTTGTCAATGTGTGTAGTGAAATAAATTATACAACGGTGTTTCATCTTTAATGTACAGTAATACTTGTACAGTCATGTACAGCTATAATATACTGTAAACGTCAACATCTTTGCGGTAATCTAATTTTATCGACTTTTCACGATGAAAGAATTTTGCTAAATCATGGTCGCACTTATTACATTGTCTGTATATTACTTCCTACTGCAAGTCAACCTCGCAAGCCAAGGGTGTACAATAGGATACTCTCCTTTCCTGAAAAGGAGACTTGCGTATTCAACCTCGCAGGCCAAGGGTATACAATACGCTACTCCCTTTTCCTAAAAGGGGAGTAGCGTATTGTAAACCCCTGGCTTGCGAAGTTGACTGCAAGTATGGTGAGTGCGACGGGTCACCATTGTATTTAGTACAATGTACAATAGATATCTGTTTAAGTTCGGTTATGCGCTAAAATTTGGGTGCGCCAAAATAAGAACTCTTGAAGTTTCTCAGAGAATCTTTGTCAGATCCATCCCAGGCCCGGCTGTTATTGCTGTTCCCCTTTATTAGAAGTTCGTTTTATGTCAAAGTTATGGAAATGTTTATGTCATAGATATTGGTTTTTTATTTCTTCACCGCTGGTTCGACCTAATTGTAGAACAGCTTGGCGGGTCGTAAATCCGGATTTAAAACACGTATCACAGACACGGGCTGTTTCGTTCACAGAAAATACCGATTAAATCCTTATGCTTACATTTGAGTGCTAAAACATACGGTCGTAAAACAGCGTCCAATAATATAATAATATAATTTGATGTTCCATGGCCGGCGCTGCTGTATTTAAAACATCATGTCTCTAGTTTGTTTATTCTAATGTATCTAATGGGAAAAAATCAACCAAACAATAAACAAATAAAAAAATTGTGATTTGAATTTGAAATTTAACAGTGCAATATTTTTCATTGAGGATATGATCCTAAAAGCAAGGTGTATATACAGACGTTACATGAGAATGCGGTTTATTAAATGATGAACTTTCAGTAAAATGTATATCAGATTTTGTATGACATAAGCCTTTTATCATTTCAATCTTCACTGCAGCAGCCGGGGTATGTAGACATGATACATTCACCTGATGATTCATTTTCGATTTACGATTGCTATGGTGATATACATGAATATATAAAAATTATGTTGTGATGTTTGTTTGTTTTGTACTCATTTAATTTCGTGAACTGTCACCATTTGTCCGATAGTTTTAGAGGCCCGACCTTTGTGTATTGGTCTTTAACAAGTATGCACTTCAAAATATATATTGTTTAATTTACGCACCTGTTCTAAACAATACACCGAAACCACGACTAAAGTGAATATCGACTTTGACCAAACTGTGGGCTACAACGGTGTAATAACAAGCTAATATAATGTCTGTGTTATAACAAAATAACTCCCGTGTAACCGTGTTATAGCAAACTCACTCCCCGTGTCAATTTGTTACAGCAAACTCACTCCCCGTATCAATTTGTTACAGCAAACTCACTCCCCGTGTCAATTTGTTATAGCAAACTCACTCCCCGTGTCAATTTGTTATAGCAAACTCACTCCCCGTGTCAATTTGTTATAGCAAACTCACTCCCCGTGTCACTGTGTTATAGCAAACTCACTCACAGTGTCACTGTGTTATGACAAAATAACTCACTGTGTCATTATTTTAACACAAATTAAACCAATTCCTGTGTCACTGTGTTATAACAAATTTACTCCCCGTATCTCTGTGTTATAACATACTCACTCCCCGTGTCACTGTGTTATAATAAACTCACTCCCCGTGTCACTGTGTTATAAATAACTCACTCCCCGTGTCACTGTGTTATAACAAACTCACTCCCCGTGTCACTGTGTTATAACAAACTCACTCCCCGTGTAACTGTGTTATAACAAACTCACTCCCCATGTCACTGTGTTATAACAAACTCACTCCTCGTGTCACTGTGTTATAACAAACTCACTCCCGTGTCACTGTGTTATAACAAACTCACTCCCCGTGTCACTATGTTATAACAAACTCACTCTCGTGTTACTGTGTTATAACAAGCTCACTCCCCACGTCACTGTGTTATAACAAACTCACTCCTCGTGTCACTCTGCTATAACAAACTCACCCCCCGTGTAACTGTGTTATAACAAACTCACTCCCCATGTCACTGTGTTATAACAAACTCACACCTCGTGTCACTGTGTTATAACAAACTCACTCCCGTGTCACTGTGTTATAACAAACTCACTCCCCGTGTCACTATGTTATAACAAACTCACTCCCGTGTTACTGTGTTATAACAAACTCACTCCCCATGTCACAGTGTTATAACAAACTCACTCCACGTGTCACTATGCTATAACAAACTCACTCCCCGTGTCACTGTGTTATAACCAACTTACTCCCCGTGCTACTGTGTTATAACAAACTCACTCCTGTGTCACTGTGTTATAACAAACTTACTCCCCGTGTAACTGTGTTATAACAAACTCACTCCCATGTCACTGTGTTATAGCAAACTCACTCCCCTGTCACTGTGATGTAACAAACTCACTCCCATGTCACAGTGTTATAGCAAACTCACTCCCCGTGTAACTGTGTTATAACAAACTCACTCCCGTGTCACTGTGTTATAACAAACTCACTCCCGTGTCACTGTGTTATAACAAACTCACTCCCCGTTTCACTGTGTTATGACAAACAAACTCGCCGTTTCACATTTGAACCACTATAAAGAGTGGCAGATTTTAATTAACATTTGATTCAGGTCGCCTTCTAGCTTTGAGCTAGAGGGAATTTCCCCTTGGCTCAGTGGAAGAGCGTCTGACTAGGAACCATTCTGTTTCCTGTTACAAAAATTGATGTCATGTATTGGTGACCTATTGAAAAGTTAGCATGCCTGTCTACATTACCGGAATGTGTACACAATTAGCGATTATTTAGCCGAACAGAGTTAATGGTTTGACGTGATGTGATATCGATCGTTGTCAAGTTTGCATTGTCAAATGTAATGTTATTCATGGTCAAGAAGACAGGGTGATATCAGTTATTGTTATATCTCTTCTGTATAACAGTGTGGCTAATGGGATTATACTAATTATATGACAGGGGATGGTGGGGGTGGTGGAGGGGGGGGGGGGCTAGGGGGGTAGGGAGTAGGGGGTAGGGGTTAAACTGTTTCCAGTGTGCTTATGAAAAAACCCATGATTATTTGTTACCCCCGACCCTCGACAAAAGACGTTTCCTTTGGGCTGTGCCCTGGTGATCTCGTTAATTTTGGGAGTCAATGTAGCCTGCTTCCCCTCTATCAAATATCAACCCTTGGAAGAATGGAATTGATTTTGTATGTGGAATAAATCAAACCCAGATTTTCCTTCGTGAAAAAAATATTGGATAGTAAATAAACAACAAGAAATACCTGTATTTTTTAAACAACGATTTTCATAAAAAAAAATAACCCCCAATAACTTGTTTCTGTGACTTATGTGTAGATTCCACAGAAGACGAAAAATCATGTTTTGCCATGTCCTAGATTTTGTATATCTACATGTAATTTGCGTGCGAGAATGCTTCATGTGCATTCAAATCGTAAAAAAATGGCTCCAAATGTCCATCTAGATCTTATTGTAGAGTTGATACTTGTTCTCTTTGTCAAAATTCTTCTTTACGACTCATTTTTGATGTATTTAAGCTTTGATAGGAATATTTTTTTAGCTTCAAACAGGTACATGTATGAAAGAAAAACCGCATTGCAAACTGAATTAATGCGCGTGGTGCTTCATGATAAGTTTGCAAATCGGTTTTTCTCTCATTGAACTAAAAAATATTTCTATCAAATCTTATCATTAATTTTTTTTATTAAAATGAAAAAGCGACGCATAAATGCTGTAATTAGACGGTAAAACGACGGATTATATTTTAAACAAATCACTACACGTCGTAAACAAGCAAGTCACGCCATTTTTCAAAACCCGGGAAACTCAGTCATGGGCCGGCAAATCACTTTCCAAACGAAAGTGTACAGAAATTGAATGAAACATTTGGCAGTAGTCCTGCAAATTACAATTTCTAGACGTCTAGTGCAAGGTACCGTACCTATAACGTGTGTGAATTGTGATGCCATTTGTTTATGCAGAAATCTGCATTACGCTATAGTAAACAGGAATTTCATTCATAAGAAAAAGTAGTCTTGACCGATCCGCCAAAAGATGGCGCGTTGCTATTGACTCCGCCAATCATGATCCAGTGGGCGGGGCTATAGATTTTTTTTCATCGAGAATATAAAGAAAAAAATTACCAATCAGAGAGCAGCATTTCACATACAAACAGGAAAAAAAAAGATATTGCCGACTCTCATAGATTCCAAGTCACCCATTCACTTCTGTTACAGAGTGCGTGTGTGAGCGTGTGATATAGATTGTGTGTGGTATACGTGTATTGTATTGTTCTACAAGGTGTTAAGGAGAACCTCTCGTAGCCCTCGTGCTGTCCACAATCCTCTATAGAAATAAATACGATCAGGTTTAACTGTGTCGTGTTTCTGTGACGTGTTAGACAATTTGTAGTTGTCTTGTTCGTTATTTCACATCGCTCACAACAACACATTATTTAACTTAGCTAATTGGTGAACACAGTCACAGTTCCCATACACTAGTACCAAAACGTTAACGGGAACATTATATAATCCATTTTATTGTCGCTGATAGCATGATGCAATGAAGGTGATGATGACGTATGTGATGTCCTTTGTTTAGAGGTCAACTAAGTACAGGACCTTCGTGGACGGGAGCCTCAGTGGACGAAATCTTCTGGTATCTCGTAGTTCGTTGTAAAACTAGAGTGGCGTGTATTTCAGATGCCTAAGTTCTTACTTTGAGAACGTGACATTTACTTGGATGTGACCTGGATTCACACGGCGGTCGTCGTCGATGAAGAAAAAGACGCTTATTCTTCTGAACGCACTTCCGGGACACGTGGTCTTATTATCTTGTACTTTGTAAAGGGATTCCGTTTAAATATTTCCTTGTACATGTTTTGGCCCTATTTCAATCGATTTTATGCTCGGGTTATGGTTTTGTTGACACTTCGGTATTCTCTGAACCTTTTTTGTCACAGAAAGACAAGTTTAAACAGATAATTTAAGAGTTCCCTGAACTCATAGTATTCTCTTGGGTACGGTTCCGTTAAACAATTCAAATAAGTGTATTATTATTGTTTATGTTGTCACGCTTGTAGACCTACGCAACATATCTAAGATACCCTAGCCCTTCGCAATATATTTAAGATAACCTAAATTATCGTAACTGCAGGAAAGTATTGGTACCTACAGTGTAGAAGGCCGTGCGTTTGGCCTTTTGATTTGCAATGATGCAATAACATTCGGATTATGGTTTTGTTGACGCTTCGGTATTCTCTGATTTTGTTATGTATCCTCTGAGTGGTTGTATTTTGTTATTTATGACATTTTTACTGTAGTAGAGTTTGTGCTTATATAGAGATTCCTACCATATAAATGGTGTATAACGATAATGGCGATGACTGGGGAACATCAGGGAAGAGAATTAACACTTTGTGGGAAGGAAAATCAAGGTCGGATCACAGGGACCTGGGAATTCGGGGACCTCCCAGGTGCCTGGTAATCCGTGACAGCTATATTTGGTTCCAACTAGGGAAACATTTTCGGGGATTTACATTAGTTTTACTGAAATCATGCTACACCCAAATGGTCGAATTTACTAATGGTTTTCTAGTTCCCGATTTCGACTTCCTTTCTCGCATCAACAATCATAGTTCTATTTGTGGTCAGAGATGGACGCACGTCCGGTATTTAAAATGTAACTCTCATTTTACCAACATGACTTTAACAGCCCTAACACACACGCCATTTTCAGGTTTCAATGTCTGTCTTAGTCGTAGTGTAATTTTTTACTCGGTCACGTGCTAACATTCAGTGTCATTGGCTGGGCTATATGAGAGAATTGGCTGCGCTTTTCGGAACATTTCGTGGTTTACTCTCGAAGGAATACTTTGGTTTGCTTTGGTTTGATTGTTTTTACGTCCAACTACCTGTAACAGCCAGGGTCATTGAAGGACGACCTCTCGGTGTTATACAATTCCGAAAACAAAACAAAAATTAATATTCAGAAAAATGGCACGATGACTGCAAAAATCTTTGAAACCTTGAATGTGCATATTGGGAGAATTAAAAAGAAATATTGTCCAATTTTCCAACGGTTTTAAGCATCATTTCCTACAACAAATAGAAATATGGTGCTAGAAAGTTATTTCGACTTTGAGAACTTGCCAACCTTTCAGTATATGCATGTATCGACTTTGGGGGTTGCGTTGTTATCGGAAATTGATGTAAACCCAAAAAGTGTAAAATTACTCGAAAACATCTGAATCTAGGGACAAATGAAACAAGCGGATCCTATTGGTTCTACATTCTTACTTATTGCAACTTAATCAAAAGTCCTTTCGTCATTTAAAAAATTACATTCGAAAACTATTTTAATAATCTAACTTAACCAGGTTGTTCGTTCCGTTTTATTAATCTGAAAACTGTAAAAACAATACTCTTGACACCGGGACATCAGTCACAGCATTCATGTACAATAAGTGACACAGTATATTATTCCAATCGTCATCTGGCAGCTGGTTATCTACAGTTCGCATGTGCAGTTTTAACTTCCGCGTCGCAAACGTATGATTAATTCTCCGTGGACAATGCAGAGACTGTCAAATGTTGTTATTGACTTTATAACACAAAACACGTGATATTGGATACTAAGGTTGTCATGTACAATGTATCAGCGTTTTAAAATGTAGACGTCCCATTTGATAAATAAAGTGTATAGTGCATATTTTAATTAAATGGACACAAACAGTTATTTGTCTCTGATCATGCATGGCGATATTCCATTAATACAAATGATGATATTTGTTTTAGAGAGCATTTTAACAAAATGAAATCCTATTTATGAAGTTTGTCTAAAAGCCTGAAAATTAAAAAAAAGATAAACTTTTCGTTTACATTGTTGTAGCATGTCTATTGATCTGAAAAAAGGATTCGTCATAATCGATAACTTAATGATCCCTGATAGATTCTCACGGCTTAAACGTATTTTGCTATTGACAGTAATTATCCGGACGACCATTTCCGTTTTTGAATGTTAGAATATATTTACCGCCATGCTGTCTCAGTCGTAGTTAATTATAACGTCAATATCGTGTCATACACATCGATACAATCAAATCAACGTCATTACCGCCAATCAGGACGCCACATTATGTTATGGCGCATGTCACAAACATGCGGGAACGCTCATGATTATGATGAAACTGTCGCCCTATTGTCGTAAGGTAAATGGAATATGAAAATAAAAGAATAATACAATTCTATCGAGTTTCTGGTATTTTTATCAACAATTTTAATAACGATATTTTAAAATGGATATGAATTTCACACTATTTCACGCATTCTTACAACTTTTTGCAGCCAATCTTTACATGCAGCATTCCATAATCTTGCGGTACAGGAAGATACCATTTCAATATTTATAATATCACTGGAGTTAAAAATGTATTCATATATAAATATTTTGAATACGTAACACACACAAAATATATTATAAGAATCCATTGGCACAAATAGATCTAATGAGAATTTTCAATAACGTACCTTTCTTCGTAATTATAATTTCTTTTATGGATTGATAATCACATGTCATGGCCCCCATTTGATTCCCTTCTGCGCTTCATTTCTCATAAAACAGAGATTCTACAATTCATCAAATATCGAAATAGAATTTCTCGCCCAAAACGATATCACATTTCCCCCAAGCCTGCTTGATATACACAATCGTATTGATGTCATAACAACCCTACTAAATACAAGCCTTACATGTCGCAGTTGACCCCTGCCCAGTCTACTACACAGATATCTTCACTGACTAAATTTGTCCACAACTTTAATACTGACCATTGTCACAACATTTACCAAAACCGAATACACTGCCTCATAAGTACATTCCGTCTACAATCTTAACATCAGGAACTTCCGTCCAAAAACTCACCGTTGATAACTTCCGTCCAAAAACCCACCGTTGATAACTTCCGTCCAAAAACCCACCGTTGATAACTTCCCTCCAAAAACTCACCGTTGATAACTTCCGTCCAAAAACCCACCGTTGATAACTTCTGTCCAAAAACCCACCGTTTATAACTTCCGTCCAAATATTCCCACCGTTCATAACTTCCGCCTAAAGCACCTAACGTTGATAACTGGATTAAAAAAAAAACTACCATTGACCAATAACTTCCGTCCAAAAAAATTACCGTTGATAAATTCTGTCCAAGAAACCCACAGTTGACAACTTCCGTCCTAAATGAATACACCCAAGCATTTATATCTGTCAGGAAATACAAGCAACTATTAATCAGCTATTAATAACTTACGTCAAAAACAAACGCTACCAAGTATTCACAACTTCCGTCAAAATTAAATACACCTCACCATCAGTACTGTAACTTCCGTCCAAAACTCATGCAACAATCTAGTGAAAGTTTCTGTCCTAAAACATGCATTCCAGTGTTACTTGATATTTGCCGTCCAAATAAACAAACAAACAAAGGAGCCAAAGACAGCCTTACACACATCCACTGATGTACAAACTTCCGTCCACTGATACATGTCTACAAGGTTTCGTCCATTGATACAAACTTCCGTCCATTGGTACAGACTTCCGTCCACTGATACAAACTTCCGTCCATTGGTACAGACTTCCGTCCTCTGATACAAACTTCCGTCTATGATAAACGTAAAAACATTCATTACTTCCGTACAAACCTCATAATCGAATCTTTAACAACATCTGCTTATTATTGACAAATGCATGTATCACTGATATAACAATAGATAGTTGTATATGTTGGTATTCCGCCATGATCGCTAATCTCATATCCATGAATGCAGCGAAAATTAAACAAGAAGAATCATTGAATAACATACAAAAGCCATGAAAACAGTATAAACATCATCCATAATATCAACTGAAGCAAATATCAAATATTGTCATTTCTAGATCCCAATGCCCTAATGTAACATAGAGAACGTCGGCCTAATGCTAGCCATACAGTGTTCAATCAACGCCAACAACCGCCCACTAGAGCTACAAGGTATAACGAGTCTGTCTTGGGACATGCTGACGTCAGAGGTACATTTAAATATCGTCATCCATAGAACAGTAATTCCTCTGAGCTTTTGGACAACTCTATGGGAACAGACACGTCCGATATGTTTGATGATTGCGACTAGCGAGCCGTTATTGTAAGAAGAGTGCCATGTATAATTATTGTCGTATTTAGCACAAGGGTTGGCCGAGTTGATATTTGTCAATATTTATTTGTCAATTAACTTTTTATCACATACGAAGGTTATTAAGAATGTATTTATATCCTTTTACCCACCTGTGTATATCTTATTGAATAAAATAACCAAACAGGCGGACCACGTCGACATATATCGGACGAACAAATATAAGACCGTTCAGTATTGGCAGGACAGAAGACCGACAACACATTTACCCCGATCAGACAGACTTGCGCACAGAAAGACATACAGACAGTTAGTACGCTCACCACACTCTCGTTTGAGCAAAAATGGTGGAAATTGCAAAGTATTGGAAAAACTATATAAATATATATAATGATTTCTAAAGTGTCATATTGTAGATCTCGCAGGACTTTTATGATAATCTATCGTAAAACCCTTTGTCGTAAATTCCAAAATGGCATCCAGATAATCCAAAGTTAACCTGTCCGCCCAGGATAAGGACGTTAGGTTTTCTAGGAATCCACAATGGCCACCCCTCTCCGTGGCAACCATTAGGAAGTTAGGATAGAACTTAAATAGATCATATGGAATGTTGTTGTTTTTGTATACCGGGTCGTCGAGACTACTGACGAACATTAGGGGTATGGATATGTCATCGACGTCCCTGAGCGGGTTGTTCCTCTCCCAGAATTCTTCTATACTGTTGTAGCCGTATAGTTTACAGAACACACACTGGTCGTACTCGGTTGGGGACCAAGTCTTCAGCGCCCTCGGGACGTCCAGAACTTTTATAAGAGCTTTGGCGTGCTGCCATAAAATTTTCTTTAAATATAATAACAAAAATAGATCGTAAATTCCACTTATCTTTTGTGTGCTTCGTTCTGAAATGTCGAATGAAGGAGACACACACACACCACCACAAACGTGAGCTGAGGACCCGAACTCGCCAAGATAGGATAACAATACCTCACATCCGGTCCCGTACGATACCATGGTGATAAATGCCTTCGGGAACCGGCCGTGTATATACTTTACGACTTGCCGTAAATCGGACGGATCTCCGTAACTCTGGAATTTCGGTGTCGTAAGAACAGTGCCTCCGTGTCCACGGCGGTTAAACACGACAGTCTGTAGGCCACGCTTGGCTGCCGCCAGACAGATCTTAGAAACACTCACCGCACATCCGGTGATACCCGGGATTACGACCATGACGGTTCTCCGTTTCCGTTTCTGCACGTGAACGTTACTGACCCAGTCAAGAGCTACCACACCTTTGTCCTTGAGAAGTAAGTACTCCCGATCAAACTGGACACTCGCATGAGGCAGTATCCATGGCAACAGCGTCTGAATGTGACGGTTTCTTAAAGGTAAATCCACAGAAAACATCCTTGTCGCAAGAGAACATTTCCGTAATATATGTGTAGCTAGGGTAGACTCCTTGTAATAAAGTTTAGGTAAAACCTCTTTCGGTCCCAATAGTGATTTCAGGAACAGGAAAACACTAATTATTATTGTACCAATTACTGCTATGTAAAAAGGCAGGAGGACAATGTTGTAAACAGCCAACATACCGTCAGGCTCATCCTCCCCAACAACGCTAGCCTACCCAACCAGCTCAGGCTTAATGGCATAACATGGTGCGATTTTTCTATATATCTGTGCCTATTACAAACAGTCGATACTTGAATTGTCAGTCAGTGAGTGTGACTCCGCCCCATCTTCACATACACAGCCCCGCGTTATGTTGAGATGGAGAAGCAACACATGCGCGGGAACAGAGGGAGCAGTCGTGCTACAGCTGCTGAGATGAACCGCCGCCGGCTCGGGTAGTCTATGTACACTGTAGAGACACTATAAGGACCATCAGGTGTTCGGACAATAATTGATTTCGGTGAAGGAGCTTTGAACTAGAGCATCACCAGAGCTGTATATGGCTATATTATACGACCGATATATCGCTAATCCGTCACAATTGTCACTGGCAATCAATTTCACATTCTATTGCCATTCATACAAGCCAGAACCGTGCAGATAGGCTTATGTAGCTGCTGTGACTGGATTAGGGGATATTTCACTTCCTGTGGCTATGTTGTGTTATATTTGATAAAGGTCTATAAGTCCAGGGGATAAATGTGTTGTCGGATTAGATAGAGACCTGATGTCCCGGAGAGACTGAGGTCCGGGACCTATATGCCATTACCCATGAGTTATTCCCCCTGAATCCCGTGGGTGATGATGTATTATATATATATGATGCTGCTGTTGCGTCCCGCCAGCTGCGGGACCAATAATAACTGGAGCGGTGTCGGTGACGGAGATACGGATCGACAGTTGTTATGACAGAGAGCGACAGTATACAATTGACGCTGTTCAATAAATAATGATGATGATGCGCTGGGTAAGTCGTACACAACAGTGTATCTACAGACGTGTGGCGGGTATTGATACCAGCTCAGATCTCCAGGTCAATTTACGGACGACAGGTGCTTTTCGCTGATCCTACATAAAGATGTATTTAAACTTCTGCACTGTAATTATACTGTTGATATATAAACCATCAGATCAAATAACGAGTGTACGTCAATCCGCTCCAGCCAACGGCAACGTCGCGGTAAAATTGACCGATCCTCTGCTTTTAAACATGTTAGTAGTATCTACACATATCCAGTTCCGTACCATTTGCATCTGGAGACATCTAAATCAGCCCGAGAGTCAGGAGCCAGAGGGTTAATATTAATGGAGTGTTTATACAGGATACATGTTGAATAAAGAACGTATCCTACGAAATTTAATATTGCATTTTAATACTGTACTAGACATTGGAAATAGTCACAAGTTCAACATCAAACTAATTAAAATATAGGCTGTATTTATTTCACATGAAATATGAAAGCTATTTCAACTCGTATAAATAGTTTATGTTTGTCTATATTCTAGGGGTCTTGATGATGTCAAAGTTTCATGATGATGATGATGATGATGATGATGATGATGAAGATGACATGAGAACATGAGAACCCAGGGTAACGCCTGCTATAATTTTGTTTACGTCCTTTAAACATATATAGACATTTAGGAGGTAAAGGTCTTGGTAGTGGAGGGAAGCCGGACTTCCCGGAGAAAAACCACCGACCAACGGTCAGTACATTCGACTGCCTCACGAAGGTCTCGACCAAGAGGTGGAGGGCTAGTGGCACACTGTTACCGCTGAATGTATTTTCTGTAATCTGCTTTAACCCATCCTTTCAATTGTAGAATAATAGTCGGTTTATTTGGCATGAACTGCGTTCATTTGATCTTCTTAGACATTCATGAACTGCATTCATTTGACATTCATCGGCAGTCATGAACTTCCTTCATTTGGCATCCATATTTCAAATACATACATTTTTTGAAAATTGTTGATAAAAAAATAATTTCGAATAATGTGTTTACTGTATATATGAGTTCCAGCGGTATTCGAAGAAACACTTATGATGTCATAATAATGATGACGTTACAATCGGGTCACGTCATTCATAGTTTGTATGAACGCCATCTGAACCTACATTGTAATATGATTATATATATAATGGCAATGCCACACGCTTTTAACGTCTCAAACTTATGAATACAATGGTAGATCAGTGAATTACCCTATCAACAGTGAACGACGTACGACCAATCAATAAAACGTAAAACTAAAAAGTACATCCAGCATACCAGTATAGTGTCAGCGTTTCAAGAATTGGCCAATTGGCACCACACAAAGTATATATATATTGTATATTGGATAAAATTGTACGTAAACGGATCATATAAAACTACAATGTACCTGTTTTACAGTATCGAATACTAGCAAGGCATTTCACAAAACTCGAATACACAACACAATTGTTTAAACAACTGATTACCTGATGACTAAAGCTTTAAACATGTGTTGGGTACGGCGGCCGGGGACTCGGCCGGTGTGTACTCTCTACGACAACCGTTTATAATGACGGAGTCGTAGTTCGCCCTGCGTTAATAATTTCCGGCTGTATCGTTCCGTCATCCGCATGTTTTCGTGTCCCATTTTGCTTCCTGTTCTAGTGAACCACATGCACGCTACGGTTCCTCCGGAAAATAGCATCCTTTCCATGATCGCGGAATAATAGCAGCACGCGAACAACATTATTACAAATTCCCAGTACAAATCGTGTTCTCCTAATATCCAAATGAACTCAAAGCACGGGCTAAATCCCGTTTTATTTCAATCGATAGTTATAATTTACGTTGAACGTTCTCTCGTGTAGTGTGCACATATCCAATGTTGATTATATTCACATTGTATTTAATTTGAACTGTTTTTCTTTTCATATATAATTGTACATACCATTATCTTACCGGCTACAAAAGTTCGGTCCTTGTGCATGGTGTTCTGAATGATGTTATTTGGTAAAGAGACTGTGAATTGTTCTTGCTTTTCAGGTTAAAGGCCCAATATACGAAACTTCAGGAATTTTTCGTGATTCTGAAAAATTCTGACAAAAAATCCAGTTAATAACCATGCAAAAATAAGCCTAAAACGAAGTAAACCTGAGCGGTAACTAACAAGAAACTCTTGACAGAAAAATCCAAAGAACTGAAAATAATTCAGGTGTGGCCCACTTCAACAACAAACCGAATGTAGAAAACGGTTCAAAATGGACGCGTGTTTACAAATACCGAGTTTAGTTTAAACAGTATTCATTCAAATTTCAAGTATGACATTATATACATATATTATTACACAGGGATTGGAAAACAAGCTTAGAGCTTATATTAATTCCTCTCCCTAATATATACTACAGGCAAACAAATCTTCGAGACTGTTGACACCTTAAATAACAACATATTGATTTGAATAATATAAAGTTCAACTTATAACATATTTACCGAGTTTCAACTACTGCTGTACCGTTAACCGCGTAAGAATTCATTTTGAATATTGCTGATACTGAATCAGCTTATCTTAACTAAATCTATAAATATAATAAGTTATCATGTGTTTAAGATTAATTATATACTTGGGGGGGGGGGGGGGGGTAGATCAATTTTAAACATGCCCCTCAATAGCCTTTAAGACAAATGGGGAGGGGACATTTTTATCGACAAAATCGATCTAAACCCCCAAAACAAGTTTTCAGGTCCATGTGTTACAGGCATGTTCCGCGAGTTATCTTTTTGTATTGTAACGCAAACTTTCCGCATAAACAATCTTGAAATAAAAAAGGTACATGGCAGTTTAAGATATTTTCGGAAATATCAGGCTAACTTTGAACGGAATCCGGGAAGCGGTTATAATAGGTATTTCCTGCTTCTCTTCGATCGCAATTAAAGTATACAAAAGTCAAACATTCTAAAATCGGTTGGACTCGGTTCGGGTCACTTTCATGGCGATTACTCAATTGATCGTCCAGATAGTCTGTCACCATGTGCCAAAACTGCCAATAACTGGCATATTGCTCGGTTCCTGTGATGTAACCAGTACATGGTATTTGTCAGAAATGTCAGCCTTGAAAGGAATCGGAGCTTATAACATGACGGCCGTTCCCTGTTCAGAATAACATTCTGGCTCAAACAGTGTCAATGGTTAGGAAATCCGATATCACATTGTTTCATGGCACACTCTTAAATGACATTAGGGTCAGGTTAAATCCACACCCACGCTTAGTGCATTCGCACTTATTATGCTCCGATTTATATTTGCTCGCCATTTTGGTGTCAGGAAAGCGAGTGCCCTATCAACATTCGAGCTCATTGGTTTTCGATATATTTCAGCTCTGAATAGCATTCTTGCTTATTTCCTGTTAGCGTCGATACGCTTTATTTATCTTTGTACTTATTTCGTGTCAATCAAATTAAGGTCAAATCAACATCAGCGCTTATATTCAATATCAGCCAATTAACATTCGTGCTTATTCGGTGTCAGCCAATTAATATTCGCGCTTATTCGGTGTCAGCCAGTTAACATTCGCGCTTATTCGCGTCAGCTAATTAACAATCGCGCTTTTTCAGTGTCAGCCAATAAGCATTCGCGTTTATATTCAATGTCAGCCAATACATTCGCGCTTATTCAGTGTCAGTCAATAAACATTCGCGCTTATTCAGTGTTAGTCAATAAAATTCGCGCTTATTCAGTGTCAGCCAATTACCTTCGCGCTTATTCAGTGTCAGCCAATTAACATTCGCGCTTATTCAGTATAAGCCAATAAGTATTCGCGCTTATTCAGTGTCAGCCAATTAACATTCGCGCTTATTCAGTATAAGCCAATTAGTATTCGCGCTTATTCAGTGTCAGTCAATTAACATTCGCGCCATTTGATTATCAGCGAATTAGATGTGGGTAAACAACCAACATTGGTGCTTTTTAAGTGATAGCTACATTGTAGGTATAACTCCTCTGTAACATGTACAGGAAGGTCCACCTAGAGATATGAAACGCCAACTCAGCATATACTCAACTAATTATGCATAAAGGATAAAAGATAGTTACAATTATATGTACATACATGTTTCTCAACTTAAATTGAACCGGTCTGTGTTCGAATTGAATCTATCTTTAACTGAACTGAACATGTCTTCAATCAATTAAACCTACACAATGTATTTCCAATTGTATTTAACTTAGGTACTGATGAATTGAACCTAGGTACATATACAACAAACACTGTAGCCTCGATTGGATTTAACATATCGTCAATTTAATTTGATTTATCTTCAATTGAATTCAACCTGTCGTCAATTGAACTGTACCTTTGCTCCGTTATAGGCCCAATATACGTAACTTCGGGAAATTTTTCGGGATTCTGTAAAATTATGAAAAAAAATCCAGTTGATAAGCCTAAAACGAAGTAAAACTGAGCGGTAACTTACAAGAAACTGTTGACAAAATAATCCAAAGAATTGAAAATAGTTCAGAGGGGGCCCACTTCAACAACAAAGCCGTAGGTAGAAGACAGTTCGAAATGGACGCGTGTTTACAAATACCGTGTTTCAACTGCTGCTGTACCGGTAACCGCGCAAGATTCCATCTTGAATATTGCTGATATCAGTTAATCTTAACTAAATCTATGAATATGATAAGCTACTAGGCTTGATTTTCGCTTCAAGATTTGCCGAAAGCTACGTATATTGGGCCTTTAAATTATCAGATTATCCTCAATATGTTTGAAAAGCATATCCTTACTCTCATTCGATTATATAAGGATCTGACAACATCCCATACATGTATGAGGTCATGTTCTGGTGACCTTTGTATCTTTTCTACTTCACACTCCGGTAGAAATATCTAGTAGATGGCAGTTGACGTTGTCGTCTGCAGCAAGTCATTTCGTCACAACATGCATTAATGCGTTTGGTGTGACGAAATAACTAAACGCGCAGATAGGATAATTTACATTAAAGATTCTGGAAGCGCTGATTTGATTGGCTGACGCACACGTTCACTAGAACATAACCCTTTATGGAATGTGTCAGATCCTATGCGGAGCGTAACAGAGCGAAAATAGATCTTCGTTTCAATCACACTGTCCTTTCCTCATTGGGATTTGACCTTTCGTCAATTGTATTACATCTGTAATCCACTGAATTGTACCCGTCTTGAATTATACTTGTTAATTTGGTAATTTGGCGTTCAACAGACTTGGTAACGTTATATGAATCATTTGGTATCGTTTTCTGTCACAGACACAAAATGTCCATATATGTGTCATGCACTGTATTACATTCGCACTCCTTTACAGCAAGCTCATTGCCGGAATGTCTGATACCATATTAAAATCATTCATGCCATTACATTTGTAAGTGCAGTTCACGCATCAGTTGAGGTCTCAATAGGGAAGCATTGGTGTCGATTTATTCAGTACATATCGAACCACATCACACGCAGTCCTTGCATTTCTTGAATAAGTCAATGCAAGCGTTTTTAATGGATAAAACAAATGGAACGGCACCCCGTGCTGACTTAAGTGGCGAACCTTGTTACGTTAGTACTTGGTGGAAGATCAATAGCAGGCAATACGATCTGAACCCGTTTAACTTTTTGCAATGCCTGAGACTAATACATATAAATAACCTATAGTTAGTGGGCCATGGTTGCTCCACACACAAGATCCCACTAGGGGAGGCCATCACGGAACGACGTGTTCATGTTGGAGATATTTCTGTTTTTTTTTTAAGATACATGTATTTTCAAAATATTGATTACGTCATTCTGAATGTGTTATCACAACTGCATGTTGGCTACGTAAACCCACACCAAACCATGATAACAGATTTGATAAAACCTTAATATGTCAAGGTGGGAGTGATACTAATGAGTGTACCGTCCGTTGTCAGAACGTCGGGGAGCGGGCGGTACCAACTTATCACACGGATAAACATAAAAATGCACCGAAAGCAAATAAGTGATGCGTTTACCAGGTCGTGAACGTCAATCCAACTTTAAAATCATAACAGGAATGTGGTGATGCTGCACATATTCCACGTGAAAAAGTAGCAAAGATATCTTTCAACACATATCGCCAAAGGAAAAAAAAATAAAGAAGAAAATTTAGAAAAATAAGTCCTTGAAACGTATCTAATTAGAAAGAAAGTTAGCCGATACTCAATGAGTAAGCTTGGCTTTTTGTTACTGTCCTCGAGGATGGACTGGGCGCCTTGCGTTTCACCACTGAATATATCTTGATGGTGAAGATTTGTTTTTTTTACAAAAAGAAAAGAAAAGAAAACATGAACGTTTTCAAGAAAAAAATGAATTTTGAACATGAATTCCGACTTTTCAAATAAAACTTCAATTCGTACGTAACGATTGACTTTTAGAGTAAAGATGTATTCTCTTCGCTAAGATCCATCTTTCGCTTGAAGATTAACAATACTTGTATGTAAACATTATGTAAAACGTTAACACGTTACAATGTACATGCACATGTAAGTGAGCATTCTCTGTTCTGATACGATACAACATTTGATATAGCGCCCTATCTAGCTAAAATAAGCCACCCTAAAGCGCTTTACAGTACATAGATATACGATTCTCATACAATCAATACAATTAACACATACAGTTCTATCATATACAATTCTGAGGAGTTCGCAGGAGCTACCTAATCAGACGCTAACTACTTGTCCTATACCACCTGGCTAATATCTCCATATGTGTATGCATGTGTTTGTGCTGGAGATTAATTGTGTTACGTTACGTTACGATACGTTAAGATTGCTATATTTCCCGAAAATTCGCTTCGGTTCTGATAAGAAATCTACAAATATTCACTTTAATAAAAAAAATAATACATTACAATTTCGTTTCCTAGGGAGCCCCGTTTCATTGAAATGTATTGACATGGCAAGCCAATGTGGAGTGTCAGGAGTGTCATAGACCGAGCTATAGAAGCAGTGAATCGGATGGAAAGTGTTATGAACATGACAGTTAAACATTAATATCAACGACATTTTCAAGAATGGTTGTAATTTGTCGAGAAAAATTGTGATGTTTCCGGTGTTTTTTTTTTTAACTTTCCCGGAATCATCTTTTTTTCCCATCCAATTGACATTTTCAAAGTATTTAAGGAAGGTTGCTGATAAGGATTGGTGTAATCAACATTTTTCAAAAGCAATTTTTATCAATATGTTATGTACATACTGTATTACATCAGAAATGAGCCAGATTATTAATAGGTCATTCGGCCTATATTTCGAAGATATACGGGCTTTAAAATTTAGCGGGATAATAACTCCAGATGTTTCATGAGAAATAAAGGGGTCTAATTTCTTTTTGAAAGCTGGGGAAATAGAAAGGAATAATTGAAAAAAAAAAAAAAAAATTATGGCGTCAGAGATTATTTACAATTCATATTTTGACAATACCAAAAGAAAAGGAGGCACTGGACAATTTCTACATGTATTTTAAGGGAAAATCCAGATAACTTTCAAAATGATTATTTTTGAACAGGCAGAGCCAACGCCTTGAACATGCAACACTGAAACACATATACGACTCACAGGTAGCCATGACGTCATTTCTTGTGCCGTCACAATACCCTCATTCTCAATCGTCGACCCGAAAAAATCCCCACACCTCTCAAGTGTTGCCCCAATTACATGTACATGAACTGATACCGACTTTCAGATAATATACATTCGGTATAAAGTCAATAAATTCCATTGTATAGGGCACATTAATTTCTTCGTCGTCCCTTCAAAATATGCTGAACATCTGTACCGGATATGCAAAGATGATGCACTTCCGGTATAACACAGAAAACAGTACAATTGTTATATTTGGAAACAGACGAAATGAAAACGTTATTTACGACATGGATTCTTATGGATAATAGACTTACTACATCGAAATCATGTTAAACATGTAGGTATGTTAATATCAGAAGATTTGAAGTGGTCCGAGGCGTGAACGCAGAACGCATGCTCGAAGGGCAGAAACTCATTTAATCTTATCGCCGAATTCGGATCCGATTGTCAGCAAATTAACCCTTTAACCATTATAAACTTGAACAAGAAAGCGGTGCTTCCAAGTGTATTGTATGGATCAGAGTTTTGGTGTAACCCGACCAAAAAAGGACATACAACAAATCCGTGTATTTCAACTCCAGCTAGCTAAGAGAACCCTGTGTCTCCCAGCATATACGCGATCGGACATGTACATAGTCCTTACTAGGTCTCCAACGAATAGAGACTGTAATAGAAAAGCAAAAACTTAATTTTCTCTGTTCTCTTATTAACTTACCGTCGTCAACAATATCTAAAAATATTCTCATTCGGAGGCTGTACCAGTTATGCGAGAAGAATGGTGAAAGGCAGATGGGATTCATTCCGGACGCTCACAAACTTTTATCAAAATATGACCTAAACAGTGCATTAGATACTTATTTGGACACTGCAACATTCCCATCGAAATCTCGATGGAAACCAATCGTTAATAAGTCTGTACTTCTTTCTGAAAATGAGCTACTTACAAAATGTACATGTCGAATGCAGCAATATAATGACTTCTTACGTTTCAAGGAAATACACGGACTATATGAACCATGGGTGATGTGGACAATTCCGTCAAAAGATCACCGAGATAGCCCCGCGATACGTTACTCAAACAAAATTTTGTCGACCATACCAAAGTGGACAGAAGGTCAGTGTCAACAATGTGGATCGTCATACATTAACTTGATTTCACACATCGTGACCGCGCGTGACGTCACAAATATCATACGAATTTATTTTATGATATCAATTATAGAAAATTACTGTAATGCGTTTGCGGAATTCTTGAATAATTTACCCCAGGTGGAGTTTCTCAGACGACTGTTAGGCAAAGATAATAAGACCTTTCCACATTGCATGGACACAAAAACATTTTTGTATCTCTTATCCAGAGGAATAAAGATTTGATTGATTGATTGAAGGATTCAATGTACCATGTCTTTAAATGACCCCAGCTGTTAAAGGGGTGTAAAATTTAAGAAAACCAAACTTAATTTATCCGATATATATAACTGAATCCAACTTAATTAAAAAAATGCATAAAGTAATATCATTGTCCTTTACATTGTAGTGTAGGGCTGCGGTGGTCGAGTGGTTAAGGTGTTCCGACATTCTACCACTTGCCCTCTACCTCTGGGTTGCGAGTTCGAATCCCACGTTTGGCAGTTGCCAGGTATACTGACCGTAGGTCGGTGGTTTTCTCCGGCTTTCCTTCCTCCAAACCCAGGCACGTCCTCAAATGACCATGGCTGTTAATAGGACGTGAAACAAAATAAACCAAACCAAACATTGTAGTGTGTAACGAAATGTGGCCCTGTATTATTTCGTTGACCCAGTCCTTTTACGTTACAGTTCGGTTTGGTTGCCGAAGAAGAATTTGTAGTAATTCGCAAAATGTTAACTCGTATACATACATGTGTCCCATTTGTATAGGCCGAGGAGGGTAGTGGTGTGCAGAGAAGTCCAGAGCAGAGACATGACAGGAGGCGGTGAATTGTATCAGCTGCGCCTAATAATAGTGCCGTCAAAAGCTTCTGTATTTTATACTTTCCCCCCTAAGATCAGTAGACTCAAGGTTCGGACTTGAGTGCACTCCGTTAGGACTCCAGGTAAACTTGGAGTGCGCATTACATTTACCAGCTATATGTTACTTAGATAATTATAATGAAATCAAATTTATTTATTTTTAAGTAGAACCCATCCAGGTAACCCTTTTTGTTCAGATCCAGTGCTTATATTGGGAAATGCTGTCATTATTACTTACCAGACCTATTTATTAGATAAATAGAGGTTACACAACGAGTGGCTGTTGGATATGGAATTTATTTCACTCGAGTTAATTTTTTTTTAAAAGTTACAAAAGACACGAGCTTTAGCGAGTGTCTTTTGTAACTTTTAAAAAATAATTAACCAGAGTGAAATAAATTCCATATCCAATAACCACGAGTTGTGTGACCTGTTTCTACCACAATAATATTTAGTCGGCAGTTGCAGTGTTGTTTTCTTGGGTGAATCGCGGATTTGCGGGAAATCACATCATCTCGAATACATTCCCGCCAAGTTGTGACGACGTCAACAATCGATGACGTCGTCAACAATCCCCATTTCCGATCAATCAACCAATCAAAAGTCCGGAAGGTCATATTCCACTAGTGGTATATAACATATATTTATCCAACAGTCAGCCCGTTTATACAATGGTCTGAGAGTGTAATAACACGGGGTATTGTGATAGAATTCAATATATATAATCAAACATATACATGTTATTATGTAGCCGAGATTCCTCAACAGACCGTCAAATCGACGGTCGCCACACCGCTAAAATGTTTACTTCCGGTTTCAATGGATGAGATCAGACAAAAAAAAATGGATCCTGTACCCCTAAGCGGTCCCTACCATGTAGTTCCGGTCGCTGAACCGTGGACATCTCCTGTGTACGTCATTGATACACCAATCTGTGTATCATTTCAATCAGGAAGCTGTCAACGGAAATTGGCTTTGTAACATTACCCGGTTGTAATTATTGAATGACATGCATTATTCAGATCAACCTTTACGGACTGACATGCTTAAATGTTTTCTTTTTCAACCAAACATTTATAATGATGAACAATCAGTTTGTGGACCAGAACTTGCTATAGTGTTTGATATATTCCCGTCAATAAATAGACATTGAGTTGATTTTTAAAAAAAGGGATTTTATGATACTAAGCAAATATGTGTGTTTATTGTACATGTATTTATAACGTAATATTTGTCTGTCTGTCTGTCCGTCTGTCTGTCTGTCTGTCTGGTAATACGTCACCGTGTTACGATCAGTAATACCCCAGGGTAATACAAACAAAATAACAAAGACTACTATTTTGTCTGTTTAAAATGATATAACAATTATTAAATGAAATGTAACTACCAGTCTCTCCTAATTTGATTTTAACAACAGTACTCACAAGTCCTCACTGACAATTCGAAGTTCTTATATAACCGCTTAATCACGACCTAAAAGACCGTCTCAAAGCGGCTCACACATTATTATCCGTGGTTATAGGGCCTTAGCAACCAGCCAATATCGTTCTCAACTCCATGGGGAGCATACAACCGGTGCTGCTATTTCGGCGCTCACAGCTAGCATTCTACAATTTCTAGCATTGCTCAACCACGTACTCATTTACAGCTGAGTTGACTGGAACAAGCAGAGTAAAGCATCTTGCTCAAGGATACAACACAAGTGCCGTGACCGGGACTCGAACTCGCAACCTTTCGATCACGAGCCCGGCGTCCTACCACTAGACCACCGTGCCTGAAAAAATATACATGTACATATCTGATGTTGTTCAAATCCCTATAAGGCTGAGTAAAGGTTACAATTAAACAGTTCTCTGAGCAGATAGCACAAACCCAGCTTATATATACTTTTCAGTACCTAGACATCGTCGGAAACCCACGGCACACTTCTCTGACGTTTGCATCCCGTGGGCCACAATTGGTATAAACCTTCGTTTCCCCGAATATAAGTCTATTCGGAGATTTCAACCAATCAAAATGGTTGTTTCTCGTGACACTCTGTTAGATGATTTTACCGTGACATCGACCAGCATATTTCTGTAGACATGACGCCGATGTCAATCGCCATATAGCAGGACCTCATATTTTATTCACAATCGGCCCAATTATAACACAATCGACAGGTTTTATTGACAGGCGGTGCTACAAATGAAACGGGATACCCCGGCTTGATGTCCCGACTGTATGAAGTCACGGATGAAACCATCGATATGATTGGCTACTATTTTAGTACGAAACCGAGAGTTTCTTTCGATTTTAGCCCACGGGATGCAAACGTCAGAGAAGTGTACCGTGGGTTTCCGACGATGGTACCTAGAATGTTCTCGTAAAACTATTCAAAATGTTCTAATAGAATATCAAGAATGTCTCAGAAACAACAGATTATAAAAGAACTTCTGGTAATATCTGTCCAAAGTAAAAACATGCTAATAACCGAAAACGTGCAACAAAACCGTCTTTTCACAATTTTAAACGTATGTAACAAACCTCCAAGGCTTTATCAATAAAGTTGTTAAAAACGCATAATGCATTATAATTGTAGATGGAGATGAAGGGAAAAAACGCGAAAAAAAGTTGTTTTCCTTCCATTTTGGAAAATTCTGTAACTGAAGAAAAAATTTCAGGGCACTTGTTCTGTCGATAACATCTCTTTCCTGGACTGTCAACACACTGAAATATAGTTCAGCGTGATTGTAGCATGGAGCTGTTTATAAAGACATGGTGATTTCAATCACGCCATGCCTTTACGTGTAGTAACTTAATACACGTCCCTACAGTATTCCAGCTAAAATCCCGCCGAGCATGTCATACCTTTTCTTTGTTTGTAGAAATTGCGTTACGTTGCTTCGGTTAGATTTTATGCAATTTCTGTTGACTTTCCAGCTGTGTGTTTCTCTGTCGTAACAAACATCGATTATAACGCTCTTAAAGTGCTGCTCAACTCCAATTTAGAGAAAAATGTCAGCAGGTTTTTTTCCAAGTTTACAATATCGATTTCTTTTAAAGTTTTCTTTTTGTACTGTTGGGGAATTTACAACACAAGCAGCTATAAGTTTGTGTACATACTATGTTTATTTCCACCTATAGACCGTCCTCGATACAAAAAGACGTAGTATTTACATACAATGTACCGTTACACCAATACAAGCTGTTCCAGGAGGTCATTTTGCATGCAGGTAATAACGTGATTTACATATGTATAATCAAAATAGTCCATTGAGGAATTTAAATTACCAATTTCTGTGCTTTTGTGTTTTTTTTTTATTATTTGCAGTGAATATCTATATTCACTTTATAATTATAATCACGATAATGCTTGTTCGAAATGTTCTGTCGAAAAACGACATAGTGCCATATACCGGCATATACTTTAAATAGCTGTTCTAACCAAACTCATAACGCTTGACGGAGACTGCACGAAATAAAAAAATAATTTTACCATGCAGTTCAGGCCATCACGACAGCCTCGCTCCTGGACAGCTGATAGGTATGAACATCCGGCCTGTATGTAGAACATCCGGTCTGTGTGCGAAACATCCGGTCTATGCGCAGAAGATTTTATATTCATTTAAAGACCCGTCCTGACGTATGTGTTTAATGGATGTTGTATTGATGTTGTGGTCGAGGCCGTTTCGATCTTAGCAATTGGATTTGAAACCGTTTATTTTGTTTTTGTTTGTAAATTATTAAATAGCGTGCGACACGCCATTTAAGCGCGGCGACACTGCCAAGGTCGCCATACTGTCATTGCCAATAACCTATTATGTGCTACTCCTGGTACATACGGGAGAAAACATCATAAGTGGCGCATGCGCGATTTCAATGACGCGTTAATACAAACACATATAATTGTTAAGTATAATACAATTATAACAGACAATTAAGTAATGTGAAAATACAATTTGTTGCCTTTATAGTTGTTTTTAAGAACGTTTTATTAAGATCACGTAACACATACATATGCTGCACCTCTTAAATTTAGTAATAGATACAGTATGCCGAAAAAATGAATTAAACTGCATCATACAGCTGCTTCGTCCTCCTAGGACTCTTCAGTGATGCTAGGGGCCAAAAGGTAGGAATCCAAAATTTCTAAACTTATGTAGAAGCAGAAGGGTCAGGTGCGTAAAACCCCTTTAATTTATTAATTTAGAAGTAGAATTAAACTAGTTCTGTATAATTTCAAATCGTGTACTACGAAAATGTGTATATTAAGTACCGTGCCACTACTCAAATGAGATTAACTGTGGCTATGGAGGCTCCAGCAAACCCCGGGGACTAAAAAATCCACCAGCAGAGTCTGCCACCCCCTATCATAAAGATAACGTAACACACACATATGCTGCACCTCTTAAATTTAGTAATAGATACAGTATGCCGAAAAAATGAATTAAACTGCATCATACAGCTGTTTCATACAGCTATAACATACAGCTATAACCTCCCTCAGATAAAATAACACTTGTACACAACACAGCATTAATGAAAAGTGATATAGTGACCCAACAAACGAACCCTCTCCAACATCAATCGGATATTAAAATATATTCAAAGTACAATATATAGCGGAACTGGACTGGATCGATCATCGGCGACCAGGTACAAGTACATATGTAGCTCAGTGGTAGAGTATTCGTCTAGAGTTCGGAAGGTCCCGGGATCGAACCCCGATCTAGACGCTACATTTTCTCTTTCTCCTGTCATCATACTGTATATGTACGTCACTGATGTTTGGAATTGTACTTGTAGCGCCACCTGGTGGGTATATACATGACGGAACCAATACCTGTAACGCCCTGCACCACTCCTGTATTAATATTCTTAACATCTGAATCGCTGATGTTATCTCCTCTTGGACGAATAGTCTCGAATCAGTGGAAACTGACATTGGTACATGTATATAAGTTGTATTCCTGCTAAGTCTCCATCATTGGATATCGCAGTAAAATTGTATACTATATGTGAAATATGCATGTATTTGACAATTAAACCTGTTATAAAAAGTAGAAATATTACCACGACGGATTACTTATGTCATCTTTTGTCTGAGATATGACCTTGGGATCATTGCATGTCCTTGGGGTCCAAATATACCATGCTCCATATATGTCTGATACCAGTCATAGTTCTTTTTTATTGACAAATTGGATTAGTGACCTTACATCGGCCACAAATGACCAGGGATAAAAACTCGGCAGACGATCTCCATCGCTTTGCATCACGGTCCCCCGTGATTTCCTGTCTAGGTGTGACATCCCAGGGGAGTTGGTCGACCTTCTACGGGCTCAGACATCAGGTGATGTAACATCCTGCATTAACGGGGATATACATGTATAAGGATTTTGTATATTCCAGATACAACAATAGGTGTTTGAGAAAATAGTATATGCCATATATGCACTCGAGACCATGTTTACTGCTAATGTATAGGTTTGGTAACACTGTGTACATTATAGCACTGCTTCTGTTTTGACAAGCTCGTAGACTATTATGAATAAAACATTATGGCGACCTAGACTCCAAAGAGTTCGGCAATTTAGATATTCATACTTTTGCTATTAGTGATTTTCAAGGTTACTGTTTGGAATTCCCATTTAAGAACAACTTCAATGACATGATTATTATTAATTACTAATGACAATACATTGGTAGAACCGGAAGTAGGATATACATCATAAAGTATATCAACGCATGACAAAGTACCGGAAGTAGTGTTGACATTATCCGATGTAAATACTTGTTACATAACGTACTATTTATACCAGAATGCACGACATAGTACCGGAAGTAGTGTAGATATCATCTTGTGCTGTGTATGGAGTCTTGCGTGATTACATGCTCATGCTGACGGCAAAGCAATTTAACGGAAGGGAATTGGAAATCAACAAGTGCTAGTATTGTCGCCATTAGGATAGCATCACAGCAACACAATCACTTTAAAACAGTTTGAAATATGAAATGACAGTTTTGCTTACAATTGTTTTCCCTCATCAACTTCGCTTACCAAACTGTTGTAGGGTTTTTACTGACACACTCGCTTAAGCTACATGTATGTAACAAATACGTGTTTATAGGGTCTTTGGTTCCGGCTACACCCTTTTACCTGTAAAGCAAGCAACTGACAAAATCTGATGTATTGACAATATAAATAGCTTTGCAAGCTCAATACAGCTTATTCATTGCCAGGCCTTAACAATGCAGTGTTAATAGGATACTATTAAGTATTTAGTTCTGTGAGCTATTTGTTTGGATTAAGAAACGTTAAACAATGATAATATATAAACCGTACCGGGAGCACACAACATACAGCACCAGTATAGAATTGTATCGGAAATACTAATCATAAAGAGAGAAAGCACATGATAGTTGTCTCTTACCTAAAATAAATCACATAATCACCGAAAATATGGTACTGTTTTAGTATGTTGTAAGGTGGTCCGTGTGACAGCATAGTTCTATTGGATTACCTGCCTTAGTACATTTTATTTCCGCCAGGCTGCGCCGTATTAACACAGGTCAGGGCCGCCATATTTGTAAGGAACCTGTCGGGCGCTGATCGGCTAATAATTCAAACTGCGGATCGATGGTTTGGTTCAGATTTCTTAATTCCCTCTTATTTACCTTAGAAACCTTTGTGAGATAATGCGTTTGTGTTGTATAGGAATCATTCTGTATTCTAATTATTTGAATCAATTTGGGAACGTTTTAATTCAAAGTTCAAACCTTTTTTATAATGACTGTACACGGTAAATGGTGTGAGTGTAAATGAAACAGGCTTACCAAGAACCTTCTTGAAACTAATAATCGTGATTGAAACAAACAATGCACAACCAGCAACATTAAAATGTTCTGTCCTGATAAACAAAATAAGTTGTAATTAAAGAGATGATCAACCGTGGTAACTTATAGAGGCGCGAGGACATACCATGTTTTGGAGGGGAAGGAAAGCCGAAGTACCCAGAGAAAAACGCCGACCTACGGTAAGTACTTGGCAACTGTCTAATAAGGGTTTCGAACTCGCAATCCAGAGGTTGAGCCTAGTGGTAGAATGTCGGGACATTACCCTCTCAGCCACCGCGACCTCCGTTTAGTTAGTTTTACAGCTAAGAATAGCACAGCTTCGAAATGATTCTTTAGATATATCTAGAGCAAGACAGCGAAAAAAACATGACTTTATGATGGCACTTGTGTGTCGCATGATCGATACGTATAACACCATGATGCGTATGTGAGAGCTAGGGCGACGTACCTGTGCTCAACCTTCCGAAAGTAAGTTCGGGTGCAATAAGTGTGACCACAAATATCTACAAAGGGTCAATGTTCCTATGACGAACGTACCGGAAGTGAAGTCGAGGTCAATTAGTGCAACAGTATGTACGAAAGGGCGGTGTTTGTATCTAGTTTAGTCTCGCGTCACGATTGTGAGGAGCTTGTTATGACATAGGATCGTCACTACTCCCATTAACACAGTATAGCGGCGTCTGATGGTGACAATTTAACATTGAGCTGACAGCAGACGAACAATACAAGTAGTAATCAACGGGATGTGATGGCTGCACAGCATGCATTATTGATAGAAATAGGGACAAATTTCGAACGCTTTATCGTGCCTATCAATGTTAAAAGACTTGTTATTGGTAAATATAAACGAAACTCAACTTCCTGGGTGTTCGACAGGGTATGAAAGCTGTATATTCATTGTAGAAAACTTAGACACAGTAGTGATATATATTTGGACTAAGAGGTTGGTAGCGGGTGGTTTTTAAATCATACACCAATCAACAGCTAGTAACTTAGTAAGAGGCCAAAACCGACAGCAAGTCCAGCCGGCAGACGAAGATTGACAGTCTGCTCACCAGAGAGGGGCACAGAGAGACAGCCATTAAACCAGAAAGACCAACGAAGAAAGTCGGCAAACCAGAGAGATGAGATGAGGAGGCCTATCCGACCAACATAATGTTCCAAGAAAAACTAGTTAACCAGAGCCACCAAGCTTAAGGGGAAAAACCGGTCGGCAGCAAGATAACAAGAGAGACTTGGCTTCGAAGACCAGAGGCTATGCGGGAAGTACCAGAAAACTAGATGCACCGAGGACAACCGACCGACAAGAGAGACCTTGGAAGTGAGACAACCAGCTCAATAAATACATCAAGAGGTGGACCAAAAAGCCAATAACCAGAGGCCAAGAGGGACAACTAGATAACCAGTGGCACCGAAATGGACAGACAGCAAACCACAGTAACCAGGGGCAGCCAGCAAATCAGAGAGACCAAGTACAGTCGGCAAACCGGAGGTACCAAACCGGCGAACAAGAGAGACCAAACAAGATAGTCGGCTTACTAGAGGACAAACGGTTAATCAAAGAAACCGAGAAGTACAGTCAGCAAACCGGAGGTACCAAAAGTACAGTCGGGAACAAGAGAGACATAGGGAGGGCTAACCACGCATGCGAATATGCGTCATCTAACCAGGAACCCGAGAAGTACACGGGCAAACCGGAGGCACTGAAGGGGACAGTCAGCTAAACGGAGTGACAAAGAGGAAGAAAATCGGCTTACCAAAGAGACCACAGGGGACAACAAGCTAACCAGCGAGACAATCATGGAAAGTCGGCTCACTAAAAGAATCAAGGGGGAAAACCGGCTAGCGAATATAATATTTCAGAGACCACAAGGGATATTCAGCTTACCATAAGCACCGAGGGAGACAATCGGCTCTCAAAAGGCTCATATACCAAAACAAAAACGAAGGAGAAAGTCTAAAGGCGCAACCAGCTTACCGGAGACATCTAAGACGACATGTAGTTAAACAGAGGAGGGGTACAGAGGTAGTAAAAGTGTGTACCGGAATTAGACATTCGTTATAAAACGTTTGAAATTTGTAACGCTTACACTGGTTTAATAAGCCATTGCCGTTTGTATTGTAGTGCATACATGTCTGTAACCTGGAGTTAACATTAATTTTGATCGATTTCGTTATTTTTCGTATACAATAAATGTACATTACATTACAAATATCATTTGCGTCTTTATGTTGCTGCTGACAGGCACAGTCAGGGTGTTTTAACCGTTCTGGTTAAACCTTCCCACTCGCACCAATGTAAGCCTGCTCCTGTTTCCTTTCTTACAATGAATTTATGCATGATTATTCCAGTTATAACTGAATCAAATGTTGTCTAACCTAACATATACTTAACTTGTTCCCTTCTCAAGCATTTGTTATCTTTAAAGTCCCACGTACCATAAACAGTACACTGTACATTGAAACACACTTTTACAAATCATTAAGTAAGTGAAAAATTACGGATCTTTGTGGAATAGTACGCAGTATAGTATAAATGAAGTTTAGTATTTAGTATTTACGATCGCGAGGGGGTTTGTGTTTATGTTTCAATGACTGACCGACCGTAGATACATATAAAATTTGTACATAACTTAGTAACTTTCCTGTATAATAAGGGTTACGCCATCATTAATATGATATAAAAATATCAAAAAACGACATAAAAATAAAGATAAAAGAAACATTGGCGAAAATCCTATGAAATATGACTTTGGTAACGACCCAATTATTGAAATACATATCTATTTAATTTCTGAGATTGGAAGAAAACTCAATATCCATTGAGATGTTTACGTATGTATTTTGATATGTATAACTGACGCAGTGTTTACGCCTACTTTTATAAAGGTGAGTTACCACCGTGGGTGTCCAGCTGGTAAATCGTCTTAATCAAGATAGTGAAATTAACAAGATGTCAGTTACACCTGATTGATACTAACACCTCACGTGCGAAACATGCATGGTATATGTCATTGTCAGGTGTGCATGGCAACGTACCGCACGTGCTCCACTATATCGGAACTGTATATTGTACAAAAATGTAACCCCAGACCTGCTGGTAACCCCCGAGACCTAACGAGAAACAAAAATAGCAAAGGTGATTTCCGCCACACTAAGGATGTCGTCCTATCAACAAAATAAGAAATACGGGTTTAAACTGGGGTCGAAAAGAGTGATAAACTATTCCTTGGTTTCAATATGGAGTTCTAGAGGATTTCCCAGGTTTTCAAATAGATAAATGTTCACTGACAATGCAGACAAAAACTTAGCTAGTCAAATTGATTTGTTAACATAAAGCTACGAACTATAATATTTAATATGTGTGTTACAAAAAATGAAATATTAATGTACATGTAACTAACAAACACGGAATGTTAACGTGTACCACAAGCCGGAAATGTTCACGAAAATGTTTTGCTTGTATTTTGCTTTTCAAAATAGCAAAACCATTGCAAATGATTGTTTAATAGATTTGATAAAAAAAAGATCTATAGAGGTCGACGAATTCGATCTCGTGGGGAAAACACTGAAAATGTAAGATAAGTTTTCGATAAAAATGCCCCCTCAATGGCCAGAAAAGCTAAAGGGTGGAAAGCTTTCCAGGTCGAAAAATCGACCCCACCTACCTTTCTTGCATCATAAATCACATTTCTAGTTGAGGTACGAAAAAAACGCTTGGTACCGTTGGAAAGATGGATAATTTTTATTTTACAAACCTTCTAAATCCAAGTCAAATTTATCCTCCTTCCGCAGAAATAATCTACATTTCCTCCAAAAACACGCGAAATTTCTGTGTCTCAAAGTTTCGTCAGCTTGCCGGCCACTTTTTAGATATTCATTGAGGTTGACGTCACCCCGCGTGCTGGTCTTTGTCATTGGATGCCTAAATTTAAAGGAAGACCGCCATCCAATGACAGCGTAAGGCCTCCGTATGCAGTGACGTTAACCTCAATGAATAGGTCCAAAACTAGCTGTAACAAATTCTCAGATCCCTGTGGTAAAATCTACTCGGCTGAAAGTGGAAATAGCCATGGCGTTACGTCCGTCGTCTATGAATTGTTCGTACCTCATTCTTGGATAATATCGAACATTTAAAATCTAATTCACACAATTTATTTTATTTCCCCCCTACATGTATCTATCTGCATATGGTTCCACATTAAATGATAATTATATAAATATAAACGACGTTTTCATATAAATTGTATTAGAAAATGGCGAAACCACAGCAACATAGTGTGTCTTTGGTACATTGTATCACGAATTTGATTGATAACTCGAGAAGTCGAGAATTTCAGAGAGAGAAAAAATCGAATTTTGGCAAAAATATCCAAAGTCGAAATTACAAAAAATAGACACTTATATCTTAATTAACACGGATTAATAATTGAGCTCTTTTTTTTTGTGATGACACAGAATTCCAATATACGATGTCACGTTTATTATCACATCAATGCATTTATATTTGCTGTTGTCCTTAAAATGGAGAAATATGATTGGCGGTGCCGGGGATGCATACGTAACAGAAACAGACGGGAACAGCTGACCTCGAGGTCATATACAACGGAATT